>OY776676.1:16795656-17488478 GCA_963675555.1 Leptura quadrifasciata
AATGCGAGAAATTGAAATATTAGGGAAAAAATCAATTAGAGTCCAGCATGACAGTCCAAGTGGAGACATATACTTCTTCTTTATGGCCGTAGTTTCTTGTAGATGACACCGGCCCGTCGCGACGCATGCGTTCCGTCGTATTCGTTTTTCTTATCTTCTGGAATTCGCTTTTTGCGGATTCAATATAGGGAACTGAAAATGAAATATAGATTGTTTTTTTCCTAAGGATATTCCTTTTTCTAGTCTCTATTCAAGTGAATGAAATTCTGTAAGTTGGCAATCTGAAAAGGGATTTTAAAAGTTATTTCGTTTTCTTGTGTACCACTCCGATAAGTGAGAAGGCTTATACTCAGGTAGTTTTTCCACATTCAGTTCCTGTAATGCAAGGTATATAAATGTATTTTTGTAGATATAAAACCAATTACTTTCTACAGATGAAAATGATTTTATTGTTCCTTTTTAGGTTTCGGTGAATTTTATTTTACTTTTTTATGTATTCCTTGAAAGTCGTTATGTTTTACTGACATCTTGACAAATTCATTTAAATTTTGCACCATTAAACACCTGAATTAAAGATTACTGAATCTGATTAAGTAATTTATATGTTATTATTTAATTGGTAAACGTACAAGGTAGTCCACTTAAAGTGGAACCGTCGGATTTTCTGGTCTCTCGAGTTAGATTTTTAAAACAACACATATGCGTCCACTTTATTTAAGAGGGGAATATGTTGCAATATTGTCAATAGACGGCCATCTAGAAACACTGCCTCATTCCTATTAGAACTAAATCAATTATTAAAAACCAACAAAAAGAGAAACTCAATTGATATATTTGTTGGAGATATTAATATCGATTCATTAAAAAGCCGAGAAAATATTACCAATGAGTATTTAAATATAATGGTTGAAAATGGCATTAACCCTATATAAACTACCCCACAAGAGTCGTAAACAATATTAGTTCTTGCCTAGATGATTTTTTTACTACCATCCAATAAAACAAATACTCTGAACAAAGTGCCAATTATATTACAAATCAATGTATCTGATCACTTTTCTGTTATTATAAAAATACAATGCAATAAAAACGAAAATAAACTCAAGCTTCAAGATAATATAAAAATAACAAAAATAAATAACAACTTACTTCAAGATTTCATTAAAAATGATACATGGCATGAACTATATGAAATAAAATATGGAATAAAATAGAATAGGATAGGATAAGATAGGATAGGATAGAATATAAGAGAAGAGAACAGAAGAGAACAGAAGAGAAGAGAAGAGAAGAGAAGAGAAGAGAAGAGAAGAGAAGAGAAGAGAAGAGAAGAGAAGAGAAGAGAAGAGAAGAGAAGAGAAGAGAAGAGAATAGACTAAAGTAGAGTAGAGTAGAGTAGAGTAGAACAGAACAGAACAGAACAGAACAGAACAGAACAGAACAGATCAGAACAGAATAGAATAGAACAGAACAGAATATAATAGAATAGAATAGAATAGAATGGCGTGGAATGGAATGGAATCGAATAGAATAGAATTATTTCCCAGCAATTACAATTTAATTGTGCAGAGATATTATAATCAGTATTTATGATATACCTATACATGTACGTATAGATATATAAACACACATACACATTATTGGTAATTCATATCTTTCTAAAGGCAAGTGGGAAAGGAAATAAATTACTAATTAATATTCAAAGTAATGGTAAGAACATGGCATATGATTATTTTTTAAACAATCTCTTGCGTCACTTGGAAAAATCCACAAAAATTATTGAAGTAAAATCTTCTGAAAGAAAAATAAAATCGAAAACCAACCAACCAACCAACCAACCAAAATAACGAAGCACTTTTAGAAAGATATAAAAATTACGGAAATAGAACAAATAATTTAATAAAAAAGTAAAAAAAAGAGTAATATTGAAAACAAAAATAATATGAAAAAAATTATGGGACACTACAAAAGATGGATTGAATGTGGGGGAAAATAATAATATATTTGAAATTAATCACAACGATGAAAAAATAAATCATATAGACTTACTTTCTGAAATTTTAAACAATTATTTTCTAAATATCGGTAAAGACATGACGAGCAAAATTAAAGTATATAATGCATTAAAGAAGATAAAAATAATTGCGAATAGCTTATTTTTAAATCCAATTTCACAGCAGGAGGTAATTAAAAACATAAATAAGCTAAAAAATACTGCAGCGCCTGGATATGACAAACTTTGCTCTAAAATACTTAAACTTATAAAAGACGACATAGCATCACCTTTAACTTACATTTTAAACTTAATGTCTAGAAAACGGTATATTTCCTGATGCGTTAAAATTATCTGTTGTTACACCGATCTTTAAAAAAACAAACATTTTTGATTTGCAACTACAAGCCAATATCTGAGATAAAAAATATTGACAAATTATTAGAAATGTGTTTAAAATCAAGGTCAATGAATCATTTAAATCATAATAAAATATTGTTTAATTATCAGTTCGAATATAGGTAAAATATGAGTACTGATAATGCGATGTATATGGTTACAAATACATAATAATAATAATAATAATAGCCTTTATTGAATAATACCATGTAAAACAGTGTAGAATAAGTCAAAAGAACATTGTTAGTAAGTAGAAATAAAATTTTAAGTAAAAATAACATTACAATGTACATAGAAGTTTAAAATATAGTACATTCATATTATCTAAAAAATAATTTAGATAAAAATAATCATCACTTTGCTTCACAATGACAAATTAAAATGATGGTTTAAAAATTCTGAAACACAGTAAAATGAATTTTGACTCAGATATGTTTTGAGCCTTGCTTTGAAAACCTTCAATGTCAGATTCTGATATTCCAGTGGTATTTTATTGTAGACTCTTATCAATGGTTGGTTTCATACCTGGTAAATAGTTCATGGTAATGTTCTTTGACAAAACACGCACATTCATACACATACAGACATGGCATGGTAAGTATGTTTTTCTGTTTAAATATTTCACGACATGACTCTCTCCTTTTTAGGTGGAAGATGGTCCGTATGCAACATTTTTGGAGCTTGAAAATTCTAGGTGAGTCAACAGAGTTTCCCCAGAATATAAGTCCATATCTTATTCTGGAATTTATATAGGAATAATAAGCCGATAAAGCTGCTGCTTGATTTACGGAATTTGATATGGCTCGTAAGGCGTATGTAAATGAACTTATTTTCTTTGCCAGGTAGTGTACGTGTTCTTTCCAGTTTAACTGCGAGTCTATCTCAATGCCTAGAAATTTTGTGTGCTCAGTGGTTGTGAGAATTTTATCGTCATAAACTAATGTGAATGGATCTTCTGTTCTCAAGGTAAATTTTAATAAGTGGGTTTTCTCAATGTTATTCTTGAGGTTGTTCCATCTGTACCAATTTTCAGTTGTTTCAATTGTACTAATGATTTCTGTTTTTAATTCTTGTTCAGTGCTGGTCCTTATTATGAGCGAATTATCATCTGCATAAAGATTTAGCATATGACTAACAATATTCGGTAGTTCGTTAGTGTACAGTAAAAATAGAATTGGGCCCAAAATAGAGCCTTGGGGTACTCCTCTTCTAGGCATTTCCCAATTTGATTTAATTTCAATTCCCGCATCTATTGCCATTACACACTGCTTCCTGTTGGTTAAATATGATTTAAGAATGTAATAAATATTTCCTCTGAAGCCCATTTTTTCTAATTTTTCTAACAGTATTTTGTGATCAACGCTGTCAAAAGCTTTTGACCGGTCCATAAATAAGGAAACAACTTTATCCTTATGGCTTATTGCTTCCAAAATTTCACATATTGCTATATACACCGCTCTTATAGTTGATCTCCCCTTAATGTAAGCGCTCTGCATTTTTGTGATTATTTTGTTCTTATCTGTGAAATCTAATATTCTGTTTAGCAGTAACTTTTCAAAAATTTTTGCTATTACTGATATGAGAGTTACTGGTCTATAGTTTTCGATATCTTCCTTACTGCCTTTTTTATGTATTGGCTTCACTACACTTTTTTTTAGTTCATCCGGAAAAATTCCTTTTTGAAAACATATATTTATTAGTCGTGAGAGTGGTTCCGCGAGTTCCAATGCACGAAACTTCACCAGTTTAGTTGGTATCTCATCATCTCCCACAGCTGCTGTGTCTTTTAGGGCATGTATTATATTAAAGATTTCAGTGGGTGTTGTGTCATGCAAAAACATGGTGTGGTCATTCTTTGGAATATGATCCATAGTTTTCAGGACATTTGCATTGATATTTTCACATATATTTATGAAATAGCTGTTCACCTCATCCAAAACTTCTTTTTTGGTTTTGTTTTCTTGATTTCCTAAGTTTTCAATTTCAAATCTTATCTCTTATTTCCTTTACTAAATCCCAAGTCGATTTAACTTTATTATTTGAATTTATGATGTAATTTGAGTATGATTCTTTCTTTGCATCATTAATTAATCTCTTAAATTCCTTACAGTATTGCTGGTACGCTTCTTTTGTCACATTTCTTTTTAGCATTCCATCATACATTTGCCGTTTTATCTTGCTTCTCATTTTTATTTCCTGGTTTATCCAAGTTTTGTGTTCCTGGTTATTAAAATTATACATTGCCTTAGGATAAATTACGTCCAGCCCATGTTTAATTTCTGTTAAAACCATTGTTGTGCTGGTATTTGGGTCATCTTCGACAATTATTTGGTTCCAATCAATTTTTTTTATGTGTTCTTTAAATAGGTGGCTTTTATCATTCGCGATGAGTCTTTTCATTACCTTCTTTTTTTTCTGAAATGGGATGGAATTAACAGGTATAATGGTTTGTAAGCCAAAATGGTCACTAAATCCATTCTTGTCCACTTTAGTTTCACATTGTGGTATATTTACAAAAACATTGTCGATTGTTTTTCCTGATATTCTTGTTGCGTCATCTGTGGTAGGTGTTAGATTGAATGATGCCATCAGATCTTTAAATGTTTTTACATCTTTTTCAGACGGAGTTTGCAGGTCTAAATTAAAGTCTCCACAGAAGGCTATCATGTGTTTCGTATATTTATTTGTTATGAAAGTTAATATGTCCTCAAGAGTGTTTATAAATTCGTCCATGTTGGAGTGAATTGGAGGGCGATACGTGTTTATAATTATAATTTTTGGATTTAAGATTTCTATTGCACTATATTCAATTACTAATTCTGTGCTTTTTTGTTTTAGAAAATCCACTTCTTTAAACTGCAAATTGTTGTTAACGAATATGCAGCTGCCTCCATGTATGGAATGTGACCTGGCAAAGCATGAGGCCAATTTATAGTTTTTAAGTTTAAGTCTATGTTCTTCACTACTTCTAACCCATGTTTCTGTAATAGCTATTACATTAATATTGTGCTCAGAGTTTTTAAGATATATTGACAGTTCATCTATTTTATTTGTAATACACTGTAAGTTTTGGTAAAAGAGAATAAACGAATTCTTTGTTACACTATTTTGTATATTACTATTGGTTGTTAAGCTAAAAAAGAATTTTGATTGTTTCCAACATGTTGATTTTTGTATTCTCATTGTTTTTTGAAGTCAAATCTCCTGAACCCAACTCCTTTAGGCCAAAATTCAGGATCATATAATTTTTCTTTGAGATCGAATTTTGCTGCCACCATAAAACATTGTCTATGATTCTGGTTATTTTTTAGTTCTCTTACTACAATATTATCTTCTTTACTCCCTAGTTTATTTTTTAGATATTCTTTTATATCTTTTTCTTCAACTTTCGGTATTATCCTGTATAAATATAGCCAAACTTTCGGTTGTATACCTCTAAACACTTGATTTCCTTCACTTATTGCTTGTCCAATTTGTCTTCCTTTTTGCTCCCTATTTCCTCCAACGTTCCTGTTATTCTTGGCATCTTTATTATTATTTTCATGATTTCTGTTCTGTTTTCTTCCTCTACCTTGGAATCTGAAACCCTCTTCATCCACTTCTACTATTTCTGCTCTTTCCCTTTCTTCTATATTCGGAGTTACACTGATATTTTCCTTGATTTGTTCGTATTTTGTTTGAATTTTTGGGCTTGCTGGGGATGCCATCTGTTGCTGTGTTTTAGAAGCCAGTTGTTTAGTTCTTGTCGCCACCTGTTGGTTAGTGGGTTTACTAATATTTAAGTTTGCGAACTTTTCTAAAAGAAGTCTGTTATTTTCCTTTAAGATGTTATTTTTTTCCTCCATCTCACTCATTAATTTTTTCACATACTGAAGTTCTAATTCCAGTTTTTTATAGTTCATATCTATGATTTTTTGCTCATATGGATTTAAATCACAACAAATAACTCTTTTCTCATCCAGTTTCTTAATTGTTTTTTGTCTTGCAATACAGCTATTGTGAAATATTGAGTAGCAGTTTATGCATACCATTACTGTGCACTTTTTTCCACAACATTTTAGTTTTAATTCTTCAGTTTCACTTGGTTTTTCACTACTTTTTCGATCAGTGTTTACAAATTCACCATCACTATCCACCATCTTGAACACTTATAATAATATAATAACATTAACAACAAAAAACAGATCGCAGTATTTCTTGATTAGCCAAGGCATTCGATGCAGTATCTCACAATATGCTTATTGACAAACTATATGATTATAGTATGTAGTGTATTATGATGTACGAGGAATAGCCAATAACTTATTTCGTACTTACTTACAGAACAGAAAACAGTGTGTTAAAAAATTGGGGATCAACTCGATACGTTTAAATAACAATTGGAATATGGCATACCTCAAGGAACCGTTCTGGGGCTAATACTATTTTTAATTTACATTAACTAGCTATTACTTCTAAATACGAAATGTAAAATTGTATTTTATGCCGATGATGCTGTTCGTTTAGTGGAAGGTAATAGTTGGAATGAAGTAAACGAAATTACCATTGAAGATTATTTTCAAAAGTACAGCATTGGCTTTCGGAAAACCTTTTAACAATTAACGTGGAAAAAAAACAATTTTATGTGTTTCAGTATATATGATTAACATCTTTCAAACATAAGCAAAATTCATTTACATAATTATAACTGTATTCTTAACAACCTTCAGGATAATTGCACATGTACACAAGAAATAACAGCTAACAAACATAAAATACATTGGATTAATTATTGATCAGAGCCTCAAATGGATAGAGCATATCAATAATTTAAATAGGAAACTTCGTTTGATAATTTTAAAATTTTACCAACTAAGAGATATATTACCAATTTACATATTAAATCAATACTGCACTATGGAATAATAATATGGGTGGGTGCATATTTAACAAACATTGGAGGATTAAAAATTACGCAAAAATATTTTATTAATTATAATTCTCTCAAAAAATAAGCAATATCCCCTTTATAACGAATTTAATGTTTTGAGTCTAGAATTATTACATGAAAAATCAGTTCTCATGTTTTCTGACAAATATAAATAGATTTTTAATAAGCAAATATGTCACTCGAGCTAAACACGAACATCCCTGTAAATATCAAAAGACAAATTGGTTAATTTTTTTGAGTAATTTTAGAACTTCACTTTCCAAAAAACGTTGTCAGGAATAAATTATTACTATTAAAAATGAGATATGTAAGTAAGAGGTCCAATTTGAAGGTATTTAATTTAACAAAAGAATAAAATCATATAACAGCCCCACATAAATAGAATATGTGTAAGTACTTTATATATTGAAAATCATATAGTGGGGCAGCTTAACATGAAAATGTGGACACACCGGACAAAAGCACCAAATTTTTTCGAGCAGTTAGTTAGGTAAGTATCTTTCAATTATTGATAGGAACCAACTCTTCCGTCGGCCATCTTGGATTTTATAGTGGCCATTTTGAAATATAGGTATATTATCAATATCTCGGGTTCTAAATCACTTAGCACCACAAACTTGGTGTCTAAGTATACATTTTTGGGGTTAGGGAATACAACTACACAATTTTTAAATGTATCACACTATATATATATATATATATATATATATATATATATACAATGTGTCCACGGCATGATATTATAGGTGTAAAGAATATTTTTTTTACTACGACTTTCTCTATTCTGCTCTTAATTGACTCAAAACCTATTGTCAGTACGTTAGAATTTCAAAAATATATAGAGAGCGCTGATAACAGCTTAAAAATAAAATTCGCTTCAGGTAAACTGCCATTTCTGTGCAAGCTATTGAAACATTTTATAATAAAAACTTGCTCAGAGGAAGAAAAAAATATGACGTACCAAATTTTATTACTATACACGGTGACGACTCACGTAGGCAGTTCTTTAGAAGTTTTTAAGCTTGTAGTTTGATTATAAACTTGAAATTTGGTGTACAGCCATAATCGATCATGCCCAATCTACTTAAGATATTTTCAATCCTCCAGCTATACAGGGAGTGGCAAAAGTCGGTACCTATAATTTCTTACGTGGTTCTATTGACCTTCCAATTCTGAGTTTAGACTATGACACATTGTATATATATATATTAAAACATATCTATAAAATCCTTATTTTACTATAAAGAATGTAAGACTGCAACCAACAGCTAGTCTCCGGGCTATGTGCCCCGCCGAGCGCTGAATTACAAGTTACAAGCCTGGCGAGTTAAGCGTAATAACCGCATATTACCAACAAAACGCTAATGCTTCGATTGCAACAAAGACCAGCCGAAAGATTGATCCTACTTAAAGGAGCTCTCATGCCAGTCGTCCCATACCACTTGCCGACTGCAGTTTCGAGCTGTTGGCTCTCGTCAGTGCAAGGTAGGCATGTGACGAACGACGCGAGGATCCCTTGACTATTTGGAACATCTCTGTATCTTTACGATAGCGACATGTAAAATAGTAAGCAGGCGCCACCTAGCGGTCCAGTTTCTGTGGCAATCGAAAAATAAATAACCTGACTGGGCTTAGCATAGTTCAAGTATGCTTCTAGAGGGCATAAATATTATAACATAATATTTCAGTCACAAGCTCCTCCATATTTATTTTCCGACGAAGGAGTTAGTTCCTATCAAAAATTGAAAGCTACATACCTTACTAGTACCTGGAAAAAAATTGGTGCTATTGTCCGGCGTGTCCATATTAACGTGAAATTCGAAGTTAAGCTGCACCGCTAATATAAATACGTATAAAATAATAACCGTTTCTTGCCAGAAATAAATAATAGACAACATGAAATTATATAAAGTCATAGAATATAATGTCAAACACTTTAAAAAATATGGTCTGGCTATCAATCGTTTCCTATATTGGAATTTGCTGTTAGGGATGGCTTCCTCACTGAAGACACAAAATTACCACTGCATAAAAATTGATTTCCTGATACATTATTCAGAAGCTTTACGTGTTTTTCGCCTCTGCGTGCTGTATTATTAATGTGCATAGTAGCTTTACAATCCAAATCAAGTTCATCGATATTATTACTAGCCGTGTCTTTCACATTGTGAGTGCACCTGACTCCATAATTAATAATATTGATTTAGCCGCAATACCAGAGTGGTTAAGCCAATATACGGTTTCTGACAGTTTGGTCGGTTATAACTGATTCAACCAATTATTGTTAAACTGAATATGTTCTATAGCTCATTATAACAAATATCCTAATCAGATTATGCTAATTATGTTCAACTAGAGACAATGATTCATTTACAGGCAATTTGGATGAGTGGAAGCGCAAATTAGTCGAGACTCGTAGCAGAAAGTTTGCATTTGTTGTTTCCAAGATGGATTTGACAAATGATTGTCGATACCACCACTATACGAGGTATACAGGGTGTTGGCTAACTGGGGGTAGTTCTTATAATGGTGAATAGTGTTCGTTTAATGAAATAACTTTTCCATATTGCATTTTTCACATAAAGGCATTTGAAAACGAGGGCTAAAATTAGAAAATTATTAATGTGGCAACATAGAAAAAATAAAAGTTAACACTGTTGTACCCTACTATTTAAATGAATATTTGTTTATTTTTTTAAATAACATTAAACATTCGACTTTTTTTACGTGCCGGTCGTCACATGCCTACCTTGCACTGACGAGAGCCAACCGCTCGAAACTGCAGTCTGCAAGTGGTGTGTGACGACTGGCAAGAGAGCTCCTTTAGGTAGGATCAGTCTTTCTGCTGGTGTTTGCTGCAATCGAAGCATTAGCGTTTTGATGGTAATATGCAATTATTACACTTAACACGCCAGACTTGTAACTTGTAATTCAGCGCTCGGCGGGGCACATAGCCCGGAGAGCAGCTGTTGGTTGCAGTCTGGTTACGTTCCTTATTGTAAAATAAGGATTTTATGGAGGAGTTTGCGACTAAAAATATTATGTATTAATATATACATATACAGATACATATAAATCGAAACAGGGCAGAGGATGAGCTTACCTTATTCCATAAATTAATACTTATAGCAAATACAAACTACCTCATAACTTTTCTATTTGCTCATCTCAAGCTTTTGCTATCCTTTCGGTCTTAAACGACCTGCCAGAGTACTCAAATAATTTTCTAATCTTGTCAGACTCACTATCAGTGCTTATATCCATTAACCACAGTTATAATCCTAACTCACTGCTCAACCAATCTATTACTAAAATCAAAAATAGACTATATGAACTAATATCAACTGGTAAAAAAATAACTTTCATTTGTGTAAAAGCGCATGCAGGATTGAACTATAACGAACAAGTTGATGTGCCAGCTATGGAAAGCATTAATGATGGCATATTAAAATTAATTGAAATATATCTTAAAGATTGTATCTGTACATGCAAGGAACGCATCAAACAACTATGGTCATGACGGTGGTAATCCTATTCATCAAAACAGGTAAACTCTTATTCAACGTAGCATCCCGTCAAAACCATGGCACGATATATTGTATGTATTTTTCGATTGTAACAGACACTGGACCCCTAGATGGCTCCTGCTGACAGTTTTGCATGCCACTACCCTAAGGATACTGAGAGGTACCAAATGTCGGTCGTTATATGCCTACCTTGCACTGATGAGGGCCAACAGCTCGAAACTGCAGTGTGCAAGTGGTTTGGGGCGACTGGCACGAGAGCTTCTTTAAGTGGAATCAATCTTTCGGCTGATGTTTATTGCAATCGAAGCATTAGCGTTTTGATGGTAATATGCAATTATTACACTTAACGCGCCAGGCTTGTAACTTGTAATTCAGCGCTCGGCGGGGCAAATAGCCCGGAGAGTAGCTGTTGGTTGCAGTCTGGTTACGTTCCTTATAACAAAATGAGGATATTATAAAGGAGTTTGCGATTAAAATATTATGTTTTAATATTCTGTCCTCTAGAAGCACAATAGAATTAATTCTGTTGTAATTAAATGGCTAGAAGATACTAAGGTGGCTTTGAAAACAATGAAATATTTAGCTTGTCAAAAATTTGTTGCTTTACCGGTGTTTTTATAATGTCTCAAAAAATTGCATATAATCTTAAAAATTAATAAAATTAATTATTTAAGCTAAATTACGCTACAATTAAAAATCAGTGACGAAATTTTGCATAAATGTAACAGTAAATACCAATTGCACTAGCACTTGTTGAAAATGATGAGGATAGACTATTATTGCAACTGGATTTTACAGAACAACGTGAGGCTCAGTATGATTTTTTTGGGAAGGATTTTATTTTCGAATGAGTCTAGGTTCACATTTGGAGTTATTTTTCTGACAAAATACGAGCCACAAAACACAAGAAAATGAAAATTTACTAATGGAGGGTAAAATATATCTGCTAAATTCCTAGAAGTTTCTGAATGTGTGTCGAATAATATCTTAATAAGTAAATTGAATTTTTATAAGTTCAGTGTAAACAGCAGCAATTTAATAAAACTGTATCTTACTAATAGAAACCAGTACGTTATATATCAAAATAATAAATCAAGAGTGCTACATGTGGAATACGGGGTACATCAGGGCTCCATACTGGAGCCCATTTTGTTCCTAATATACATAAATGACTTTACGGATATCACTTAATCTAAATTCGTCCTATTTGCAAGTGATACCACATTCATCCAGTCACATAAAGAATTTGACACCCAACTTGCTAGCCTAAATTATGCACAGGCGAATGCTCAGGACTAGTTTATAGCAAACCAACTTAGTTTAAATAAGTCCAAAGCAGAGACAATGGTCTTTAGCCTAAGAAACGTAGCTGAAAATGACAAAAGTAGCATTATATTTCTTGGACTGTATCTTGATAGCTAACTAAAATGGACGCAGCACATAAACCACGTTTGCAATGAAGTCTGCACAAATAATATATCTACTATGAAACCTTGCAAGTAATATCTCTCAGAAGGCAGTTATCACCGCTTATCGTGGTCTCATAAACTCTAGTCTATCTTGTATGTAAGGAAGGAGGCAGCACTCAGTGCCTTACGACTGCACCAGGCACATAAGTATAAACCAGGCGATCTGGTTGGTCACTTAAGGATTCTGGTGTTAATCCATTTGAAGTCCACGACCAAACCCACTGACTCAATGCCAATCAAAGTAAGACTTTGACTGCCCGTTTGACGTGCTAACTGAAAGCCGCCAGACGAGCAAGATAGAGGCACTGCGATTGGAACAAGGGTCACTCCTCTGGTATACAGATGGAACTAAGATGGCTAAAGGGGTAGGAGTGGGCATAGCAGGGCCTAAATGTGGACTATCCAAAGCCCTCGGTAAAACCCTAACCATCTTCCAGGTAAAATTTACGCTATAGATCTGTGTGCCCAGGAATGCCTAAATAAAGGCATCCGAAGGACAAAGATCTATATATTATCTGATAGCCAGGCAGCACTAAAAGCTATAAGGTCCTATACCTTTGAGTCTAAAATTGCCTGGGAATTTAGACAATCCCTGAAGCAACTGGCCAACAACAACAAAGTCACCTTGATGTGGGTGCCAGGGCATGAGGGAGTACAAGGAAATGAACTTGCTGGCAGCCTTGCAAAAAAAGGATCTAAAGCACCATTCACTGGACCCGAACCGTTCTGTGGCCTGGCCAAGAGACACATAGCGGGGAAGAACCAAGAATGGGAAAAGGACCGGAAAAAGTTCTACTGGCGGAATACTCCAGGCAAAGACAAGCGAAAAAAGTTCATAACTTATTCGACAAAGAATGCCACAAGGCTTCTCGAACTTGAAAAATCCGAATTAAGGTTAATCACAGGCCTTCTAAATGGCCACTGCCCCTTGAGATAGCATCTCAAGAATATGGGCAAGGCGGTAGACAACAAATGCAGATATTGCGATATTGCAACTGAAACTGCGGAACATATACTTTGTGAATGCAAGGTGTTAGTCCGCACTAGGCTAAAATTCCTAGAACAGGCGGAATTAACGCCTGAAGACATAGGGAAATTAGCCCCCAGGAAAATCACAAGCTTTGTAAAAAGTCTTGGAATCCTGGGCAACAACTATAGATGTAGGGTAAATCACAGAAGATCTTTTAGGTCGAAGTGAAGTAAGGCTGTTCGAAGCCAAACGACCCCATAAAACAATCTACAATCTTATGCTATTTTGGTTTGGGGACACTCATGCCACAGTTCCCATGCATTCGTTGTACAGAGAAAAGCTACACTGATTCCGATTTTTCTAGCATTAAAGGGGCCAATGGAAAACCATGATACCTTATAATTGATATTTTAAGTGTTTTTTTTTCGTTCAGTTTTTATTTTTTTTAGTATAAGTGTGCCATGACTATTTCGATTGGTTTCAGCCAATCCGTGTAATGTTCGAAAACACTTCGAAAACACTAAATAATTGTGTGATTTATGAATAAATAAATATCTTTAAAATAGTTTCTTGGATGATACTCAATTTCTTGAAATGGAACCATATCGGTACCAACGTACCATTCAATTAATTAGATATCTACCCATACGTCTTATTTCAATGTGAAACTAATACAATCAAAATGATAGTTTCTCGATAAAGTCTAATTTATTCCTATTTAATTGTAATTGCACATTATGATAGCTGCAGAGTTATAAAAAAGCACAAGACATTTAGTGGGATCGATCTGGCATTAAAAATGGCTTGAGACGGATTCGTTTTTTCGATTTTTCTTTTTGTGATGTGAATTCTATCCGGAAAATTTTCCGGCCTAACTTTTCGCGAGCAGGGCTTAGTTTGATTCGAATCGAAAAAGTGTATAGTATATATATAAAATGAAGGGCTCACGAATGCGCGTAAACTGAACTTGGTTTTGACGAAATCGGTCCAGCGGTTCCCGAGATATTGCGATTTGAAAGTATGGAGTTGTATACGGATTTTTCGTGCGGCGGGAATGTACCGAGAGTTGTTTTCACGTTCTTTTTTTTTCGGGGAAGAAAGTGACCTGGTGACTGTTTTTCATCCCCCGATAGACCTAATTACTGTGTCCAGATTTCAAGTCGCTAGGTAGATAAAGGGGGGAGAAGGGTAAACGTAAATGAAATTAACACTGCTGTAGCTTCCGCAATTTTTTCAGCACATCGCGAAGCAAACGTGAGATTATGTACTGATGTGCTTGCTTTGACTTCCGCTCATGTATTTTCAATTTTCGCCATAAATAAACAAATGGTTGCGAAATAACCAGTTTATTGTTGTTATTATTCTATTCTTTGTATACATTTATTTAACGTCGGCCTATTTCCGCTACTGAGGCCTAACACCGACACCTGTAGACGAGCTACCCCCAACCAGGAATTTTTGCCGAACCTCTTCCCTTAAGAAGAGTAGGGATCTTTTACTTGCCTAACATTTAATAGACAAGGAACCGACGGCTTTACATCTCCTCCGAAGGATGGTATATCTCCTATACAACCCTCGCCTAAGGTTGTATAGCTTCCGCGGATACACTGATATGCAAGCCGCTGGAAGGTTATTATTCTTAGAAAAAGTCATTTTTCGCCAGGAAGGAAATGGGCGGGGGAGATTTTTTGCGTCATCGAATATGGGATTTTTTCTCTTTTATTTAAGCCCAACCAGATTGCGATCGGATTATTAGAAGGGGAGATGGGACCCGCAAAATTTTTGCCCTGTCGAAGGGCAAGGGAAAGGGTTATAGGGACTTCGGGCCGGGCTTATTCTCTTTCAAGATTTGTTTTACACCGAAGCTCTATCTTCATTAGGGCCTGCACGCGCGCGTGGTACATTTATAATAACGAGTGCGGCAATTCAGCAGCTGTGCAGCGAGATGCCGGGGGAGGAGCCTAGCGCTCCCAATTCTCTCCCTTGACTCTCACAAATACATGTCCCATTCCGCTCGTCCGTTTGTAAATCCAGATCGACCCCACTAAATATAAGAGTCAAATAAAGGTTTCAGTCACAAGCTCGTTAGTTTCAAAAGGAATAATCAGACTGCAACCAACAGCTATGTGTGGTGAGAATCGCAAGCCTGGCGAGTTGTGTAACAATTACATGTTACCAACTATCAATAGAACGCTTAAAGTTTCGGTTGCAGCAAACAAAGACCGAAAGACTAATTCCTGGTCTTATAAACCCTCCTTATGCTGATGACAGCCAATAGCTTGAAATAACAGTTTACCGGTAGTGTAGAACGATTGCCATGAGAGCTCCTTTAAGTAGAAGAGTTTAGTAGATATGAAATGGATTCGCCCTGTATAACATGCACACTTTAAAATCTTGAATTCAGCAAATGATAGAGCATATTGTAATGACAGCAAAACGCTCGATTACAAGGCACTTCTCCTACACAAACTGAACTCAGTAGCAACGTAATTAGCATTCAAAATGAGACAAAATGGACATTGCTCACCCTGTCAAGTAGATTGCTAATTATTTGAAAGGTTCTTTACAAGATATGCTGCCTGAATTATAAGCATCGCGTTTGATGGTTACAATTAATTTTGCCTTGTTGAGCGGTGAATGTTTAAATAAGGACAAATAAATACAGTTGGTACATGGAATTCCGAGGATAATTGTTACCTCAACAAAATTGTACACCTTGCGTTCCTTTTATTTCAAATCTATTTACGTTTCACGTAAATCTACGTTTAATAAAGAATAGGCGCTGTACTATTGCCTTTGTTTTGTTCATTTCCAATTAAATGGAAAAGCCACCTCTTGAAGATTTATGGGGGTGGTAGTGAAATGCATAGAAATATGTATTAATTTTTCTACCACATTTATGCTATCGAAATTAACGTGAGCAATTTTCTTAGGTGTTTTCCAAAATAAATATTCTATTACCCACTAGAACGGTATATTTTAGAAACAGAAAGATACACGGTATATGGCGTCAGAGAATATTTGCCTATTACTAGAAATTTACAGATATGTAAGGTATCTAATTCGTGCGTTTGAGAATACAATTTACGGGATTAAAGCAAACTAGATGTAATTAGTACTCCATAATCCATTTGCGTATCTACCCCCTGATATCCTGACAGCCATAATCATACGTATAACGAGGCTGAGATTACCTAAATAGACAAAATATAATCTGGCGTTATAAGTGAGACTTAAACAACATTCTATATTTATGTTGTAAGATAGATGACAATTTCTTATACTGAGTGTATTCTGATCCCAGAGTAACGAAGCAGGAATATATTAACTGTTATCGAATGTTTGCAGCTTATATTTGTATGTTACGATTACTTCTGAACAAACTTAAGAGATGCAACTGTCGAGTGGCATCATTTATTTTTTCCTCGAGTTAGTTAATGTGTCAAAGGTGCGTAAGTTATACAAAAATATATAAAATAAATATAAAAGCTTTGAAAGGGTAATGCAATAGTTCTAAAAAAGAAACGTTAAGATTCTAAAAATTTTATAGTACATTAGCATAGAGTATATTATGTAAATTCTAAAGTAGGCAATTATAATGAAAGTAAGAAATTTAGCATAATTTACAATTTGATATACGATTTATTGTACCAATTAAATCGACACGGTAGCTCAGAGGGCTAGAGCGTGTTATGTGGCAAATTCGCTTTAGTCAGACTCTGGTTTGTTTTGGGATCGATCGCCGGAATCGACACTAGCAATGTCAGTGAATAATGTTGTTTTCCTTTCTTCAAATATGTAACGCTCTTTCGGACATCCTTTAGTTTTGGAATTGGAGGTTGTCTATGTCTATGTGGTGTGTTTATCTTAAAAATTGTGACAGTGTAATAAGTAATAAATTTTCAATTTGATATTCTCTGTACTATTGATCAGTCTAGCTAACTAGCTACTCTACTTACCCAAATCAAGAGATATGTACAAATAAAACTAAATCAAGGAAATGTTATCGACCACAACAAATTAATATACAATTAAATACTATTACATAACTTTCTCTGATTAATTAATATAATGAGCAAAAGATACTTCTTAAATCAATATTGAAATTTTTTGGTAAGGATTTCTAATAAACTCATAAGTGAAGCATTGTGAATATTAACTGCGTTAAAAATGGCTGCAAGATGATGTGGCATAGTTAGTCTCTATACATGACGTGAATGCACGTGAGTTTTAAAAGTAAACATATTTTTAAGAGATGAAGATGATTGTGTCTCACTCAATGAATTAATAAAAAAAAAATCCCAAATGCTGTAACCTACGATTTTCCATATGTAATCATTTTAAATTGTTATTTGTAGAGGAAAATATGATCATATTCAAATTGTATATTAATAGTACACGCGCAATAGTACTTAGAAGAAATAATTTATAAAGTTTTGATATTACGTTTCCGTTACAGCTTAACGGTAACCAACAACTAACTTGCTCGGATAACTAACAGTGGAGTAAATCAAGGATTCAAATAAAAGTCAATGACCATAATATCAGTTCAACAATATTTATTAATGGATAAAACAAATGACAACATAAAATGCTGATGTCTGTTTGCAAACATACAATACTACCATACGCAACCTAATGTTACAAAAGATTACCAAGAACTATTGGTAACGCAAATAGCACCCTTTACTAGAATAAATGGATTTACAGACAACCCATAATTCGAAGGTCCCGAATTACGATGAATGTGACGTTCGTTAATAAAATATTTATAATAATTTGTCAACTGTGACATATGACACTCTGACAACTGAATTCTGACGTCTGTCACTTTGACAGTTACTTTAACCTGTGTCACCTTGACAGTTAATACAACAACTTTTGAGACATCTGTCACTTTGACAGTTATTTGACATATGTCACTTTCGGCAAGTATGGTGACACCTGTCACTATGACAACTAATATGGCAACTACTATGGCATATGTCACTGTTGACAACTGATATGACATCTGTCACTTTGACAACTAATATTTATATCGTCAGCGTGACCACACTCAACCGCTGGGATTCAACTTCACGTGCAGTGCAAGCATACGATAAAGGACGACAACTGTAGCTTCGGGCATGAGGTCGATCTCTCATAATTGAAAGACTATAGCAGGTCGTTCTCTGCCATAGCTATAACTACAATTATCGCAACCTAATATCCAGCAAGCGTTGCTCACAAAATCTCGACACCACCTGCTGGGTTATTGACCTGACGATGGCGCACTCTATAAATCGTGCACTCAACTTTACAAATAGTACAAGCTTAAAAGTAGACTGTCATATTCAGTGAGGTCGTTCTCTCTACTGAATTTGCGACGACATCCCATATAGCAAGTATTAATCATAAACCTGCGTACCAATATTGAGTTTAAGGGAGAAGGTATTTGCTGGTCGTGGTCGGTCTCAGGAACTCTTCTCATCAAACTAAGCTCGCGTATCGCTTTATATAGTAGAGGGTTGCTAGGCCGTTATTTTTTCTTAGTTACAATATTGTCTTGGATACCTACAAATGATGTGTTCGTTACGACGATCCCAGTTTATCTTTGTTCATACGTACTCAACTTATTTTAAATTACTAATCAACGAGTAAAATTAGGATTCATCGTTACAATATATATATATTCCTAACAGTGTTAGGAACAAGGCCAATTAAAGTTCCCATCAAACCAGTGTCCACAACATCCCTTATTTTGGTAAAACACCTCCCCCCGGTGGTGCATTCTGGCGGTTTTACTTAATTTTCTCGTAAACCGTTGTTCAAACGTAAAAACGTATAGAACCAAACATGTTGCCCATTAAATTCTACACAAAAAACACTGCAGTTTCGGGACTTTTTTCGTGCCAGATTGATCCCACTAAAAAGTCATTTAAAATGCCTTGTAATGTAAAAAAAAACCTGTGATACAAAATTTACTCCAGCCATATTGTGACGATTCAAACACAGATAGCTTTAACACCACTGGATTGAGGCTGGTTAAAATTAGATTTTGGCGCGAGAAAATCTGATACCATAATCACGTCTACGTTCTGAAAGCTATGTGAATCTCCTTTCTGGAACCCTCCTCCATATCTGAAAGCAATAAACAAACTTTATTAAACGTTCTGAATAATAAAGGCACTGTTACTGCCGTGAATCCAAACTTTGTTCTAACGAGAACGACACGAAATAAACCTAACGCAGGTTACAGATGATCTGGCGCCTGCCGAGCCAGCAAGCATGTGACGTCAAACCAATGAGAATTCGTTTATATGACTGAAATAACGCAATTAATTTCTACGGCCGCTGTTAGAGTTGGTATTGACTTTTTTCAAGCACAGTTCCAATATTATTGTTATTAGGTCAAAATTTTTATTTTTCAGTACTCTGAATGTATTTTTTTTTAAGACAGACCTATTAGAAGCCCTTCAAGCACTTTTAACCGATTTGGAAGTACTAAAATGAAACTTCAATTAATTTAAAAGGAATTCAAGCATCTCGAACATAATTGAAGCTGTCTAAACTTAAGTACTTATGCAAATATCAAATAGGTGCCCTCTCTTAAAATTAAGTGAAGGACAATGTCTGAAACTCTAAAAGTGCCTTGGGCACTACTTCGAAGCACTTTAACTTAGTACTTGAGTTTCAATAAAACTTTTTTAGACATTAAAAACAAATTTATCTATATATCCATATAATTATATGCAAAAATATATCTGCATGAGTTCAGCCAAATTAAACTTTACGACCGGCACTGGGAAATATTCAGTTCAGGTTTAGCCCTGGTACTCTAAAGCGTACAACGACTATTAACAATATAGTTTACTTCATAAACACACAATTTCCAAATTAAACTGGGATCGTAAATAAAATATTATATCCACAGATTTGTTGACAATCATAGTATAGCTGTGGAGATTAATAAATTCGAATAACTACAAATACGTAATAACTCGGCGTTTATGCTTCCATTTTATCATTCCAGAGCATACCATTATTTTACCGGTAATTATATTACATAGTGTACAAATCACAGTGGACTTGTCATTGAATTTTTATTTAATACGCGTCGATTAAATAAAATAATAAGTAATCAAATGAAAAAAAATATAACAGGGATGTTATATTATTATTAAAATTAAAAGAATATGGCTTCCTAAATACGGCGCTGCATTGATTTGAGAGCTATCTTTCAAACCGTCGACAAATCAATAAAACAAATAATAATAAGTCAGAGCCTATTGCACTTCTTGGTGCCCCAAGAAAATGTACTTGGATCATTAAGCCTTTGACTTTTTATTTAATTTACCACTACATACATCGATATTTCCAGATTATTGGAAATTTTTGAAGTTTGTCCAGTACTAAAAGACGATGATATAAGTAATATAGCAAACTATAGACGAATTCAAACTTGCTTAACTTCTCAAAGGTAGTTGCGATATCGTTATACAACCGCATCTATCCAACCGTAAACAAATCATATTCCATTTATTAACATGGTTTCATGGAAAATAGATCAACTGTAACAAGTTTAGCTTTAATAGCACAAGACATATCGGAAATGCACAGGGACAGGTGAATGTGTTGTATGCAGTTCTCTCAAAGGCCTTTGATACTATCAGTCACACTATTATAATATTAAAACTAATGGATTTAATCAATTTATTTACTTCTTATCTAAACAATAAAGTGCAATACGTCGGATACAATGGGTTTAATTCAGACGTGTACAACATCAGGTGTACCTCAAGGATTCAATCTTGGACCTCTTTTATTTCTGTTATTTATTCATGATCCTATGAAAATTATTGACTCTCATAAACTTTTATTTGCAGTAAATTAGAAAATTTAGTTCGAAATTAACAACATAAATCATTGCACATTTCTACAATCTCAAATTAATTCACTTGAGGAGTGGTGTAATACATTTAAACTTAAATTAAATGTATCGAAATGTAAAGTAGTTAGTTACTCGCGAATGAAAAAAACCAATTATATTTATATATTTACCGATTGGATAATCAAATACTAAACAGATAATATTCTACAAAAGATCTCGATATCTTATTTGAAAATAAATTATATTTCTTACAACACATAAGCAATCTTGGTGCAACATGTTCAGAAACTTTAGGATTTATTATTAGAAATTGTAAATCTTTTAATAACTATGTTGAACACTTTGTATTATTCACTTGTAAGGAATATGGATCTCTAATTTGATATCAAATTTATGACAATCACTCAATGACTTTGGAATCTGTTCAAAGAAAGTTTCTAAAGTTTTTAGCGTTTAACAAATAACAATATTAACTATTCATCATTATTTGAGCCTACTTGATTTTAGAGTTCACACACACAATTCAATTCCAGACAAAATAATACTTTCCACATACGCAATGCTAGAACTAATGTTGTAAAAATCATCAATTTATGTTATGCACCACAACTTTAATAATATTACTTCGAATCAGAGCGATATTCATTTCAACTTACATATATATAAAAGAATCTATCTATTCATAGACACTTTCAACATTAATTTAACAATTCATGTCTCTTTACAATATTCTTTTTTATATATATTTTGATTGCAGTGCATACTGTAAATTTTGTCCTGTAATTGGATTTCTGTTGGGTAAATAAATAAAAAAGAAATAAAAATAATAATTATATAATGAACTCGGGAATATCTTGGAAAATTTCTTCTTTTTGCAGATGATACTTTTATTTATTTATTTATAAAGAAGGTCACCCAACAGAATAACAATTCCAATAACAGGACAACGCATTTACATAAATAATTAATGTGCACATTTGCTTAAAATAAAAATAAAATTCAAGAATTAACCAAACTACGAGCTACCTAAAATCTGACAGAAAGAAAGAAAGAAAAAAGGATAACTGAAAATACGGTTGTCTAAACGACGTTTCGGCAGAATCACATCTGCCATCTTCAGGTTCTCACTGAAAGCTGCCTACTGCTGCTCCTCGTTCTCATTATGAAACCTAAATTTCTTTAGGCACTTCTAGTTATCGTTTCTATATGGGTTTCAAAGCTTAACTTGGAATCTAAGATGACACCTAAGTCTTTAATTGAATCCAGTTCTGAGATATTGATGTGACATGAAAATAAGATATTCTTCTCATTCAATCTTGAAAATATTATATAGTGACACTTATCAATATTTAAAAATAATTTATTCCTTGTGCAATAATTACATAAATTAGATTGTCCTCTTGTAAATTTATACAGTCATATAAACTATTTATCGTCATATACAACTTGAGATCATCAGCATACAGATAGTAATTAGAATGAAAAAAACAGCCGGGAGAATCATATAGAAACAGTGAGAATAAAAGTGGGCCTAAGTGTGATCCTTGGGGAACACCTGACTAATTCAAGATGATGACCATTTGTTAATTTTAATACATTGTGATCTATTAAATATATATGATGTAATCCACTTAGAAGATTACCATGCATATCGATGTTTTCCAACTTTACTAAGAGTGTATTATGATAGACTTTATCAAACGCTTTGGAAAAGTCGTATACGTATACGTTTTCGATTTGATATACTGTCCGAAACACATTGTACAAAAGGCATTAAGTTAGTCACCACAGGACGGCCATGGAAAAAAGCATGCTGATTCTCACGAATCAAATTTTTTGTTGCAAATATATTTAATTTGAGACTATGGCTTCAAGCATTTTACCAGGAACTGAGAGTATTTAAATTGGACGGTAATTGCACACCATATTTCTGTTACCACCTTTAAAAACAGGAATTATTTACTTGAGCTTGTTTCCAAATTCCAGGGAAGACCCCCTCAGGTATTGATTTATTATATAATAAACAACGGATAATAAATAGAATCTGCAATATTTGTAATATAAGTATAGCTGGTAATGATTAATGGGCATGTAAAAACGGTAAATTTGGAGTTAAGCTACGTCTCAAATAAATTGAAAGAAATAAAATTGAATATTAAAAAAATATTAAATACTTAAGACTTGATACAGACATACAGACAAGGAACCCAAATTGAATGATCATGTTGACTCTGTACCTAATAAGTAATAAATCGGTTTACTTAAAAGAATAAGTCAGTATTTATCAATTTTTTAACTCGGCCACACTTTACAAATTTCATTAAAAACGCAAATTTTGAGAGATTATAAACACCTCAAAACAAAGCAATGAGTAATAATATTAGAATGTACCATGTATTTGTTAATTTGATGTCAAATATCTTAAACTGGTTTGGTATTAAAACCTATTTTTACTTGCGTACAATGATTTTATTTATAAAATTATAAAAAATTATTTGAAAAAAAAATGAAAAAACAACTGAGATCTTTAAATTAGATTATTTCTACATACAAGTAGTTACGTAGTATTTAGGTAAAAGTGTGTAAATAGTATAAATAGAATGCTGGAGAGAGAAAAGTTGATGTTACTCAATCACGGTGTCCCTCAAAGATCCGATCTGGGACCACTACTTGGTGTTATATATTTTTAGATTTTGCGGGTGTGTGTAACTTTGGAAGATCCAGTACTAATTTATATTGCTAAAAATGTTGACAGGCTTGTTCGACTTATTTAATAAGACAAAAACTCATTGGCTTATCTTCTTTCCATTCTCATCAGTCAGTTATTAAAGGAAATAAGGTTATTTCTAAGTACAATTTAAGTAAAAGTGTATAAATATTAGAAATAGAGTGCTGGAGAGACCTACACGACTACACATATCTAGGTGTTTAACAACACTATATGCAGGACATGAAGTAAATTAAAGATGCTTCCTGCGACAAATACAGATACTGGCTGCGAAAGATTTAGTTTTCGGAATTTTCGTAAAGGAACAAAGTGTCTGTCACTAATATGCTTGCCATTCCAGTCCTACTTGTTTGGGATAGCTAAATAGACACCAAATGAGCTATGAGTTGGATAGGAATACTCTTAAGATGATGTACATTCATTCGATCCTAGATCGTCCGTTCCTCTGTTGGATTCTATTCAATAGTGTTTATAGATAAGGATGTGTTGTGAATGGGAATATTGTATAGGAATGTAAGGTATTTTTACATGATGGGTAACAAATATATTTAATTTTTTCAATGTAACTGTTGGAAGGTGATAGTCTAGCCACAGAAAGGTATCTGCAAATGCAAATTTATTGCTCTATCGGTACACTACTTTTAAAAATATTTAATTTCGTTTGTGATTCTAATTAGTCAAATATATTACATGTAATGAAGACAACTGTAGTGATTCCATGCAAGATTTTTCTGAAAAAATACAAGTTTTCTATTTGGGGTGTAAATCAATGGGATTCGTGATTTGTAAGCGTAAAATGCAGTTTTCTATATACATTTACTTCAGGATGGATATCGGTTTTCGCAAAAATCTATCTTCTCCGCACCGCGCCTCTGGCGTTCAACTCAAGGCGATTTCGTTGTCGCTAAACAATATAAGATGATCTAGAAGAAATTTCAAAAAATCAAAACCGCTGTCTAATAGTTTATACTGTATATAGGCACCATGTAAGACGAGAACAATGACATCCATACCCCACTAACAAAAGATAAAGACAGGGAAAAGCGAGAAATGAATATCTATTGTAAATGACTTTGGTCGGTTTTCAATTGAGACCATTCATTTCCTAAAGCTGATTTAAATTGGCTATTACGTAAGGGAAAATCGTCTACAAAAATAGTGTAAAAATGAGAAAAAGAGTTAGAAAGAGCGGTTAATAAATTTGCTGGAAGCAAATGTCTCAGAATTCAATAAGGAGACATTAATTCTCAGACTAGAACACTTTCAGCAGTCGTAGTGGCACACTTAAAGGATAAATATAATTTCAAGAAAAATATCTAGGGAATGAGGTTCTACTGTGAAAATACTAGAAATTATTATAGTCTACTTAGCCAACGTCAAGTTTTTTAATTGTATGTGATGTTAGTAACATATTTTATAATTAATATTATTTTTTTATAGAATGTAAAATAAATAGCAATTGTTTATAAATGAAATAATTTTTTTTAATAGTAACCTCATCTACCCTAATTTTATAAACATACTAAAATATGTCATTCAAATTAACTGTTCTAATATGCTAGTGCGATCAGCATTGGATCAACAGTATACCGATTTAAACGGTTTTCACATTTGATTTTGGATATATGATGGATACCCAAAAAGCATATTTATGCTTGTGGCATATCTACTAATATTACTAGTAGTGCCTTCAAATTAGTAGAAAAATCGGTGTTTCATGGAAATTTTCCCATAGTTATGAAACCCTCATAACAGTGGACAAATGTTCTTTAATTTTTCCTAATAGTTATTTATTGTTATTATTTTCATATTAAAAAAGATACCTCTAGTATCTAGGTGCACATGACAGAAGAACAGTATTTTAAGAATGATATACAATATACATACATAATTATATATATTAATATTATTATTATTAGCCTTTACTCGAGTCCGAGTATAAAAAAAAATGTTACAGTCGATAGATTGTGTGTAATAAAAAACAAGTAAAAGGTGTAGTCTATTGTAATTCCCATTCATCTACGGTGCACACGACTATGGCTATAGAGGCCAATTCGGGAGAGCACATGTCGACCGCAGTCAGGACAAACATAGACCTGGTTAGGTCTTGGATTCGGCCTTCTTGCAGCAACATTTCCTTGATACCTGGCCACAACCCCTCGCCATTCGGTTCTGTCCGCTGCAAGTTGTTCCCATTGCTCGTCTGGAATACCGCAGGATTTTAGATTTTCATGGAGAACGTCTTTGAACCTCTTTCGTTGACCGCCACGCCTTCTTCTACCGCTCAGCAATTCACCATAAAGTGTACATTTAGGAAGGCAGGTATCATGCATACGCTGAACGTGACGTGCCCATCTCAGGCGTGCTCTTGAAATAAGCACCTCAATTGGAAGGCTGTTTGCTCCCCTGAGTACTTCCACGTTTGATATGTGATGGAACCAACGGATTTTCATCATACTTCTGAGGTGTCTTTGCTGAAAACGTTCTAATTCTTTCACATGACGACGGTAAGTGACCCAGCTTTCACATCCATATAGCAGTATTGGAATGACAACTGCTCTGTAGACAGCCATTTTCGTTGACAAAGCAAGGTCGTGGTTGTCAAACACTCTCTCTCTAAGTCCCCAGAGTGCTCTAGATGCAGCGTTAATTCTATTGCGAATCTCGCTGTCCATATTTGCTTTGTCATTAACAATGTTGCCTAAGTAATTGAACTGATCCACCACTTCAAGAGAATTTCCGTTAAGTGTAATGTCTATTTGGTTCACTTGATGAGGAGGAGATATATGGTACTTATTTGAATATAATAAGTTATACCAAATATTCATAGGAATAATTCTTTTATTGTGGTTAAACTCATAATGGTTTCTTAAGACAAACAAAACTTTTGATGAAGAATTACTTTTTTTGGCACAACAAAAACAAGAAATCGTACAAGAGTTCGGTACCTTTCAGCAGAGACCACAGAACTTGGAAAAACTTGGCCAGACCACAACTAAAATTGTTTGATGTTCAAATAAATAGCGAGCAGAATCTCTTCCCTATTAAAATATACAAAGATAAACAAAGTTTTTCGTAAAGTTACTACTATATTACAAAGATTTATCATTGCATAAACACGGTAGAATTACCCAGCTATTCTCAGAGACAACAATCACACTTTTAATAGCAAATGCTTATTGTTCCGCCACCAGTTGTTCAAAGCACATTCCGTTAATAATGTAATCATGTGTTTAGAGACTATCATAAATATCTGGCTTGCGTTTTACCTACACAGGATAATATACTAGTTTTACAGCCCGTATCACGTTTTGTGAAATTGCTAAACTCTGTTCGCGTTTTTAATTGCAATTAGTCTCGTTATTCAGCACATTTAAAATGTTCACTGGCTTTTCATTTCCTAAAATGTAGGTGTAGGCGCGATAAACGAAAATTTTATTTGATAATGTGACCAAGTGGACAATGCTCCTGAAGAATTATAATGTTAATTGCTTTGTGAAAATATATTGTTAATGGACTTAAAAAAAAGTATACGAACTTAATTGAAACCGCATAAAAACTAAAAGCCGGCAAAAACAGTCGGCATCTCTTTATTGTACATGGGCGGAGGTCATAAGAAAATTATAAGATTTTCGGGCGTTATTATATTATTCTCTGTTTCAAATGGTCTCCAGGAAACCATGGTATATTAGTAAATAATTAAAATATTTTACCGTTTATATAGTAGTAAATATTTATAAATATAAACAATAACTAACTATACTCCTACGCTTGATATTATAACAGGTATTTATGCACTGCACTGGCACATTGACAGCACATCTCATCCACCGTTGAATACTGAGAAACGATTTACCAGTTTTTTATGCTAGTAGGCCTGTCCGTTTTATTATCTTTAAACAAGTGCAGTCGTAGATGGCTCATTCAGGCTAATTACATTGCCAGTATCGGACTCGTCTGCACAGTTTCAACTATAGCCTAGTATACTTTAACTTGGCGTGTGATGTATGAGTTAATATTTCCGTACGATTTCATTTTCTCCCATATTGTACACAAAGTTAAAGCAATAGTCCAGAAACATTGTCTACGTGGACAACATTTCTGGATCTTTGTGTACAAGAGAAAATGAAATCGTACGGAAATATTAACTCATATATACACACGCCAAGTTAAAGTATACTAGACTATACCATTCGAATCTCGATACCATTGCTAAATATATAGGACAAAATGTCAAGTTCAGTGCGCACGAACCTGTGTTTTAACACTGGCGAGTTTCAATTGTCCTCGTATAAAGTATAACACGAATAATCTATATAAAGAGATATGAAAATAATTGGATTGACAATGAATTTATTAAATTAACTAAGGACAGGGATAAGGCTTATAGAGAAACAAGGAAGCACCCCCAAAACATCATAAAACAAGGAAATTATAAATTTAAAAAATACGTTTAAAAAATCAAAAGACTTGAAAAAACAATATTACGCTAGGCATATTAGGAAAAAAATGGGGGTTTAGAGGAAAGTTTTGCTATAGTTTTAATTTTTTCACCCCTTATGTTTTTTGGGTCACTGAAGATGAATTTGAAGTTTGCAGGCAAACTTTTTTTTTCATTTTTTGCCCAAATTTTGGCACTTTTTTCAGTTTTTGGCCTAAATCTCCGAAAGGAAGCGTCTTTTCGACAAGGCCATTCTATACAATATTAAAGTAGACAAAATTTCCCACATTCTTCATATAAAACGTTTTTTTGGAAGACTAACTGTTCCGCAGCTAGAGCGCGCCAGAAAAGGGCCATATTCTCATATCTAATGAAATTTACAGTTTTCACGGAAATCGCCCTTGCTATGATACTTAACTGTTGATCCTAAACGATTTATAATGAACTCTATGGGTTATCATGATTGCTGAATATAAAGTTCTAAATTTACAAAATTTGCCATCAACATTATGGCCTATCCAGTGCAAGATCTATTCGGGACTATTTGTGCCAAGATGTATGCGTGGATGCGGGAACACTTTCCATTCCCGGAAAGCCCTAATTCATTTTCTCTGAGCACAGGCATTGTTGCTGATGAGAGGGTCGATTGTCATGAGGCGTGGGAGAAGGGCATGAGGAGCATCGAAATATGTGTTAAAAACTTCAACTTTGATGATGTCAAATTCCAAAGAAGTGACCGAGTTCAACCTCTTGCCATAATGAACAATGCGATCAAAGCAGGCGACGACATTCTCCTTGTTAATTAAACCACACTGATCCAACGCATTAGTGTGGTAAAGAACCATGATGAACAACTGGAATTTTTTCTTGTCTTATGATCTGTATCCGTACTCCTTCTCTCTATTTGAAAATGGTTTAAGAAAAGGAACTAAATCTGTTCTATAGAAAGCATTTGTACCCATACAAAACAAGTTCAGCGGAAAAGTACCATATGTTATCGACGGTGGGTTCTTACTACACAAAGTTTTCTGGCCCGAGAATCCTTCTCTGCAATGTGCAACAGGTATGTTCACTACGTCATTAATATCTATGGGTCACAGACAGTAGTTGTCTTCGATGGATATCCTGAAGGTACGAAAGGTGGAGCAAAAAGTGCTGAACGGATGAAGAGGTCTATGAAAACGATTTCCGCTGACATTCTATTCGATGAGAACATGATACCGACCATAAAGAAAGAAAAATTCCTGGTTTATACGAGGAACAGAAAAAGATTGATTTCCATGATCGTAGCCAAGTTACACTCTCAAAGAGTGACAGGGAGACAGGCCACAGAAGATGCCGACAACGTCATTGTTGACGAAGCCCTGTCTTTGGCTGAACGTACTGAGACTGTGGTGGTGAATGGAGAGGACATCGATCTGTTGGTCATCCTCACTGGTTCTTGCCAAGGAGAAAGGGCGTGATACGACTTCAGCACGTTACAACCAAGAGAAATTGGAGTTTGTGAAAACTCTCATCAAAAACCCCCACATTGCCGTGTTGTAAGTGTATTCAAAAACCATGAGGCAACTCCAGAAAGCATTGCAGCAGCAGGGGAGAGATCCCTGGTCAACGTATACGGCTACACAGGAAGGACTGAACCGTCGATAAACCGTCTGAGGTACGTTAATTATAAGAAGGCAGCTTTCAAGACCTCATCAAAAATAGCTGCACTAACACCATCAGCTGCTGCAGCCACACACCACAGTCTTGTATCATCAGGTGCAGCAATGGCTAGGGGTTGAGAAAAATGCCGAAGATTAAGATCTACAAGCCCCTGCTCCTCCCCAACTGCTGCGTCTGGTGTAATGCAGATCCGTCAAGACCTGCGCAAAACAATGTAGTTGCAAAAGGCAGGCGTCGATTGCACTAATCTGTGCATCAACTGTGAGGGGTCCTGCAACAACGTGACAATCGAGACATTCACAAATACCCTTGAGGACGGATCATTCGACGTCGAAGTACAGGATGAACTGGACTTCCCCTTCTCCCCGGTTGTTGAGACCATCGAAGAAAGAGTGGACAAGGAGGACGAAGGTATGTAACATTTCCTTCCCCAAAAACAACAATCACACACTTGGAGCATAAATGAACCTGTCTGAAATAGCTAATATGAATGTACAAGCTGACCCATATCTTCTGTTCATTATAGACTCCCCACCACCTGAAAAAATAAAGAAAATAGATGGACGGACTGAAGAGAATGTGAAAGTTCCTTGAAGAACGAAGGTATGTGCAACAGTATCGTCAACAGTAAACATGTGCAAGTTACTACTCACCTCGTCTATCAATAAATCCATGTTTATTCCAGATGATTAAAGCAGTCCAATTTATGACGGCACCAACATTCATCATTCGCAGCATTTGATGCGCAACATGAGTATACATTATACTACTGACTTATAATACACTGTACATAACTACTTTAGTTATAATTGCATTTCATCCGTCATCCGTGCAATTTTTCTTATTTTTTGAACCCTGCTCATATTTACTGACACAACAAATCCCTTCTTTTAAGTAGGCCTAAAATATCCGAACTCTCGTTCAGTCCCCTCGGAGGCCTCGGAATTTTAAGTGAATTTACCATTACTGCCCGTCCCTTCAACGACTTAACGTTTGACAAAAATAAACGATGCGATCTTTACGTTTGTGGATACCAAAATATCTGTACCCTGAGAGTCGGCAGATGCGATCTGGCAGATCTGGACGGCGGGACAAATCGTTTAAAATTCTCTTCCGTGTATGGGGACCTTATGCTTATTGGCAAAAACTAGAATCCGAATTAACTAATAAATTAAAGATTTAGTTTAGGCGCTTAGTTCTTTTTTAAACCTCTTGCCGTCATCAGAAACGCGACTAACTTATGAGACAATTAACAACATCCTTGTAGTTGATATCATTTATTGTGTATTTAATTTCTATTGTACCGGTAATAATATTTAACAATATTATATAACTAAGCAAATTAACAACTCACGAAAACTAAGTGGAAAAGTGAGACACGGCGCATGCAAGTTTGAATTCTAACACTGGGTGACTACATATTTGAATATTGTCTGATAGTTATTTGTGGCATTCTACGAATATTCTTTCCTATTATTTGGGTTTTCTACCACATGTATTATTATCCCCTTCAAAACAAATCACCGGATCTACAAAATAATAGAATTATTGGAAAAAAGCCTCTGCGCCCGTGACGTTTACGCCAAAGGAAAGTCAGAGGTTATGTTTTGCAAATAATATAAATCGGAATAAACACAGAAATAATGTATTTTGCTGACGTTTCGGAAAGTAATCTCTTTCCGTTTTCAAAGCTATTTTTTGGAAGAACTCTTATTTTCCTGTGTATGCCAAATACACAGCTTTAAGATTCTTTTTGATTCTAATTTGAATTTTTGATTTGTTGCGGAAAAGGCGAGTCTGACGCGATAACGGCGATGGGAGCGAGGCGTTCAACTAGCACTGAATAATAAGTAAACGTAAATTATTAATATTTGCGATCATATCTATATTATGTTGGTGTCTTATGATCATCGATTGCGAGGTATTAAGCCAAATTGTTAATTGCAAACTACTTTGCGATATTTTATAACGCATGTCTTGGTAAACTATAGAACTAAGTTGCCAAGGGTATGAATGTGAAAAATTTTATTCTCGATTTTTTTTTAATATATGGCATAATACTCGTGTATTCTCAGCAAAGGAGCTATCAAGTCGTTTCTCTCTACTCCTTGCACCTTGACTTAAAACATGCATTAAAATCTACTTATGGTGTGATAATTGTTCTATTATTATATGTACTATCAATACTATCCCTTATGATTATATTGATGTATTATTTATTTGAACCACCCAGTATTCTGTATTCTTGCGTAGAAATTGACACAAGTACAAGGCCGAGTCAGCTAGTAAGTTCAACTATGTAATCCAGCAACTAGGCAACTGGATAGAAATATTGAGTTGCGAAAATCGGCTAGAAAGATACAGCTGGGATGAATTTGGTGAAATAATTAGTTGGGTTTTTGAAATCTAAAAGGCAAAATAATTTTTGGTGCATGGTGCGTGGCTCAACTCCCCTCTGGTAGGGGGTGGCTCCGGAAGGGTTAGATTGTAAGTATACTTGATTTGTTTTATTTTTATTTATGCCTTTAAATAAACTTGTAACTTGTTTTTTATCACCTTGTTTTATTTGTCAATTATTCACCTAGCCCCCAATGTAACATATGGTGGAGGTAAATTATTCACTAATGTGACATTATTTATATCCTTACGAGATCCAGGCGATGAAAATGGATACAAGATATTCTCGGTACATTTACAAGACTTACTCTACGTGATCTATGCTTTTAACGAGATTTACCTTGCCCAGAATCAAACGCAAATGCTTTCATTGTAGCGTAACTCTCAAACCATGCGGTAGAGCGGGACATGTTCAACGAATGTACAGGATTATGTCTGCTGCAGAGCCATTAACTCTAGCCATTAGTGCGACGAAGCAAGTGAGTTTCCATACAACACCTTGTGTCTTGTTTAATTTTCCGCGGTTGAGTCATGTCTATTCCTATTGTTTAAATAAGCATTTTGAAGAAAATTTATGATACAATATATGCACAAATTGACGTGGAAATAGACCGTTCGCTTTTGTTCGTTCAATATTTATTCAGATAAAAGTTATTTTGGCCTTTCACGCAAACATAACTTTTATCGATATTACTAAGCGAATAGGTATTTAAATAGACAGATATTGTGTCCGTGCATGCAGACAGGCCTTTTTAATCGCTTGCAACATTTTATGAATTTCCTCGAAACATGGCCGTTGCATGTTGCGCATTGTAAATAAACGGGTACGTAGCGGATTTATCGATTGTGACAGACGATTTGTCCTCAAATATTTAGGAATAGATAGATACTGAAATGATGCTCTCTGTAAATGCTAATTTGAATTATTTATTTGAATCTTGTCAGTTATTTAGTTTCTGTAAGTTGAATCAGTTACACAAATATTAAATTTAACTATTTTGCGGAGTACAGAAAAGCAAATCTACTATATTAACGATAAAAAATTCTAGTGGTAAAAAGACAAACAATGATAATGAAAAAACCATCGTGTTTAATTCTTTTTCAGTAGTGTTGGAAAGTCACTGGCAAGAAATATCGTTAAGACGGATATACAAAATAAGACTAAAGCGCAAAGAAAATCAATATTTTTATACCTAACTATACCCTTAGAAATTACAAAGACTATCAGTGAATTGAAAAAGCACTAGGAATAGATGGAATTACTTCTACCACTTTGAAAGAAATAGCTGAATATATTGGCATATCATTAGCTTACATAATAAATAAAGCCATTGAGAAAGGTGAATCGGCCTTCAAAGTAGCCACCATAAAGCGCATTTACAAAAGTGATTGTAAGGAAGAGATAACGAAATATAGACCTTCTTAATTAGTAATCTAGCAAAAATTTTTGAAAAGATCATTATGTCAAGAATTCTTAACTACCTTGAAAAACATAACTTGGTGTCCACTTCGCAATATGGTTTCAGAAAAGGTATGAGCACTCAAAATGCTATTGCAAAATTTGTAAGCGAGATATATTGTACCTTGAATAATCGAGATAGAAGCCTAGTTGTCTTTATCAATTTCAAAAAAAGCCTTTGATACTTTGTGTCATGCTCAAAGTCTTACGATGTTAAATAATCTGGGTTTTAGAAACAACAGTTTAAGACTTTTAAAATCATACCTTACAAACAGAATATAATACACAGGAAAATTCACCTTGAAGCAGCCCTGATGCGTTTGAGTATGGCGTACCGCAAGGGACAATGCTGGGGTCCATACTCTTTATTATGTATATGAACTCTTTGTTTGATTTGCAAACCTGTGGGTCAATAATAAGCTACGCCGATGACACTGTTCTTTTCTACAAAGATTCAAATTGGATAGACTTAACAATAAAAGCCGAAAAAGACCTGAAAAATAGAAAAAATATTTTAACAATCGAAGACCAAATATTTGCCTTTGTATCTATATGAAAAGTCATCACCTCCTTTTGATGAACTTTTCATTGATGACCATATGAGAATAGTCAGTAAAAGAAGTTAAATATTTAAGTATTATTATTGATTCAAAACTGAAGTGGGACTTTCATATTAATTACATATCAAAGAAAATAAGAAAACTAATATATAAGTTCAAATGTTTAAAATAATTTCTTGATTATGATCAAATTAAAATTTTATATCACTCACATGTAGAATCTCATATAGTGTATGGAATTCTAGTTTGGGGAGGAGTTCTCGATACACATTTGAAACAACTAGAAACTTTGCAGAAAAGATTATTAAAAATTATGCTAAATAAAGAAGTCTCCTCTCCCCTTAAATTATTTCTTTAAGGACGCCAATGTAATGAACATTAGGTTGCAATTCTGTTTTCAATTCAATACAATTGTTTGATATCAGTGCCAATCAAGTGTACGAGAAACAGTATTTTTACAAGAACCAGAGGGCATATTAATAATAAGTTAAGAATACCAAAACTGAACATGCTGGCAAAGATGTTTCACATACCTTGGTCCAAATGCTTATAACTCGATCCCAAGTAAGATTAGACATATATCCTCTTCTAATAAGTTAAAGGTTAAAATTAAGCAATACATTCTAGAAACTGCTAGAAATGAAACTTAAACATTACCTCAATAAATTATTTTAAATTATGGCATTTTTTAGAAATTAAAACGAATAATATTTTTGTATGTGTATACATGTATATACAGATAGATATGAATATGTATGTATGTGTTTATATATACTTATGGGTATATATATATTTTGTAGGTTATCTGTTAGTCTAGTTACTTGTTTATATTTTGTCACCATTGTTCATTAATGATGTCTTTCTAGGAGGTTTTAACTGAATTTAATAGTTTGAATTTACATGTTATATTCCTCCAGTATTTAAGACCTTATTGTTACCTAATTGTTTTGAATGTTAGTGTCATATTTGTTGTTTTGTAATTGTATTGTTCTAGCTTAACCGTGAACTTAATTAATTATGTTATTTTAAAATACGTCTCGTATTCTTCACGTACAGTGCATGATCTGCACGTTTATTTACATGCCTGAATTTTGAATTTACTACCTTGTAGTTTTTTTATAGATTCTTTTTCTCGTAAATAAACTTATTATTATTACGCAATGAAGGGAGGATGATGGCCTTCTGCATTCTGCCAGCTAAAATAGATGCCGAATTATTATTTTTATTATTATTAACAATTCGAAAATTTAAACTAATATTGATTTGATTTTTAACAGCGTTGGTGAGCATTGCTACCATTTCCAAAACACACAGCGCTGCAGAGTGGCTAATTATTTATATTTACACGTCGAAAACATCAAATATGTATCTCCATTGTCCATATTACAAATCAAATTCATGATATAACAGCTAGATTCAAAAACTATTAAGTATTACAACTGATTACGGATATTCATTCATTTAATTCAATATTCTTATTTCTGGCATCTTGAAGTCCTATATGCAATAACTTTAATTCAGATCTACACGTACCCATAGTGAATAATAAATCTGCGATTCGAATTTCTGTCGTCATTTAATAAGGTGTTAACTAGTGCGGTGTCTGACGAATTAATGCAGAGAAGAATAGTATCATCAGCAGATAATTGCAACCGAGAATGATTTATTAAAAGTATCGCTGTATAGATAACATGCAACAGTGGTCAGAGAATGGACTCTTGTGGAATACCTGATAAAATTAATTGAGCAGAGGACATAGAATTATTTAAAGGTATTAACTGACGTAGGTTACATAAGAAGTATGATTTAAAAATCACAGGGTCTCTTTGTGTGGTGTGTGGTGCAGCATACCGGCCACGACAATGAAAAAGCTAAAAGTGCTTGAGCACAAGTTCATGCGCCTCATATCAAATTCAGGAAGATACACCTCCCTCAGAGACCTATACGCACGCTGCAACGACATAACCCCGATAGCGGACTACGTCCAGCATACCTCTCAAAACTTCTACTCGTTCAAGCTGGGCGATAGTCCGCTAACAAGACACATAATGCAAATTAGACAGCACAATGCCCCATTTCGGATCAAACACCCCTTACCGCTTCCAGACGTTACCGATTTTCCGGCAACCACTATAGCAGTTTCAACAACTATGCCTTTCTCTAATCCTATCCACCTTTCGCTAGTATTTCATACCTTTTAATTATCCTTAAATCTTTCCTGTCACCCTCTTCCTTTCTGTTTGTGTATTTTTGTCGCATTTGTTAGTTTTTCTTCATTTCTTTTTGTACATTTTTGTTTCTAAATTCACTTCACACCTTTTAAAAAATTTAAATCTTTTCGAAATCAAAATTTTTAAAAATTAAAGTTTAGACCAGCCCTGCGCATCCCTGCATTGAAATATCTCGCGGAAGGCACCTTGTTCGAGTTGTGATGCCTGCGTCCAGATACCAAATTTAATGGTGTTTTTTGTGCGCCAGTGTTTTTTAAAAAATTGGTGTAGTATATAAGTTTTGTTGAGCTTGTTTTCAAGCATTTTTGTAAATTTTATGACCTATTTTTATTTTATATTTAAAAAGGAGTCTAGGTTTAGTTTTGTTGAATTGTTGTTTTCGCTGACACAGGTCTGTTCCGCCCGATCCTGCAATCCGTCACCGCGTTAATGCGGTGGTTGCACGATCGGTTCCGGGGCAGGTCCTGGTGAGGCAACTATTCTATCATTATTATTATTAATAAATACTTTTTGAATTGAATTGAATTGGGCCTCCTTGTAAGGCTTCTTGAGAGTGAGCGGCCAGTGGAATGTCAAATGTTATAGATATGCGAATTTGTGTAATTTTGCCATGATAATACTACCAGATTTTATTTTAAAAGGGCGAATAGAAGAGAGTAATTTAACATGAATTTATGAAATGTTAAAATTTTTAACAGCATTGTACCCAAAGAAATGCTGAAAGTGAATTGTTCTACGCTTGGAAATACTAAGTATAAGATTACACTCATTTGCAACACGTATTCTATTTTTACTAATTTAGTTGCCTAATATTCAGGTTTATCATATTTTAACATTATATATACTGCACATGACTCATGCAGATCAAATTCTTGAAAAGGTTGAACCATTTAATTGTTAGAAAGCTGGAAAAATATGATCAAAAACCTTCAACAAAAATGCTGTTTCCATATGAACAAATTTTTACAACCAAAGAGCTTGTCATGTGTCTACACTTTTTGGAGTAAATGTTAATCACTGAAAATCCCATTATATCTGTAGAGTGAATACTCTGTCTTTAAATCTCAAATATATTGTAACTAAAAGCCCAAGCTTTCGTACAGTGCCAAACATAGATAAATCCCTATAATACACACTTGGTTTACTGTTTCATGAGTATTGTTCAGTTTTATCTGACATATATTTCGGTCTTGCGACAATTATCAAAGAGCCTTAAAAACAATTTTTAGCACTTCTTGAAGGTCGCAAAACCGAAATATATGTCAGGTAAAACTGAACAAAACTCATAAAACAGTAAACCAAGTATGTATTCTAATTATTCTATTGAATATGTTTCATCAAGAACCTACCGCAGATTCAGCCCAATTAAAATAAATCCTATTGAACTTGACTAAATCTTCAAATAGAGTGAATGAACATTTATTTTGAGCATCGAGCAACAATTTATTAAATAAGTAATATGAACTCTACGCAATGAAAAGATTAGGGTAAATGAAACTCCCTACTGGTTTTGTCGTATATAATTTGTTTCAACATTTATTCAAATATAGTCAAATTAACATCACAATCCGATAATAAATTTACTTATACACTTTCAGCACGCAAAGCTCCGTTGAGTAGTGTCAGCTTATAAAGCCGAATTAATTATTGCCATTTATACATGTTCCGACTGTTTTCTTAAGATAGCCTTGTTTATATTTCCTATTACATCATATCAGAATTTGATATTATAATGTTCCTGTTTCGCTGGCAATGTGAGCTGTTAGGAACGAAATGCCTTGTGCATTTCAGAATATTCAAAATGAAAACAGACTGTTACGTTTTAACCAAAATATGTTTTTTTTTAATTATTAAGATAATATTGTTTGTCTTTATAGAAGTAACAGTCTGGGAATAAATAGCATAATTTTCTAGGCTTCGAGTTTCGAGTGTTATGTGGAATATTTTGATGTTTGAAGACATTACTTTAACGTCAACAGATATATGTAAGTTGGACTATTGGGGAGCCAAAAGGAGTACATAGCAGAGTAAAAAATGAGCGGCATTCTCATCAAAGGATTTAGAGATTATTTAATACTGAAGCGGCACCTCGTTCTACCATAGAAATATGTTTATGCGTTTTTGCCTCCCGCCAGAAATTAAAACCACGACTAGAACATTCTGTGCAATTGCCATAGTCGACCAAATGGGTTGAATGTGTGAATGTGCCGCATTTATAACTAATAATTTGTTGACTGCTGTGAAATAGACGGAGCTTTTACGATCTCTTAGATATTATTCAGAATTATATATCAATTCTTATATATTCATCGATATAATTTTATATCATTTACCTGTAATAATTATTATATCAGCTTAATTAATTAAAAGTATGCAAAAGTTTTTTAAGTTTTACAGGTTACCTTTTCTGATTAATTATGTCTGTACTGTATGTTTGTATATATATTTTTTGTGTTGCTTTTCTTTTAACATGTACTGGAGCTACTCGCTAGATTCATGCAAGAAAAATGGCTTAGTTTTTGTCATTTTAATATTAGATCATTTACTGCAGGTTTTGATCTGTTCTCTGAACTGGTAACTAGAGAATCATATGACGTGGTAGGACTATCGGAAACATTTTTAAATGCTAATACTCATGAGAGTGCTATTCGGATTCCCGACTATAAAATTATTAGAAAGGATCGAGAAGGAAGAGGTGGAGGGGTAGCTTTTTATGTGAAGGATATTATTAAATTCCCTAATAATGGTCCTGTCGAACAACTGTGGATTAGCACTAGAATTAAAGGTAAGAAGCTCTGTTTGGGTGAGATGTATAGGCCTCCCCATGTAAATTTGTCATTGTGTATTGAAAATGTTGAAAATGTTCTAACAAATTTTTTACCCGACTTTGATTATGTCTTATTTGGGGGCAATTTTAATGTGGATTTTATAAACAAAAATAGTCTTAATTTTAATCTATTTAAATCTTTACTTGATAAGTATGGCTTACATCAGCTTATTGAACAGCCAACTCGTATCACTGACACTTCTAGCACATTGATTGAACTTATTGTTTCGTCTAGTTTAGATTTAACCTTAAATACAGATGTTCTTAATATGGAGGGTATATCTGGTCACTATTTAGTTAAATGTTACTTAAAAATAAAGAAGTTTCACCAACCTACTATTTTCCGTACATTTCGTGATTTTTCCAAGTTTAAGTAAGATTTATTTTTGGAAGACCTTAGCTTAATAGATTTTGATAATATTTATAGCCTTGGAAGTGTTGACGAGATGATTAGTTTTTGGAATGTTAATTTATTACATTTGTTTGACAAACATGCACCTCTTAAGCCTGTTCGAATAACTAAGCATCGCGCTCCGTGGCTGACGGATAATTTGAAAATTATGATGAAGGTTAGAGACAAGGCATTTTTAAAATATAAAAAGAATAAAACTGATACTACTTGGAATGATTATAAAAACATCAGAAACTTAGTTAACTCCTCGATTAAAACAGAAAAAAGGGCATAATTACACTATCAATTTAAAAAAGACCCTAAAACATTTTGGAAAACACTAAAAGCTCTAAATATTAGTCCGGATGTAGACAACCCTTGCTCGGCGGTTGCTAATGCAAATTCATTCAATGACTTTTTCATAAGTAGTTTACCTATAATAGATGTCAATGTTAATGATAACTTCGTCTCTGAGAATTATGATAATAACATACATTCTGCAATTTCTGATGAATTCAAGTTTGACACAGTAACGGTTGACAAAGTAGAAAAAATTATATTCACTATTAAATCTAATGCCAAAGGAGTAGATGGAATTGATCTTAAGATGCTTTCTTTAGTTATCCCCCACTTAAGTGAGCACCTAACCTTCATCATTAATAAATACCTAGTGAGTCATAATTTTTCACAGCTTTGGAAGTCGGCGATTGTTGTGTCTGTACCTAAAATTAATAATCCTCCACTTGTGCCCCACTTTAGACCTATTAGTTTATTGCCATTAATATCAAAGACTCTCGAAAAAATTGTTTCTGAACAACACCAATCATTGTTGGACAAGAATAAAATCTTACCGCCAACTCAGTCTGGCTTTAGAGCACATCACAGTACAACTACTGCCTTGCTGCAGGTCACAGATGATATATTTAGGGCCAATGATGTAAAACAAAATACTGCTTTGATTCTGCTGGACTATAGTAAGGCGTTCGATACTTCGTAGATCATTCGATTCTGTGTTCTAAATTAAAATATTTTGGAGTAAGTGCTAGTGCGGTTGCATTTTTTGAAAAACTACCTTTTAAATAGAAATCAGAAGGTACTTGTAAATAGTGAATTTTCAAATATTGTTAATCTTAATCAAGGGGTTCCACAGGGTAGCATCTTGGGCCCTTCTCTTTTTGCTATTTAAACGGCCGATTTTTCATAATTGTTAAAGTATTGTAATATGCACCAGTACGCTGATGATACGCAACTTTATTTTTCATTTTACTTAAGTGATGTTAGAGACGCTGTCTCTAAAATTAACTTCGATCTGCTTACTATATTTGAGGTATCTAGGGCGCACAAACTAGTTCTCAATGAATCTAAAACAGAATTATTAGTGTTCGGAACATACAGGGAGAATGTTGTAAGTTATCCTGTTTTTAATATTACTATCAACCCGGATGTTAATCTTAGATTCACTACGCATATCAACAGTCTGTTGCAAAAATCATATTGTAAATTAAAAACACTGTACATCCATAAAGACTTCCTAAGCTCAGATGTAAAATTAAAGCTTTCTGATGCTTTAATACTTAGCAATCTTTCTTACTGTGATACTGTTTTTTGGCCTGCTTTGTTAGGTAGAGATAAATATAGTTTACAGAAAGTTCAAAACTCCTGTTTGAGGTTTATTTATAATCTGCGAAAATTTGACCACATTTCTGTTAAATCCAGAGAGTCGCATTGGCTAAAGTTGGATTAACGTTTTCAACTCCATATGATATGTCTAATTTACAAATTGAGCAGGATAAAACTTCCTGAATACTTATTTGTTAAGCTTGTTAAATGTAGTCTTACTCATGACTGTCCTACGCGCTCTCGAGACTTGTACACTGTACCTAGACACAGTTCTGCTCAATTTGAAAGATCATTTGTGTACAATGCTTCTAAGATATATAATAGTCTACCCTCTAATATCAAATCTGCTTCTAGTTTATATAAGTTCAGAGACCTCATCAAACACCTGTTGTTTAATAATAGAAATGATTAATTATATATTTCACGTATAATTTTTCGTGTTATAATTAAATTTTCACCAATATTTTAACTGGAATGGTTATGTGGAACAGCAGCGTTGCTGAACATCGCCATTCCTTTTGATATTATTTCTGTACCTGTTTAAAGTCTGAATAAAGTCAATTTATAATTATTACTATTATTATTATAAATATTCGGGTAGCACGTCATCCAGTGGCGCCATACATATATTTATATAGATATATATAAAACAATATTGTTCATATTTTATAAAATTAAATAAAAAATAAATATAATTAAATCTGTTTTTACACAATTCAGCCACAAAAAGACAGCTAAAACCAAGCAAGTGACTGTTAAAGTTTTAATATCAAGGTGAAGTATATAGATGAATATTCATTTGGTGGGTAGATACAATTTACACATACATAGTTAATTGTATTGTCTTCAAAATAATTTTTAACCTCAAGATGAGATATATGGTGAATAGTATTCCTTTTAGGCATTATACCCAGCTAGTAGTTACATGACTGAGATGTAATGTTGATATAAAGCTTAATACAACACAATGCGATACAAGAAACTCATCATGAATACACGTGTTTAATTATTATCGCTTATTCTACAAGTATGATACAAACATGTACTTGATTGGAAACTTTGCCCAGAAGCTAAATTACCATAAAGATTAGTTAATCATTATTAAGTCAATTTCAATTAATAGTACACAATCAAAGCGCATAATGGCATTGAAAAAACTTAATTTAGATGTCAGTATTTTGTTACAACACAATGGCATTTGCCTGGGGTTTACTATACGCGTGTTTGTTTGAAACTCTTCGACGTAGCGGGGAAACTTTTAAATATAATGGTGATGAAAAGCTATTCTTTAAAAACTGACTGGACATAACACTGGGACAGTAATATTAAAAGTTTTCACAGGATTGTGTCTGTTGACGGCTGTCAAGTGAATGAAATAGTGGTTATTTAATTAAAATAATAATAACTTATAGTCGATTTGTAATCTATGGGAACGCATTTTAGCCTAGTCTCAGAAATAAATTAAGATTAAAAAGTATTTAGGTATATAAAACTAAATTTATCAGATGTCAATCGGACGAGAGATCAATACTTGATTTATCATTTCTCTATATCTGTGAAAAAGTCATTAAAAAACAATCTCTGAATCAAAAAATATTAAAATCTTGTTCGCTAAATTTAGTTTTCCTTGCGAACAGATATTACGTAATATTTTACTAGTATTAAATATTTATTTTACATTTTATTCTAATTGAATTATAAGTAAAAGTAATAGTAGAGGAAATTAATGTATTTCTATCTTAATCGGTACTACTTCAACGTAAAGACTTGAGACCTTTTGGATTATGTTGTTTCGACAATATATGAAATGTATATTTTTGAAAATTACTGCACTCACCCCGGAGGGGTTGCAGACCCCATTTTACCCCTGTTCAATAACTCGCAAAGTTGCCAATGAAATCGGCCTAAAATTCATATCATGGGGGTTTTTCAATTCCTGATAACGATTATTGATTTTACTGAAAAAGTACGAAATACGATTTAAACTAAGGTGTTTATCCATTATTACTGATAATTTGATAAAAATATACACTATTATAATATTTCTATATGTTCCCCCATCAAATTGTAGCAAAAATAGAAAAAATGGCATTTTTAGGGAAGTCACTCTATGTTCACCCACAGTAAAGCGTTGAAATGATTAGGGTTAATTTTTTCATTACTTCAAGTTTACTAGTCCAATACTTATTTATTTATTTATTTATTTATTGATTCATTCATTCATTCATTCATTCATTCATTCATTTATTTATTTACAAACACTGCTCAACAGGTAAACCTATTTAGAAAGCAGGACAAATGCACAAATTTAGCATTACATAGCAGTATGGTACAGGTACAAAACAAACAAAAAAAAATACATATAGAGAAAGAATACAAAAAATACACAATACAAAATACAAAAAAGTACAAAATGAAATTACCAACCAAGGAAAAACAAAGGTTCAAGTAGGGTTAAAGAGTTTTTTAATATGTGTGAAAAATGTCAAACAGTCCATAGTTTTTGTTGTAATTGTTACACATGGTATGGAGAGGAGAGAATTTTAAAACATTAGAATGTGGGATGCCGAGATAAAAAGTTTGTGAACTTCTGGAATTCAAATTCGGAACGCGGAAATTTAATTGACTTAAAATGTCTTGACAGTGTATATTGCTGTGAACAATATTGTATAAAAAGACGAGAGAAAAGTATTCGCGTCTGGTAACCAAAGAATTTATAGAAAATCTAGCTAGGAGTTCTTGAAGCTAACCTCCGGGTATACACCATGCAACTTAAACCAGAGCAATTTTACAAATCGTGTCTGCACACTCTCCAAGGCGACAATGTGAATATTGTAATGGGGAGTCCAGACGAGAGATGCATAATCTAGTTTAGACTGGACAAAAGCAAAATAGAGGACCTTTAGTGTACAAATGTTTGAGAAATCTCTGCTCATTCTGATTATAAAGCCCAGAGTTTTAAAAGATTTGGCTACAACACTGTTTACATGTGGTACAAATATAAGATTTTTATCGAAGATTACGCCAAGGTCTACAAGGGTATCAGGTCTCTGAAGCACTGCGCCATCTACATTCGAAAATAATCGGCCTTGCATTAGTTGTGTAGCTCATAACATTACATTTTGACACGTTTAGATATAATTTGTTTCGAGTACACCAGTTGCATATGCGTGCTAGACTATCCTGCAGTGTGACGCAGTCATCCAGAGATGAGACTGTATTAAATATTTTAAGATCGTCAGCGCACAGCAAACAGGATACTTGAATACAATTCACGATATCATTTACGAAGATGTTGAATAACAGGGGTCCAAGAATTGATCTCTGCGAAATATCAGATATTGCACCGTATTCGACAGACCGAAACCCACCATAAGCAACATATTGCTTCCCATTTGACAGGTAGGAGTGAAAAAAGGAAATGAGTTGAAAAGAGAATCCAAAATCAGACAATTTATTTAGCAATATAGTGTGATCCAGTCTGTCGAATGCCTTAGAGAAGTCAGTATATATTACGTCCGTTTGCTTACGCTGGTCAATGGCTTCTGAGATATACTGGGTGATACAAGTTAAATTAGAGGTGGTGGAGCGCCCTTTCATAAAGCCGTGTTGATACACCGATAATTGGGCACTAACACTAAAGTAAATAGTATCATGTAGTAAGATTTCAAGAGTTTTACTAAAATTGCATAGAATAGATATAGGTCTAAAATTGGAGATGTCATTTATATCGCCTTTTTTGAAAACTGGGCACTCTTTTGAACGTTTCCAAATATCTGGGAGACAGCAGTTTTTCATACAGAAATTGAAAAGTACCGATAGTGGAGCTGCAAAGATACAAAGATAAAGAAAGAATATTATTAATTTATGATAAAAAAATTTTAAAAAGTTTTTATCGCAATTTTTGCAATAGAAAGGATGAGGTGGCGGAGGTTTTTCACGAGGGTGAAGTGAAAGAGTTAAATAATATGGTTACCAAAATGTATTCTTAAGCAAAATGGCATTCTAAACACTTTCTTACTCTACATATTTTTCCGTAAAATCAATAGAAATGGTGTAAATCAGGAATATATTTTTAAAGTCTGCCATTTTAGGTCTGCCATTTTGAATTTTACAATTTTCGGAATCAGCGACCCCAAAAGCACCCGTGATATTAATTCTAGCCGATTTCGTTGAAAACTGTGCCAGTTATTGTATTGGTGGTGTAAAATGCCCCCCCCCCCCCGGGTGAGTGCACTAATTTTCAAAGGTACTTATTTCATATGTTGCAGAAACTTAACATAATGCAATAGGTTTCAAGTCTTTACATTGAAGCAGTAACGATTAAGAACTTTTTTGCATTTAATTCCTCTACTATAAGTCATCTTTTAAATGGCAACTCCTCACGATTTTTCATAATTTAATATCAATTTATAGTTCTTTCAATTATTTATCCATTGGCATAAAGTATTTGATATGTTATAATATCACCTTTAAGCAAAACTACTTTAAACGATGGAAAAAACTTACAACAAAAATCAAGAAGGCTTGAATCTGATTAGTAATTTGGCCACTCTGTTGCAGTTATCTACTTATCTGCCAAATTGATATCCAGATAGGTACAGGGTAGCTTTCAATCTTTCTGTCGTTACCCAGGTTTGATATCCACCACTTAATTTTGGACATGCCTAGACTCACCACTGAATGAATAGGTACTACATCTTATCAAAAATATTACTACTAATGATTCTATGATGTTCTATTAATTTTCAAAGCTTAATACTGAAGTTGAAGTTTATTATTTGTTGACGAAGAAATAAAAAGTGTTTGTTACAGGGTTTCAAATAAAATAATTAACCATATTATTTAACAGATATATTATAAATTACTTTTATGTTATTCTGAACATAGAAATAAAGATTTTGAACAATATTGTCAACCACAAGATTAATTCCTGTGCGCGGATTAACAAGTTCTACGGTTAAAGAAATATAATAAATAAGATTACGTTTAAAAAATTGTTCTTGGAATGAAAAGAACTCTCTAATTTTCGTTTAACTAAATTTCTTCTCAACTTTCTAATTTGTCTATTATTTTGTGATATTCCATTTCAACAAATAACGAACAGAAAGTTACTTTGTTATATTTTTCCCTTTGCACAAAATACAGTGATTTTTTGTTCGTTATTTGATAAAAATTAAAAATGATTATTTTATACATTTATACATTTATTCACAGTTAATTCATTGAAACACTTATTCGAAAAACAAACAATGAAATCGTTTTTGTTTCAAGTCGTATCTCCTCCGGCCAGACGTAAATTGCCTTACAACATTTCTACAACTAGAGAATATATTCAGTACATCTAATAAATATTTCAGCACAGTTGAATGTAACTGAAGGTGTATATTTCTAGGCATATTTTATTGTTATCTTAGCTACGACAGAACCCTCGAGTGGCAGTCATCTTTCCTAAAATAATGCGATCTTATTTAGGAATTCATATAACTCTCGATGTATCAGCTTCACCACTTAACTTTGAATATAAGATATGCTGACGATACTCGAATAACTTCCTGGTTTCCTATTATACAATGACCTGGAGAGGTTCTTTGTGGATAATGCTGTTGATGTAGAATTGTAAGTGTTGTTTCTATATGCACAGGGTGGTCTAAATTATCCGTTGATATGAGTAATAGAGTTTGCAAATTTGGTCCTTTTGCTTTAATTTAATTTCAGTCCAGCACTCATTAGCACTACATAAAAAGGTCTGTTTTGAAGCGGCCGTAAAATTCATAACCACCTACCTACTAACATTAAGAATGCCAACAATGTCAATGTTAATTTAGTAAACTATTTATAGAAAATATCATTTCTTCATTAGACAAAGTGACCCTAATGGAGGAAATTAAGGTTATATCTAAGCAAAATACATGATTTATTAAAAAAAAAATTCAAAAAGGCTGTAGCAAATAAAAACAAAGCATATAAAAAACATTCTTTCACTAGAGAGGAAGACAATTGGAATAACTATGAAATATGTAGAAACAATCTTGTCAAAGTAATATGAAGTGGGAAGTGTAATTACTTTCACGTCCAGTGGAAGTATACTAATTCAAAAAAAATATATATTTTTTTTGTTGAAATAGACTTAAAATGGCATGAAACGTCGAGATTTTAAATTTGAGCCAAAAAAAATTCCTGTCTGTCGGTAAGTCCATCTGTAACTTTTTTGTGCGCACGTTTACTCTGGAACTGTTTACGATATTGACTTGAAATTTGGTACACTTATATATTTTAACGAGATCTGGAACTAGATTATATTTTGATCTAATTCCGATAGCGGGTTCGGGGGGTCAATGGGATAAATAAGGGAAAATAGGCAAAGCAAGTAAGTAAGAGCCCATAAAATTGCAATTTAAGGCATATACGAAAAGTCAAGGTCTCAACATTTTTTTTGACATCAGCCCAGTCAGTTTGACCGTCAGGTACTGACAAAGTTAGTCTACAGATTGTTAAAAACTTGTTTCATAACTTAATATACCCTTTTCTAAACTTGATCAACTTAAGTTTAAAAAGGGGATTAGTGCCTGAATGCTTCAAATCCTCAACTATATTACCTATACCTAAAGTTGTTAATGTAAATCTTGCTGAAGAGTTAGGGCCAATAAATATATTTCCCTTTTGCGAAGAAATTCTGGAATTTTAGATTTTTATGTGTCCATATCTTTTGCAGTTTGTTATTATATCTATGTTATCTGTCTTGACAATTTTTCGTGTATATGTTTATTTTATATTTTATACTACGTTATGCTTATGTCTTTTATTTATTTATTCATTACTATCACTGTATCTTATTTATATATCTTCTTCTTTTGTGATTTACCATATATACAAAATACGTGTCCTTATAAATGGTGAATAAAATTGTTATTATTACTATAATTATGCATAGACTATTTATATGTTTAGAATTGTTAACGCTCTCAGTAGTTACTTGTATCATTACTATTTAATATTATCTGTCATTGGAAGTCAAGATTATTATTATTATTGAACAAAATAATGGATCTACAAAATTATTTAAGTATAGCCTAAATATTTACTGTAGTCTATGAAAAAGTTGAAAAAACCCCAAAAAGGGATGAAACATGGAAACCCCCTTTTTCGAGAGTGTTAAACGCGATGGTAATATTTTTAAGTTCCGACTCCTCAGCAACTACGCCTAAACTCGAAAAAACGCCCCTATTTTGCCTTTTTTTTTCCATCGTAGGGCAGGATTCGGGTAGGCCGTATGAAATTGAACCGTACAACATCTTATCCACCCCCCCGAGTTGAAACTACCCCCCCCCTAATACTAAAATATGACCAGAACAATAAAAATGCATGAAAATTTGTTAATCTCCATTTTTGAGGGTCTCAACACGGTGGTAATATTCATTTCTCCTCCACCCTTCACCAACCACCCCTAATTTGGAGGTGGTTGATGGAAAGTGGGGGATGAAATAGTATTGACATCAGTTTAGCGGCCTCGAAAACGGCGAGAAAACATTTTCCACTATTTTGTATTTTTCGGTGGATTTCAATGTTAGGGGTGATGATAGTTTCAACTTCCTTTGCAGTGTTGAAATTTATTTAAAAACCCCGATCCAACGAGCCCCCACATGCTCAATATGGAAAAGGGGTAGTTTTAGGGGTGATTCGTGGAGGGTGGGTAAACAAACTTTTAGTATTAGGGGAGGGGGTAGTTTCAACCTCGGGGTTGAATAAAATATTTTATGGTTAAATTTCATACGGTCTATCCGAATCCTACCCAAAAAACCGATCCGCGTGCTTACGATGGAGAAAAATGCGAAATAGGGGTGGTTTTTCGAGTGTAGGGATAGTTGCTGAGGGGTGAGAACCTTAAAAATATCATCATCGTGTTAAGCGATCTAGTAAACGGGGGGTACCCATGTTTCGTCCGTCTCACAGAACTTCTGCGTTTTAACCCTTTTTTGCAACTTTTTCGTGGAGTAGGTACCTACTTATTCTTAACTGCTATTATTTCATTATAATAAAATATAACTTTGTTCGACAAACTTATGAAAGTCTTGTTTAAATAAATCCATGATAATGCTATATCCATATGATGTTATATGAGCAAGGAGCAACTACAATAAAAATTCACTGCTGAGAACAATACCATAATAATTATGAGTTTTAAATTGTACAAAAAGTTAAACACTAAACTCAGCTTGTTGCATAATATTTCGCCGACACTTTCACAACACGACCAAGAGAACGGATATTGCTGCAACTTTTCAAAAGTAAAATATTAACGCCCTTCTAAATGGTGGATAAACTTGGAAATCGCTTCCCGACTCAAGAGAACACTTTTATAAATAACATCTAATGAGATATGTACACATTACAGAAGTTGCCAAAGTGAAAAGTTCGTCGTCTGAGCTTTTTGGCCGCAGAGTTAGAAAACCATTAAAATATTGCAGCTACGCTCCTCGTTTATTGTCGACTTTCCGCAAAATGTGTTAATATATCAATAATTTATTTTACTTGTATTAAGAGTTAGCTGAATACCGCCGGCTGAGCAAAAGTTACGAAGTATTCTTCGCAAAAAGCTTTATTTATGTAACTGGAAAAAAGCGGGGAAGTAGAAAGGAAATATATTTTTATCTTTTTGTCCCGCATCTGTTACGCCTAACCTCTTATAGAGCTGTCAATTTTTAAAGTAAACGAAAAACACTACTTGATATCAAGCCTATGTGGAGATCTGATATATTCTTGGCAAAAACTGCAGCAACAACTCGTAAGGGAACAATGTAGTATGTTTAATTTGATTATGTAAGGGCAAGCAAGTGGACATTTAAACACTAGAGTTTCAAAACATACAATTGCTATGTGAATTTTCACAATCCAATAAGTAAAAATATATTGTCTACGCACCATGTTAAAACTTTTTTATGACTGTTACTTTTTAAGTATAGTAGGTAAAGAAATAAGTATAGACATATTTTTTTCAAATATTTCCTTCACAATTGCAATAAATAAAAATTTAAAGATGATGGTGTTATCAGCATATTGTTCTGAACTAAATATCCGTGAACAATATTATATCAGCTTTAGCTGACACCTCGCTACATGAATTATTACAGTTTTTATAACATTTGATTATTAGATATTTAGTAGCAATTACTTGAGAATTTTTGGTCAACGAGTGCCTCAAGGATGGGTTTTGGGACAGTACTTACGATTAAATTTTTATTATTTCCAGAACAATGTTGTAATATAAGCAAATAGCACAAACAACACAAACAAAAGTAGATTTGGGCCTTTTGTCATTCTCAACAAAATATGGAATATTGCAAAGCATTATAATATCCTTTTTTATCTTCATCAAGATATTTCAGTAAGCTAAGTATGTTGTTGAGTTTCTTTTTTTAATTTTAAGTTGCCATCCATATAAGTGCTCAGATGGAGACAAAATCTTAATGTAAGTGCCCCCGACATTAACTCAGAAATTTTTACTTCCTTCTTGTGGACTTTAGAAAATCTTAGTACCTTATATTTTGTAACTTGGTATTTGTGTTTATTTGTTGAAGTTTTCCTCAATGTTATATCATAAAGACTTTTATAATCTAAAAAATAGTTATGATTCATTTTTTCCAACTGAAAGTTTTGAGAAATGATATCTCGCCATTCAGAATATATCGCACATTTTCAATTTTGCGCTTTTCTCTTTCTATATCTGAAAACAATCTATCACGACAGCCCGAACATTTAAACCCAAAGAGTTAAACAAAAAAATTTTAAAATCTAATACCAATTTTAACTCAGACATTAACATCCAAAATACTTTATTTTTAGATCTAGTTACTGAAGCAGAAATATTTAATATCATTTTAGAGTTAAAAAAAATCTAATTCCTGTGGGTTAGATAATATAACAACTAATCTACTACAAAGGTCTGCGAAATTTACTGCTGCTCCAATTGCATATTTAGTAAATTTTTCCATGTCGACGGGTGTTTTTCCAACAGTTTTAAAACTAGCAAAAATTATTCCGCTCCCTAAAAAAGGACGGTATCATCGGTTTCAAAGATATTGGAAAAAGTGATTTACAGATGAATAGAAAAGCATTGTTGCAAAAATAATTAATTTTTTCAATACCAACATAGTTTTGTTAAAGGAAGGTCAACTCAATCCGCGATTATGAATTTTCTTAACACAGTTTTTGATCATTTAAAAAAGAACAACAAATCATAGGCATTTTTATGGATTTGTGGAAGGCATTCGATTTTATAAACCATACCTTGCTCACAGAAAAACTCAAAAAATGTGGGTTAAGGGGAAAATTTGTGATTAGATTACTTCATATCTATCTGAGAGAACTGGTCGAAGTAAATGGTTTTAGATCCGAGGAAAATGATGTGGAAATTAGAGTGCCTCAAGGCTCTGTTTTTCGACCATTACTGCTTCTGCTATTTATTAACGATTTACCTGGAACTTTTGATCCAGCTACTGTAACAACATTTGCTGATGACAATTCTCTAATTGTGTCTGAAAACTGTATCTGATTTATTGGTAAAGGCCCAAAATATATCCAACAGATGCACAGAGTGGTACAAGAACTCAAAATTATACTTGAACATCTACAAAACTGTATTTATTAATTTCAAACCCCGATTATCTTCTTTTAACAATAGTTATTTGATAAAAGTAGACAGTAAATCAATTAAGCAAGTCAGCAGCACTAAATTTCTAGGAGTGCTCATTGATTGTGGGCTAAATTGGAACGAACATACAACTTTATTGTCAAAAAAACTGTCATCAGTCTGTTTTGTATTGTATAGGTTAAGAAGCTTTTCCAATAGGTCAACTGTAATGTCCTACTATCATGCACATTTTTTGTCTAAAGCTAAATATGGTATAATGTTCTGTCACACAATTTCATAAGAATATTTAAAATATAGAAAAGAGCTGTAAGAAATATGATTGGTATAGCAAAAAATACATCATATCGAAATTTATTTAAGTAATTAAAAATTCTACCCTAAGCTTGTATATACATACTAGAAATAGTACTTTGGTAGCTCAGTGTGTTAAAGCGACTGGCTAGCAAACTGAGTTGCCTAGCGAAGTGGGTTCGATTCCCGCAAGGCGAAACAATTTTTCATTAAAAAAATTGCCCCCAGAGTGGTTCGGAGTCCACATTAAACTGTAGGGCCTCGTCTCTCTTTGCCTAGCACAAGATCCTTGAGATCTTCCAGGGGGTTACTTCGGTAACTTGAGAGGCGGTTAAGAAAACATTTTAAGAAGAAAACATTCTTAAATCTGGATTCCTTGGATACAAATGATTCTTATTACAATTACAATACCAGAAATGGTCAAAATTTGTGCATCACACTACATTGCTTAACAGCATATGAGGAATACATGGGAGTAAAATTATTTAATCGGCTTCCGATTGAGCTTAAAAGTGTTTACAATTTAAAAGGGTTTAAAAAGTTAGCTTATTTCTTTTACAAAAATGTTGTTATAGTGTGAATGAATTTTTAACTGATCCACTTCTATAAAGTTTTTATCAATATGTGTTACTTTAGTAGTGTTAAGTGTTTTTATTATCTTTGTAGTGAGATACTTTCTCGTAAATTTTGTACTGTGACGAGTTCCATATCACTATTTAGTGATCATGTATTTATTGTGGACAATGAAGATTATTATTATTATTATCACAAAGGAGGAAGCTATGGCCCCTTATAGGAAATCTTAGTTCAATGCTATCAAATCGAATTTAATGAAACAAAGTGTATGTATTATACACTTTGTTTCATTAAATTTGTATTTGTCTTTCAAAAAATTATTGAAATGTTTAACGGCAGAAGTGCCTTAGTATCCGATTATGATGAAAAATTATTAGATGAGATAATATCTCGTAGACAAGGACAGTCAGAGTCCATAAATATTTATTTAATCATTTAGATACTGTTTTAAGTGAAGGGGAGAAGTTAAAAATAATTAGACGTAATATTTTACCTAAATATGTTCATGCATTAGCTTTAACAAATATTAAAAATACTACCGATTTATTAACTTTATGCAAAAAATAGATTTGGCCACACAAATGAAAAATTATTATTATTCTCCAACTCCTAAAGCATGTGTCTTCGAAACTGACTTGGCATATGTAGAAAATCCCCCATCACCTAAAAATAAAAATAATTTTAATTTTAAAAGTAAAAGCAACAAAACTATTAGTCCAAATAATAATTTTATTATTATTATTATTATTATACATAAATAAGAGCAGAGGAAAATCCTATTATGCTCACATCTAACAAAATTTAGTTCACAGTACCATATTATCAAGTCTAGCTTTAAAACTGTTCAAAGACGGTGCACAAACTATTTCATATGGCAAAGAGTTCCACTTATAAAACACTCTCAACGTTAAGAAATTTTGACGGACCACTGATCGAAATGGATCTCGCGAAAGCTTCAAAGGATGACCACGAAGACGCTCATCATTGTTCAATTTATAAAGATGTCGAATTGATGATGTGTTGCTATGAAGTGTCTTGTATGTAATAATTAAATCCCCTCTGATTCGTCGAGTGCTGAGTAGAGGCAAATTAAATAGAAGTAGGCGTTCTTCATATGGCGGGCGATTCTGACCAAATGCCAACCGTGTATATCTACGCTGTACATTTTCCAGAAGATTTGCATCACGAACTAAAGATGGGAACCATACACTCAACTCAAGAAAATACTATTCCCAGTACATCAAATAATAATAAATCATCCATATCCTGTTGGAATTATCAAAAGAAAAGTCATAGCTTTCCCGTGTGTAGACAAACTCGGAAAAGCAAGGTTTTCTGCTGTTTTACCATTCCAACGGCAGAAAAATAACCCTAAATGCCGAGTAATTTTTAATTCTAATTTTAAAAAGTACAGAAATAACTCAAGTAAACACAATTTCATACATTTTAAAGTTTTCCCACTCATACGAATACTCCGGATCCACGGCTTTTGCTCCGACTTAAACCAACTAGTCGTCAGCATATGTTGCCTCAATTCTTTCCCAAAAATAAATAATAAGGGAAAGGTGGTAACATAATTGGCCTCCAAAACGGTTGGAGTTATCAAGTTCTACCAAGTGTACCTTTTACACATGGAAATAACGCCTTCATCAGATTTTCTGGTCAAAAATACCACAACGTTTCGTCAAAAAAAAATATGAAAAAAATTCATCATCAGATACAGGTCCTGCGGCGTCCTCTATGATCCAACGTGATGTAATACATAAATTATTTTCTCTTAGAACAAAAAAAGTTTCTCTAGCATATTTGATGAAGATCAGTCAAGAGGCCGTTGAGTTATTGCAAAAAAACGAAAAAATAATTTGAACTTTGACACCATGTAACTTTTTCCACAGCAACATTTTACTAAAGTATATTTGGTTATATCCTCATATTTTGGCCCAAAGAATCTACTCCTGAACTATGGCCTATTATTAATTGTCCACCCTGTATAGAAGAAATTAATATGTACCGTACCATATCATACTTATACCTAAATGCATTACAAAATAAATGATATGCATATAAAGCATTTAAACTAATCTGTTCTATTATTATCAGTAATGAACATTAACAGAAGAACTATATAATTTAAATAAAAATAATAATATAAACATTAAAAACAACACAGCAAAGTGTACATTTAAAAAATTTATTTTGGATTACAGTAAATTTAAGCTGTCCTGTACATAAAAGACTATACGATGAGGAAAAAAAGAAATATAGGAATAACATAAAATTAACCAAACAGGAATATTATAAAACCAAAATAAATAACTCTTCAAACAAAAATAGGGAAACTTGGAAAATAGTTAATAAAATATTAGGCAGAAATAAAAATGGTGCCGAGGGTAGCATTACTCTCAAGGTAAATGACCGCGTTATAAATAATATTACTGAAGTTGCTACAGAATTTGCACATCACTTTTCTGATGCTGCACCTAAAATAATTGTGGAATACTTTGGATCTAATCTGTCTCTGCCATGCACTCTAAATGAGAATTATGTTAATTCAATGTACTTTAATTCTATTACTGTAGAAGAGGCGCACAATATCATTACCCAATTAAGAAATAAAAACTCAACTGGCTATGACGGACTTACGACTAAAACCGTAAAAAATATAGAAAATAATATACTAGAGCCATCTGTATACTTGTTAAATAAGTCAATAGAATAGCTGGTATTTTTCCTGACTACCGAAAATTAGCAACTGTCATTCCACTACTAAAAAAAGGTGACCCCACTGATTTGAATAATTATCGACAAATTTCCCTCTTAAGTGTTCTCTCAAAAATACCTGAAAGAGTAGTGTACAACAGAATTTCTGAGTATGTTGAAAAGAATAAAATATTAACGTTCTCTCAGCATGGGTTTAGGTCAAACAAATCGATTGAGACGGCTACCTATCATCTTCTGGAGTATGTTTACAAATGCTTGGATAAGGGTAGGTATGTTATAGCATTGTTGTTTGACCTTTCCAAAGCATTTGATACTGTCAATAAAGAAATACTGAATAGTAAATTATACAGTGTCGGTATTAGGGGTAACATTCTGCTGTGGCTGACCTCCTATATGGAAAATAGATCGCTTAGGGTGAGGCTAAATGAATAGGAGTCGGATACATTTAGTGTTACACTTGGGGTTCCTCAAGGCTCGGTGTTAGGTCCATTACTGTTCATGCTCTATGTAAATGATTTGCCCACTTACATGGAGCATGGCCATGTAACAATGTTTGCGGATGACACAACAATCACTCTGTCAGCTGATACACTCGAGGAGCTTCACATTAAGATCAATAATATAATAGATTCTTTAATTGCATGGTGTCAAAGAAACAAGCTGATTCTAAATGAGAAAAAGACAGTTTGCATAAACTTTCACCTTCAAAAACCTTTACCGGAAAACTTCACGATCAATGATATTGTGCCATCTGATTATGTAAAATTACTTGGTACCTTACTTGATTCCAAGTTATCCTGGTGTAGACATGTAGATCATGTATGTAGTGAGTTAAATAAGGCATTTTTTGCAATGTTACAGTTAAAATCCACCCTAGGCAAAGAAGGCTTAATCAACATATATTTTTATTATTATTAGCCGTTACTCGAGTCCGAGTATAAAAATGTTTTACAGTCGATAGATTGTGTACAATAAAAAACAAGTAAAAGGTGTAGTCTATTGTAATTCCCATTCATCTACGGTGCACACGACTATGGCTATAGAGGCCAATTCGGGAGAGCACATGTCGACCGCAGTTAGGATAAACATAGACTTGGTTAGGTCTTGGATTCGGCCTTCTTGCAGCAACATTTCCTTGATAGCTGGCCACAACCCCTCGCCATTCGGTTCTGTCCGCTGCAAGTTGTTCCCATTGCTCATCTGTAATACCGCAGGATTTTAGATTTTCATGGAGTGCGTCTTTGAACCTCTTTCGTTGACCGCCACGCCTTCTTCTACCGCTTAACAATTCACCATAAAGTGTACATTTAGGAAGGCGGTTATCATGCATGCGATGAACGTGACCTGCCCATCTTAGGCGTGCTCTTGAAATAAGCACCTCAATTGGAAGGCTGTTTGCTCTCCTGAGTACTTCCACGTTTGATATGTGATGGAACCAACGGATTTTCATCATACTTTTGATGTGTCTTTGCTGAAAACGTTCTAATTCTTTCACATGACGACGGTAAGTGACCCAGCTTTCACATCCATATAGCAGTGTTGGAATGACAACTGCTCTGTAGACAGCCATTTTCGTTGACATGCATGTTTGCTTTGTCATTAACAACGTTGCCTAAGTAATTGAATTGATCCACCACTTCAAGAGAATTTCCGTTAAGTGTAATGTCTATTTGGTTCACTTGATGAGGAGTTGACATAATCGTAGTCTTTCCAATGTTGATTTTAAGTCCCAAGGAATCATAGCTCTGGGCATACACATCTAAAAGTTCTTCTCTTCCGGCGTAGAGGCTAAAAGTGCACAGTCATCCGCATACTGGAGATCACAAATAAATCGTATGCGTGTCTTCGTGAAAGCTCTAAAGCGCCCTATGTTAAAGAGACTGCCATCAAAACGGTATCTAACATATATTATGCTATGGCGTATAGTCACATCTCATTTAATATTCTTGCATGGGGTAAAGCCTCTGAGTGTGAAAGAGTGTTTATTTGTCAAAAAAGAATTATCAGGCTTATTTTTGACCTAAAAACAAACAAAAGTTGTAGTGAAATATTTATAGAAAAACGTATTCTTACAACACCTTCGATCTATATCCTAAAATGCTTAACATTTACAAAAAATAACTTAGCTCTCTTTAAAAAAAGGTGTACCTATCACAATTATCCAACAAGAGACGGTGATCTCTTAAGTGTACCGAGTCACCATACCAGTTCATTTAAACGATCATCCATGTATAACTGTATCATTCTATACAATGCTCTCCCTAAAAGTATTCGTGATATTCCAAACAAAATAAAATTTAAAATAAAACTTAAAAAATACCTATCTAATAAGGGCTATTATAATATATCAGACTTTATTGAAGGGAAATGATGTTATATGTTTTATTTATTGGGTCATATATGTATATACTTACTGAGAGGCAAAGGTACGTTAGTTGACCTGTACGTGTTTTTGTCACTCATTTGTTATTTTAATGTTGTTTGTTTTTTATTCGCTTAATTATTTATTTAATTATCTATATCTATGTTCTTTTCCTGACTTGTCACATGCACAATATGTATTTATCGTGATCAATAAATTATTATTATTATTACATAAAAACAAATAAGAACAAAAATATATCTACGTAAACTCCTACTTTTACCATTTACTTTTTTTGTCTGTTTTGTTTACAGATCTATGAAACTATTTATTGGCCCAAGATTGGACGATTCTAATTTAGTTTCGTTCAAATAAATTGGTTTAATTACTGCTATCTTAATCTCAGATGAGGAAAAAATGCAATTGACGTAATAAATATAGTTCATATTTTTTTCTATTTTATAATGCCTACTGTCCTTCAGTAATATGTTCCGGAAAGTTAATATAAAAAAAACTCTCATCGAATTCCAAAGTTTTCAACTTTTCCCATAAATAAAATTTAAAATTCTTGGTTGAGTAGAAAGAATGCAACTTTAAGACATTACGTTTGGAAAGTACATTTTCAGGACGAGTTGCCTCTGGCATTTCAATAGCTCATGTTTTTACGACAAAGAGTAAGTAGAGTCGGAGTTGGCGGTGCAGTGACAAGGGTTGGGAAGCGTGGGAGGCCTTGCTGGGGTTAAACATTAGCACTTTTCGCGGCGTGCAGATAAAAGCATCACAAATTAGTGGTGCTTTGTGCACAGGCCAGGGCTAGCGTACCAACTCTTTTTCTTTGTTCTTTTAATCATGATGTATTTTTCCGACAAATATACACTTTGAATTTTGTCCTATTTACGTTTTATATGGTGTTAGGCCTCAAAGCAACTAACACATTACAATTATTTTTATTTCAAGCGAGCACTGCTTTTAAATTTTTCCAAATAATAAATTTAGAAATACTCTACACATGTTTTGCCTCTTTAGGTCTTTATCAAGAGCATTTCAAGCCGAATACTAGAATTGAGAACTACTTAATTTAAACTTGTTAATATATCCCAAATTAAATATCAACAAGAAAGAAATAATAAACGAACAAATATCATTTGATTTTTGAATTTTTTATTAAGGAAAATTAAAAAGGTATATTAACAATTAGTTTATAAGCAACAAAATTTCAGTACTACATATTCAATCTTCCTACGCTTGTTTCGAGAATCCTTGAATACATAAAAAAAAGTCACAAAAGAATCAACAAATTTTAATAAGAACCTAAAGCCGGGGATAGCTATAGGTTTAATTAAATCAATAAGACATGGCGTAAAAAATAATTCAAATTGCAAGGACAAAAAAGAGAAAGAAAAGATAGTACCGACAGAAATAAACTAAATATTTTAATAAAAATAGGGGAAATGATTGTTAGACAGAACAACTAACTAAAACTAATTTAAGGCACTTGGAAGATAATTAACAAAGCGATCGGTAGGCAGAAAAAAACATATTGAAGTTAGCTTAATAAAAAATAATAAACTAATCGCATATTCCAGAAAATTTATTAATGAGTATAACAATTAGTGTACCAGAATAGTCGCTGAACTTGCAGAAAAAATTACTTCCACAACGAACAAATACACTGAAATACCTGAAGATAATCATACGTTCTTCTTCTACCAATGAATCCTCACGAAATAAAAGGAAATATAATGTTATTAGAAAATAGTAGTAATCCAGCATAGTTTATGTAGAGTAGCGTTTTCAACATTTTTCGAACCACGACCCCCTTACGAGAAAAAATCCTCTCGCTACCCCTCACCTCTTACCTCAATCTAATACCCAGAGCTTGCGAGAGAAACTCTGAGGCTGTTAGGTCCATTCGCTAGATTCTACCTGTGTAAAGTAACTTTCTCATCAATGGTTAACATAAAAAATAAAAATAGACTGAATTTGGAAACAAATTTGATTGTTTGCGTTTCAAATATTGAGCCACGGTTTAATAAACTAGTCCAAGAAAACAATAGCCCAGTTGTCAGAGACCAATTTTGATGAAAAGTTAGAACTAATTGTTACCTCGCTAATTGTTTCATGAAAGGTTAGTTTTTTGCTAATAGAAAGTGATTCAAAAAAGTTTACCAAAATTTACCCCCGCTAACCCTCTCTGAAACGGAAAAATTCAGGCAACTGGGCTACAGGCGCAACCATCTCATTAAGAATTAAAGAATTAGTTTCATTAAAATTGTATGTGTGTAATATTTAGATTTTTAGATTTTAGAATACATAATTCAACTGTATTGGCTATTCTTCTTAATAGCTCGGGACCCCCTTGAAATTGCTTCATGGCCTCCCACCAGGGGGTCGCGACCCACAGGTTGAAAACTGCTGGTGTAGAGCATATAAAGAAGAGTGCAGAACATAATATAGTTAAACACCATTTGTTCCATATTTAACTTGGCCTTTGGCATGGGTGAATTTCCAAATGATCTTAAAATGTCGCACGTCATACCATTATATAAACAAGGCGATAAAATATCTTGCAGCAGTTATAGATCTATTAGTCTAATTAGTAATTTTGCTACAGTATGACAAAAACTTATTAAGCAGAGGGTATGTAATTATCTTAAATAGGGAGGGGTGTCACTTTCTTAACAAAATCAGTCTAAAATGGAATTTTAAGGTCCCTAAAACTTGAAAAAAGGTGTATATTGAAAATGGACTATACCACCCATTCTATAATAATTAAAAAAGACTGTTGGAACAAATATTTCTTGTAGAAAGTGTTGCGGACCTCTAGCGTATGCGACCCACCATACACCTTAGCGTTTTGTGGGCCGCATAATAACAACCGCTACGTCCGTAGCAGAGTTTCGCTATTGTCCACGGGAGGCGCGATATACTTCCAGCTGGGGAAAAGTAGAGAGACATTTTTGATGGCGGTATATGGTTGATAATCCCACAAAACTCGGTTTATCCAAGGCATCCTGGTGGATTTTGGGATTGTCAACACAGGAAAATTTTATCCATCTGTTGTTGTTCCATTTAGCGGAATATTTTGTTGTTGTGAGTAAATTTTAACTGCGGAAGCAGGATATTTAAGAATACAAGGTAAGCTAACCTCTTCACGCCATCTTACCCGTACTCTACCCACGTGCTTCACAAATTTACAGGCTTTCCCTTGGAAGTATCATGTCGACTTGAAAGACGGACTCGGTGGCTTTCTAGGAACATTGGTGGATTGTTCTCTCATCAGTGAGGTAAATTATTTTCCTTTTGTGGGTTATGTCAGATTTAAATTGCACTCATTTGGCACGCTTCACGTGCATTCCCGACCATGCAAATTAAATCGTGATATCTTTAGGGTTCCACGGACGGGGCTTCCACACGCAGTAGTGAAGTTCCACGGACGGGGCATCCACGCACAGTAGAAAGTTCCAGGGCTGTAGAGGCTATAATCAACCCCCATCCTCGGGTCAATTTCTTTCGTCCCGAAGACACCACCGTAGGGCTACTTTACCGGGGACCATCTTCAGTGGTTCTGCGCGGTTATATCCATTCATACTTACTTTTGTATTTTAACTTGTACATATTTAAAGATTTTATACATTTATATTTATTTAAGGAGGTTCTCTAAATCAAACCCATTGTGGCCGAATTTATTACCATTTATCCTCATGTTGTAAACCGATGTGTAGCTACATGAGGCATTTTATTAATATTGTAACTTATTAATCAAGAAATTTGCCACACCTTTTGAACATCGCTAGAGAACCAATATTTGTAAATTCCATAATATAGTGCATTTCATGTTTAAAGAAAGTGTCATTATTTCGTCTGCGACCACTACGTATGGAACTCTCAGTGATTTGTGTAAGTAAGTAAACTAATAATTTGTCATGGTTTATGTAAACTTGGGCTTAACGATCTGAGATAGTCCGAGCTAGTGAAATTTTATCGTGGGCACGTTACATCACTTATCCGGGGTAAGTTGTGTCTGCAATATCTGCTACGCTACAATAGCCCAAGTGAGTTTCTTTATGTAATATCTTATAACCATTATTATCCAACGTATTTTTTTGTTTATGTACGTGTAAATCGTAGCAAAAGTATTTTCCAAACATAAGTAATTTCACGGTTTTCTCAAATAATTGACTATTTTTAATTTTTTTCTTGCAATTTTAACATAGAGTGCAGGCTTAAGGTGGGCATATCGAAGAGAGACAGATTCGATAAGGAAATATTTATTATTTTTTGCGATAACTTTTTTTTAATACATATATTGGTAAAAAAAAAGCATAAGGCTACCTAAGTAGAACTTTGACAGGTGTAGTGGTATGAATTTTCACCCAATAATTTCAGTTATTTGCAAAATTAGTCAATTTAAATTAAAAAATAGCGCCAATCTTCATAACTTGTAGTTTAAATTAACTAACTTTGTACAGAACTGAAATTATTGAGTGAAAATTCGTATCACCACACGTGCCATAATTTTACTTAGGTAGGCTTATACTTCTTTCACCCATAGATGTGTTAAAAGAGAAGTTATGGCCAAAAATAATAAATATTTGCATATCGTATCTTTCTCTCTTGGATATGCCTACCTTAAAACATTTTTATTTTGCTACTATGCGCTAGCTTACTGGTTAATTTATGATATATAAAGAATTTGTTGTGCTTCACTTTAGGCTTATTTTGTTAAGAAAGTAACATCTCTCCGTTAATTCATTATCAAATTCTCAATTTGGTTTCTTAAGAATTCTTCTACAGATGACACAATATCAGATGTGGTAAGTAATGTCTAGACAAATAATAACAAAAAAGTAGTGAGAGTCTTTTTAGACTTGAAGAGCGCCTTTGATATGGTGTCACACAGAGTTACATTAAATAAAATAGAGAAAATAGGCATTGGAAGTAAAGCCTATTATCGTTTCTTCTCTTACCTACAAAACAAAATCCAACATATTAAAGTACATGATGAAATAAGTAATGGAAATAAAATAGTTTTTGGAATAACTCAAGGGACAGTATTAGCACCAATTATGTTTATAATTTACTTGGACAACTTATTAAAAATAAAATTAAAAAATGGTTTCTTTACCTCATATTCAAACGACACTGTCCTCGTTATTGCAGATGACAGCTGGGAAAATAATGAATGTGGCAAACATGGATTTAGAGGCCTTTGGCTTAATGATCACGACTTAGTACTTAATAGTTAATACTTATGCAATTCCTTTCACTATGACGGAAAATTCATTTATAACAATACCTAAAGTCACATTTTTTAAAATTTATCAGAACAATAAAATATTTTGTAATTAGACTTATTACTAAATTGGAAGACTTATCTTAACAATCCAAGTGATAATGTACGTAATTTTTTATATATTTTTATGCAAGATAGAGACTTTTTCGGGATAGTTCTATAAAAATGTTACATTATGCATTTGCACAAAGTCTTTGACAGTATTGGATAATAGCCAGGGAATACATAATTATTATTATTATTAGCCGTTACTCGAGTCCGAGTATAAAAATGTTAAAGTCGATAGATTGTGTACAATAAAAAAACAAGTAAAAGGTGTAGTCTATTGTAATTCCCACTCATCTACGGTGCACCCGACTATGGCTATAGAGGCCAATTTGGGAAAGCACATGTCGACCGCAGTCAGGACAAACATAGACCTGGTTAGGTCTTGGATTCGGCCTTCTTGCAGCAATATTTCCTTGATAGCTGGCCACAACCCCTCGCCATTCGGTTCTGTCCGCTGCAAGTTGTTCCCATTGCTCGTCTTCAATACCGCAGGATTTTAGATTTTCATGGAGAGCGTCTTTGAACCTCTTTCGTTGACCGCCACGCCTTCTTCTACCGCTTAGCAATTCACCATAAAGTGTACATTTAGGAAGGCGGTTATCATGCATACGATGAACGTGACCTGCCCATCTTAGGCGTGCTCTTGAAATAAGCACCTCAATTGGAAGGCTGTTTGCTCTCCTGAGTACTTCCACGTTTGATATGTGATGGAACCAACGGATTTTCATCATACTTCTGAGGAGTCTTTGCTGAAAACGTTCTAATTCTTTCACATGACGACGGTAAGTGACCCAGCTTTCACATCCATATAGCAGTGTTGGAATGACAACTGCTCTGTAGACAGCTATTTTCGTTGACAAAGCAAGGTCGTGGTTGTCAAATACTCCAGAGTGCTCTAGATCCAGCGTTAATTCTATTGCGAATCTCGCTGTCCATGTTTGCTTTGTCATTAACAACGTTGCCTAAGTAATTGAACTGATTCACCACTTCAAGAGAATTTCCATTAAGTGTAATGTCTATTTGGTTCACTTGATGAGGAGTTGACATAATCTTAGTCTTTCCAATGTTGATTTTAAGTCCCAAGGAATCATAGCTCTGGGCATACACATCTAAAAGTTCTTGAAGCTCTTCCGGCGTAGAGGCTAAAAGTGTACAGTCATCCGCATACTGGAGATCACAAATGAATCGTGTGCGTGTCTTCGTGAAAGCTCTAAAGCGCCCTATGTTAAAGAGACCGCCATCAAAACGGTATCTGAGACCTATTCTTCTGACTGTCAGTTTTTTGTCAACAATAATTGTTAGAGCAGTGGTAAACAAATTAAAAAGTAGGGGTGCCAGGACACATCCCTGCCTAACTCCAGTGAGGGTTTGGAAAGGTTCGGTTGCCTCATTATTATACATAACCTGGGCGTTGTTGTTTGTATGTAGAGAATTACGCTAAGTAGAATTTGCTCATATAATTTTAATAATAATTTTTTCCAATAATTCTATTATTTTGTAGATTCGGTGATTTGTTTTGAAGAGGATAATAATATATGTAGTAAAAAACCCAAATAACAGGAAAGAATATTCGTAGAATGCCACAAATAACTTTCAGATAATATTTAATAAAAGTATGTTTAGCAAGACGCTAGCAATATCCATCACCTTTAGTTTTTGAAGAATTTCAAGTTTTCTCTGTCAAATAATAATTATAAAATATGTTAAAAAGATATTACTATACGCACGAAAAAATACAAATAAGTACACCAAAATCCATTATAAGAATATTACCACATGGGCAATAAATAATTAAAAGAAGGAATGACATTCCACCCATGAATACCAAACTAACATAACACTCTGTTGTTACGCGTTTACACTCTCTAGTAAACACCCCAAGCGTAGGTTCTATAATGTAATTGTCACTAACTTCTGATTTACATAACACTGAATTAGCTTACAATAATTAGTCCTTATAATTATATAATAATTATAACTTTTAACTACTATAAATCGCGATTTATTGTCACTGTACTAGTCTGTTCTCTTTTCCAATCTGATCACTTCGCTTACCTGACTTAGAACTTCTCTGGTGCTTGGTCCCGCTTCTTATATACTCCATGGGGCTTATTCCAGATCCATCTATTTCACTTCAGTTCGTAACTGTGATGGTTCTAGTGTTTTCCAGTTTCTCTATGGTAGGAAGCCAATAGCGCCATCTCGGAGCCGAGTGGCGAACTATCATTCCATTGCTCGATTTTCTCTCTCCATAAACGGGGGTGTACATAACACTATAATATAATAGGGACCTAAACTATATCTCTTATAATATGAACCGCACCCACAATAAATAAATTCAAAACCATGGTCAGATGTTATATAATACGTTTTACTTAAAAATTTTAAATTAAAATTAAACTTCATATAGATTTTTTCACGCTTATTTGTTTCACTCAGTTTACCTTAAAAGTTTACCCTTCCTTTCTGTGTGAAGTAAGTTTATATTTTCTGTATCTATAAAGGGGTTATTTTTAACTCAATGTGCTGCCAACCCTGTATGGATAAATATGATCATACTGTAATAATTAACAATGATATAAATATCTCGTTTAAGCTTGTTAATGCTGAAGATTTACGAAAAATTATTTTTAATTTAAAAAGTTTGTTCAGCTGGACCTGATGGTGTAACGACAGTATTTCTAAAACTTTGTTGTCCTTATTTGTTATCGTTTTTAGTTAATATTATTAATTCAGTTATACTACAGGGAAAGTTTCCGTCTGCCTGGAAGAAAGCTATTGTAACCCCTCTTCCTAAAGTATCTTTTCCAAAAACTTTTGCCGAACTTAGACCAATAAGTGTTTTATCGGTTCTCTCTAAACTTATGGAAAAAGTAATGGAAACGCAATTCAGAGAATATCTTGATAGCTGCGATATTTTACCGCCCACACAGTCAGGCTTTAGGCCAGGTTATAGCTGCACAACAGCACTGCTAAATATTACCGATGACATATTTCAGGCAAGTGACGAGGGCAACTCAACGGCATTGGTACTGCTTGACTACAGTAAAGCTTTTGATACCATTGACCACGAAATACTTATTGAAATACTGAAGTCAAGTGGTGCAAATAATGATGCAACGAGTTTATTGTCATCTTATTTAGAACAACGTAGCCAGCAAGTACGGATAAAGGGAATCACTAGCAGAACTGTGTTGACAGGCGTGCCACAGGGATCTATTCTGGGGCCTTTACTTTTCACTATTTACACTTCGCAATTTCATAAGTTCATAAAATACTCAAAAATACATATGTACGCTGACGATACGCAAATCTATTATTATTTTGCCCTCGAAGATGCACAGATTGCTAAACAAAGGTTTAATAATGATTTACAATCCTTAGCTGAGCTGTCTTCTAAGCATGCACTGTTACTAAATTCTTCTAAATCTAGTCTACTGTTATTCGGGAAAAGGCATGACAGCTTTACAAATTTCGGATAGTGCTAAAAACCTTGGTGTTATTCTTGATCCTTTATTACGTTTCCGCTAACATACCCAAGTGTGCATACGCATAGCTTGTATCACAAGCTATAGTCTAGTATACTTTAACTTGGCGTGTGTATGTATGAGTTAATATTTCCGTACGATTTCATTTTCTCTTGTACACAATGATCCAGAAATATTGTCCACGTAGACAATGTTTCTGGACTATTTCTTTAACTTTCTGTACAATATGGGAGAAAATGAAATCGTACGGAAATATTAACTCATACATACACACGCCAAGTTAAAGTATACTAGGCTATATTATTATTTAAATCGCCACCATATCTATACAATAAAATCACTTTCAGAAGCGATGTCCATAACGTCAATATTAGATTCAAAGGTTTAATTACCCCTCCTGTACACAGAACCCACCTTTATGAGCGGAGTTTTCGATACAACATTGCGTTTCTCTATAATGGCCTTTGGATTGAAATAAAATCTCTCAACATATCCAAGTTTAAAGAAGAAATTTAAAAAATGTATTAGTCAATTGCAGTAATTAGTGAATTTGTAATGTAATAATCGTAATTACATATTCTAATGGGTGGCTTTAGTCCAGGGAAATTAATTTCTTATTAGATGTTTTTTTAAATTTTTTGTCATTATTGTATTATTGTTACTATTATTATTGTTGTTTTCTTTAGATTATCGTTATCTTAATTTAAATACGATAGATTAAGTGGTAGAGCACATTTAATTGTGAACTTCGCCTTTTTTCGGTAATTTTTTGTCTCAATGTATTTATTTTGTTAATGTTTTTTTATTGCTGCCGAAAATAATGACATTTTTATTATTATTATTATTATATATTCAAAGCGAAAATATTTCATAGTTTGGTTTGGAATATATTTCAAATTATCTCTATTATAGAATTATTTCTGTCATATTCCATTTCTAACAACACAGAGAAATAAAAAATGCGTAAAGAAATTAATTAGTGGCACAATATAAAAAAGATATACAAACGAGGTATTAGTGAGAAAATATATAAACGGCGCGGCGTCTCGACGTCTAGCCGTAGCGTTGAATATTTATTATTTCTCAATGTATGTAATTCACCTGATTATAATATGCTATGCTACAATACACGTCTTTAAATTTCTTGTCAAACATATTATTGAAGTTACAATAACGGTTGTAATAATGTTCTGTATGCGTATAAACGACGAGTAAAATATTCATGACCATAACCGTGGTAATATTAATTTACTAAAGATAATGGTGTGAGGCTCTAAAATAATAATTTTGTTGATTTTAGAAGAAATCAGCATTCGCGGCACCCCACTCTTTCTTTCCCCCACACAATCCATCAAAATATAGATTTAAACTATGAATATTTGAAGAAAGTGAAGATGATTCTTCTCAAGATACTTCGCATCAGTGTTTGATAAAAATGTTGTATATGTAGATAACTTTACTTCTAATTACATAACCTTTTTACATTAGTAAAATGTAAGCACGTACGAGATGAAACTAATATTTTTCGGCACATCTGTAATGATTCACAACATTTTTTTGTACTACATGTTAATTTCTCAATTCATCAAACGGATTCCAGCCTGTATGAACCAAGAATTGCAAACTGGAAAGCTTTATCGAGTAAACTAAGCCAAGTACAAATGCTACCGAAGTTCATGAAGCTACAAAACTCTTGGGAGCTAATGCACCATAGTCCTTGCTTGAGTCAGAAGAAAATAAATAGATCTTATTTCTCAGATGGCGTTGTACCACATGATGCCAAAATACTTCTTCCACAATCCTTTCGATATATTGATGCGGAATAATTTCTGAACTATAATTATCGTTATTATTACAATTATTTTCAGCATTATAACCCATCAGGGTGGTTCATTCAGGAGCTATAGAAGTTTTAAGAGTTGAATCGGCGGTATTTATCACAATTATCTAGAACAACAGTGTTTCACGCAGCAGTGTTTTTAGAATCCATTCACAATTTTTTTTAGATATTAAGGATGCATATGAATCAGTGAATCTTCATATTCTAGAGAATAAATTATATGAATTGTTGTCTATTCCAAGAAAAAATGTTCAATGCATTGTACGTCTTCTTCAACCGAATTATATATATAAAAAACAACAGAAATGAAGGGGTTGGTCCGAGGTTAAATAACACCGGCTTACCTCAAGGATCAGTATTGAGACCACTCTTATTTAATTTATATACAGCCGACCTACACAATTCCATTAATAGTAATTTTAATATAGTCCAATATGCAGATGATTTCTGCATCTACGTAAAATATAAGAAATTGGATATGGCAGCTGAATCTCTCGAATGTACTATAATAATAGACCTAAGCAAGTAGTCTACCACAAACGGTTTTCGAATTGTTACAAGAGAAATAGATTTGTACAATATTTTCCAAACACAACACTCCAAATAATTTGGATATCCAGTTGGGAGGTTATAAATTCCCATATCAGCCAGAGGTCAAATATTTAGGTGTGGTGCTAGACAAAATGTTAACATGGAAATCTTTCATTGAGTCGATAATAACTAGATGCAACAAAGGAATCAATTTCTTAAAATTAGTCCCTAAAACCTGGTGGGGAGCAGATGTAAACGTTACATTGCTTTTCTATAGAACTTATATTAGATCAGTCATAGATTCTGGATATATCATATATGGATCCGGAAACAAATCTATACTAGATAGGTTAGATATTAGATTCTACACAGTGAGAAGCGATTCGGATTTGTCTTGGAGCGATGAATTCCACTCCTATCGATCCACTTCCTGTTGAAGCTCTTGAGCCCCCTCTTGATATAAAGAGAGAATTTCTTAGCAACAAATTTATGCTCAAACAATTTTATTTCATTACTAGGCACAATTTCAAACTTAAACCTCTCCGACATATGTAACAAGTTTTGGATTAAAAAACTTCACCTCCCTTGACTACATCCTTGCGATACTGTTCTGAACCTCCAGACCTGGAGTAATTTTCCATTAATAATTTTATTTTTTTGATTTACTCACCGATACCGATCTTACCATATTACACGGAAAATTATTTAATCAACTCCAACACTCCAAAGTGTGCTGAATCAATTTGATGGCCCAGTGCTTATTTTACACAAATGCATCTAAAATTAATTCTTAGATTGACGGGGCTTACTTCATCCCGTCATTGAATATCGAGAACTATTTCTAATTGAACACCAATTGTTCTATCTTCATGGTGGAAGCCATAGCTATATCTATAAGGCATTACAATTCATCAAACGATACAATCCCCCACATTGCAATAATTATTTTATCCAATTCCTTGTCTGTACAAACACGTTCAGTTACATAGTCAATGCATATATCCTTAAAATAAAAAATATCATTGATCATATTAATCCAGGCGTTTTAGACTTTTGCTGCCAAATTCGTGCTCTACAAAAAAAATTGTTTTATTGTGTTTATTTGGATGTCTTGAATAACACTTGCTGGTTACGCCACGATACACCTGGATGATTTCGTGAAAACCGCGTCAGAAGGTCGCGGAAACCGCGGATTCGCGATTGCCTCAGTTTTTATGGTCCAAACGGGAACAACACTTATTATAAAAGTTGTACATCTGTAAATTCTCTATCTTAAAGGTCCCATAATTTTTTTTCGTACGCCTAAACTTTTGAAGATACGACGCGAACTAAATGATAAATGCATTTCATTCCGCCAAACATCTTTCGCACCACATATTTCGCAATTATCTTTATTTCTTTGTCTCAGAATGAAAATTAAATATCGCTGTTATAGAGCTCTGTATACCAGAATGTCTTTTACATTTTATTTACATTTATTACAGTAAATAAGTCAAAACATGCATTCATTTCCGCACCACCTTAGAGGTACAATACTCAGCGCGGTTTTTTTACATGGTTTCCTCAGGAGGTCTAATCCATGCCGAATCTTAAATTAGTCAACATTTCCGACTCCTTCGGTACCTGAAACGTTATCGTCCAATGACAAATAATTGTCATTACTTTCATTCTGATAAGATTCTACGTTGTCCATTTCGTCATTCTTAGCAATTATAGGTGCGGTGTTCAAGCAGTAGTGACTGTGGCCATGTCCACAAGCTGTTGAACAATTCAACCCTAGTTTACTATAGCTACATTTTTCTGCACAATCCTTCGTACAGTTGCAAAAAAAATTGAATTTAACAATAAGTCTGGTGCTGGTGGAAACTGCGTTGGTATTGGCTGCAAAATATCATTCTTCCTAATCCAGCCCCACTGCTCAAGATCAATGTCTTTTCCCAATCATATTTGAACTTGATAATATACACAAATAATATACACAAATGCTGTTGAGCTGCTGAAGATGTTGGAGGAAGTGATGATAATAAAGAAAAAACGGAACTAAATGCATTTTTCAACTAATCCGCATCGTATCTTCAAAACGTTTAGGCGTACGAAAAAAATGTATAGGACCTTTAAGGTAGAAAACTTACAGATGTACAACTTTTATAATAGATCTTGTTCCCGTTTGGGCCATAAAAACTAAGTTAATCGCGAATCCGCGGTTTCCGTGAGCTTCCGACTCGGTTTTCACGAAATCTGTCAGGTGTACCATGGCGTAACTACCAAGGCGTTCAAATAAATACAATAAAACAAAAATTTTCGTAGGGCACGAATTTAGCACAGAGGTCAATTTTACAGCTAAAATGCCTGGAGTATATATTATTAGTACTTATTTGAAAAAAGTTACAATCGTCTGGGTTAAAGCACATATATGGATAAAACACAACGAGCACCTAGACACATTAGCTAAAATGGGAGCTTTCTCAAGACACATTTTACAACATAAAATCAACAGGTATATATACATAGTGTTCTTAACATAAACTTGAAAGTCAAATGGAATTACCAGTGGATATAGTATTGCTTTACCAACCCTACCAGGTACACGATGATCCATTCCTGTGAACCTAATAAACCTTGACATGAAGATCTCCAAGTATCGAGAACATAGTAACATTTCTCATTAGATTGAAATTTTTCCACGCATGTTATCCCGCGCACTTATTTAAAAATTGGTATATATAACTCACCAAATTGTGATCAATGCAACATCATAGCAGATCTCGACCATATATTTTTCGGATGTTCGAAATATCAGAATGCCTCTTATACATTAATTATTAATATTGCAAAAAACTGCAATATATTGGCTCCATTTAATATGCTCTACTTACTGTCTTTAAGATCTCGGAAAGTTTATACATATATTTTTGATTTCTGAAAAGAGACTGGTATTAAGATTTAAATTATGTTTGGTTACCGTTTGTTTTTCCCTATGTTATTTGTCCCCTGTGCATATGCCCTTGTTATATCTCTTTCTGTTTTCATTTTTTTTTCCTTTCTCCTCTTTTCTCTTCCGTTTTTTTAGGTTAGAATTAGGTATAGGTTTTGTGTCACTGGTTGGCATCAGGTACATTTAATAAATTAATTTAACCTCACTCTAATAACTACCAAATAGACAATTCGTTACTGTCTTCGACCGAACGCCATTAAAAAAAAAAAAACTTCACAAATTTCATCCGCACAAAATGAAATTAGTACAGGAATTGCATGACCCTGACCGTCGCCTCGAATGGTCTGAAGTAATAAATATCACATGAAGTGATTATTTTAAACTGCATGTATTTCAGTTCTAATATTTCATTCGACGAAACTAGACATTAAAGAAAATATCTATTTAATAGGTGTCTTCGCCCTGTAGTCGCTTGGATAATGCGTCATGCTTTCAGTCGAGGTGCATGATAAATGTCCAAATCTCGCATACAGAGGCAGGATTTATTTAAAACTCTGATACTCCGGACAGATCTGCACCATAAAATAGCTAAAGCTATTTTATGGTGCAGATCTGTAAACGATTGTCAATAAAATAAGCATTTTTAGTCGCCATAATTATGGCACATCTGAACAGACATATTTCCATGTGGAAATCGATTTCATCACTCAGCAAGAAAAGATTTTTGATATTTGTAGATACCGTATGAGTCGAAAATATACGAATTTTGTTCATTCAACATTTTATATTGTGTCTTCCTATGCCAAGAAATGTAAACCAGAAGAACCAGTAAGCGGTAAGTTAAAGCTGGAATTTACTATAAATACGTTAATAGTAACAATGAAGCAAGTTTAATCCGGGCTTAGAGAACATAGCCATTTATTTTCTTCAGATAGTAGTTGTATTGATCGTACCTGATCCATTATTAACATCTTTAATGCGGAAGAGATTAATGTTTTTGGAAAATAAATTCATCTCTACAAATTATCAGGCACACAGAACATACTCAAACTCTATATCATGTAAAATAAAAATGGCTAAGACACAATTCGGAAACAGATTAATTCACCGTCAAAACAAAAAGTCATTTCACAGATACATCCGAAACTCACTCTCATTTACTGTCCATACTCCAAAAGTACTCAACATCTCTGGCAGCTTGTGCACAATCAACATAGAATGTGCTAACACTTTCTGCATTTCTCAACATACTCCCAGGAACCGGTCGGATAATTGCCACATTGTAATATTTCAGTAAACCCCCACTCATTGGATATCATACACTTTAATGAAAACTTATTTTTCGAAAAATTATCCAACCTTGACAGCTCTAGTTTCCCTTGGCCTGACGAACTAACAGCAATATTTTTAAAATCTTGTGCGAGCTCGATCTGTAAATCCCTCTCTGTTATATTTCAATACTCCAGGAATTCTTCTGTTGTACCGCCAGTCTGGCTGGAAGCAACTGTTATTCCGATTTTTTAAAATGCAACAAATTATGCGTTGAAAACTATAGACAAGTTAGCCATCTATCCTCTAAAAACGATGGAAAGAGCAATCGTGGATCAGATGCTGCCCTTTTTAATATCAAATAATATCATTCCTGACCAACAACACGGATTTTTGCTTGGAAGGTCCATAACGACGAATTTGCTACGCTGCTTAAATGATTGGACCCAGGCATTTGATAAAAAAGAACCAACATATATTATTAGACGTCTCGAAAGCTTTTGACAAAGTCCCTAAAAAGGAACTGAACTGGACTGGACTGGAACTGAACCTTTTCCACTTCGGTATCCGTGGACCTTTATTGTCTTGGATTTCGCAATATCTAACCAACCGATCATTCAGAGTAAAAATTAATGCTGACCTTTCTCCCGCTCACTCTGTTACCAGTGGAGTCCCTCAGGGATCAGTATTGGGGCCCATCTTGTTTCTGTTGTATACTTCCGACATCCCCAGATTACTCAATTGCAAAACTTCACAGTACGCAGATGATACAAAAGTTTACTGCAATCCAAAGATAGATTCTATCACTCTCCAATCGGACCTCGATAAAATTTTCTTGTGGTGTGATAACTGGCTTATCCCTCTTAACATTAACAAGTGCGCTGTACTCCATATTGGAAAAGATAACGCCAAATTGTCTTACAAAATCGATGGTGTTGCAATAAAATCCGCGTCGTCTCAACGTGACCTAGGAATCATGATCACCAATACTTTAACTTGGTCTGACTAGAATACATATCTCTCTCATGGTAAAAAGATAACAGTTTGTTATATGTCCTAAAAAGAGTGCTCAACAAACCTTCGCCAGATACTGCATATGCTTTATATAAAACCTATGTGAGACGTGTGTCTGCAGTCTGGTCGCCGTTGTTAGTGCGCGATACAGAAGCAATGGAAAGTGTCCAACGCAGAGCAACGTGCCTTTCATATGGTATCCAGAGAGGCTAAACATATTCGGGTTAAGTACTCTCACGGACAGATTAACACGCGGGGACATTATCACGACATACAGAGTGTTAAACGATACGTACTCTTCAGATTTGAATAATTTGTTCTCGCTAAACAATAATAATATACTCAGAGGAAACAACTTCAAGCTATACCATGAATTTTATAACACCAGATGTAAGGAATTAGCATTAGCAATAGAGTGTTTGAGCATTGGAATTCACTACCAAGTGAAGTCGTTAACGCTTCATCAATAAACGCTTTCAAAAACAGACTTGACAACTTTCTTTCGGGTTCCCTATTACATTCATCCTTTTTGTGTCATATTAATTAGTTATTTTTATATAGTTAGGTTATACACTATATTGTTTGTAATAATGTTTTATCAACCTGCATTGCATTATTACTGATATCTGTATAAGATACTGAATAAGTATATTTTCGATTACCTTACACGACAGAGAGCTTCTCTTTTCCCAAAAATTGATAAATAATTTAACATATTTAATAATGAACAGCCTTAATTCAGTAGATATAAATATGTTCTAAAGTGAGAAATTTAAGTAACGGAGGTATATTAGTCAGATGTAACAGCTTCAGCAGTTCAGATCAGAAATTTAAGAAAGAAGTAGAAGAAAAATTGTCAACCGGTTACATAACGTAACATTAAGATTTCCTGCAAATGTAGCTATAGGTTAAAAATTGTGGTATTAGTCGAGGAATACACCGCGGAATAGGCAATGATTGAATTCATTAATCAGCAAAATGACATTCATTCTGACAGTAGTAATTACAAAGTTAAATATGGCTTATCAAAAAAAGCAATCGAATATATCAAGCACTACTTACTGGATATCGAAGCGGAAGCCTATTCTAAAGTTGTCGAACAGGGTAATCTCTTTGTCAATTATGATGTTTGCACTGTATAACATGCGATAGATCTAAAACTTTGCTACAAATATTGTGGCTTCAATCACCACGGGAAAACGTGCTCCAGCAATATTTTATTATACCCAAAATGTTCACGTACTCCCGGTAATAAAGATGGCAAAGTTCTGTTCCTAGATGCTTTAATTGTGTAAACGCTAAGACACACAATAATGATGATGTATAGGACAGCACAAAATGCACTGCACACAAAAAGAAACTTACATATCTTAGGGAAGCATTATTTGATAGCAGCTAGCTATAAACGAGCTTGAAATTTCTGCCAAAATACCTCAAGTAAACCCTTTCACTTTTATTATCAAAACGTTTGAAACCGAAACACATGAACTATTCAATGCATCAGGGAGACTCTCTCGACTCAGACGTATTCGACTCTGAAATTTTTGCGAATTTATTTTTAAGAAAGGTCGTAATTTCGGTCTGACAAACATGAGCAAGGATGGGCGTGCCTTACTAGTTGTAAAGAAATCATGTTCGGCTGTTATGATAGATCTCAGTTCAGTCTGCAATGCATTTTCTGGTAATGATATAATTGGAGTAAAACTTAGTCGGTCTCATTTACTCCATTTTTGTGCTTGCACTGTACATCCCACCAAATATTAATGCTGTAACTTATAGGATCCTATATGATAGCGGCAAATATTCACTTTCTCAATGAATATAAACTAATTATACTAGGTCATTTTAACATTCCGAGTTATGTAAGTAATGTATCTACCTCTGAAATTTCCAACATATACAGGCTGTCCGTTTTATCAGGGCCCTCGAGAATATTTCACTTAATATCGGTTGTACAAAAAAAATTACTTTTACTTAAATTGCGCAGATTTATATAACCTACAAAATGGTTTAAAGACATTTAAAATCCATGGCTTTCTTTAAGAGTTATGGCGGAAAATATCGAAAATGCGGAAAACGTCTAGGCCAAATATCTCCGTTATTTGAAGAGATACGAGAAAAATTCTAAGGCGAAAATTTTTTGAAAAACAAAGTGTTTCAACGAGGTTTTATCTAATTTTTTTCAATACCGCTTTATTTTGAGATTTACTCTTCAGGCTGTTAAAAAAAATATTTTGAAACGGGCGGGAAATGGCGCCATTAAATATAGTATTTTCCTTCCTTTTCAACGATATATCACAAGCCATATTTATTCATTGGTACTGCGTTAGTAATTATAAAAGCATTTTTTTAAAACCAATAATTTTTTTTTAACAAACATTATACTTGCCGTGGAGAAGTATGATTAAATAAAACGATAAAATAATTCAATAAGTTGTTCAAATCTTTGCTATAATAAAAAATTAACACAATTAAGAAGAATAAAGTAAATTCAGGTAACAAATACAAATTAATAATAAAAAGACTATAGCACACAGAACATTAATATTATCTAATCCTCAAAATAATTTTTAAGATATCATATCAAATGTTCAAAGTGTCCACCGCGATTTCTTATGCACAATTGAGCGCGGCGAGGCACTGCATTTAAAACATTACTCAGTATTTCGGGGGTAACTGTAATACATGCCTGTTGAATTCGAGCTTTTAGGTCCTCTACATTTTGCGGTGTCATCGAAAAAACTGTTACTTTAATATACCCCTAAAAAAAAATCCATTGGAGTTGTGTCTGGAGAACGAGGGGGCCATCGAATAAATCCATTGGTATCTATCCAATGTTGAGGCAAAATTTCGTCTAAATAATCTAAGCAAATCTGGGAATTGTGGGGAGGAGCTCCATCTTGTTGAAAATATTGAAAGTTGTGTCGATTCTTTAAAGGTAGGTCATCAAGAATTCATTAAATTCATTTCTCAAAAAGTTTAGGTACCTTTGACCACTGAAGCTGTCATCATAAAAATAAGGACCTATTAAATTGGTGCTTAAAATACCTATCCATACATTTATTGAAAAAAGATTTTGAAACCCAGTCGGTCTATGTCAGTGTGTATTTTCAGAAGTCCAGTTGTAATGAATATTGCGATTAAAAAATCCATTATTGGAAAAATATGCCTCGTCCAAGTATTTTACTATATATTAATGGATCGGCACGCTTCTTTTCCAACAGCCACCTACAAAAAGTCGTCCTCCTTGGTTTGTCCTCCGTTTGTAAATTTTGAACTTTTTTGGCTTTATAATACAGGTAACCATTTTTCTTTAAAAATTTTCTAGCACTTGTTTTATTTATATGACAAGCAATTTGAATTTCTCTTAATGATTCCAAATTTTCTGTATTTTTATTTCTTAAATAATTAATAACTCGGTTTACCTTATTTACATTATCAGTAACACTGTTGAATCTTGTCTTCTTCTTTAAAAATGATCCATTATTTGTCAGTTTCGTAGCTAATTTTCTGAACAGAGATTTATTCGGCTGTAGTGCTTGTGGAAATCTGTTTCTATATTCTACTTGAGCTAATCCAGAGTTAAAATTGCATTGGCAATATGTAACGAACATATTATAACGATCAATGTGAGTGAAAAACATTTTTGAAAATTCTAAATTCTTAAACGAGTGTGATTGAGTGAGAGTTTAACTATTAACTGAGATGATCTGTCAAAAAATTAAATTGTCAAATTTGTTCATAGCCAACTATTTTTAAATAATTGAAATAATAGTGAAATCATGAAATACAAACAAATGGTTATTATACTTAAATTAATTAGTAAAGACATTTTAATTTTCTGAGCAAGGAGTGACGCTTTTATGGAGGACCTCTATATATTGGCATAACTGCGAATACTCTTTCCATAATTGCTCCATGTTGCTTTCTTGATTATTATATTGTTTTTGTTACCTCAATTTACTTTATTCTCCTTAATTGTGTTAATATTTTATTATAGCAAAGATTTGAACAACTTATTGAATTATTTTATCGTTTTATTTAATCATACTTCTCCACGGAAAATATGCTTGTTAAAAAAATTTATTGGTTTTAAAAAATATTTTTATAATTACTAACGTAGTACCAATGAATAAATATGGCATGTGATATATCATTGAAAAGGGAGGAAAATACTCTATTTAATGGCCCATTTCCCGCCCTTTTCAAAATAATTTTTTTAACAGCCTGAAGAGTAAATCTCAAAATACAGCGGTATTGAAAAAATTAGATAAAACCTCGTTGAAACACTCTGTTTTGCAAATAACGGAGCTATTTGGCCTAGACATTTTTCGCATTTTCGATATTTTCCGCCATAATTCTTAAAGTAGGCCATGGATTTTAAATGTCTTTAAACCATTTTGTAGGTTATATAAATCGGCACAATTTTCGTAAAAATATTTTTTTCTTGTACGACCGATATTAAGTGAAATATTCTCGAGTGCCCTGATATAATGGACAGCCTGTATATTGGTTCACTTATCAATTTCTGTGAATTCCTAGGCTTCACCCAGTACAATGTAGTGTTAAAGTGGAATGGTAGACTTTTAGATTTGATCCTAACTAGATGATGGTTAACCTGTTCCCCAACTTAATATTCCAAAGATTACCGAAAATGATGTTTTAAAATCACTAAAAAATAAGCACACCAGCTTTCTTATTACGATACTGTGTCTCTATTTTCGCCTAATCACTTTCAATCATTTTTAATTTAGCATTGCAAACCGCTCATTGCCCCAAATATAGACTCTGTCCTGTTTTTAAGGAAGACGATAAGACTGATATTGAAAATTATAGACCTATAGGTACCCTGTGTAAATTAGACAAACTCATCGAAATTGTCCTATTCGATATAATCTAAACTCTAAAGCGTTTGACAGACTGTACCAATCTATTGAAAAAGTTGCCAGTTTTTGGTTTTAGTCTCTACTTTACAAGTTTCCTTGAGTTATATCTTTGTAACAGAACATTAAACACGAGAAATCATGAATTTTCATCGATTGAAGTATTAGCAACGTCAGAAGTTCCGCAAGGTTCTATTCTGGGCCCACTGTTATTTACAATTTTCATTAATATTTTCCAAGGTATACAAAGTAATGTCTTTCTATACGTCGATGATCTCAAATTGTTAGCATCTATTAACTCCGAAGAAGACTGGCGTTAATTACAGTCTAACCTTCCAAATATTAATTCATGGAGGTGTGAAACTAATAGCCTACCTTTAAATATATCAAAAAGTAATGCGACGACCTTTACGAGGAGAGATAGCTCGATAAACTTTTTCTACAAAATAGGCAATGGGGTGGCTACTAGGCGCACTCAATTCAAGGAACTTGGAGTCGTCCATGACTCAAAATTAACCTCTACTGCCCATATAGATCACATAACTGCTAATGCCTACAGAAATATAGGCTGTTTTAAGCGAAAGTCAAGAAGGCACTTTAAAGGCAGTCCTGTTTAATGCCTTTATACGGCCAAAATGGAATTCGGTGATATATCTGGAGTCCATAATACAATATTCGTATCTTCAATTTGGAACGGGTTCAAAGAACATACTTCTAATATCTTTCATTCAAAGCTGACGGAATGTATCCTTCCAGGGGATGCTACAATTTGACTTATTAGCTAACTTTTATCTAAATGACTTGGCAATACGTAGGGTCTACTTTTCTGTCTTATTCATATACAAACTATTAATAAGTTAGGCAGCCTGCCCGGATATTCCTAGTTCCATACATTTCAATGTTCCATCTTTTCAAAGTCGCTCATACGCTCTATCCTACTTTTGGCTACTCTAAGATTAAACGTAATAAAATCTTCTCCTATTCCCAATATTATGCTCAAATTCTTAAGCTATCAGTCAAACCTTGGTGTTAATAATCTACAGCAATGTAGTTTATTTAAATCTCTCTTAAGTTAAACTTCAGTTTCTACTATATCACTATTTAAACTTTCTCATATATTTTTTTCTAATTTTAGATTAATAGTAATTATTCTCTGTAAAATATTTATATGTATATTTCCTGCCCTGTATTGGATGCATACCTGTCTGGACAGCTGTATTCATAACATAAATAAAATATATGTTTTAGTATCTTTCATTTCCTATTTGATCATGTAATTTAATATTTGTTAACATTGTCCAGAAAGGTAGTTCGCTTATATTGACTCTCCAATAATCTGTTGTTCTAGATTGTCTTTAGCAAACTTGTGTTACTGTATCCTGATCAACAATGTAGTAATATACATAGGAAATTTCGTACCTACACTGTAAAGGGTTTAATTTGCTCTGTATCCATAATATTTTTCTAATTACTAGTGTTATCCATTGTTAAATTAACGTTTTTTCTAATTCTTAATAAACTGATGTGATAGGAAAACAATTAACTTTAAATTCCAACAATTATTGTTTTTACTCTGACATTTTCAGCGCTAATAGTAAAGTAAAAACATTTTAAGCAAATGATTTCGATTTTATCAAGAATGTAGTGAGGCGATTCTGTGGCAAAAAATATATAAAAGTGTTCCAGATGCGGTTGGTAAGGATTACACCAGTAGGGTATAGGGGAAAACCCGATAAGGCAGGTTGAAGAATGATTGGGTGATGAATGAGTGTTGAAATGAGACAATAGGGGAGCAGTGTCAAAACCATAATCTATAGGATGCAATTTTTTATCCAAACTACGTATATAATAATGTCGGATATTGATGTTCTTGAAGTTTCGGCAGCATCTGGGTGTGACCTGCATTCCTAATTTTATTGATGTACCGGCAAGTTTACTATTGATTAGCTGTTTGCGAGAATTTCCTTAATACAACTTTTTAAATTACTAATTGTATTGTTCGAATCAAAGTAATCAGTTTGTTTTTGAATATCTATAAAAAATTTAAATAAAACAGAAATAAAAACAATCAAATCCCGTCAAGACACTATTTTAACAGAACCAATGGAAATAGTGAATGAGTTTAATGCATACTCCAACCAAATAGGGGAAAATTTAATAAAGAAATTACCAAAAAAATCCAAAGAAACACGAAAAATAATTAGAAATTCAATGTTTCTTGACACCATAAATAGAAGTGAAATAAAAGAGGCGATTAAGCTGCGCGATAAAAAATCCCCAGGCCTTGATGAGATTACACCTGAAATATTAAAAAAATAGATGACAATATAATAGAACCGCTATCATACATTATAAATACATCCTTTGCTCAAAAGAAATCCCTCAGCCATTTAAAGTAGCTGTTATAAAACCTTTATATAAATCCGATGACAAGGAAGATCATAATAATTACCGTCCAATTTCTTTACCCTCGAGTCTTGCGAAAATATATCAAAAAAATTTAAAAGAGAGATTAACGTGCTTTCTAAATATATTCAATATATTACTAAATAATCAATATGGATTCCGAGGGGCTAGGTCGACGGATGATGCAATAGCTGACTTGACAATACATATACAACTTTTTAGATATAACAAAATAGTCTTTATACGTCTTCGTTGACCTAGCAGGTAAGTCATCCGAAGTTGTTAGCTACTCTATTATTATAACTAGTAAAGTAAACAACATTTAAATATTAATATGAGTTGTTTTATAGTCTTTATTATAAACTACTATTCAAATATTTATTGGAAATTGCGATGCTCGACTGTTTTCTCGTTCATTATACTTCTGTTATGCAGAAAATAAACATTTTTAGTGGTAAAAAGTGAAATATTTTGTTTTTATTGTACTAGTACTGCCTCATTGAACTCACTAAAGATAAAAAACTCTTGTAATTATTATTAACCTCGATAATTTAATTACTTTCCAATACAAATACAACTGGGTTTATTTAAAAATTTGTGGTAGTGCTCGGGCTGATTCAGTAGAAGAAAAAAACACATTCCCCGTGTAAAAACGGAACAATTATGAGATCGTTAACAATTGATATTTAGCAACTGATATATTCACGTCCCATTTCAAATTCAATTATTTCCAGTATGTGTATAACAAACTGTATCGTAAAAAATGAAAACCTTCCCGTGGAAAAATAAAGCAAGGCATGATTGCATTTGTAACTCAGTTACGTGTACCACAAATGAATACTATAGAGCCCATTTAAATCACAGCGTAATCTAGAAATGTGCCGTTTTCCATATTTTGATTGGTATCGCAATATCGGAACGGATAAATCACCAAAACGAATAACAACGCCCCACAATTCATGCTAAGCTACAAAAAATACCCTGATATCAGCGTCGTCCTTTGGGAAAGTTTATGTGACGTTACTAGAGAATGGAATCAATAGTAATACATAAATTAAATATTTTTATAAATCAGGATAGAATAGAATGTGAATGTGAACGAAACATGTGTCAGTGAAATTTGAACAAAACTAATGAAACAATAAACCAAGTGCGTATTGTAACTATTCTGTTGAATATTTATAATTATTCTACTGAATATCCTTCATCAAGAACCTACCGCAGATTCAATGCAATTAATGAATAGAATGTCATTTATTATCGATTTATTATGTTACGTTAAGAGTACGTATAGGCATTGTCACTATAAAAACATATAAAATAAAACAAGAAGTGTGCAAACTTTTGAAATATTTAGTTATTTATATCTCGAAAAGTAGACATCGGAAAATTTTGAAAATTTAGTAGTGAACTAATGTCGATGGCGGCAACTCGGCTAAAATATTTTCAAGATTGTGGCACTTCCGGTTATATCGGAAGTCGATACCAACTTATTATTTTAAATGGGACACCCTATATATTATTACATTTTTGGATTGTACGCAAAATTCTAGGCCGATTTTGTATCATGTTCTATATCTAGGTCTCTCCGTTTTTGAGATATTTCAATTTTTATGTCAAAAATGACGTTTGCGGGCCCTAAAAGAATTATCAATTTTTTCCATTAGTAAGCCTTTATTATCAAATTTGGGTTCGATTCTTTGTTGAAAAAGACCTACTTTAATAGAGTTTTTGATAAGTATTAATACAGAGTGTTCAAAAAATAAGAATAAAGATGAAATTGAGAAAACTGTCAAAAATCAATTTTTTCAAATAGAAACCCCCAATTTTTGTAATCTTATTTTATTCGTCATTAAAAATAAGGTTAAGTTTGTATATGGACGTCTATTCCGAAAATTTTTAGTTTTCGAGATATTCCCAATTCAATATTTCTATATGGGGATTTTGCTATGGATTTTAAGTTCAATTACTGTTAGTTGGCTATGACGGCGTTGAGTGCTAAACAAATGTATGTACCTGTCACTTACCAATTGACAAGTATTAACTATCATGCTGGGGTGCTTAAATTATGCACACGAGGATTACTTCAATTTGTTTATCATCTATGGAGAATGTTACAAAGTTTTATCAAAAACATGTGCAATATTTGCTAATAGATATCCAGAGAAACAAAAATCGTCTCCGTCTTGCTATTTTGGGATATTTTGCGGCATATCCTATGACATCCTTAAGACAAGTGGCCTTACAAACAGGAATCTCCAAGAACTCTATTCATAGAATTCTTTTGAAACACAAATTCCATCCCTATTCCATTTCTATGGTTCAACACCTAAAGGACACCGATTTGACCAGAAGAGTTCACTTTTTCGAATTTATTTTAACAATGTTACAAGGCGACTTTCGATTTTTGGTCAACATAATTTGTACTGACGAGGCAAATTTACGAAAAATGGACTTTTCAACAGACATAATTCCCACTTTTGATGTGATTCAAATTCCCATGCCCTGAGATTGCGAAATTATCAAGAAACCTGGCAATTTAATATGTACTGTGCTGTGAGAAATGATGGAGTCGTAAAATTTAATTTTTATGAAGAAAACTTAAATGGTAATGAATTAAAACTTAAATAATTTCTGTTTTTTCAAATTACGTATCAACTTTTTTTTAGGTGAAAGATATTTGAATATATTACAAGATTTAGATAATGAATATTTGAACAATTTACCGCTAGCTGAACATAGGCAAATATATTACCAACAAGATGGCGCGCCACCACACAGCAGCTTCATAGTTAACAACTTCTTGGAAAAAACTTTTTACGATAAGTGGATTGCTAACATTGGACCTTTTCTGTGGCCTCCCCATTCTCCTGATCTGTCTGTCTTAGACTATTTTATATGGGGAACAATAAAAGATATGGTATATTTTAATCCAGTCACAACAATGGAAGATTGTCAGGCAAGAGTAAGGAATGCTTTTGAAAGATTATCTCCAGGTTCTATTAGAGCAGCCACCCATGACGAACTAATCAAGAGGTGCGAAAAATGTTTGGAAGTTCAGGGTGGACACTTTGAACACTTATTGAAATAAAATATTTTCCTGAGTATAAGTAGTTTTCCTTTTAGTATTTTATGTAAGAACCTTTTGTATCTAAGTTACATTTGTTCAATTATTTTATGAACTGTTGCCGCCAAATTTTTTAAAATTCTCCATTATTCATTAAATACTGTTCGGAGACGGCTTTTGTTTCTCTGGATATCTATTAGCAAATATTTCACATGTCTTTGATAAAACTTTGTAACATTCTCCATAGATTATAAACAAATTTAAGTAATCCTCGTGGGCAATTTAAGCGCCCCAGCATGATAATTAATTCTTGTCAATTGGTATGTGACAGCTACATACATTTGTTTAGCACTCAACGCCGTCATAGCCAACTAACAATAATTGAACTTAAAATCCATAGCAAAATCCCCATATAGAAATATTGAATTGGGAATATCTCGAAAACTAAAAATTTTCGGAATAGACATCCATATACAAACTTACCCTTATTTTTAATGGCGAATAAGATAAGATTACAAAAATTGGGGGTTTCCATTTACAAAAATTGGTTTTTGACAGTTTTTTCAATTTCATATTTATTCTTATTTTTTGAACACTCTGTATTAATACTTACGAAAATATTATAAAAACTTTATTAAAGTAGGTCTTTTTCAACAAAGAATCGAACCCAAATTAGATAATAAAGGCTTCCTTATAAGAAAAATTGATAATTCTTTTAGGGTCCGCAAACGTCATTTTTGAAGTTAAAAATTGAAATATCTCAAAAACGGAGAGACCTAGGTATAGGACATGATACACAAAGTCGGCCTAGAATTTTGCGTACAATCCAAAAATGTAATAATATATATATAGGGTGTCCCATTTAAAATAAGCAAGTTGGTATCGACTTCCGGTATAACCGGAAGTGCCACAATCTTGAAAGCCGAGTTGCCCCCATCGACATTAGTTCACTACTAAATTTTCAAATTTTTCCGATGTCTACTTTTCGAGATATCGATCGCCGCAGTTCGTCGTAGGACACCCTGTATACTGTCCTACAGGTTAACAAAACCCAACTACACAATATGTTATGTTTAAACTTCTATGATTATTAGCGGCCATGAGACAGCGAAATCAAACAATAATTGTTTACATTATTAAAATTTCATTTTAAGTACCTAGTTTAATAAAAACTTTAAATAACTGTGAATAACAGGTGTACATTTAATTTCATTATTTTTTCGTATTAAGCAAAGTATTTACAAAAAATCTCAGTTTGCACATGCAAAGAATAATAATAGTAATGTTTATTTAGTAAACGAAATACAATTACGTATGAAATAAAGATAAATATGATGCATAAATAAACATAATACTCCTCAAAATATCAGAGATACTTAAGCTTGGGATAGTACAAAAGCACACTTAAACCACAATTCAGGGGGCGAGCGTAGGTGCGTCTTTACTATGTACATACTTCGGTATGCGATGTAAAGCAACGACAGGCGCAGTTAGTACTTGGATTGGTGACCATTCCAACGGAAACCGCGTTCTCGCCTCACACATCTTCCAGCGGCTTGTATATCAGTGTATGCGCGGAAGCTATACAACTTTAGGCGAGGGTTGTATAGGAGATATACCATCCTTCGGAGGGGATGTAAAGCCGTCGGTCCCTTGTCTATTAAATGTTAGGCAAGTAAAAGATCCCTACTCTTCTTAAGGGAAGAGGTTCGGCAAAATTCCTGGTTGGGGGTAGCTCGTCTACAGGCGTCAGTGTTAGGCCTCAGTAGCGGAAGTAGGCCGACGTTAAATAAATGTATAAAAAAAAAAAAAACCACAATTCATATCATTGAGTCGCAAAAATCAGCTATGCCATAATAGAAAAAATTCACTTTATAATAATTATAAAAAAGTAATTGTCTATTACAGTTTAATACAAGCAAACAAATATCTCATAAATAAAAATTCATATACAAAATGAACATCCAAAAAATGAAAAACTATATGTAACTGTACCACCTACTATTATAATGAAAGGAAAATGTGTGTATTTATTTTTCTAACTACAAATGCTCAAATTGTACACCACGCACCACGTGCTCTGCGAGACGCCTCACGCATTACATTTTGGAATTTCAGGAGTAATTGCCTCACATGCGTTTCTAATTCTGGTTTTGATATCCTCAATATTTTCAGGGGCAGTTTGAAATATCTAGTCATTAATGTAACTCCGGGCGAAAATATCCAAGGGAGTAATAGCTGGTGATCGAGGTGGCCATAGAATGATAACTTGATTTAAATAATTTGTATATATTACAGGAGTGTAAGGTGGAGGCCCATCTTGTTGAAAATATGAATAATTTAATCTTTCTTTCTTTCTTGAATTTATAAAGAAAATCTTGAAATTCGTTTTGCAGGAAATTAAGGTATCTACGAGCGGTTAATTTACCTCCATAAAAATAAGGCCCAATTACTTTAGTCCCTTATAGACCCATTAGTGGCCTACTTTGAGATTTGTTCTTTTTATTTTTGCACAAGAGCGTATGTCAAAGCAAACTGCATTTTTCGATTTTTTTTATGCATATAATTATTCTTATTGTATTTGCCGTCAATTGTCATCCCTTTAACTTTTTTCGTATCTCCTCAAATATGGAAGCTATAACCAGTTGTGGTATTTCTATTTTTCAGGTTACTGTGATATATCTCCCAAAGCAGGCTATGGTTTTCAAATTTCTTCTTACTTAAATATAGCTCACAAAAATGGGATAACTATTTCTAAAACTTCATTCTTTTACTATAGATATTAAGCAGACAGTGTATTAGCAATTATTTCATTCTGTTCATTTTTAATTAATCCTATGTTATTCTTAGTGTTTGTTTTATTAAGATGTTTAATAGATTTCCATATATCAAATCTATTATTTCTTATTAATTAATTGGATTGAATCTGCGGTAGGTTCTTGATGAAACATATCCAATAGAATAATTACAAATATTCAAAAGAGTAGTTACAATACGCACTTGGTTTATTGTTTCATTAGTTTTGTTCAGATTTCTCTGACATATGTTTCAGCCTTGCGACCATTATCAAAGAGTCTTAAAAACTGACCTGAAAGTGGTGGTTCACAGTATATATCTTAGAAATCTTCTACCTACTTAGAGGGGGATAATAATTGGATTTGCTATTTCTTTAAATTTAACAATACAGGCCGGAACTACGAACTTAATTTTAATTTTCAATAAACAATACACAATAAACCAAGTGCGTATTGTAACTATTATTTTGAAAATTTATAATTATTCTATTTTTTTTGTTAATTTGTAGTCAATTTTTATAATAAACGATCTTTCTTTTTTCAAATAATTTTCAAGAATTTTTTTATAAGTAATATTGATATTCTTGTATAGATATAGCTTGTATAACTGTTCAAAAATTTAAATTTATTTCTATGAAAACAAGGACGGCATGAAGGTATATTCATCTAAATTCGGAGACAAACTTTCAATCAAACTTCCACTAGAGGAAATGTTATGCGAGGGAAGGTATTTCACACTTGTAAATAATAATTTGTAGGATGTTTAAGAACCAATATGTTTCGTGAGTGATAAGTTATAAACGATTCGTTAATTTAACTTGAAATTCTGGACTTTGATTTACTGTAACAAAATTATCCTTCACAAGAAATTAAATTACAACCGAAAGGTTTCTTCTGGAAAAACCGTTGAATTTAAAAACTATACACAAATCATTTTTCCTAAGATATATTCCTCACTTTTTCATGTGGATACCATATTGTAGACCCTATTTATCAATGTCAGCTTAGATAATTTAGTAGAAGATTAGCTGCTGTTTGGCCAACATGATTGGTCCATTACGTATAATCGGCAGATAATTTACTTAATTCATCATTAATATACCCGGCTAAAATAAATTGAAACTCGTTTATATACTTAGATATAATATAGAGAAATACGTCGACAACTGTGACATTTTGTACATTTACTTCGTTTCTTGCAAAAAACAAATAATATGGTTTAAAAAGTGACACGTTGACTTATTTATTTATTTACTCTGTCCAACAGGTCACTACCCAATTACAGGACAGGGGTATAGCAAAGTCTTACAAATATAAATATTAGATAGATATAATAGTAGACTATAAATAGAAAAATAAAAAAAACATACATCGGGCCTTAAGGCCTTACATGAAAGACAAAACGAAAGTACAAAATAAGTTAACGTTCCAGCGTAATCTTCCTCTTTAGGGAATTAAAAGCATTCTTGAATTCGACCTATTAAAAAATACTTACTTCTCTCTTTTTCATGCTAGACTTTCCTACGCAATTGTTCTATGGGGTAACTCCCACCACGCCTCTAAAGTCTTTCGACAAAAAAACAAAATTATAAGAGTTCTTGTCAACGCTAAATTTAGGGAACACTGTCAACCGATCTTAATTAAACTGGGAATTATGCTACTACCTCCACTCTTTATCTACAACACTCTTATCGAGATTCACAGAACCCAACTTAAACCTATATAACCATTTACCACATCATATTAGACAGTTAAACTTAGATCCTTCAAAAATAATGTAAAACGATTCATTCTTCAATTCTGTTTTTACTCAGTTGATGATTTTCTGAAGACGCCATATTTGGTCACTCCACTTTCGGTTGTCTAATGCTTATACTTGCAGAATGCTTGTACTTTTTATAGGTACTTATTTTATAAATTAAACTTTTATATTTTCGCGTTTGACAATGTGCAATCATTATATACAGTATTTATATGTACTTATATATATTTTCTTGTCTAACAATGTGTAAAGGTTATATACAGTATTATGTTCTTGTTATTGTCCTTATTTGATATGTGTATTGTATTTCTCAAAACTGATTTTCTATGTATCTATCTAATAATTATTTTGTGAAAAAATATTTCTGAGAAACATACTCGCCTTCGGTTGAGACCAACTATTGAGTATCGCTGGATAAAAACATTCTGATTTAAAATGCAATAATTTCACAAACTTACGTTGTACTGGTTCTAAACTATTAACATGCACATTGTAGTGTGGTGTCCAAACAAGTGAGGCGTATTCGAGCTTCGATCTAACATAACAATAATAAAGTATCTTGAGTGTATCTGAATTCGAAAAATGACGGGAATATCTGACTATAAGTCCGTATATTTTACTAGATTCAACGACAATGGTATTTATATGTACATTAAATGATAGAGTTTTCCCTAGATCTGGCAGAGTCTCACGTCGGTGAGGTATAGTACCATTTACGGTGTAGTCGTAGGAGATTGTATTCAATTTGCGTGCATAAGGCATTACATTACATTTTTGATAGTTTAACGGGAATTTATATCTAATACACCATCATTTACTTTACCTAAGTTTTTTTGCAATCGAATGCAGTCATCAATGGAATAATTTTAGAAAAAGTTTTAAATCATCGGCATACATTAAATAGTTAACATTGTCTAAGCTATCTTGCGGTACCTTGCGGTACCCCAGAAGTAGCCGTGTATTAGGCAGACTTGAATCAATTAAATGCCACGTATTGAGTTAATCAACTATGAGAGAGACCGATACCGTCAAGCAACATATAATGGTCAAGTCTGTCGAATGCCTTGGAAAAAATCGTATAAATATCAGTTTGAATTTGGTCATATATTAATTTTGATACATATTGAGCCACACAAAGCAAATTTGTTGTCGCCGAACGCCCCCGCATGAAACCATGCTGGTGAATTGAAATTTGGTTACGTACTTGAGAGTATGTGACTTCATGCTATAGAATCTCAAGGACCTGGCAAAGTTGCACATTATAGACATAGCCCGAAAGTTGGAAATATCAGATTTATCGCCTTTCTTAAACTAGAACATTGCCATGCATCTGGACAGCTATATTTCAGAATTAAATTAGAAATAATTGTCATTGGTGCCAAAAATACAGGCACAATTTTTTAGTAAACCCGCGGGCACGCCATCTGGATCGGCTGTTATTTTATTTTATTTTTTTAAAAGCTTTTAGCACATCGTCGATAAATAAGTGCAGATTATATTTAATTAATTGAATATTACTTGGTTTTCGGGTCGACACCGTCTGAAATTATTGAGGTCCCAACATTTCAGCATTTCTTTTAAATCCTTACTCAGGCAGAAGGCGTAAGGAATAAACTGTAAAAGGGTAAATCTGAATTCATAGTGTAATGAAGTATACAATACTACAGGAATACTGTATACTTTCATTCCAGTTTAACTTATTTTAATTATGCATGGATCAAGTAGTTCAGTTTTAGATTAGTTCAATACCTGATTAGTTTTTTTTAAACTTTTATTTCTGATTTCATCAGGTCGCAACTTGCGTGCCGTGTGCAAACCACGTGACCGTGATTTTTGGGTATAAAATAGCTAGCCAGAAACCAGTAAATTCAGTGCTTGGCTTTCACCTTTCTCGAGTGTATTGAACTGGGATAACCGGAAGATCAAGCTTCTCCGGCGCCGTGGCAGCCTCTGGCCAAGTATCTGTTAGGGAGGATTCGAGTGCGTTGAACTGGACCTCCTCTCAGATTGATTCGAGTGTATTGAACTGGATCTCTCCTGAAACAGATTTCTCTGTCGCGTCTGTTATGTCCTGGAACTTCGATTAGAGAATTGGGGTTACGACGACGTACATAGAGGAAATATGTTACACTCTCTTTCTCCGATTACTATGATGTACTTATGTAATAACAAGATTGTCGCAACCTAAGCCATAAAAGATACGGCCACACTGTACATATAATTATTAGGAGAATAAATGTCTTATTTTGGATCTGGATTTTAATTAATATTAACATTAAACCCTGGAATAATCTCCAAACCAGCTACCCAGCAAAACAAGCATCACAATAGGACTAATTCGATTGGTTGCTCTCTGTCTGCCCTGTATCGATCAGCCTACTGCTTAAAGAAATCTTCCTGGCATGTATCATGAAGTGTTAGTTATGTTGTGGTATCAATGGGTGGAATGGTGGTTGAAGGTCGAAGGTAGGTTCATGGAGGCAGAAAAATTTCCCGCAAAAAAAACTAAAGGTGTTAGATCTGGCGAACGTCGCAGCCAATGAACAAGAGGTCTATTTCGTCCTAGCCTTATGTTTGAAAATTTTTCAGTAAGCCATCTACGTACATGTGAATCCCGTGTAGCCTGCCTCGAGCTAATTGTTGGATTTTCTTCGAAATATTGATGAATCATTTTCATTCTTATTTTATCCAGTCATTACCCGACCGGTATTCTCAATAACCATTCCACGAGGGTTAGGTACCAAATGCTTTTAAATATTATCCTAAATCTATAATGCTTAGCAATCATTCTCGATTTATTGTCAAGTTCATCGAATCGTACACCATCTGAGGATTTATCAATTAAATTATTCAGGAATTGGCCAACCACGTTTCCAACTAAATGAATAATTACGCTTAATTCTGCAAAATTCAGTGTCTCGATACCAATTACCCAAAATGTGAATTTTCTCTGTAAAAATTTGGTTTGTTTTTTATTGTGTTGTATTGTCAAGTCAAGATTGTTGACAGATATCGTTTATTAAAGAATCTGTTCAGAACAGGTACTTAATTAAAAAGTAAAGAATTAAGAATTAAGTTTCAAAATGGCAGATTTGAACTTAGCCGAGAGAATGCAGATTTTTCGTATAATTGGTGATAATGCTCGATCAATGAGAGAAGCTGCTGAAGAATCCAATAGAAGAAATCTTGATCGTGAACCAATCCATCATACAACAGTCTTCAGGATAAACGCAATATTCTATGAAACAGGTAAAGTTTCTATAAAAAAAAAATCACGGTGGAGAAACGTAGAGACAGACAGAGAAATTCTACAATATTTCCAAGAAAATTCAACTACTTTGAGGCAGGCTACATGGGATTTACATGTTTGAAAAATTGAGAATTTTTCAAAGGCGATTGAGTAACAAACACCCTATATGTGGTATCGAGCTAAAATTTTGCATAATAGTGGAGTCAGATAAGCAAAACAAGGAATTGTTTCCAGTCTCAACATGTTAGCTACATCGAATACTATACGAAATGGACATTTTCTACCTCTAGTAACCGCCGCTACGCAAGTTATCGACCATTTTGTGAAAAATCAGCCATTTCGGCAGTTTTTTCTAAATATAGATGAGTAAGTATATCTCGGTATGTGTAGGTTCAAAAAAAGCAAAAAAACTTGAGGCTGTTTGTTATGATATAGGCTATCAGCGGATATAACATGAAATTTTTATCTGCACACATAACCTCAAAAAAAAATACTGAAGAAACTGCTAAATTTTGGTTTTTTGGTTATAATTTCGGATGTAACAAGTGTATGATTTCAAACGAACAAGTGTATTAATAACGGCGAGTAATAACCGAGATATTTTAACAGCGAGCGCGTTAATGTTCGTTAAATAACTATTATTGTTAAAATAAATAAATATATTATGTATAGTTATATAGCACTAAATTGCAAAAACATTTAGACTACACTCCTTCCATAATTTAAAATATAAACAGCCCAATTATTGATAATACCTTATAATTTTAGTTTATCTTAATTGAATAACAATATTAATTTAATGCAAGGCAATAATAAACAATACCACGAGGCAACTGAAGCTACAAATCTAAAGATAACAGACATATTTAACTTATAACTTCCCCATAACTCATATTTAAGTTATGGGGGTTTATTTGATTTAAATAGTTTTTCAAATGCTGTTCAGTGCCGACAATTTTAAATTTCTAGTCATAATAAATATTCATTTTCTTTTAATTCTTTAATTATTTAATGCAAATTTGTACAGAATATAATTTTTTTTTCGAAAAACTAGATCAGCATATGACAAAAATGAGTTATTAATACAAAAATATTGAATTTTATCAAAACAAGTGGAATATTTCGAAAAAATTGACGAAAAAATACAAAAAATCGATTATTTGCATATGTATGCGTAATATTTTTTATCTGTAATTGATTTTTTAATGCTTTTTCGAAAAATTAGATCATAAGTTTTTAAAAATTAATTAATAATGCAAAAAAAAATTGAATTTTATCAAAAGAAGTGAATTTACGAAAAAAATGACGAAAAAATGCAAAAAATCGATTTTTTCCACTGTCTTTAAAATTTAAAAAAATCTTCTTATCCACCATCATAAAGTGCATAAATAAAATTCGTTTAAAAAAAAAGAACCTCATACGATTTGATGCACAAAAGTTAATGGTCAATCAATTTTATGATTCGAAGTCAATTTTTAAGACTTGTATTAGATATTTTGACTTGAAATTTTAGTCAGTTATTGTTCACATTATTATAATTTATGAAAAATTCTGAAAATTTCACTTAAAACATCCGAAGTTATAACCAATAAACCAAAACTTAGCAGTTTTTTCGGATTTGAGGTTATGTGTGCAGACAAAAATTTCATATTATAACCGCTGATAGTCTATATCATAGCGAATAGCCTCAATTTTTTTCGCTTTTTTTGGAAGTACACATACTGAGATATAATAATAATAATAATAAATCGTCTTTATTCATAGGTATTAACAAAAATAAATGGTATAAGTAAATATTTAACAACTGCTACCTACAGAAATGGCGAAGTGTCAGCCGAAGGCTGATTGTCAACTTAACCAGAGCAACAACAAATACATAAATTTAAAAATAATATAATTACGAAAAACATGGATTGCAAATACATATTAATAATCCAACTACAACTTAAAATTAATGACACGCGTGACATAAAGAAGTGGAGACTAAAAAGTAAAAAAAAAGAAGAAACAGTGCCATTAAGCAAAGCATTGTAAATATAATACGCAGACCATTAAGAAGAAAATAAAGAAAATATATATCTCTTTAGTCTCTTAAAATCATAAATTGAGTAGTGCCTAAAGTCAGAGGATAAACTGTTATATAACTTGCTAGAATTATACGAAAAGCTACTTTTAAAGATGGCAGAGGAGTGTTTCGGTATTGCCAGAAAATCCCGCTTTCGTGTATTCACTTGATTATATTTAAGCCGTGGCAATTTCTCAAACAAATATGTCGGAATTTGCTTATCAAGAACCTTGTGGGTTAAGCAGAGAAGATGAAGAGAACGTAGCTTGTCTAATTTTAGCCAGCCGACTTTAGAATATTTATAACTAACATGATCAAATCTACGAAGTCCTGTTGAGAATCGTAGGCAGGCATTTTGTAATAATTGAAGTCGTTTGGCATCAGAAACTCTCAATGCAGGGCCATAGATAGAATCTGCATAAGATATCTTAGAGAAAATTAGACTCTCACATAATTGAAATTTAATTTTAGGATCTAAAATATCTTTTTGGGAAAATAATTTCTTCAGTGTGCAGTATGAAACTTGACACAAATAACTAATATGCTTGGCGAATCTTAAGTCTGAATCTAGCCAAAGACCCAAATTTTTATAATGATCAACAACAGGTAGTTGTTCACCATTTAAATTAATGTTTAGTTGGTCCAAGGTGTTTGTCTTTGCTTTTGACCCCAAATACATTACCGCCGACTTGTTGGCGTTAAGTTTTAAATTATGTGCTAATGAAATATGTAATAAAGATTTCAAACCATTATTAATAGCCTCAGATGCTAGAATATATTCGCTTGGAAAAAAGTCAAGGTAAAGCTGTGTATCATCCGCATAATGATGAATATTACACTTTTCTAAAAATGTATGAAAATCCGAGATATATAAAGAGAATAACAGGGGCTCAAGAATTGACTCCTGGGGAACGCCAAAATTAACAGGCAAAGCTTCCGACACTTCAGAATCCAAGAGAACGCTATGTGAGCAATTTGATAGATAATTTTGTATTAGATAAACGGATGTATTATCAAAGCCAAAAAAAGATATTTTTTTACACAACAAACTGTGGTCTAAAGTATCAAATGCACTATAGTCTAATAGAACAAGACAGCAAATATTATTTTTATCAATGGCCCTGTAAACGTCATCAGTAACATTTAATAAAGCAGTAGTGGTGCTGTGTAGGTCACGAAACCCTGACTGAATGTCAGGTATAATTTTGTTAGCGAAAACATAGACGGAAATTTGCTCCTTCATAAGATATTCAAGTATTTTAGACATAGTGGGCAGGATACTAATAGGCCTAAGATGTGAGACTTCAGTGGGAGAATAAATTTTGGCAAGGGGCAGAATATAAGTATGTTTTCAAGAGAAAGGAAAAACATTCGTATCGATGGCAGTGTTAAGAATAAATGTGATGTGGTTAAGTAAATATTTAGATATTAGTTTTATCATCTTTAACAAGATATTGTCAGATCTTATGGAGTTGCTTTTTAGTCGATTAATTGCTTTGGATACCTCATGTGATTCTACATTAAAAAATTAAAAGATGTTGTTACTGACATTGGGTCTGGAATATTTGTCAAGTAAATTTAATTGATATTGAAGTTTGCTAACATGAGTAATACTATTGAAATGTCTATTTATTAAATTAACATCATTGATATTAGGTGGTAAAGATGTTATTTCTTTATTGTTTATAACATTTAGGGATCTTAAAGTGTTCCATACAATTTTGTTGTTTTTTTGACGTATAACATATTGAATGTAAGCTTTCTTTTCTCCCTTAATAGCACCTGTGATATAATTACGAATTTCCTTATAACAGTTCCAGTCATTAAGTGATTTGGATAGAAGAGTTTCAGATGCAGCGAAGATATTTATATTTTGCTCAATTAGATAGGTTTTTAAAATATCAAAGCCAATAAAAATAGAGCGGACATTCAAGTGTCCAAATGTAAATGATTGATTCATTACACATAAGAGTCCAGAAAAAAACATAAATATGGAAAGAAAATAACTATAAAAACAATTTTAGATGAATAAGTATTATATAATTTAGATAACATAAGGCAAATACTAAATTTTTATTTGTTTGCAATTAATTTGTGGGCTTTCTGCTGCGTTCTGGTGACAACGCCGTTATCCACTAGGCCGGTGTCCTTTGGTACAGGTAAAGTGGATAAGTGATGCTCTTTTGGTTTAACTTTTTCGGTCTTTTGTGATTCTAAATTCTCATTAATGCTATTTGCCTGACTAGAAGAATGTTTCGATGATGATTCAGCTAGCTTATTGAATTTAGGTGGGTTTGCAAGTAACTCCTGGTATGAATATATTATATTGTCAATGGTAAGTTTGCGGTTTCTAATTTTAGCAATGTGGTTAGATTTTTTTGCCAAATTGAGGTACCGTACTAGTACTTTATTTTCTTCTTGCAACTTAGGTGTTAGGTCATGCGCTATTGATATTTTACTTCCTTTAAGTTTAGAAAGGTTCTTAAATATATGTTGCTTGACAAATTGTGAGTTTAGTTCCACGATAGTGGTATTAGGAGTGGCAGGAATGATGACTCTTATGTCTGTGGATTTTAAATTAACTTCCAGCTTTTCTTTTACTAGTTTTTTAACGCTTTCTATTGTACCTTCTTCCACAATTTTCAAGCCATAGATGACAAAATTGTTTTTTCTTAATTTTTGATCTATTTTCTGTAAATAGTTTGAGTTATCTTCTTGTTTTTCTTCAAGTTCTGATACTTTTGTTTTCATTTTATTTTGCTCTTCCCGTATTTCCGTAACAACGTCCTTAAGCGAGTTTAGATCTTTTTGAATCTCTTCCGTCTTGCTATTCACTTTAGCAATAATGTATAAACATCCTTTAGAGATATCGATTCAGAACCCATATTATTCATCAAAGGATTTTTATATCACAGTGGCAACAGCGCAGAATATTCAAGCGTACTATACTCATCTATAATTAGATAGAAGGACCAAAGTGGTATATTTTTAACAAAATGGCCGATAACTTGCGTGGCGGCGATTGCTAGAGGTAGAAAATGTCCATTTCGTATAGTATTCGATGTAACTAATATGTTAAAAAAAATTGAGATTGAAAACAATTCTTTTTTCACTAAAATTTGATGCTTATCTGACTCCATTACCGCAAACATTGTATACAAATGTAAAGCCAGTGATGGACTACACATTTTTACAACATATGGGGATATATTGTCAGGTCCTGCACTTTTATTACTGTCAAGAGCCACAAGCTCTCTAAAAACTTCATCAATGCTAAAGTGCATGTTACTTATGTTACTGCTGTAATATACGTTGATTTCATTGTTTGGTATTTGTGCATTAATTTGTAATTGTTGGGTTCACTTTGCATAAAATAACATTGAGTATGTCAACTAGTATCTATCTAAACAATTATTTGGTAATTCTCTCGCATACATTTCAAAATACTCTTTGTCAAAATGGTTTTGTTGTTTACCTGGTAAGGGAATTTAAAATATCAATTGTCAACGACTTTATTTACGATTACAAAAACATTTTCATACTTTTTATAACCTTTACGAGCCCAGAACAATTAATAGAAAAGTTTTAGAGTAATTTGCAAAGTTAAAGTAAACAGATAATAAATGTACCACTGGTACAATATTACAAATTAAAAATAACATTTTTCTTTTGTGGAAATCTTTCTGTCTACCTTCTCCGTCCTCTAGGGAGACCCACTTAAACCATGAATTTCCGTTTCTAGTCGTAATAAATACAAAATGTTATTCGTGTTATACAAATTACATTTCTGGGTATACTCATGTAACCACTTTCTGGAATAATTATGGCAAGTTGGCATACAAGAGCTCACGTAAAAACTTTACCAACTTATTCAAATAAATTCCGTTTTATTTTCGCTGGCTGTTCTACTAAGGAGAACTTTGTCAAAGGACACCCCAGACCTACAAGGAAGTTTATTACAATACTAGGAGATATAGAAGAGATAAAAAAGTGGGGAGTGATAAGTTAGAGGGTAAACGGCGGGAGTTGCATTAAAATGATTAATGAACAGTACCCACTTTGTTTGGGCTAGTTTATTATTATGTGAAATTAGAGCAGTTTTTGTTAAGGCGTTGCTATTCTTATTTCGGGAGATTTATATACTCTTTCCCTTTTTTTCAAAATAAATATTCAAGGATTGCATTAAGAAGTTTCTAGTTACCGAATAAATATTTTTTTCTAAACCTTTTAAACTTAGTAGATAAAGTGAGATAAATAAATTCCTGAAATATTTAAAAGATGTTAAATCCAAAGGTGATATAAAAAATGTTGGTTGTATGTAAATAGTAAAAGAAGTTGTAATTGTCTGTCTGTAACTTCTTTGTGCGCACGTTTACTCTGAAACCGTTTATGATATTGACTTGAAATTTGGTGCACTTATGTACGAGATCTGGAACTAGATTATATTTTGATATAATTCCGTGGATGTGTTCGGGGATAAATGGGGTAAATAAGGATAAATAGGTAAAGCAAGCAGGTAAGAATCCATAAAATTGTAATTTAGGGCATGTCGAAAGTCAAGGTCTGGAAATTTTTTTTGACATCAGCTACCCCCTACTATCACTCCCAATACCACCCCCATTATGAAAAGGAGTAAAAAAAATTAATGAATTAGTGTGTATACAAGAACGAAATGTCTCAAAAATTTTTTTTGGTGTTAACTACCCCCTCTACCATCCCCATTGCCACCCTCACTCTGTTATTAAAGAGAGTAAAAAATTAAATTGGGATTTAGTATGTGTACGAGAAGCAAGAGCCTTTAAAATTTATTTTGGCATTATCACTTTCAATGGAAAAATTACTGTAAAAATTTGTCTATTAACTGATTTTAACGGTTTTTTTATTAGGATCCTGCAGTCAAATGGCAAAAACCGAAACTCTTATGTTACAGCCTTATAACCCCACCATTTTTCCATCGATTCTGATGAAATATTACGGGCAGATGACTTATATGAACTGCCATATAATTGTTTAATAAAATTGAAAAAAAAATAATTTAGGGTTAGCTTTCCATGGATAGGACTGAGGGATGAAAATTTTTATTTTGGCGTGCCCCATTGGGTAGGGTATCGTTGAACAAGTCTTTAACGATGCAAGTTCTCAAGTGACTTTTTCCTTAGGTGAATATTTCGCGAGATATAAGCTTCTAAGACGTTAATAATGTGTCCCCATATAACTTTCCAACCATGTGATTAAAAAATCAGAAAAAATCAAGATAGTAGCACTTTATAAATACTTTCAATGAAAATTATTTGAAACAAGATACTCGACAAGATATGTTAACCAATTTTTTAGATATTCATAATTTTCAGTTTTCAATAGCAGCACTACGGGACCCTGGGTTGTATCAGACTCACTTGGTCGGTTTTTTAATAAATCATCAAAATCTTCACCTTTTGACAAAAATTTAGATATGATTAAATTTTCAAGACTTATTACTGTTTTTTTTCAATGTCAAAAATTTTCAAATTTTATTAGCAATTTTTTTGTTGAAATTCAAATTAGAACACTAGATTCAGTAAACTCTCAAATGGGTAAATCCCACGTTTCATGAAATAATATTGAATATTGACAAATTTAAAACAAAATGAATGTAGGCAGTTATTTTATATACTGTGTCCCAAAAGAAACTTCATATTTTTTTCTTCTATTTTGTGTGAAAAAAAAATACAGAAACAGTCAATTAGTGATATAAACCCATTTGATAGGTTACTGAATTCAGTGGCTTAGTTAATATTTCAATAAAATAATCGTTAATCAGATTTGTTAACTTTTGACATTGAAAAGAAAGTCATAAAGAATTAAAAGAATGATTGTCATATAATGTAACTTCAAAGACCAGTATTAATGTAGAAAAAATATAAAAAAGTGAGGAAAAATCAGAGGAAATCAGGGAGAAGTCAGGGGAAATCAGAGGAAATCAGTGGAAGTCAGAGAAAAATCAAAGGAAATGAAGAGGAAACCAGAGGAAATCATACATGATTTCCCCAAAATGGGAAATCAGGGCCTAATGGTTTATCCCTCGAATAAATCGTAACAAATCACCATAAATCTGTAAAAGGCACACCCACTGAAACTTATATTACACAATATATTTCTTAAGAACTGGATGATATCAAACGGGCTGACATCATCTACATTGCCTTTTCAAAGGAATTTGATTGCCTGGACCATGATATGTTGATACAAAAACTGAGTAAATTCTGACTGCCTTGGCATTCGACATCTTAGTTCACGTGTTCTCAGGGATTTTTATACTGGGACCGCTATTCCTTAAAATTTTTAATAACGATATTATGACAGATTTGGACATTCTAAGTATTCAAAATATGCGGATGGCATGAAAATTTATTGTGTAATTGAAACTGAGAAGATAATTGATATTCAATTTTTTAGCAAAACACAATTTTTTCATTACTATGGTACCAATTTTTTCTGTTGTGCATTTTTAGTAGTTTATGATTTCAGAATACCTTGTATATTTGTAATTTAGATTTTAGGAATTGTAGAAATAACATTTTTTTCTCTAATATTGATATACAAAATAAACCACAAAGTCGGGTCAACCGATTATCAAAACAATACTAAAATTCATCAGGCGAGCAAATAAAAGACTGCTGTAAACTTATAAATTATATGGAATTAGTACTAAATATTTTGAGGTGAATTTCGAAAATGAATTGTTTACTTAATTTAAATTCACAGCGGAAAACTTTCCTGTGCCCATCAGCTAAACACATTTACTAAAACCTAATTCTTTTCACAGAATGTTTTCACTGCTAAATGGGAATTTTATTTGGGTTTTACACGGAAATTTCAAATAGAAAAGTCCGGCCAATTTAAAATTGCTGTTCATTTAATAGTCGGTGGAAAATCTCATTACAGATTTTTATTAATCGCTTTAGAATAAAACTTTTACACTAGAAATGTTATTTCCGCATTTATCATACTAATTCAACTAGAAAAAAATATAAAATAGAAGACAATTACTTAGTTTAAACGTGGAAATCAAATTTACCATACAAAATTTTCGTGTTCAATAAATTAATGTACAGGGTTGAAATTCGATTTAGTTCTACTGTTCCAAAAAAGTAAGGCGCGTACAGTATAACGACAAAACATTTATGGCTGACAATAAAATCAGATACAAATGAAGGAATTTGGTCTTAATATTGACCGAAATAGAACGACGTAATCCTGAACTGAAACTTAACTTCATCCAATCCAAACGTGAAAAATGTATATATTGAACATGTCTATCTCGTTGGTAGGATGATAATGTATTTTGAAATTTATTCAAATTTAAATCATTTATTAATATTACTAATCACATATTAAATTACAATTGTGGGTAAATCAAAATGAATGTAATACATATATACACATTTATATACAAGTTAACAAATCCACATCAAATTTCACAAATATTGATATAGGAGTACCTCAAGGCTCCATTCTAGGCCCTACTTTATTTATATTGTTCATTAATGACTTGATCGACACCTTGCAAAATTTAACTCCTTACAAGTTTATTTAAATTAAATATGGTATGCATACGCAATAGAACAATTTTAGTTGGAGATGACATAACACAATTATGCAGCTTCCAGTAAATTTTTGGGAATAATTATTGATAGTCAGATAAATTGTAAAGAACATGTAATTTACTATGTGAAAAGCTTAGCAAGATCTGTTACGCGTTAAGATCAGTGAATAAACACTCTAGTATGTTTATATTTGCACAGTATCTTAAAATATGGAATTGTACATTGAGGTCTGTCCTCACAAGAACATAGAGTTTTCATTATACAGAAATAGGCCATTCGCATATTAACAGGAAATAAGCGAAGGGAATCATGTAGGTCTGCATTTAAAGAATTAAATATCTTAACTTTACCATCTGTATATATTTATGAAACATTATGTTTTGCATACAAGAACAAAAACACATTTTTTCTGGTTGGTCATCAGCTGAACGTGTGAAAGTTATAAACTTACTTTTATCTATATTTAGGCTGAGCATGTTAATATTTAAATATTGATTTACTATCTTTAGATTTTCTTCTGTCGCAGAATAAATTTTTTCCAAAATTCATCCACAAAACGAAAACAGTAGGCATAAGACGTTTTATGACTATGTTGTTGACATGTACAAGAAACAGAATTGGACCCAATACTGTTCCCTGTGGTACGCCCATGGTGATGCTTTGTGTTTCACTTAGAGAATTATCAATTTTTATCTCATTAACAGGACACGATGTGATACAGTATCAAAGGCTTTGACTAGATCCAGAAATATTACCAGACATTTCTTGCTTGCATCTAAATTAGAAACTTTTTTATAGATTAAATCCAGAAACGCGCTCACTGCTCTTGTTTTTTTCTAAAACCGAATTGTCCTCGAAATTGTCTATCCGGAATCACAATGCACCAATCACTGTACAGTTCCAAAATTGTTTATAACAGATATAAGTCTGTAGTTACTTACATCTATTTTATCACCTGAGTTGTAGATTGGTGCATCTGTCGACTCTTCCCATTGATAGGGTAAAATACCTATTGTAAACTCGAGATTTATTAGATAAATCAATAGGTTTATTTTATATTTGTGAATATACTTTCTTTTTATTTATTGATTTATTTAACGTCGGCTATTTCCGCTATCAAGACCAATCACCGACGCCAGGAGATAAGCTCAGTGTCTGTGTAGGCACTGGGACTAACCTGGAAATTTTGCCTAACCCCCACAGTTTGTCGTGGGGTAGGGATTTTTAACGTGCTCACATCGTAGATACACGGAACCTACAGTTTTACATCTCTTTCGAAAGATGGTGACGCGAGCAGATCCGCTCATCCACTATATCTCATGGACTTGCTGTGGCCCGATTTTGAACCCGGGCCGTCTGCGTGCTAGGACGCGCCACTGTCCATCACACCACCAAGCCGACCAATATATTTTCTTACTTTACTCTGTTACGATTTACGTACATAAACAAATAAATACGTTGGATAGTGATGGTTATAAGATATTACATAAATAAACTCACTTGAGCTACTGTAGCGTAGCAGATATCGCAGACACAACTTATTCCGGATAAGTTATGTAACGTGCCCACGATAAAATTTCACTAGCTCAGTCTATCTTAGGACGTTAAGCCCAAGTTTACATAAACTATGACACATTATTAGTTTACTTACTTACACAAATCACTGAGGGTTCCATACGTAGTGGTCGCAGATGAAATAATGACACTTTCTTTAAACATGAAATGCACTATATTACGGAATTTATAAATATTGGTTCTCTAGCATATAACATGGCGATGTTGGTGTGGCAAACATTAGCATTAGCGTTTTGATGGTAATATGCAATTATTACACTTAACGCGCCAGACTTATAACTTGTAATTCAGCGCTCGACGGGGCACATAGCCCGGAGAGTAGCTGTTGGTTGCGGTCTGGTTACGTTCCTTATAGTAAAATAAGGATTTTATGGAGGAGTTTGCGACTAAAAATATTATGTTTAATATAATTTATGATTGACTGCATTATTACTTTTATTTTCTATATTTATGTTTATGTCTCCCAAAAAGATCTCGATTTTATTTTCATTAATATTTTTTAACAGTTCATATAGTTCATTTTATAATTGAGTGTTTATTCATGGAGGTCTGTAAGAGGCTAATACTGTTTACATTTGAAGCAATTCTCACTTATATATATTTATTTATTTTTAATTGCAAGTATTTGTTTTAAATATCAACCGATTTGAAATTAAGAACTAGTTTAATTTAAAAACTTACGAAATTTCAAACCAGTCAATCGACCTAACACGACTACGTGTCCTACAGCGCTTCACAAATATAATCCTACTAATATGTCATAATCCAGTCACTCCTCAGACTGTGGCTGGGTATCAAACCTTGGCTAAATAGATAAACCCTGTTCGTTTAGCTGAAAACTACAGCTTTATCATAAGTGATAGAACTTCTCGAAGGAAATTCGACAAGTTTATGTAGGTCAGAGCTAATCTAGAGCAACTAGCGATTGAGATATAAGTATTTTTGGTATAAGCTTAATGAACAAATATGGCTTAAGCCCAACTAGACGCCTGTAGGTAACACTAGTTTCTGCATGTAATCTCTCGCTTATATTGTTTTCAGCTTAGTTAGTGCATGTGCTTGATAATCAGTGTACCGATTAATTAAAACAGTGTATATTTTAGTTGTTAAATGCACATTGCAGGAGTTACATATTAACTTTCTTTGGCATTGTTTCTCGTACAATGCAGATTGGAAATTAGTAACAGGTGCAGATGCAGATGACATCAAAATTATAGGTTGAAATTCAGATATATGTTAAATATGACTAGTTATTACCAATCCTTAGTTTTAGCGTTTTTGTCATTAATTTTCACCCAAATTGAATCTAACCGAAGCATTCACTACATTTTCTTCCTATAACTACGTGTACATTCGTTAATAATTTCTATCAAGCGACAACTGAAAATTACATGTATGTGTTTTGCATCTTAACTCTCCGTAGAAATATATAGCGTTAATATAGCTTATTTCAAATCAATTGAACAAAATATCACTAGCATTTTGTTCAGAAAATTGTTACTGCTCACAAATTAACCTCGAACCCATTAGAAACTGGACATGAAAATTTTAGTAGCTATCCTATCCTATCCTTATCTGACGCATATAATTAATTGTTGTTTACAAGAAAATGTTTTCCCATCCATATGGAAAAGTGCCGTGATCACTGTGTTACCGAAGAAGAGTAACCCTGAAGATTTTAAAGACTTACGTGCTATTAGTGTCTTGCCTACATTTTCTAAAATACTTGAAAAAATCATGGAAAGTCAACTTAGGCAATATGTATCGGATAAGAAAATACTACCTAAAACACAATCGGGTTTTAGAGCTGGACACAGTTGTGCTACGGCACTTTTGCAAGTGGTTGATGACATAATAGGAGCATCAGATGAGGGTTTATGTACAATTTTAAACTTATTAGATTTTAGTCGGGCTTCTGATACGCTTAATCATGAAACACTCTTATCAATTTTGTTACATATAGGTCTTACGAAGGAAGCAGTTAATTTATTTAAAAACTATTTAAAGAATAGGCGACAAAAAGTCTGTATTGAACACGATTCCTCGGGAGACTTATTATTGAGATCAGGTGTACCTCAAGGTTCTATTCTGGGGCCACTACTTTTCACACCGTATACCAATCAGTTTATTTCAAGTTTAAAATACTGCCAAATTCATTTATATCCTGACGATACACAGCTTTATTACTCATTTAATGCTTCTGAGGTTGATGGTGCATGTTTACACATCAATGAGGATTTAAAATCTTTTTTAAAAGTAACAATAGAACACTGCTTTATAATTAATGCCAGCAAGTTGAACGCTCTCTTTTTGGTTCTAAAAACTTTCGTCAAATTATTAAAAATCACATTCATATAAGTGTAGATCAAGAAAACCTTGAATTAATTGAAAACACATAAATAAACTTGCACAAAGAGCATATAATTCTATTAAATTAATTTATGGAAATAGGCATTTACCTCAAAAAGCGAAAGTGATGTTATGTGAAAGCCTGGTGTTGTCTTTATTAGATTTTGCCGACTGTTTAAATGACCCCAATTTAACTACTCTATACAAGAATAAGATTCAAAAAATTCAGAATTCATGTCTTAGACTAATTTACGGTATTCGCAAACGTGAGAGAATATCATATAAGGTAAAGGATGCGGGTTGGTTGAATATGGAGAGTCGCAGATTGTTTCATTCGGTATGATTATATCACAAAATATTAGTTAAAAGATCTCCCGAATATTTATACAATAAAATAAAATTTAGTACCGATGTACATAACCTCAATTTACGTTTCAAAGGTCTTTTAACTCCACCTATCCACCGAACAGAACAATTTAAGCGTTGTTTTAGTTATCAGATCTGCAAAGTTTATAACCCTCTACCTGAAAACTTGAAAGAAATGAAATTAAATTGTTTCAAAAAAAATTTAAAAGTATTAATTTATAATCGGCATAATTAATACTATTAGCCCTCTAGTTTAATTTAAAATTTAGTTTAATAAAGTTAATGTTTTCTTTTTGTTATTAACCATAGTAAAAAAAAAATTCTTATTGTTTACATTTACATTAAGTACAATTATTTTCTGTGTATTCTCACTAAATGTAGTGCACGGATTAGGTTAAGTGGAAGAGCAGCTAGTCTTTTTTTTATATACATTTATTTAACGTCGGCCTATTTCCGCTACTGAGGCCTAACACCAACGCCTGTAGACGAGCTACCCCCAACCAGGAATTTTGCCGAACCTCTTCCCTTAAGAAGAGTAGGAATCTTTTACTTGCCTAACATTTAATAGACAATGGACCGACGGCTTTACATCCCCTCCGAAGGACGGTATATCTCCTCTACAACTCTCGCCTAAGACTGTATAGCTTCCGCGCATACACTGATATACAAGCCGCTGGAAGATGTGTGAGGCGAGAACGCGGTTTCCGTTGGAATGGTCACCCATCCAAGTACTAACTGCGCCTGTCGTTGCTTTACATCGCATACCGAAGTATGTACATAGTAAAGACGCACCTACGCTCGCCCCTTCAGCTAGTCTTTAAGAATATCTTTTTGTTTTAATTGTCAATATTGTAAATCCATTGCTGAACTTCGCCTATTATTCCATTCAAATGTGTATATAAGAGGAAATTGTAAGTAAATCTTTTTAAGTGGAAAATAAAGACGCTATTATTACTATTATTATTATTTCGTAGTAATAATGGAAGTATTTTTCGTTATATACATGAATCAAACGTTCGATTACTGATACATTGGTAAATATTTATTACTTATCTAAAATTTGAACTTTTAGTTAGTTTAAATCAACCCAAAGCAGAAAACTTATTATTTACTATATTAATTTGTCAATGAACTAGAAGTTTTAGACAATACTTCAACTTGAATTTATTGCTAAATAGTCGAAAGGAACTTGAATATTAACTTTAAGTAAAGTAAAATTGATTAAAAGTGGGCTACGATATCTAAGAAATATATATATAAACCAAAATACAAATTTGAAGCCATATTTTTAAAGTAAGATTTTTGGCGCTTTATTTTCGCAGTTTCTTAAAAACTACAATAGCGTAGCCTTTTTTACATTACCACGTTACTTGAAGCATGCTTGTTAGTGGAGTGGGTGAGTGGGACGAACTTGTAAATATTTTGCTATGTAAGAGAGTACCTCCCTCCCCCGTTTTCGAGGATGCTGAACAGGATTTCTGAGAGCTTCCCGATCTTTTATTCGTAGAAATGAGCCAAATTGATAAAAAGGATTACGGTAGTTGGTCACTAAATCGTTTAAAAGCGGAGCTGAGAAAAAGAAGTGCGCAAGTTCATCGAAAAAAAGCTGATTTGGTTGAAAGGTATATGATTACATTTATGAACTTGTTGAATTTCTTGTTTATAAATCCTCTTTTATTCTAGATAAATCAATCAAGACAATATTCTAGTTAGTACACTTGAAGAAGAGCACTTTGGTCCACAGCAACAAGCTTTCATTTTACATTCTAATTAACTTTTCTTATTCAAAGACATATTTTTTCGTATTGACATTGACGGAGAATGTTCCTTATTTACACAATACTTCCTTTCCTCATTGTTTTTATCTACATATAACTTTCTGCGTCTTCTTTTATATAAAATAGGTTATAAATATCATATATTTTGTAGTCTGCTTACACATTGGCATATTTAAACGCGTTAAAATGATTCGCACAGTAATAAACATGGGATGTGTCTGCCAAACTTTTCTAGTTCCAGGATCAAAAGGCACGCTTATAAACAGTTTTGCTGGGGCATTTCTGGAAGTATTACGGCACTCAGAAACCACACAATATAGTCCATGAAAAAGTTGAAAAAAACCGCAAAAGTTCCGTTGCAGAGATGAAACATGAGTCCCCCGTTTTCGAGGGCAATGAATACGATGGTGATATTTTTAAGATTCGCACCCCTCACCAACTACCCCTAAACTTGAGAAACCACCCCTATTTCGCGTTTCTTCGATCGTAGGCATGCGTGTTGGTTTTTTGGACAGGATTCGGGTAGGCCGTATGAAATTTAACCATACAACATCTGATCCACCACGGGGTTGAAACTACCCCCTCACCTAAAACTATAATATCCCTAAAATAATCAAAATGCATGAAAATTTGTTTATCTCCGTTTTTAAGGGTGCTCAACACGATTGTAATATAAATTTCTTCCCACCTTCCACCAACCACCGGTAAAACCATCCCCTTTTGATATTTCTTGATTCTGGGCATGTGGGGACTAGAAATATGCACTGTTCCATAATAAAATCCTATCCAACAAGTGCTCGCTTGCCCAGTACCACTAAATGTGAAAGGGGGATGGTTTTAGAGATATGGGGATGGTTGATTGAGAGTAAATAGTATAGACATCGTATTTAGTAACCTCGAAAACGGGGAAAGAACATTGTTTCGTCCACACCTACCTTATGTTTCGTCCACATCTATTTACCTTTCCTTACTTACCATGTCCCACCACTGTCGTACCTATCCTTGAGGCTGTACAGTGCGATCGATAGAGAGAGACAATATATCGATCAATGGTGGATATTGGAGGTGCGTTAATTTTACCGGTGAAGTTTTGAAAAGCATTTTTCGTTACATTACGTTACATAATTCTTGGTGCTGGTGTGATTCGCCTTAGTGGAGGACTTAAAAGTTAAGGTACAGTGCAGTTTCCTTTTTTTATTGTCCTGTTGTTAAATTTATTCTTTTTCCGAATCGACCACCAAATCATTAATATTATAGCTAGTCGCTTGCTATTGCGTTTTTTGTGTTGTGCTCAAGTAGACAGAATGTTCGGGAAAGTGGGTTTTTTGTCCGTATATACTTAAATGTAGTTCTTATGCTACATTTTTTATTGGTCCCTTCGTTTTAGCCGGATTAACGTTAATCTTTCATATAGTTCATTTTAAAACAACAAAACCCACCTCGTTCTCTTTACAGTTTATTTACTTGGACATTTTAATTTCAGTTGCTTGGTATTTTAAACTTCGAACGCACGGTACACTTTGTTTTACTCAGATTAGCAAGGTTAGCGGCGGCACCGGCGTGTACACCTGTACGACAGTAGAGAATTTTCTACTGTGCCTGTACCATATTGGAGCATTAATTGAATAAACATTGCAGTTTAGTTTTAGTTTAATCTTATATACTCTTATATATTTATGGTAGAATTTGTCATATCGTAAACTTTTTCGCTTTTTGTCAAACTTAGCATTAATTAAACAAAAACTTCAGTTTTCTTTCGAAGTAACTAAAAAATAATCTCATATAGGTATTCATATATATTTATGATAGGATTTGACATATCGTAAACATTTCGTTTTTCGTTGATTTGGCATAACAAAACATCATTTCTATCTTTAAGAACAGTTCACGCAAGAAACTTTAAATAACCCTTTGAATTTGACATATAGAGTGGTCAAAAGAAGGGAAAATCCCGTACTTTGTTTCTCTGATACAAATTTCGCCTTTAATAATTGAATTAAGTATTATTAACTTGTTGCGTTGACGTATCTATTTGCTGAACCCAGTGGCGTACTTAACAATTTACCAGAGTTACTGCATTACTGCATTCATTCAGTTTTTTAGTTGTTAGGTTTAGTGTTTTGATTAATTATTTCATTGGTGATGTCATTTACTTGCGGGTGGTTAACCAGTGGCGTGGTTTTTATTATTAAGTTTTATCAATTTAAATTTATTTAAAAGACACCTGCCAGGTTACGTAATATAAATACGTGACTAACATATAGATCTAGAATATTTTCTGATTGCAATGGCCCCCAAAAGAGAGGCTCTAGCTACTCGAAACTTACTAGTATCACGTATTAATGAAACATTTGATCTCGCAGAAGCCGCAGTTGCAGATAGTTCAAAATTGTCTCTTTTCAAAATTAAATATAGATTTTTAGAAAAAACTTATGAAGATTTTCAGTCTATTCATGTTGAAATCGTATCTCAAACGCCTGATGCGGACCGGGATGCTCAGGATGAGATAAGAAAAGAGATCGACGACACATATCTTCTAATCGTATCCAAGTTTGAGGAATTATGTCCTACAGCAGCTACCACATCCAGTGGGGAACTGTTAACACCAGGAACGAACCCTGCCCTCCTTTCTCAAATTAATATAAGGCTTCCTAAGCTGGAATTAATTAAGTTTTCAGGAGATTTGAAAATATGGCAAACATTTATTGACATTTTTAATAGCTCGGTTCATGAATGCACTTACATTTCGGAAATAAATAAGTTTCAATATTTAATAGCTTCTTTAACTGATGAACCGCTGACATTGATTAAATCGATTCCATTAACTGCAACAAATTATAAAACAGCCTACGACACCCTTGTAAATCGTTATTCTAACAAACGACTCTTAGTACTCCATCATTGGCGTGCTCTAAAAAATTATCCTGTATTAACTACTGATAATTACAAAACACTTCGTAAATTAATCGATACTTTTAGCGAAAATATTTCGATATTAGGACATTTAGAATGTAATGTAAAAGAGTGGGATTTTATTCTAACAGATTTACTCTTAGACAAGCTAGATCCTTCTACACGCAAACGATTCGAACTAAGTTGCGATGCCACAGTCATTCCTAAATATGACGATTTAAAAAACTTTCTACTTAAACAATGTGTTGCCTTAGAAACGGTTGGCACGTCTAAACTCCCGAATAATCCTTCAACTTCCCAAAAATATAATAAGCCATCTGTTACTCAAAGTTCTTCTTCAAAGCATTTCGTAGACTCAAAGGGCTCTTCTTATCAAAAGGCCTTTGTGGTAAATACCAACTCAACATTAAACAGTCAAGCATCGTCTTCCAAATCAGATGCTTGCGCTATTTGCAATATGAATCATTTGATATATCGTTGTCCCTCTTTCTTGGCCAAGTCGCCCTCAGATAGGTTCCAAGTAATCAAACAAGCACGTCTATGTGTCAATTGCTTACGGCAATCCCACCCGGTGGCTAGTTGTGCTTCGCAGCATACTTGCAGAACTTGCGGATTTAAACATCATTCGTTACTTCATTTTAATCGCCCTCCGTCAGGTAGGATTAGTGATAATTCTTCTTCGTCTTCTAATTCTACTAAACAAACACCACTTTCTCATAGTCGACCTTCTACTCCACCACCATCTTCATCCGGTGTCAATGCTTGCACTAGTGTTTCTTCGATAAATAATCAATCCAGCGTCACTGTTTTATTAACAACTGTTTCATTTGAAATAAAAAATAAATTTGGCAATTTCTGCACGATTCGCGCTCTGTTGGACCCCGGTTCACAGGCCTCGTTTATCCTTGACTCTTCAGTCAAACAGCTCGGCTTAACTAGGTCAAAAAATCATACTCATATCTTTGGGTTAGGCCAAGCGACTGTTAAGCCATCCGAAGGTATAACTACATGTCATATTCATCCTCATGGGACAGATAAAACCCTACTTGAGGTAGATGCCTTGATTATCAAAACCATTTGTACTAACATACCCAGTTTTCCCGTTGAGATATCGCAGGTGGAATTTCTTCACAACTTATATTTAGCTGATCCACTCTTCCACAAACCCGGACCTATTCAAATGTTATTAGGTGCTGACATTTACCCCTCATTGTTGAAAGGGCATTTTATCACCTCTGACACAGCCAAAGGTCCGATGGCCGTTGAAACTATCTTCGGTTGGACAATTCTAGGACCTATTAATACTTCAACCTCTCCGGAAATCCGTTCCTTCTTCACTAGCGTTGAACCATGTTCCGACGTAGTTCTAAAAAGGTTCTGGGACATTGAAGAAGTGCCGTCAAAACCGTCAACCTCTCCGGAGGATAAGGTGGTGGAGACACTTTTCCGAAATTCGTGTTTTCGTACATCATCAGGTCGTTTTGGTATCGCGTTACCTTTTAAGATACCTTCGCCTCTGTTTGAAAATTCGTGCATTATTGCTGATCGTCGTTTTGTTGCTCTTGAAAGGCGCTTGCAATCACAGCCTTCATTACGCCAACTTTACGTTGATTTTATGCAAGATTACCTCACTTCGGGACATATGTCGCTTGTCAACCCATCTCCAGATGGTCATGATACATATTTTATTCCACACCATGGTGTACTTACCACCAATGGAGACAAACAGAAAATTCGTGTGGTCTTCGATGCCAGTGCGAAAGCCGAAAACAACCTTTCACTTAACGATACTCTGTATCCTGGCCCTAAACTTCAATCAGACATCTGTAATATCCTACTTCGTTTTCGTTCTCATGCGATTGTTTTCACATGTGATATCCGCTAGATGTACCGTCAGATCTTAATAACCCCTGAACATAGAAAATATCAACTTATTCGATGGCGATTCAATTCCACTGACCCCATACACACTTATCAACTAAACACAGTCACTTATGGCATTAATTCGTCTCCATATTTAGCTATCCGGACTCTGCTTCAACTAGCCGAGGAAGGTAGTCAACAATTTCCTCTTGCCGCATCTGCTCTCAAAAACGATATATACGTTGATGATTTAGTTTGCGGTGCCCCTTCTCTAGACGCAGCATTAAAGCTTCGAGATCAACTTATTTCGCTCTTACATTCCGGATGTTTCGAACTCCGAAAATGGTCATCCAATAACCTCGATCTCTTGGAGGATATACCTATGTCACATCGACAGCACCAAGATCTTACTTTTGACAGCGAATCCAATACGATTATCAAAATACTTGGGTTGCAATGACATTCATCTTCTGACTCATTCTCGTTCAAAGTCGTACCACGTGAATCACCTTGTACCAAACGGTCAATTTTGTCCGAAGTCGCCCGAATCTATGACCCTCTCAGATTTCTGTCTCCATTAAGTCTATTTGCCAAACGTATACTTCAACATTTATGGACTGTAGGTCTTGACTGGGATGACACTCCTCCTGAGGATGTCATAAAGGCGTGGTTACGATACAAATCGGAAATATCTTGTCTTAGTTCCCTTCGAATTCCACGTCATTTATTCGTTCCCTTCTTGCAATCGTGTCAACTTCATGCATTTTGTGATGCCTCAGAACTTGGTTATGCTTGTGCCATATATTTTCGCATACTGGATATAAACGACCAAGTATCCACTAGTCTAGTGATGGCCAAATCTAAAGTGGCCCCACTCAAGTCTCTATCAATTCCTCGTTTAGAGCTTTGCGCAGCAGTCTTACTTGCAAAACTTGTCGATTTTGTCACCCATACATATCAACCCATTATCTCTTTTGACCGTATTGTGGCATGGAGTGATTCCATGGTTACTTTAACTTGGATTCGAACTTCACCCCATCGGTGGAAAAGCTTTGTCGCTAATCGCGTTACATACATCCAAGAGCGTGTTGCCCCATCCTGTTGGCGGTATGTTCCTTCAACCGAAAATCCAGCCGATCCAGCTTCTCGTGGTTTGCTTCCAAAGGATATGCTGTCATGCTCCCTTTGGTGGGCGGGACCAACCTTCTTATCCCAGTTTCCGGATTTGTGGCCAACAGACTCTTCAACTCCGCAGCCTCCCTTGGAGGAGGATTTGGAAGAAAAATCTATTGTTCTTCTTGGACAAACTTTGCCTTTTGATGCTGTTAACCTTCTTGATGACTTTTCCTCACTTCGAAAAATTCAGGGAATCATTGCATATATTATTCGCTTCGGAAGGAATTGCAGGAATAATACTAAAGTTGTTGGACCTTTGCTTGATTCAGAGTTGCACCAGGCACTATTTCGTATCGTCAAACTAGTCCAATCCGAAACATTTTCCCAAGAAATCACAGCTCTCAGAAATAATAGTCGATGTCCAAAATATTTGCAAAAACTGTCACCTTTTCTTGATGATGATGCAATATTGCGTGTCGGTGGTAGACTCACGAAAGCAGACCTATCATTTTCGGTCAAACACCCTGCTCTCCTTCCCCGTAAGCATCGCCTGACGGAGTTGATCATTCAACACATTCATCGTCGTAATTTTCACCCCGGAATTAATACAACGATGTACTTACTTCAACAGAATTTTTGGGTTTTATCTACTCGTCGAGCCATTCGACATTATTTATCAACTTGTAATCAATGCTTCCGAAGTAACCCAGTTCCTTACGCCCCTCCTATGGGAGATCTTCCCAAAGTTCGTATCTCACAGGTCAAACCATTCAGTTGTGTTGGAGTTGACTATGCGGGCCCCTTCACTATCACGTTAGGGAAGATTCGTGGTGCAAAAACTATGAAAGCTTATCTCTGCCTTTTTATATGCTTTGCCACCAAGGCAATCCACCTCGAGTTAGCCTCAAGTTTGTCTACGGAAGCATTTTTAGGCGCTCTAAGACGATTCATCGCTCGTCGCGGCCGATGTTCTCGTCTGTTTTCCGACTGTGGCACCAACTTCGTCGGTGCTCATCATGAACTAAATCAATATATGAAAGATTCTGCTGAAGCAGAAAACATTATGTGGACCTTTAATCCGCCATCCGCTCCCCACTTCGGTGGACTGTGGGAAAGCGGAGTTAAAGCCGTAAAAACTCATTTCTATAGGGTCATCGGAGATCAAACCCTCACTTATGAGGAAATGAACACCCTCTTTGTGCAGATTGAATCGCTGCTCAATTCCCGACCTCTTTGTTGTCTAAGTTCGGATCCAAATGACCTAAGCGTCTTAACTCCCGGACATTTCCTTACCCTCGAACCCTTAACTTCAGCTCCCGATCCAGACCTCACTCATTTGTCGATTAACCGATTGTCACGTTGGCAATTGATACAGCAAATGCATCAGAGATTTTGGATGCGGTGGAAAGACAAATACTTACACAATTTGTATCAGAGAAGCAAATGGTCGGGGTTACGCAAGCTTGAACCTATCGATATTGGCACTGTAGTGCTAATTAAAGATAATCTAGCTCCCCCTCTTAAGTGGAGGCTAGGTAGAATTTCCGAGCTCCACTCCGGCAGAGATGGAGTAGCTCGCGTTGCGTCAATAAGTACCTCTCAGGGTACTCTTAAACGCCCCTTGGTAAAGCTGTGTGCGTTGCCTTCGCAATAAAATACCAAGCTCGCGTAAAAATTTTGTTTATTTTCATTTCATTAATTCTTTTGTTTTTTTTTTCCTCTACTAAAAATATATATTTCTTTTCTAGAGTATTTAGCAATAATTCGCGTTTTCTTTCTTTTTAATCTTTTTATTTTAGTAAAATTTTGTTACCCAAAATTTGGTGGGCGGTTATGTTTCGTCCACACCTACCTTATGTTTCGTCCACATCTATTTACCTTTCCTTACTTACCATGTCCCACCACTGTCGTACCTATCCTTGAGGCTGTACAGTGCGATCGATAGAGAGAGACAATATATCGATCAATGGTGGATATTGGAGGTGCGTTAATTTTACCGGTGAAGTTTTGAAAAGCATTTTTCGTTACATTACGTTACATGATTCTTGGTGCTGGTGTGATTCGCCTTAGTGGAGGACTTAAAAGTTAAGGTACAGTGCAGTTTCCTTTTTTTATTGTCCTGTTGTTAAATTTATTCTTTTTCCGAATCGACCACCAAATCATTAATATTATAGCTAGTCGCTTGCTATTGCGTTTTTTTGTGTTGTGCTCAAGTAGACAGAATGTTCGGGAAAGTGGGTTTTTTGTCCGTATATACTTAAATGTAGTTCTTATGCTACAAACATTTTCCACTATTTTGTATCTTTCGGTGGATTTCAATGTTAGGGGTGGTGGTAGTTTCAACCCCGGGTTGATGTCATGTCTTGTCACTCAACTCTCTTTACAATGTCGAAATCCCATTAAATACTCCGATCCAACGAATCCTCACATGCCCAGGATCAAGTAATATGAAAACGAGGTGGTTTTAAGGATGATTGGTTTAGGATGGGAGAGAATTGAATATTGCCATCGTGTTTAGCGCCCTCCACAACGGGGAGAGAACATTCTCCACTATTTTATATTTTTCAGTGGATTTTAATGCTAGGGGTGGTAGTAGTTTCAAACCCGAGGGTGGATAATATGTTGAATAGTTAAATTTCATACGGCCTACCCGAATCCTGCACAAAAAACCGATACGCATGCCTACGATGGAAAAAAATGCAAAATAGGGGTGGGTTTTCGAGTTTAGGGGTAGTTACTGAGGGGTGGAAACCTTAAAAATGTCACCATCATGTTCAGTGCCCTCGAAAACGTGGGAGTACCTATGTACGTATGCGTTTTAATCCCTTTTTGCAACTTTTTCATGGAATAATACTTTCATTAGAAGCTTTTTTTCACTCATTTTAAACAAGCAAGAAGATAAAAAAGATATAATTTAACAATCACCGTTTCCATACGGAAACACCATCATGCTTATTAAATCTCGACTGTTGCCTGACAGCATCTGCAAAGTGACGTCACGCCAAGCTTGGCCCAGTTTTCGCGCGGTCCAACTTCGGTAATTTATTTAAGGGTTTAAACGGCGGAATAAAAACCTAAAAATTTGGAAACTGCCATAATAAGTGTACTACTTTCGATTTCTAAAATAAAAAAAAATTTTGAACGGGCCTATTGTAATTGCAATAAGCTGAAGGCATGATATTACTTTTTTTCTCGTCTCGTCAAAATAATGTTATTCTTGCCTCGGATCTGGTCTCAATAATTTTATCCTACTCTCGTCTCAAAAATTGAACCATACTCTCGTCTCGAAATTTATCGTACAACACTAGCTGTACTTAATAAAAAGAACGCAATCGGGAAAATATTGATCGGTCTGGTAAAAGTTTTGCTTTCTTGTTTCAACATGAAACGTGGTTAGATCAAACAATTCGTAATAACTTTTAGAAAGAAAGGCAATAGTTTTGAATAATTTTCTAGCAATTTTTAATCTCATGGAAAGTTAAGAGAAAAAATATTTCTTGTCTCTAATATTGCTCCTCATCAGCGTAGCGCAGTTTAGCGAACATATCTTATAGACGAATGAAGTCATCAAGTCATGTTTTATTCTGTGTATGCCAGGTGGAAATGGAGCAGTACATATAGGGCTCCTCGCACTGACTGCTTTCATTTGAGGCCCTAAATGTGGCAGATGAAGTACGAAAGTAAAAATGGAGTACTGTGTACTGTGCTTTCCTATAATAGTTTTGCTCAACTATAAGACATATTCGCTGCGCTGATAAGGAGCAATAACGCCGAAACACGTGTCCGCAGCTGCATTGTTGTTTATCTTTGAGGTGTAAGGCAATAACTTATTTTTTCTTTAATTATTTAACCTCATCTTATAAAATGATATGTTGTACTCCGGGGTCATTTTCTTGCGGCTGTATTATCAACACGTTGACTGTCCCATGACCCACCTATGGGTCACGGACTCTGGTTTTGCAGAGTCCATGATCCATATGTGGGTCACGCGTTACATATTGCTTGAAGCGACGTATTCCTCCCGGACTTAGAGATACAGAAACTTATTATTATATGGACTCATAAGTATAGACCAGAATGTTAGTTTATATGAGTGTGACCCATATATGGCCCACAGGACGTGGTGAAAATCTAATATAAATTTTATTTATTGTACACAGTGTCTCACGTCACAGTGTACATCATATCGTATATATTTTTTTATTTTTTTGCAACTAAAACTTAAAAAATTGAAAAATAAAACACGTACTATGTCACTAACATTTTATTGCATCTTTTAAAATGAAAACTGAAAAAAAAATACGTCAAGAAAAGTTAGGTAATACAAAATACAGCAAATAAAAATATATTTTACTGAACAACTGAAACAAAGAGAAGAAAGTGAATACACAGTGTTTCGATAAAAAAGTATTATATAACAATAATATGTTTAGAAAATGATGACTTTAAACATATTTTTCTCCTTGATGTACTTCCGTGACCCATATTTGTCTCAGGCTTTAAAACAAATAAAAACTATTCAAAATTTCAAATTTACCTAAAACCCACGCAAAAATATCGATTGATGGAAAATATAATTACAGGTTTTTATTTAGTAGCAGTGGACTTCACACGGTTCCCGTTATGTTATAATACGGACAGTCAACGTGTTAAACAAAGCTGAACAACAAAATAGTCCCTTGCCAGGTAGTTATTTGTCCCCAGCTCCTCCGCCATATATTTGAACAATCTTGAAACATTTTTTTATAGAAACTTTACACGACGTGGTACTTATTGCGGCCGAAAAAAATTCCTATTGTAAATATGGTTCTCACCAGTGACGCACCAATCATAATATATTTTATTATTTTTATTAGTAACTGACATAAAAATCGCTATATGCAATACTTTAAAAAAAAAACATACTGCTTGGTAAGAAAATCGATTACTTTAATTCGGGCGCAATAGTACATTGCTGGATTTGGTATGTACCAAATTTTATTCTAAAGATAAAGTAATCTTGGTTCCGGCATGTAGTATTTTATGCACGGTGTTCTATTTTCGGTGATGGGGTATCAGCTTCATTATTTTAACACTCCGCTTTATTTCCCTTTTTAATATTACCTACCGAACTATCTTTACGATTTTATTAGGGTGACAAGAATTTAAAACCAATTGTTTAATTAATAAAAGTAATTTTTATAAAAGTGATTTGTATAAAAGTTTGTGAGTGTATCGGATTTCATACACATGAGGTTTTTGAAAGTGTTAAATGTACTATTATATTGGGTGGCATATTAAGAGCTTGTAATTTTAGTCCTATACATGATGCCGAAGAAAGTCAGTACTATTTAGTAATTAAATATTTTTTTAAATGATAAACACTATTTTTAATTATATTACATTTCTAATGAAGTATTAAATAACTTAATAATCTGTAAGATTTGTAACCCCCAGGAGTAAATTTCATTACATACTGTAAACACTACTTGAAATCAAAATATCTAACTTGTTTAGTTTATTATCTTAGGCTTTGATGAATTTTATTCTCGGAAAATGTATTAAAATTGGTACCATGTCGATTCAAATTGGATCAAAGCATGTCAAAAAATGGTTATAATTTTAGGGAACTGGTTGTAAGTAGCGAATTGGGGAAGCTCAATCATCTTCAATCCAGCGAATACTAAAGCACTTTTATACGAAATAAATAACGGATGTACTTAAAAGGTCATTAACGCACTTTCCATGGGCTTTACTCCTTACTCAAGGTTTCCATTTTTAGCATGCGTAATAAGTATATCTTTTATTTAAATAAAGAGAAGCTATGTACATCTCTCTTACGCTTTAGAAATTATGCATATATTGCAAAATAATCGTCAGTTTATTATTTGGCTTTATAGAACGCTTTTACTGATTTCCCCTTTTATGCATCCTGATCGCGCCACTGGGGAATGTTATTAAACTTCAGTTAGCATTCACGATGAAATACAGCAATATGAAAAATCAACATTCAGAAGTCATAAACCATAAAAATTAAATCCCCTGGAGTTGGAAATGGAAAGCTAGCTGCCACATTTGTTTATCAATTTCATAATTTTAATATTTACTCAAGATTTGAACAAAATGTTTATATTTTCATTGAAATTTTTGCTATGTATATAAAGAAATTGCCTCTTTTATTGCCCAAAAGAATATTTTAGAGAGGTCACACCTGACATGACCTGATATTAAATGTAAGTTTATTAGTTGCTTTTCCCATTTTTTGAGTAAGCTAGAGATTAGTAGCTAGTAGAAGTTCCAATGGGGCGCATCCAACAGCGAATACAAGTAGTTGACTAATGTTTTCATCGAATATAGCTTACGTATGCAGCCATCAACTTTTGTGTTTTTATTATTCAAATGAATATTCGCAGTTAGCAACGCCCAAATGTAACTTTTATTGGTTAATTAAAAGTACACGATTGTAATATAATTTTTCTCAAAATATGAATTCGAGTACCTAATGGAATCTAGCAGACATACTAAAAAGTTATACCATGAGAGAGTATAAGAAAAATTATCAATTATCAAAGTTGAAGATTTATTTTTAGATTTATACTACGCCTTTATTAACATCTTAGTACCTCAGAAATTCATTTTGGATTTCGTCTGGTTCGCCTTATTGATCATAGTCCGGGATCCGATGCTCCTTTTTTAAAGTAAAATAAAAACAAAATTAATTTCTTTGTGACATTACGTAATTTTTGATATGGGTTTTCAGAATATGGAACGAGCTAATTTTACAATTCAGATTGTTATAAACATAAGTTGCATTATATGTAAAAGATCTTCAAAATCGAGCTGTATTATGCTTAGAAACGCTGTATAGGCCACCATAGCGCGTAAGACAATTATGTACATCAGCGCCTTTATTTAATTTTCGAAGCAAGTATGTTTTTTTTATATATATACATTTATTTAACGTCGGCCTATTTCCGCTACTTAGGCCTAACACCAACGCCTGTAAACGAGCTACCCCCAACCAAGAATTTTTGCCGAACCTCTTCCCTTAAGAAGAGTAGGGATCTTTTACTTGCCTAACATTTAATATACAAGGGACCGACGGCTTTACATCCCCTCCGAAGGATGATATATCCCCTATACAGGTTGTATAGCTTCCGCGCATACACTGATATACAAGCCGCTGGAAGATGTGTGAGGCGAGGATGCGGTCTTCGTTGGAACGGTCACCCATCCAACTACTAACCGCGCCTTACGTTGCTTTACATCGCATATCGAAGTATATACATAGTAAAGACGCACCCACGCTCGCCCTAAGCAAGTATGTTGGATATTTATTTATTTCATTTTGTGAATGAGGCACGCCATATGCAACTTAGAGTTATGATAAAATTTACAAAGGTTATAACAGAATCTTAAACAATAATTCTGATTTTTTTGTAAACGGCGCCGGCGCGGGCCAGTATACATCAGAATAAGCTAAGGTAGACAAAATTAAAGATTCACATAACTTAAGTTTCACATTGCTTCATAAATTACGCATGTATAATGTCTTTCATTTAAAATAAACATATTTAAATAAGTGTGTTAATGTGTTCATTAAATTATATTTAAAATCACTCCGAGATTTTTGCAATGTCCACGAAAAGTTAAATATTCATTATTATCATATATTCCACAGAGTTCTTTATACCTCCATTTTTTCTTGCTTAAAATAAGACCGTACGTACTTGATACTCTAACCATCTGTGCTAAATTTTCGTTAACATTTTCAGCAGCTACTTTATATTCTCGTTGTAGACAGTTTAAGTGAATATGTATGTCACCTGCATATTGGTGCATAGAACTAAATTTAAGGTAGCTGTAAAAATCAGCGGTATATATCGAAAATAATAGAGGACCTAGGACACTTCCTTGCGGAACACCTATTGTGTTAAATATAAAATTTGAAAAAATTCCATTAGGAGCACCCTTTGCCGTCTATTTGATACATAATTTTTTGGAAATAATATAGCAGAATTACTAAAACCAAAATATTTCAGTTTTTTACATAAAATCTCATGATTAAGAGTATTAAAAGCTTTGCTATCGTCCAACAAAATTAAAATTGTATTTTTACTTTGATCATTTGCTCTAAAGATATCATCCGTTACGTGTAATAACGCAGTTGTACTATGGTCAACACGGAAACTAGATTGCGTATTAGGTACAATCGTATGTTTATCATGAAATGAATCTATTTGTTTGGCAATTATTTATTCCAAAATGTTTGATAATGTTGGCAAAATACTTATTGGTCTGAAGTGAGAGAACTCGACTGGATTGACATTTTTAGGAATTGGAATTATATTTATGCACGAGGAAAAACGTTTAATGATATGCATTTATTGAGAATAAAATTTAAATATTCACTTATATACGGTAGCACTAATCTTATCATATACAAATCTATGCTATCAGCTCCTTTATATATTATTAATATTAAAAAGTAGGCATCTTGGTTACGTTCTACATTATTGTTAAATATAATAAACACAAGTAGCCCAAGAACAGATCTCTGAGGTACCCCAGAATAAGATACATAGACTACTGTATGCAATATACTGTTTCCTAGTTACTAGTTACTTTTTAAAGCACCTTTACCCGAATGCCTATATGTATTATGGTATTTAGTATTAAAAAACATCATTTACCTAATTTATTACCTATTTTTAAAATAACATTGAAATTGGGGGAATATTCAAATATAAGTTAAATCGCGAGTAACTGGATCAGCTACTCAATGTTACATGGCCTACGTTCATTTAACAGTTTAGTGTTTTGTGGATATTTAGTACGACCTGTATAACATTTTTCAATTCAGTTTTTGTAAGTGGAACTGTTTTCAACTAACAGAATTTTACTTATTTAACTGCTAAACCATTTCACACTATTTTATGTACTTAGCTTTATATCTAAACTCCGTCATTTTCTATTAACTATTATGTATTTTGTTCTACACAGCATCCCAGGAAACAATTAACAATTTGTCTACAAAATTTAGTTACATCAGATATCAATTTTTCAATTTTTATATTTTTGTTTACTATGGAGTACATATGGTTATTTTCCTTACCTTTTCTCATTCTATATATAGTAAATCGTATAAGATGTAATATATTTACTGAGTTATCAATACGTTTTACTATTTATTTACATTTGTTCATATTTGTGGTTATGTATAAAATAGAAATTACAAACTGAGGCAAAGACATTGGTATGGAACAAAAACTTTTATTATAGATTCCTTTTATCGATTATATGTCACTAATTTAGTTGTGAGTACGGGAATCTACAAGGCAAGCAAGCTAACTTGCTTATATATGTATTTTTAACTTTCTTAAATTTTGTACATGCATTCATGCTTAGATATTTACATGCTTACATGCTTAGATGCTTATATTCTTAGATACTTAAATTCTGAGATACTTCTTCTACATTCCTGCATAGTTTTTGCACAGTTTATCTTTCATAGATAAAATTTCGTTCGTTTTCCTACAACTTTCACCCCATTTCATTGAGAGACGTAAATTGCCAAGGAAACTTTAGGATTCATTTTTGCAACAAGAGACAATTGTGGGCCTGGATTGCTGTCCCAGAACCAGTCACCCCAACCATAATCAATCCAGGATACTGGTATAAATTTTATATATATATTTTTTTTAAATTTCAATTTGTCTTTCACACCGAGACAAAAGAGACAATTTTGCTTATTTTAGTATAAATGGTGCCCAATTTAACATCAATTTTTGTTTGTCTCCTTTTCTCGAAATAAACAGAAATCTGTTGCTTATGCTGTACATGTCAGAAAGGGTAAATTTCTCCACTCTTACGAATGCTTTGGACCCACGGCTCTCTGCTCCGACTTAAACCAGCTAGTCGTCCGCAAATGTTGCCTCAATTCTTTCTCAAAAATGAATAATAAGAGAAAAGAGGTAACATCAACACAGAACATATCACTGTATACGCCTCTAATTATTATTACAAAAAATTATCTACGTATACAAACAAACATGTTGTAATCTATAATTACATAATTTTTGTATAAAGAGCTGTGTAGAAGATTTAATAAACATTTCACTCTAAATTTATAATTTAGGATTAACCTGTCCTCCAACAATACATTGGTTTTCGAAATAATCTTGTTTTACAAATAGATATTCCACTGGCTTGTACTATCTAATTAATGCCAACCCCCATTTAATGCGTTGAGTATTTATCAATATTTTAATAAATCCTAATTAGCATTATTGCTAATTATAATTAAACCGATATTACATAAATTTATTCAAATTTTGAGCAAATATTTTCATTAAAACTACTGTATTGGAATTGTTGTCCATACATATGATTATGAATTATGCACATAAAGCTGGCTTACATATTATTAGTACGTGGTCACAGTTATATATTAAATATAGTGACTTGTTGAATTGTTGATGTCTAAATTGCTGTAGATAATATATACGTTTGTTTTTGATCCGTAACATGTTCCTTATACCTATAGATGATATAAGCAATTTCTCCGACTCCGATACTCCATATGACTTTTTTTATCCTTTATGGGTACCTATCAAACCGCTGTATTTTGAGATTTACTCTTCAGGCTGTTAAAAAAATTATTTTGAAACGGGCGGGAAATGGCGCCATTAAATAGAGTATTTTCACACATTCAAAAATTTTTTAAAAACCAATACTACATTTTTTTTAACAAGCATTATACTTGCCGTGGAGAAGTATGATTAAATAAAACGATAAAATAATTCAATAAGTTGTTCAAATTTTTGCTATAGTAAAACATTAACACAATTAAGAAGAATAAGGTAAATTCAGGTAACAAAAACAAAATAATAATCAAGAAAGTATTATGGAGCAATTATGGAAAGAGTATTTGCAGTTATGCCAATGTATAGAGGTCCTCCATAAAAGCGCCACTCCTTGCTCAGAAAGTTAAAATATCTTTACCAATTAATTTAAGTATAATATCCATTTGTTTGTATTTCATGATTTCATTATTATTTCAATTATTTAAAATAGTTGGCTATGAACAAATTTGACAATTTAATTTTTTGACAGATCATCTCAGTTAATACTTAAACTCTCACTCAATCACGCTCGTTTAAGAATTTAGAATTTTCAAAAATGATTTCCACTCACATTGATCGTTATAATATGTTCGTTACATATTGCCAATGCAATTTTAACTCTGGATTAGCTCAAGTAGAATATAGAAACAGATTTCCACAAGCACTACAGCCGAATAAAACTAAAAAGACAAGGTTGAACGGTGCTACTGATAATGTAAATAAAGTAAACCGAGTTATTAATTATGTAAGAAATAAAAATACAGAAAATTTGGAAACATCATTAAGAGAAATTCAAATTGTTTGTCATATAAATAAAACAAGTGCTAGAAAAATTTTAAGGAAAAATGGTTACGGGTGTTATAAAGCCAAAAAAGTTCACAATTTACAAGCGGGGGACAAACCAAGGAGGACGACTTTTTATAGGTGGCTGTTGGAAAAGAAGCGTGCCGATCCATTAATATGTAGTAAAATACTTTGGTCCGACGAGGCAAATGTTTGCAATAATGGAGTTTTTAATCGCAATATTCATTACAAATGGACCTCTGAAAATACACACTGGTATAGACCGACTGGGTTTCAACATCGTTTTTCAATAAATGTGTGGATAGGTATTTTAGGCATCAATTTAATAGGTCCTTATTTTTATGATGGTCACCTCAGTGGTCAAAGGTAGCTAAACTTTTTGAGAAATAAATTTAATGAATTTTTAGATGACCTACCTTTATAAAATCGACACAACTTTCAATATTTTCAACAAGATGGAGCTCCTCCCCACAATTCCCAGATTTACCTAGATTATTTAGACGAATTTTGCCTCAACATTGGATAGGTACCAATGGAATTATTCGATGGCCCCTCGTTCTCCAGATTTAACCCCAATGGATTTTTTTCGATGGGGGTATATTAAAGATAAGGTGTTTTCGACGACACCACAAAATGTAGAGGACTTAAAAGCTCGAATTCAACAGGCATGTATTACAGTTACCCCCGAAATGCTGAGTAATGTTTTAAATGCAGTGCCTCGCCGCGCTCGATTGTGCATAAGAAATCGCGGTGGACACTTTGAACACTTGATATTATATCTTAAAAATTATTTTGAGGATTAGATAAATATTAATGTTCTGTGTGGTATATTCTTTTTATTATTAATTTGTATTTGTTACCTGAATTTACTTTATTCTTCTTAATTGTGTTAATGAGTTATTATAGCAAAGATTTGAACAACTTATTGAATTATTTTATCATTTTATTTAATAATACTTCACCACGGCAAGTATAGTGCTTGTTAAAAAAAATTTATTGGTTTTAAAAAAATGTTTTTATAATTACTAATGTAGTACCAATGAATAAATACGGCATGTGATATATCGTTGAATTTGGAGGAAAATACTCTATTTAATGGCGCCATTTCCCACCCGTTTCAAAATAATTTTTTTAACGGCCTGAAGAGTAAATCTCAAAATACAGCGGTTTTGAAAAAAATTAGATAAAACCTCGTTGAAACACTCTATTTTGCAAAAAATTTTCGCCTTAGAATTTTTCTGGTATCTCTTCAAATAACGGAGATATTTGGCCTAGACGTTTTCTGCATTTTCGATATTTTTCGCCATAACTTAAAGTAGGCCATGGATTTCAAATGTCTTTAAACCCTTTTGTACGTCATATAAATCGGCACAATTTTCGTACAAATATTTTTTTTGTACGACCGATATTAAGTGAGATATACTCTGATAAAATGGACAGCCTGTATATACACATAGTACGAGTGTAATACAAATAATAGTACATAATACTTTAAAGTAAGTATACAAGTTGTAATACACCCATATCATCTTAAAAAGTAAAAAGTATGAAGAGGAACAAAGATTATAGAATTTCAAAATATAATTCAATGCGATATATTTTCTATACTTTAAACGTTATGCGGTTGATTTACCTTATTTAATAAAAAATGTGACTAATGCCAAAATAAATTTTAGAGGCCCTTGGTTTGAATCCCGATTTAATTTTTTACTCCCTTTAATAATAGGGTTAGGCTAGCGCCAAACAATTTTTTTTTTGACGCTTCATTCTTGTATACACACTAAATCACAATTTAATTTTTTTACCCCCTTCAATAACAGGGTGGGGATGGCAATTGGGGGTGGTGGGGGAGTAGTTATCGCCAAAAAAATTTTTTTACACGTTTCGTTATTGTACATACACTAAATCACATTTTAATTTTTTTACTCCCTTTCATAATAGTGTGGGCGTGATATTGGTGGTGATAATGGGGGGCGGGGGGAATTTGAGACCTTAACTTTTCGTACATTTCGTGCTTCTTTTCTGCATATTTACCCTTATTTACCCCCGAACCCTTCAACGGAATTAGATCAAAATATAATCTAGTTCCAGATCTCATTACAATACATAAATGTACCAAATTTCAAGTTAATATCATAAACGGTTCCAGAGTAATCGTGCGCAAAAAAAGTTACAGACAGACTGACAGACAGGAAATTTTTTTCTGCTCAAATTTAAAATCTCGACGTTTCATGACATTTTAAGCCTATTTCAACAAAAAAAACATGAAAGAAAAAATTTGCGTTATATATATTTCCACTGGACGTGGAAGTAAAACTATCAATTTCGCTTGACTTACCTAGAGGTTAAGAAGATGCATATTATGTTCTTCTATCACTCCGCGCTAGATGGTCAGCTTCAATGAAACAACCAGTATCGTGTTGTATAAGTTTTGTCAAAAATTGAAAAATCATACAGAGCAATTAGAATTAACCAACGTTCGGTTACAGTGATATGCAAAGTGAAATGTAATTTAAACTGTGTATTATACGTTTCAGTAATGAACTACTACCTTTGTTCACAGTAATCTGGACGCTTTAATGACAGTATGCTGTATATTTTAATTAAAATCCTGATTTTAATTTAGTTTTGTTATTCCTCAATTAAACTCTATTCATAAAAAGTTAAGGCAAATAAACTGTAATTTATTAATCCATTAAGGCCGTGCTGGATTAATTCAAACCAAGTTAAACCTAGAATTGGAGTGTTCTAGAGAATAGATCATTATCTAACAAACTTGATGCAGTAAAATGGTTTCTATGTTAGAACTTCTTAAAAGTTTGCTTATTTCAAAAGAATAATGTCGATATGCTCAATTCATGTTTCAGCGATATCGTTGAATGTCGCTCTGCTCGAGGTAGATAAATAGAATTTGTGTCAATATTTAAACTTTTTGAAAATTTCTATTTAACATAAACCGGTATTTTACTGTTTGTTTAACATTTATATGAATGGGAGACAAGTGAAAAGCTAATTCATCATAAAATAAGACATCATAAAAGCTTCAAAACCAACTAAAACGAATTTAGAAGTCGGACGTATATTTCCACTCGACAATTCAGTCAACGGTAAGAGAAGTGTTGAAAAGTAGCCTTCAGCTGGAAACGTTTGGATTTATATGGAAATTTAAAATCAATCGCGTGACCAGTCGCCATCAGAGTTCCGGCCTGACGTTTTCTGAACTTCCGCTGGAGAATCCAATTCAGTATCACATTTACAAAACGTACTGACCCTCAGCCCTGGAGATCTTATAGCCCAAGGCGGTGGCGACCTCCCGGGATTATATTTATATAGTCGGTGTATTTTTTTTATTGTTTATTTAGATAATAAACAGGGCATTATTCAGAAATGGAAAAGAACTGAATAATGTATATCGATGTATAATGAGAATATTTCATATATGCGGCCTTTCAGAAAAAAAGAGAATGTTTTCAAGGTACACTGATTTCTATGCGATGTTGTCTCAGAATCAATATGTACCAGGAAGACGAATCAAATCGGGAATAAATCAGAAAGTAAGAGAAGAAAATACAAAGAAAAAAATAGGAAAAAGTAGAATTTAAACATTTGCTTGTTTGTTTCCGCAAAGTAATCCATTATTACTTCCTCCACATACATTAATAGTATTGATCACTCAATAATAATGATTTCAAGTTGTATTTAAATGTTGTAGGATTACAGGTTTTTAAAAAAAGAATGTAAGGAATTATATAGCTTTATTGCATTATAAGAAACCGATTTTTTAAATTAAGATGTTCCAAAATCTTGGTATCTTGAACACACGATGTGACCGTATATTTGCGGAATGTTGTTGATGCCTTTTTTTGAACTTCTCTCCAATATACGATGGCACACCAGAACAGATAGTGGAATGTGCAAAGGATAATAGGTGTAACTTCGTCCTAATACTAATACTTAACCAACGCAGTATTTTTATTCTGGCAGAAATTCCTTGGTCGTATTTAAGGAGCCCATATATAAGTCAATAGCATGAATTTTGTATTTTTGCAATTTGCCTTTGCCTACTGTGTCTAAACAGGGTTGATAGATGAAACTGCAATAGTTTTATTTTATAGCACCAATGCTTCACAAAGGTTCTTACGCATATTAAAATTTAATATGTGTATTTCAACCAAACATTTTGCAGATTTAACAATGGATAGATTGTCTCTATTTTTTTTTACATTTGGCTTATATTACCTACATACTCATTTCTGACCGACCATTAAAACCACACATTTATTGGGATTAAGGGATAAATTTTGCTTATGAGACACGTTATATATTGTTTTCAAATTATTACTGACATTCGCATATGCCTGATATGATAGCTTAATTTTATTGATAATTTCAATCGTGTAGAGCACAGAAAATAATGGTCGCAAAATGGAACCCCGTGGGCACACCAGTTAATGTGAACGATCCATCTTTTGCGTCTGAAGGACTTCTTATATAATTTTCCAAAAAAGAATATTAACGTTCACAAATAAGGGTTCAAAACGACTGTTCCAGACGGAGAATAATACAAAATTTATACTTACTGTTCGTTTTTGCTTAACTGCTTCTCTGATGGTATCAATTGGACGTCGTAACACCATAAATCTAACACAGTAAGTACTAACACTTTCTTTCTAAAGGGAATTTTGAAAAGAAGAAAAAGACAATATAAAGTTCAAAAATATATATTAAATCTCTTTAAAAATTCATGTTTTACAGCAACTTTTTTTGACAAACTATAGTTTGGTCCGTGTACGATACATTGTGAGGAACGGAACGACTTATAATGTACCAACTACCATCCAATATGCGGTTTTTGAGCTAACGATTACACAAAAAGATTCAAGAAAAGTTCAATGTTTATAAATTTTTGGTGGGCTTTTGCTTGCCTGTCTATTTACGTATTTACAGTTCAATATCAATTTTGATCGCTCCTCGGAGCTTAAAAATGCTTGAATCGCAACGACTTTGAATTATATTATAGCAATTATAAATCCATACGTTCATGCACATATGAGTACATGGTAAACATACTTTTCTGACACCGAATCACTGAGGAACCAGTTTAGGACAAATCCCGTTAAAACCCATCATTTTCCCGTCAAAATCAACTGCTAGGAAATGATGGGGGTCCCATGTCGCTAAAGGCTATTTCTCTAAAACTCTCGATATACTTTGAATAGAAGCTGGATTAACTTGTCCTCATATTTAACACAAAGTATGAGTTGCAGTGCTTAACAACGTGGATTCGTAAAAGGATTTTTAGTTAAAGTCAAATTTTATTACTGTCTCTAAATTTTGTCGGGGCGACATTACGTTTCCGTGCAGCGATATTTACTACACTTTCCAAAATTACACTCCTTGGTATTCTTTCCTATTATTTGGGTTTTCTACCACATGTACTATTATCCTCTTCAAAACAAATCACCGAATCTACAAAATAATAGAATTATTGGAAAAAAAGCCTCTGCGCCCGTGGCGTTTACGCCAAAGGAAAAGTCAGAGGTTATGTTTTGCAAATAATATAAATCGGAATAAACACAAAAATAATGTATTTTGCTGACGTTTCGGAAAGTAATCTCTTTCCGTTTTCAAAGCTATTTTTTGAAGAACTCTTATTTTGCTGTGTATGTCAAATACACAGCTTTAAGATTCTGTTTATGTTATTTCCATAGATACTTACTACTTACACAGAACATAGAACTGATGATATTTTTTAGATAATGTTGAGTTTGTTAAGTTCTTCTTTTAACATTGGTAGCCAGGTTGTACAAATATCTACAGAACAATTCGATACGCACTTATCTTCATTTAATAAGATTATTGCTGATTCTTTAATTTTTCTTTTTTTGGTATCTGTTTCTTTTGTTAAAATTTTTGCCGAGTCCCAGTTTATTCTATGTCCGTTTTCCCAAGCATGTTCACAAGTCTTTGATTTCTGAATTTCATTCTTTCTAATGTAATTCTTGTGCTCATCCAACCTCACACTGAAAGGTTTGGATGACTCACCCACACATAACATTTATCACATTCGCACGGGATATTGTAAATACAGTTTTTTGAATTCTGCTCCCTGTTTATCGGTTTTGTTTTTGTTAAAATAGATCTTAAAGTGTTCCCCGTTTGAAATATCGTCCTAACATCAAATTTGTCACCTATACGGCGTAGTTTTTCCGATAGTCCGTATACATAAGGAATTATTGCTGTATAATGACGTTCAGGTTTTTGTCGTACCTGATTGTCCCAACCCAAATAATAGGAAAGAATATTCGTAGAATGCCACAAATAACTTTCAGACAATACTCCTTGGTGAGTTATTGAAATTTTTGGCATAAGAAACGCTCCATAGAGCGAGAATATGATTAAAATATATAAAAACCTCTTCCAACGATATTTTTACGTGAAGCACGCATTTCATGCGAAATGTTTCCTAAGTTGGATTTTGCTACAATTTCGAAAAGTACATCGAGGGCTTTATCTTGTTCTTTAACATTAACAGAAAAGCAGACGTCGAGTTTGAGTCGCCCACATGCGCTATCTACTGCCTATCGTATAAATATGATTTGACAAAATTAACAGCAGTTTGATCAAAACCATAAAATTTTACTTTGGCAGACATTAATTCGTGATCGACTTTATCAATTACTTTCGAACAATCCAATAAGACGAAAACAGTGACCATACCCCTAGTCCTGATAAAGTCGTGTATAACTTGACAAAGCGCAGACAGGTCTCAAGTTACTCAATGATAGAGGATTAGTTATTTTAGGTATTATTAGAGTCCCTAGAGAACATTTTCAATTACTCGGGAAGTACCCTTCTTCTATACAACAATTTAGAATGTGTAATACATATTTTTCTATAAAAGCACTTGAGTATTTAATCATTGTAATGCTTATCTGATCTGTGCCTTAAGCCTTTGACTTATTACTGCAGATTACATTGTGAACGTCCTCTGTGATGGCAACCTAAAACTGAAAGTTTTGTTGGCGCTAAATGAGTTACTATTGTAAAAATCCATAATATCCTGATTGTTACTATTTTTTTGATGAACTGAAATAAAGTGGTTATTAATATTATTTGCGTTATTAAGGTGTAATGGTAGCTTGGCAAAATTTTGGGGTTTTACATTAAGATTATTTAAAGTTGCCCAAGTTTTTTAGAAGTATTTTCGGATTTGATAAAAATAATATATTTTTTTCTTTTCTGACGTTACGGCTGTTAGTCTTCGATTTCTCAAATTTTTATAAAAATTCCAATCATCAAGTGAGTTGACAAAGCACTCTCCCTGCGCATCATTAGTGCCTTTAGTAGTACTTCGGTAACCCCAGTGCTTTAGGTTTTGTGAAGTTTATTTAAGTGGTGCATTTTTATTAAATAGTTGTATTATGAAATCATTCAAAGTTTGAATTTTGATATTCATATCCCTCGTTTGATAATTTTACACCATGATAAGTCATGTAGTTCTTGTATAGTTCTTATGTAATAAGAGTTATCGTTTCATGGTACTTACCAAAATGAAATTCAACCAGTGGTGTAAAGAAAGAGGGGTGTTAAGCTTTTGTAGCTTTTTTGATGGTTGCCTGAAATTTATAAAAATGTTGACCTCTAAATTAGTTGAAATGAGATAGAACCAGCCACAATGTTCTTCTCTCACTACCTTCTATAAGTCCAAAATAGTCACCTGCAAATATTACTACTTTCATCATTAAATTAATTAACACATTCGGCATGCTTCAAGCTGATTAACTGAAAGCAGCCGTTAGATACTTCAGCACATAGTGATTTTTTGCTTTGCTCTTAGTGTTCAATAATCCGGGCCTGGTATTATGTTCCACATTGCTGTAAGGGATTTAGTGGGAAGTTAAAGGGAAGACCGGAACAACCCAACTCCGGGGTTAAACACCCGGAACAATCTCTTTTAGTTTTGCGGTTTTCTGCGTATAAACGGGGGTCACTCAGATTTTATGCTCTGTAGTGTACATCAAGACATTGCAAATGAGCTGGTACGTGAGCTTTGTTATTCGATTTATGCTATAGCTGGTGCCTTATGCGACAAAACCTTTGTATTTACATTCTATACTCTACTTCGGGCTATAATGATTATCCCAAAAGTCGCTTCTTGAATACAGGGTTGCACAAAGACAACGAATAATCGTTTGATTTGTCTGTGGATTACTTTTCTTTTAACAGCTTAACTAAGTAGATGGTTTTAACATTTGCACACATTTAGGTAGCATTTATATAATTTCTTCGTCGGTGATTTTAAGATGATGATAATAATAATAATGTGTCTTTATTTATTTATGTAGATACAAATTTACAACAATTTTATCTAGGTGGCGACGTTCAACATTGATTCTCTTCCACGCAACCACCTCTATATTACCAACAAGTTGACAACTAATAGATTTCTACTAAAAGAAAGATAAGTGTTCATTAACACAAAAAAAATGTAGTTCACAAGCATGTACAGTGTACAAAATCACATAAAGGAGGAAGAGAAACCTAAAAGTTAATTTCGGAAAGACTTTGACATATCTTCTGAATGTGGAAACTGATGGCAAAGGCTTAATATAGGAGGCAGGCTGTTAAAATTTGTGTCGAATTATAAGTGAAAGACCTTTCAAATAGATCCTGGGGACTACTACATATAAGTCACAGGCGCGCGTCGAGGGAGAATGGATATCCGAACCATTAATCAATTTATCTAATAGATATCTAGGCATTTGAGTTGTGTTAATTTTAAAAATAAGGCATGGCGTTAGAAGTAGAAATCTTTCATTTAAGTTAAACCATTTTGATTCCCGGAGATTATAACTGATATGATCATATTTTCTAAGATTGAAACTGAACCTGATACATGAATTTTGGATTTTTTGTAGACTAATTTTATCAATGTTTAAAAGTCCAGGCCAGTAGACAATATGACAGTAAGTAAGTCCAGACAAAATTAAAGTGTCGCATAATTTAATTCTTAAGTCAGTATTCAAAATATCTTTATGAATATATAATATTTTTAATTTTCTATTAAGTTTTTTTAATTAGATTATTTGCATGCTCTTAGATTTGCATCCTAATGTAATCTTAGGTTTTTACTATAGGTAGACGATGTCAAAACATGATTAATAATGACAATTTTCAAAATCCTAGTTTATATAATGGCCATCCTGTTATATTCCAATATCAACATCTACGTTATGGTTTTCTTTTACAACTAAATCAAGAGTTTTGAGATTTCTGATATGCTGAAGATCTAAAGTAATTTTGCTAACTGCAAAATCCAGTTCATTTAAATAAAAAGAAAAATACAATTGCGTGTTATCGGCATACTGAAGCATTTTGCAGAATTTTAAATTATGATAGAAATTTGCTGTATAAACTGAAAACAAAAGTGGCCCTAATATGCTACCCTGAGGAACCCCTCGTTTTTTTACTTTCTCTACTTCTATGTTAATTGGAGAGAAATTAAATTTTACACTTTTCTCAAAGGCTCCATCTGAACATTTTTCAAAAATTAAATTATCGTCTGTAACTTGACGTATGTTATTAACAAAATAATCATTAAAAACTTTAGGGTCAGTAAAAATATTGTTGGCATTATTATTCTTAGAAGTAATATTTAAGTACTTTAAAGCTTTCCAAAATTTTTGTGAGTTCGATTTTGACTTAAATCTTAGATATGCTTTTTTTCTCAGACTTCACTGCCATATTTACGATGTTTCTAATGTCTTAGTAATAGTTCCAGGCAGCCACAAAACGATCTTTCTTATATTTACTATATGCCTTATTTTTAAATTTAATCATCATAAGATTATCTGATAACCATGGGGCTGGTAGTTTTGATACGCACAGTTTTATATGGTGCATGAATATCAAACACATAAATTACACTTCGATTTCAAAATCCAATTATATCATCTACATTATCATACTATAATATATGTGACCAATCAATAGTACATAAACCAATTAAAAATTTATCCTAATCAAATTTTGAAAAATCCCTATGTATGTATGAAAAAATTAACATTGTTTACTTTTTTAAGTTTAGACAACAATCCGCCATCATGTTATCAGAGATACTATCCATTCTTAAAATATTCTGGTCTTTTACTTAAAATGTTTCTTAAAATGTTTTCTTAACCGCCTCTCAAGTTACCGAAGTAACCCCTGGAAGATCTCAAGGATCTTGTGCTAGGCAAAAGAGAGACGAGGCCCTACAGTTTAATGTGGACTCCGAACCACTCTTGGGGCAATTTTTTTAATAAAAAATTGTTTCGCCTTGCGGGAATCGAACCCACTTTGTTAGGCAACTAGATCTTTATTTGATGTTATGACTAAATCGATTAAGGTGCCTACTTGAATTTTTCGCGATATGCGTGGTCTGTGAAATTAATTTATTTAATCCATATTTCCTTAATAATAAATTACTCAAGAGATTACAATTAACATTATCCCTCATAAAATCCACATTAAGGTCCCCACCAAACAGAATAATATCAAATTCAGTAGAAAATTTGCATATCAAGTTTTCATTCAAGAGAAATTGTATTAGACTGGCTATATAAGGTTCCCAAACATAACTGCTTACCTGAGATCCTTGTTCTTATCAAAAGAAACTCCACAGGGTGATCATCAATTAATTGTATATCTAAAACTTTAAGTTTGACAGCCTTGTTAACATAAAATGCGACGCCTCCACCTCTGGTGATCTGAAGCAAAAATTTTTGTTAAATGTCAGTTTTAAATTTTTTCACTTTACTGCTATTTTTAGCCCATTTTAGCAGTATCAGTTGCAGACACTTTAAAGTAAATTATTTTCTTAATGTTTTCTTAATTGCCTCTCAAGTTACCGAGGTAACCCCCAATTACCTTTGAATCATTTTTTATTCACTTCATTTTGGACTAAATGATTTTCAAGAAAAATATTTAAAATAAGTTTAGACCGGTCGATAGCCAAGTGGATTAAGGCGCGAGGTAGGCAATCGTGATTAATCACACAGACATCGCACCACTGGGTTCGAATCCTGGCTCCGGCACTGGCACTGTCGGAAGAAATGGTTGCATGTCCGCATTTTTTCAATGTGTAACCCCCTTCTGCACAAGCCCTGGCTTCTCGAATTGGGGGTTGTCTAATTTCTGTGTTGTTTATTTATTATTTATTTATTTGTAAAATTAGTATACACGATTCTGGTAGGTACAGTTACTAATCATAACGATCTTCAAGTTTTGCACTGATTAATATTCCAATTTCTTTTTAATGCGATTACCCATCTAATTAAATAGTATTTTATGTAAAAACCTCGGAAAGAGCAACTTACACGCCGAGAGGACTTTCAGCCAATGTCAAACACGAGGCATAAACTCTTGTAAAGGTCATTTCTAGATGAGTTAAGTTAAGTACAACGCTTTTTATCCACCAATGTTTCCTTAGCATATTTGTACTTAATTATTTATAATTATTGAAATATTTATCGGTTCAATGGCTCAACGCTTTCTTGTTAGGCTTGCGACCAAGGAGTTCCGGGTTCGAGTCCCGACTAGGGCATGGATGTTTAGTGGTGTTTTCATGCATTATCGAGTTGGTAGCAGATGACTAGACGAAGGTTGTGTGAGAGACAACACGGCTAGTTGCTTTATCGCTCTTAAGTTCGAGTCTCAGTTGCGGCAGATGTCAATGTCATAGGAAATGAGCATTGTATAATTGTCTGTGTGTATGTGTCGGTTGAATGGCGGAATATCTAATGCTGAACTCCGCCAGGGCGTTAATCTAAATAAGGCGTTAAAAAAAATACATGATCAATAAATTGTTTCACTAAGTCATTCGTTTTGACTAATTTAAGAGTATCTGGCAATTAAACACTTCCTCTGGTGACATAAAACGTACAGGCTTATCGCAGATCCTTTTTATATAGATTTTTATTGGTCTCTTATCTTAACGTTGCTAAAAGCCCTCTGCTTTCACCTATTCACAACGTTCACTCCAATAAAATTCAGTGGTTTTCGGAAAAACGTATAATTCATTGTTAGTTTTATAGGGTGTGTGTGGTTTGCAATGAAACGTTGGGCATTTTCGGCATCAGACCCTACTTTTATTAGACTTTATATAAAACAATGTAATAATTCTTTTAAAGTTACTCGCTTCTGAACTCCCATCACCACCCGCAGTTTGATCAACGATATACTTCTTAAAATATCCAATATTGTCGTCACATAATTATGTGTCGGCAATATAATGGCAGAATTATTGTCACTTTTTTAATTAATAAAAATGAATTAAATAGTATAGGCAGGCTGGCAGTAAGTCACATCTAACTTTTAATAAACGGTCATCTATTTGATAGAAAGTTAAAAGTGATTTAAATATTTACAATATCTAATCAAACCAAATCAAATTTATCCCTTTTTTCCATCTACAAACCAATAATTACAAAATGTTTAAGAAATAATAATAATTCATATTTGCCGCCTATTTTAATGTATATTAATCGTTAATTACTTCCACGTCCAGTAGAAGTATAGTAACGCAAGAAATATTATTTTTTGTTGAAATATGCTTAAAATGTCATGAAACATCGAGATTTTAAATTTGAGCGAAACAAAATTCCTGCCTGTCGGTCTGTCTGTCTGTCGGTCTGTCTGTCTGTAACTTTTTTTTTTGCGCACGTTTACTCTGGAACCGTTTATGATATTGACTTGAAATTTGGTACACTTATGTATTGTTACGAGATCTGCAAGTAAGAGTAAAATTGCAATTTAGGGCATGTACGAAAAGTTAAGGTCATAAACATTTTTTGGCATCAGCCACCCCCCCCCCTATCACCCCCAATACCACACCTACGCTATTATGAAAGGAAGCAAAAAAAATTAAAATGTGGTTTAGTGTATATACAAAAACGAAACGTCTAAAAAAATTTTTTTTGGGGTTAGCTACCCCCTCTACCACCCCCATTTCCAACCCCCCTATTATTAAAGGGAGTAACAAATTAAATTGCGATTTGAACCAAAGGCCTCTAAAATTTATTTTTGCATTAATACCTCCTCTACCACATTGTTCAAGGGAATAAAAAAGTATACGAGAGCCAAGGACTTCTACATTTTTTTTACATTAGCCACTCCCTCTACCACCCTCACTCTATTGTTAAAGGGAATAAAATATGACATTGGGATTTAGTGTACATAAGACTTAGATACAAAATCTGGATGTGGAAGTAGTGATTCCTTGGGCAGCGGTTTTTTTTATGGTATACCTATATTGTATAAACAGTCTTTGTGTGTACCAACAACAACTTAATTATGCTGTAAAAGGTTAATTATTAAAACTTTTTATTACATTTTAGCTCAATTGATATATCATATTAGATAGTGGTATGTAGTGGAAAATGTAACATCTGATCATACTGCTCAAATTTTGTCTCTGAATGTAAACTCAGTGGCTAAAACAAATGAATATATGTTTAACCAGGTTACTTAGTAGGCGAAACTACGGTACATTATTAGCTATTATTAATAGAGAGACATGGTTAGAGTTATACAATTGCCAAGATGTGAGTGAGGCATTTACAATATTTGTAAATACTTTAAAATATTATGTAGATATTTCCTTTCCAATTAATAGAATCGATACAAATTAAAAAAGTAATAAAAAGTCATGGATAACAAAAGGTATAAAAATCTCCTCAAAGACATTAAAAAATCTGTATAAAAAATATAAAAGCTCAAATGAAGAACATGATAGAGACTATTAGAGTTGTTATAAGCAAGTTGTTATTGCAAGGTAATAAAAATTATTATTGTCATGCAGTTGAAAACAAAACAAAAGCAATATGGTACATAATGAATAACAATGTAATGAATAAAAATAATAAAGGTCAAATAACTGAAATTCTAACCCAAAATGGAAAAATAACACACATTAAGGAAGTTGTTGATTGTTTTATTAATTATTTTGTGGATACACCTAAAAAATTAGTAGATCAACTTGACAAAGAATCTAATGCTCAATTTATGATTAGTGTAGAATATCCAATAATGTTTTTAGGTCCAGTATCCGAAATAGAAATCTATAGTAGTTTATAGTCTTCCATATTATTGTGGAAAAGCTTACATAGGAGAGACCAAGAGGCATATTAATACCAGGCTTAAAGAACATATTAGGCACACAAAGAAGGAAAACATCACTAAGTCTGCAGTTACGGATCACTAAAAAAAAACGGCCATTGGAGAAGAGAAGCCATAGAAATACACATAAACCAAAATAATTTCATCCGTGAAGCCGGACTACAGCTATCGTTGACATGGAAATCAATGTTCGGGCAAACTTACCATGCGACATCACTGGAACCAAGCCACGCCTTCTGACGATGCATATAAATAGAGGAGCTCAGGCCAACAGAGCTCACTTCGATTAAGATGAAGACCACGATGAGATGGTCGAAACGTCAAGTATTCAAAACCATCAATGCGGAAGAGAACCTGGAAACCCGATTATGGATCAACTCCGCGAAAGCCTTAGAACCAAAATAGGATTAAAGAGTTCAAACTGTTGGTGTAGACCAAATAAGTGCAAATATCTTGAAAGCTATTGTAAATTACGTTGTCAAACCGATTACTTATTTAGTAAACTTATCATTTGAACACGGAGTATTTCCCGATATACTAAGAATAGCTAAAGTTGTTCCACTATTTAAAAAAGAAGACTCTCGTCTCGTTTAAAATTACAGGCCGGTGTCTATACTATCTACAGTAGCTAAACTTTTAGAAAAAGTTTTATTTAATAACATCGTTTGCTTTTTGACAAGATTTAATATATTAAATAAGGCTCAACATGGTTTTATGAGAAACAGATCTACAAATTCAGCTATTTTTGAATTCCTAAATGACGTGTACGGAAATCTAGATAACAATAAACAGACTATAGGGTAATCATTTATGGATTTAACTAAATCTTTTAATCTGGTAGATCAAACTTGAAGCTTATGAACTGAGGGATAAAGTGAATGAGTACATAAAATCGTATTTACGGGACAGGACACAAATAGTAGAGATTAATAAAATAAGATCTCATTCAGAAGAAGTTAAGCAAGGGGTTCCACAAGGTTCTGTCCTCGGACCACTTCCAATTGTCAATGATAACAAGAATAAAGTTATGTTTGCTGATGAGCTGTTTTGGATAAATTTGTAGAATGGTTCAGCTACAAAAAACTTTTTTTAATACCATTAGACTGTTTTTATTCATTTTACACCTAGGCTAAAACATCTTGATAATAGCTACATTCTAAAATGTAATGGTAAAAGTATTGAGCAAGTAACTAATACCAAATTTGTATATTACTATTCCTTATTATTACGCAGCTATGTACTCTAGAATTAAATATGCAATAACAATTTGGAGTTGTTCACATCATAACACAAGAATCTTTTGCATACAAAAAAGAGCTATTCGAATAATTTCTGGCGTTCCTAGACTCACATCATGTCGAAATATTTTTACGTAATATAATTTGTTAACCACGCCGCCATGTATTTATATAATGAGAACTTTAACGCTTGTAAAATCAAATCATGAAAAATTTATACAGAATAATAACCATCATGCTTACAATACCCGGAGAGCAGAAAATTGTAGTTAACTTATCAATAGCTTGGCAGTATATGAAATAAATCATGCATATATTTGTATAAAATTGTACAACAAATTACCTGTTGAAATAAAAAATATTAGAAATATGCTTTCCTTCAAGAAAAATGTAAAAAAAATTATTAATTAACAAATGCTCAGGAATATCTAAATGAGTAAAGTATGTATCTGTTCTTTTATTTCCACTTATGTATTATCCTTTATTTGTGGTTCTGTATTATTAGTGTAACTTAATATTACTATAATTTCATAAACTATAAATTGCCAAAAAATGAAAAATAAAGGAAACAATATTTTAAAACCATGTGGTACATATAGTATTTTAACTACTTATTCAATTAAAAAAGAATTGACCTTGAATTTAAATTTATTTTAAAAATAATTGAAATTATATCAAAGACAATAATTGAAGATTACTTAAATTTTAAATGAGTAATAAATGAAATTTACCTGGATGTTATTGTTAACGCAGATATAAAAATGTAATATCAATTACTGAAGTCCACAGTTAAAATTTATATACGTTCGAATCAGTACAAAGGCTGCAAGCAAGTGATTTCCTTTTGAGTTTTACTGATAAGGTAAACTTTTCTTGTCCTATTTACTGCAAAATAATGCTACCAAATAAACTTGAGAAATCTAATTCCCTAATTAAATTGAAAGCTATAAAATATAAAAATAGTACAGGTATGGCCATCTGTCAATGGTTGAGTTAAGCGCAACAACTTGCAGGTCGCAAATTCTACAAGTTCCTTTACTCACAACTAAAATAGTAGCATATGATCGATAAAAGGAATCTATAATAAAAGTTTTTATTACTTCCATACCACAGCTGATTTGCCTTTGCGTCACTATTTGTAATTTCTATTTTGTACATAACCAACAATATGAACAGCTGTAAATAAATAGTAAAACATATTGTGAGAACTCAGTAAATATATTACATCTTATAGGATATACTAAATATATTAACGAGAAAAGGTAAGGAAAATAACCATATGTACTTACATAGTAAACAAAAATATAAAAATTGAAATATAGGTATCTGATGCAAATAAATGTTTTGCAGACAATTGTTTCCTGGGATAGTGCTGTATAGAACGGAAATACATAAGAGTGTAGAAAAACATGACTGAGTTCCTAAGACATAAAATATGTACATAAAACAGTGTGAAATGGTTTGGCAGTTATACAAGTAAAATTCTGTTAGTTGAAAACAGGTTCACTTACAAAAACTGAATCAAAATGCTACACAGATTGTGCCAAACATAAACAAAACACTAATTTATATGTAAAACTGTTAAATAAATATAGACCATGTAACATTGTGTCCATGTTGTACGGCACTAAATTTTTATGTTTGTGTAAATATTAGAACAGATCGGGAAAAGGTGTTAAACTTTTAACTAGCGTTACGTGAAATCGATATTTTTGGCAAAGTAGTGCCAAAGTGTGATTATATGGTCACAGTTGGGTTGACTATATGGATATTTCCCGACAACTCCATGTCTTAGAGATAAATGCAAACAACTTCATCGATCCATGGTTGAAATTTAGACATGACACTATTTTATTGTCATTTTTGTAGTAAAATTGGGCTTAAACTAGGGATTTTATTTAAATATGCTGAAATTTTGTGGGGATGGAGTATTTTTCGACTTACTGTAGTCATATTATTTATCAGTAAAGTGTAATGCGCTTGTCGTTTTTGAGTATCTTCCGCTAGCTACGTGAATTTATTTTGTCTTTGTAAAACACAACAATATAGAATGGCATGCATTACTTCATTGTTTTTATTGCTATCAGGAAACTAAAGATTTAAGTTTGGCCATAATTCAGAAAGAGGGAGCCAGTTTAGAAGTATTTATACAATATTATATACTATATCCGACCTCGCCGCATAAAAGTCAGTAATATGCACTACAGACGACATCTCGCTAAGAACACAAATGTTTATAAATAGCAAGTCGGTGATTAACGTCTTACCGACTCGAATTTTATTCCCCAATTATAAAAACTGATATGAAAGTGGTCGCGTGGACGTTTTTTGCCGACGTCGGCGTCGGGTCGTTTACAACAACGTTGGCTCGACGTCCAAACACTATTTGGATGTGATATCAGAGCTGTCTTCGCAAAAAGAGAAAGTATATTTTTGGAAAGTAGTTTAAACGGCAGTTGACGCTCTCAGAGAACATGGAAAAGTTGAAACAAGCATTTCAAACCATCATTCACCTGACAATTCATTCATCAAATGTTAATCGGCAATAAACAAGATTGTCCTAACGTTACATAATTTCATTACAAGCTATTTATTAATTACCTTTATCGAACGCCCGTTAAATATACATTTTGATCAATATCCCCATCGATTTAATATAATTACGCCGTTAAAGGATTTTAATAGTTAATAAAACCGAACCGAACAAGTTTCCATTATCATCTCAAAGTAGTCGTATACAAATTTACGGGCCATTCATGAACACGTTTGTACCCGTTTATAGAGCGTCTGTTAAATTAATGTGGACAAAAACGCTATACGGACAAGACAAGGGCATAGCCCGGACATGTGGCAACGACACCTTCCTCTAAACTATACAATTTATTATAGGTGCTTTTAGGTTACGTAGAAAAAGTTTACGTCACTAATTTGCATACATAGTACCGTTCTTTACGGCAGAACGACGTCCACCGTTTGAAATATGTCACGACCTGATTGCAAGCAAACGTTGCTCGCGTCCGGGAAAAATAGCATCGATATATTTTTGCACTTTTATCGCTCCTAGACACTATATTCACGAATTGTAAAAATAAATGCATATTGTATGTCTGGTGTTTGGTCTGCGGTGCATTATGTATATAGACATTCTAGTTTTGCTTATAAAAGGGAACGAATTTTGAATTCACGCAAGGTTTGCTGTAGTATTTCCTGGATTTGTAATCGAGCCAACGCGTGTCACTAAAAGCAGAAGTAACAGAAAAAAGTATTTCAGAACAAGAAACTACTACACTGAATTAAGAAACAATTAGTTTTAAAAGTTGGATGTTTTAAGTGACCATCTGCGGAAACTTTGGAAGCTTGTCTTTCTAATTTCCTGAGTGTAATCAGATGTTAGTTTAATAATAATAATAATATTTATTGCCATATACAGGGTTACTGGTAATTCGATACATTCCTTTGGAGATGTGATGGGGCATGAGCTAAGGAGTAAATCTAGCATTATGTAAAACTCAATAGTTTTTGAGATATTTCAATTTTTTTGTTTTCCTCAAAAAGTAGATCTTAATGTCTTAAAAGTTAATTTCCGAAAAATCTACTTGACATTTTTAATTTTTTTTTTACTGGATTACTTGTCCAATATTATAGATATCCGTTTGAAATGAAAAATATCCGGAAACATTTCGATCATGTGAACATTTAAAATAAAAACTTGTAAAATTTTTTTTTTTTAATCAGTTATGAAATTTACCTATTAGGTTTTTTCAAAAAAATATTAATGTAGCACGCGTACAAATTATTATAAAAACTTCCTTATTTCAATAGCTATCTAACTAGGTAGAAAGGTTTCATGTACCCTTGATAGTTCTAATAAAAAATTAGTAAAGATAATGCTGGTGGCGGAATTTATTAAACGACTAATCGTTCATTTTCATTTAAGTCAGTCAGTCCTTGACTTTGACGTTTGTGCATATATGTCATTGACTGACATTCTTGTCTCCGTGTCCCTTAAGTTTGTTGGTCTTGTTAAATTAGTTATCGAAGATTTTGATTTTCCTCGTAGTTGTTGTTATTAGTTGTTGTTATTGTATTTTCTGTGCCATGGCCGCGTATGCCAACGCAGAATACGCTGATATCTTGTTTGTCTATGGATACTGTGGCGGCAACGCTGCTGAAGCTCGCCGAGAATATGGTCTTTGGTACCCTAACCGCCGCTTACCAAATGCACGTGTATTCAGTACGGCATATCGAAATATCGCTGAAACTGGCTCCGTGAAATGTAGAAGAAGTGACGCTGGTGCTCCTCCCGTTTATGAACCAGATGATGAGGAAGAAATATTGAAGTATTTTGAGGAAGACCCAATTATTTCAACTAATAAAGTCGCAAGACTAACCGGAGCGTCACAATGGAAAGTTTGGTCTACGATACGTAGAGTTGGATGTCATCCTTACCACTATACCCCTGTCCAAGACTTGGAGGAAGGTGATCCTGGAAGGAGAGTGGAATTCTGCCGCTTTATGTTACATTCAGATGCAGAAAGTGCAAATTTTTTAACAAGTATTTTATGGACGGACGAGTCGAAATTTAATTGCAAGGGTATAACAAATTTCCACAACCTACATTATTGGGCAGAGGAAAATCCCAAGTTAACACGTGAAACTAGTTTCCAAATGAAGTTTTCTATTAATATGTGGATGGGAGTCATTGGCCACTATTTAATAGGGCCACACTTTCTTCCTCAAAATTTAAACGGGGAAATCTATGAAAATTTTTTAAGAAATGATCTGGCGGTGATTTTAGAAGATGTTCCTCTCACCATCAGACAGAGAATGATGTTTCAGAACAACGGTTGTCCAGTACATTATCGGCTGACAGTACGACAGTTACTTGATCAACGTTTCCCTAACCGTCGGATTGGAAGAACGGACCCAATACCTTGACCAGCGCGAAGCCCTGACTTAACACCCCTTGATTATTACGTATGGGGTCATATGAAGGAGATGGTCTATGCCACACCAGTCAATACTATAGAAAACCTTAGACAAAGGATAGTCGACGCTGCCCAACACATAAGGCATAATCTGACAACCAGAGTAACAAGGACGGAAATAAAAAGACGCTGCCGTGTCTGTATACGGAATAGGGGCTCCCATTTTGAGCAAGACATATAAAAAATAAAGTACAACTTTGAAATTAATGAAGAATTAAACTCTACTTTTAAAATGTTTTTTTACTGTTTATCTAAAAATAAAATTCGTACTACTTGTGTTATTGTTACTAGTATTTTCTTAGAACTATTAAGGGTACATTGAACATTTGTACCTTGTTAGATAGCTATTGAAATAAGGCAGTTTTTATAATAATTTATACGCGTGTTACGTTAATATTTTTTTGAAAGAACCTAATAGGTAAATTTCATAGCTGATTTAAAAAAATAATTTTTTAAAGTTTTTATTTCAGATGTTCACATGATCGAAATGTTTCCAGATATTTTTCATTCCAAACTGATATCTATAATATTGGACAAGTAATCCAGTAAAAAAAAATTTTAAATGTCAAATAGATTTTTCGAAAATTAACTTTTAGGACATTAAGATCTACTTTTTGAGAAAAACAAAAAAATTAAATATCTCAAAAACTATTGAGTTTTGCATAATATATGTTAGGGCTAAATTTACTTCTTAGATCATGCCCCATCACATCTTCAAAGGAATGTATCGAATTACCAGTAACCCTGTATATATAAAATTGTTCAACATACAAGGTGAGGAGAGGGTCGTACTTTACCAAAAGATAGAGACCATTGAGGTGTAAATTTATATTTATATATATATTTTTTAATATTTCTGAAATTTTCTCATGCCCGATAATAAGTGTTGTTACCATTGAACAATATAGTGAATCTGGATTCGTAGGAATGTAAAATTTGTTGACGAAAATTATTATCCAAATTCTGTCTGTTCCAATAGTCCAATTTTCCTTAAAAACCATTGTCATATAAATGCTGGTGTATTTGGCACTTGTATGAATTAAATTTATGTTTTTTTAAAATTCGTCGAGCTGATCCTCGATTTGCGCCAATTTGGTTATCAATATGTCTTATCGAAATCGGGAGATCTGACTAGACAATCGATAATAAAATTATGTTCAGGTACAGTACATAAGTTTCGTATCCTAAAATGAATCTTCAGTAGATCTTTAGTCGGTAATTGGATAAAAAGAAAAAGCAAACCTTATTTCCTCTTAAAGTCGACGTTTCAACAATTTTTATTGTCTTCTTCAGGACTAATGAGGTGAAAAGTTATCAGTCATTAAAATCATATATAATATCGTTACCAGTTTAACTTAAAAAAACGTAAATATATATCCAATAGCAAAATTTAATCTATGACTTTTTTTCTCCAATATGTTATTAGTTTGGTTATTTAAAATATTCTGATGGTACATTTATTGGATATCTACAATCTTCCATTTATTATTACATCTTTACCATTGCTTCATTATGAAAATAAGTGTAAAATCATATTTAATAAAAAAATGTTAATCACTGTATAATATGAAACTGTCACTATATATGTCTATCTGTTTGTAAATTTTAGAAGGTAGTGTTTTTCTTCTTACTCTTGGTCCTATACCGACAATAAATATACCCCATATAAACTATTCAGGGCAGCACAAAATACAATACCTACAAATAAGTGTTGAAAAATAGGTAATTTATTTTTGATTGGTTATTATTGGTGATTATAAAAAGAGCTACATTTTTTTTAATTCAATTTTTAGACAAACTAATTTTTTATTTGAAACTCCTGAATCACTCTTACTTTAATGGAATTCGATGGCCCTACATTCGAGATGCGTCAATAACCTTCCGATATACGCATATTAAACATACAATTTCATTTAAAATGTTTGCTGATCGTGACATTTTTACAAAAAGCAGAATTTATGATGAAATCGGTTTCTAGACACCCACCTAACACTTCTTTATGTCCCACTATTTCGAATGGTTAATACGAATTTGCACTTGCAACGGAAACACAAAAAATTATTCAGTTCAAATGTAGTCAATGGAAAATTATCGATTTTCTTAGAGGGATCCTCGGAGGAATCATTAAAAATTTAAATTTCTATCATCACATTAATGATACACTTTATTATGTTTAAACAATTATCTCTGGATTGGAAATCTTTTTCAGTGTTTTTTTAAAGTGCATTACTTTGCATAGGAAAATTAATAGAAAAAACTGTTGTTATTGAGTTAATATAACTCTCATTGGATACGGGAAACAAAGTAAATGTGTGGAATTGAATAACTGGTGACAGAGGAATAGGGCTAGCATTTTTTAGCAGTATTCTTGATGGACCAACATATCTTCAAAAAGACTTTGGTCTGCGTACGATGGCTTTATTTCTGCATCAATTAATACGAAACCTACTAGACGAAAGGTTTTGATTTTAATAAGGCAGTTCTCCACTGCACTATGCTTTGACCGTTCGGCAGTGTTTAGATGAGATTTTTCCGAATAGGTGATCTGGAAGAGGTTCGATTGAGTGGCCGACAAAATCCCCAGACTTTACCCCACTCGATTTATTTTAATGGGAATGCATTGTAATCGGCAGTATGTATTAGTCATTGGCTTTTTAAAGAGTAGGTTTTAATTTTTTTATCATTTAACCCCTTACAATTTTTACACAACAAAAATGCATCACATTCCTCTCGAAATAAACTTCCAATCAATATGTCACTTGATATGCCTTTATATTTGAAAGAAAATAGAGGGCGCCGTGTAAATTTCTGCTGGAATTTACGAGCTGCTGAAGATTTTTATGAATATCAGCATCCATCAGCTATACAATTATAAATTTAAATGTAACACCCTTCATCTCCAATTTATATTATTTAACTTTACGACGACATACAATTTCTCAAAAGTTCACGGGATATAAACACAAAACAGCACTCAAAGATGCAAGCCGGGTCGAAGGATCATGTGAAAAGCAGATGAAATGTTAAAGAAGGTGTGTGGGTGGCAATAAACACCCCCGGTTTTGATATACACCCACAACAATGTCATAACGTCCCTCTAAAATGGAAAAATCCAGATCTCTTACTAGCCCCATTTCAGGTCCTGGACCACGTCTACGTTTACGCAGCGAAATGTAAGTTGGTGTTCAATGGCCCTTAGAAAATGTTTACGGCTTATGAAATATGTCAGTGGAAACACTAAAAATGTCACAAAAATGAGCTATTTGTAAATTACAGTTATTGAACTTATATAATGGTTCCAATTTGTTTAGTACTTTAATATATTAAGAAAAATCTGACTTAAAGAAAAAAAGGGCATCTATAATTCAGAAGTATGTCATACAATTTTTGAAAATTGTGAAATATTAATTTTTCTTTACTAAGTTGAAATCTGTATTCTTACGTGGTAGTAGGGAAGATCAGTTTGCAAATTAGTCTAGTCTACAAATGCCTACTTTCAAACTGCAGTATACACAATTTTTTTTAAAGACCGGAAATAAAAAAATAATCATTAGTTTATGATAAGAAACTATTTAATAATTTTCTTTCCCCCCATATAAATTTGGGCAATCTCCTTTACACAGAAAAATCTCGCGACAAGCTTTTATATCATAAAAAAATTATATAATGTAACAAAATGATGGGTTTGATTTACTGCAAAGTTTATTTTCTTCTTTTTAGAGCATTTAAATAAAGGCTTGTTTTTAAAAATGTTTTTTTACTATTAATTTAAAGCCACATATGTTTGGTCATCAGCGAAGAGCTTTGAGCCTAAATGTAATCCGCCATCTTATATGACGGATGATCGAGAGGTGAGCGCACTTACCTCTCACCCAAAAGTTCCGGGTTCGATCCCCGGTCGTGGCAGTGGAAAATACTTTGAGAGGGATCACTATACACGGATATTGGGTTTGTGTCCCTTGTCTCTAAATGTATAGCCCCATCCCACACAAGGCTCTTCTAGAGCCTTCCGGGATAAAGAGGGTCGTCATTACCTGTGCCGTATTTATTATATTTTTATTATTATTATTATTATCTTGTGGTCATTATAAAATGACGTCACTATTTTTTATCGTTTCCATCCATCCATATTAATAGGGTTGGCAAAATATACATCATCCTGTATCTTGTGGCGTATGCAAAATTTCAGCAAATTCGGTTAGGAGCAACTGGTTCTAATTCAGCTTGCAAGATTTGACATAAACAAACTAACAAAAACATTGCAAGTTAAATAAAAGCTTGTAAAAAATTAGCCACAAGTCGATAGTTCACGAATTACTGTTCCTGACTTCTCCAGTGACTGATCTATTAAAGTAACACGACAACTGTAAATCAAATAATCTCTGAACAAATTTTTTGTGCATCGTGAAAACACTTTTTAATTCATTAGACCTGGACATTTTTATCTGCCCAGGTTTTATAATTCCGAAATTATGATAGTATTATAAACCAAGGGTCCCCTTTAAGTTTAGTATTTGGAAGTAAAATTTGGGATCCACGCTTACACTTTTAGTTTTAGTACCGTACTAAAGCAAATCCCATAACATTCGTAAGTATATTTCAACGAGATATATGAAAAAAAATCAAATTTCTTTTATACATTCTTCCACTTTCCTAATCTGAAATACACAAAGCGTTGTTCTATTCAATTTCACCTTGTGTGAAGTTTTATACAAAAGATTTGCATTTATGTCCCAAAGAAGCAATATTTCAATATTTGCGGTGGGAATCGTTTTACTTTATCGAACAAAATAAAAACAATAAAAAGGAGAATCCGTAAATTTTACTGTTTGATTCTTTGTGGAGATGCACAACATTTTAAATCCAACTAATAAAATTACGAGAGAAGATAGTACGCTATTTTGTGATGAAATAATATACTGATTTGCCTAAAAACAACATGTAATACGTTCAAGCATTGTATAATTGTATGGTGACATGATTTTAGATTTCTAGACAAGATCAATTCATTGCCTGAAACTGTGTAAGAAAAGCAACAAATATAATTCTGCCTTAAAATATTTATAATCATATTTAAAATTATTAAATTATTAATCGGAACGTGAATAAAAATTTTACAACAAAAAAGTAATGTTGAAAATATACATCTAAAGACATATTGAAATGGGAGATACAATGGAAGCTATCTTTGGGAAAAAACCGCTTTACTGTACTACTATTGAAACAATTGAATGCATCTAATCTATAACTCTTATATAGATAGATAAACTTTATTTCTTCTAAATGCCATTTATAGAAATTGGATAGAATAGATGAAAGTAAATAAAATATTAGCAATAATACAGATTACAATCAAAATAGATAATAAATTACAACATACATAACATCCATTTAATTCATTAACATAATACGTTAAATAATTAATAATAACAATAATACTCCAAAAGCTACTGAATTGTTCAATGAGCACCTGAGAACCTCCTTCAACTTTTATAGTTCGTAGTGTTGTTTATGGAAACAACCCTTGTTATAGTATATACTTCATATCTTTGAAAAATTAACTCGAAGAAAATCAAAATTTGCTAAATAAATCCGCCTTTCAGGTCGCCTTGTCAAACTATAAAAAAAAGTGTCCGAATATCTGAAATTATCTAAAAACTATAATTTTTCACAATATTTTCCGAAAAAATTCACTACAATCCGATAATTCCTAAAGATGCCTAAACTAACCTCCGTTCCTTCAACATTCATGCATCTGCAAAAATATTTTATTAGTATGACCGCAGCCTTATGATAAGCGCTCGCCTGCGGAACAGTATTACGAGGGCGGGTCGAAAATTAATACAATAAATTCGGACAATTTATCAAATATCTTCCAAAGTAAAACCGATTCAGATTTCATTTAAAAAACCAAAGTTTTCTAATTTTAAGACCTACACGACAATATAATTTTCAATTCGAAATTCTATCGATTTCTCCTTTATGATGTAATATTGTGCAATCCTAGCCCGCACTGACTCGCCGGGGATATATCCAGCTTTAGACTGTGCCCGTACGGAATGGGTGGTAGCTATCCAGCTTACAAGAAAACGATTGTGCGAGACTCGTGGTGCACGACAAACGCAACAGTAGCGATAATATAAAAGACCGCACACGGCGATTCTCGGGCAAGCAAATCCCGGGCAAGTCAAATCCCGGGCAAATCAAATCCGACCCGCGTTCTACAACCGATCTCGAGTTCTTCCTTAGTAGTTCCAAGTAAAAAACAACAAATCTCTTCTGCCCTCCCGCATCTAATTATAAGTGAATTGTTAAACTATTATAACCGGCACCTTCGCCAAAAAGTGAATTTTACAAATTTCAAATAAAACCATAATCGAATTAATTTTTTATTGTTCTAAGACAAAACTTTTGTTATTGGAAAGTTAACATTTTTGCAATCTACTTTAAGTTAATTATTAGTGTATTAAACTCTGTGAAATGTTATAAATATAATTGTTCTAACTTCGCTTTAAATGTGTGTGTTATTTCAAGTAATAATATACAGGGTGATGGAAAATACCCTGTCACAAACCAATAAAAGTGTTTTTTTGAAACTTTCACAAAATAAGAAATGCTCCAATTGCATAGGGTGAAGCCTTGACCTTGTGCAGAAATGATTAAATATTTCCAAACCTTAAATCAATACTCTCTAATTGAAAATAAGTTCCCAAATCTCCTCAAGAATCTCTAACAAATTTTACAATCACGAGGAGCTAATTCGTGTTCACCCCACGATGAGTTCGGCTCCTGGCGGTGGGAGTGTTTTCGCATGAGGGCCATTTTTCGTTGGGGTCTAATAACAACTTTTACAAGCCGTCAAAATATTGGAACACTATACTCGAATAACCTACTCCACGCGTATTTCGCTAACTATGTTAGCAACATCGGGAGATGATTGAAACTGAAAACCAATTTTATTCATCTCCCGACGATGTGGACTTAGTTAGCGAAACGTTCGTTGAGTAGTACATTCCCGCCTAATTCCCTTTGACTACTATTTTGTTAAGAAGATAGCAAAAAAAAATATTTAAATTCCATAAGTTAAATCTAATATTAGATATGTTATAAAAAGTCGAATCACAAGCAAAAGGTCCTGTAATTTAAATTTTTCATTCGCTTTCATTTTGCTTCGGCAAATCCAAATTAAATAAGTATATTCTGTTCCTGCTGAATTTTCTACCCTACGAGCGTTTCTGTTTATTTTCAATAAAGATAATGGTTTATTTTCTCTTTCAGTGTCCACTGAAGCACGCCATCCTGTGATAGTCTATATACATGGAGAGTCCTTTGAGTGGAATTCAGGGAATCCTTATGATGGAAGCGTTCTAGCTTCCTACGCCGAGTTAGTTGTAGTTACCCTTAACTATAGATTAGGAATATTAGGTAAGAACATTTTATTTACGTAGATTTAAAGAGTTTTTGTTGCTGTATGTCTCGTAATACGAATTTTTGATAGATGTAGAATATACCTTGATATGGAAACAGTCACGATGAAAAATTATGATTCAAACAAAAACTTGTAAATCCGGGATATGTACAGGGTATTTGGAAATTCCATTGTCATGCTTAAAGCGATTGGGCACAAAAATATTTTTAGAAAAGTTCACATGAAAATTTAAATGCTTCCTAATGGTGTTAGGGTCCGTTTGAGACGGCGCCCATAAACTAGATTTTATTTTAGTTCTTCTGATCGGCTTAGAGCCTGAGTATGAATTTTGGTACGCAATGACTAATACTGACTGAACTACTATATATATATATATATATATATATGTGAAGTTAAATCGATCGACGTAGGTTTGTTAAGAAATTGAATGAGATAGAGAGAGAGAGAGATACGATAAAGAAATATTTATTATTGTTGGCGATAACTTTTTTAAAAACATATATTGGTAAAAAAAAGTATGGGACTTACCTAAGTAATACTATGACAGGTGTAGTCATATGAATTTGAAAAATATTTTGGAGACAGAAATAATTCTTACACTTTTGCCGCCTAGCAGTCCAACTGCTGCATATTGTCTTATAGACAAACATTGTTTTGTTATTTTAATTTTCCATTTTTCAATTTTAGGTTTTTTAAACGCAAATCCAGCCCCACACCTGAAAGCCCGCGTTGCCAACTACGGGCTAATGGACCAAATAGCGGCTCTACACTGGATTCAGCAAAACATAGCTCTATTCGGGGGAGATCCTGACAACGTAACCCTGGCCGGACACGGGTCTGGAGCTGCATGTATAAATTTTCTTATGATATCACCTACCGTCATGCCAGGGCTCTTCCACAGAACCATCCTCCTATCTGGATCTGCTCTGTCTTCCTGGGCCTTAGTAGAGGATCCTGTTAACTATGCCGTAAAACTAGCCAAAGAGGTCAATTGCTCGATTCCAGAGGATGTCGGCAAGGACCACGAAGCTATAGTGGATTGTCTCAGAGAGACAGCATTAGATGACCTGCTACAAGCTGATGTGACGCCTCCAGCATACCTGAGTGCATTTGGACCCAGCGTAGATGGCGTTGTCATAAAAGCTGACTTTGCCAAAGAGCTAGTAACTTACTTCAAGCCCCAGGACTTGCAGAATTTTGTGGGTCCCGTGAATGCTAATATGAAGAGGAGCGAAGCCACGTTAACTCCCAGAGGCAGCAATCCATACGATCTACTTTTCGGAGTGGTAACTAGTGAGGCGCTCTGGAGATTTTCTTCCAATGATATAACGGGAGGTTTCGAAGGTGAACGCAGAGACAAAATTATTCGGACTTATGTAAGAAACGCGTATACGTATCATTTAAGTGAGATTTTCTTTACCGTTGTAAATGAGTATACGGACTGGGAGAGGACGGTACAGCATCCCATCAACACCAGGGACGCCGCGGTGGCCGCTTTAAGTGACGCGCAGTTCGTCGCGCCTCTAGTGCAAACGGGAGATTTGCTGAGTGCCAAACCACCTCAACCCGGTCAGGAACCGAACGGTCCAAAAACTTTTTTCTACGTCTTTGACTATCAGACCAAGGATGGAGACTATCCGCAGGTAAGGAATTAGTATATTTATATAGTCGTATAGTACCTTAGGAATCAGATGAAATTTGGCACAAATCGTCTTAATGTGTTACCAGTTTGTTGAGGAAAAAATGAGTAAGATAATAATAATACGTATTTATTAGCAAATACTAGCTATTTACAAGACAATTATATCTAATATACATACAAAATAAAAATAGGATTAACCTTATATATAATAACAACACTTAATACTAATTATAACCATATTTTATAAATGTTTCAAAAATTTTTTACAATATAATCAAATAATTTTTTCTGGAACATTATTAATCTGTTGCAATTTTTAGAAAATCTGGAAAATTATTGTATAATTTTAATCCTCTTAAAAATACAGATCTCTCGGTGCTAGTTTTGTTAACTGTGTCAACGAAAAAACCATTTCTATTTCTCGTTTGATAATTACCTCAGAGATATAGTTGTTAAATGATTATAAAAGTAAGCTGGCAAAAGTCGGTGTTTCATTTTAAATATAAAAATTAATGCTTTATATACAATTCTTTGATATACATTCATGAACAATATTGCCATTATCAATAGCCTTTAATCAAATATGACATATATTCACTAATACAGTTTTATATGACTCTCCTTTACGAAAACCAGATTGGTTGGTAACAATTAATTTATTTGTATTTTAGTATTGCAGACAGCAATCTTTAGAACTTTTTCATAGGGAGGTACAGTATTCATAAGTCGAAATTCCTCGCATAGTATAGTGTTTGCGTATTGGAATAATTACTGAAGTTTTCCATGTTGATAGAAAAACATCACTTTCAAGAGATGTATTTATGACATCAAGGAGGCGATTACCTATAACTGAAAATGCATTTTTTAAAACTTTTACCGAAATTCCATCTTCAACACCAGCAGTATGTTTTAAAGATTTTACTATTTGCTTCAAATTTATTGGTCTTTAGTTCCTACATTATCGAGTTTCATTGTTCCTCCACTCGTCATCCTATTACTGGGCAATATTGTTTTAAATTTTTCCAAAGTTCTCCTGCGTTGTTTTTATTTTCATCTAATGTCTTATTAAAATATTTTTTTTTCTTTTCTTATCACCTTTACTACCGTGTTTCGTAAACTTTTATATTCTTCCCAATCCTGGTAGCTATTCGTAAAGACTGCTATATTATGTTTATTATCTCTTTCTTTCATACTTGAAATAATGTTTTGTGTTATCCATCTGCTTTGGGTGTATTTTACTGGTATCTTAATATTTATTATAGGACACATTTGATCAAGTACCTGTAAACAAATAAGACAGACAGTTTACATTGGTGCTATTATTGTCCCATTCTGTATTTTGAAGCATATTTTGAAAAGATCTTTTACGAATATTTACCTTCTTTTAATTTGTAACCACATGTGTGAATAAAATACAATGATCATTCATTTTTAGAGTGCTGTTTCTTCATGTACAATATGTTTTTCATTAGTTATAATCAAATCAATTAACGTTGAGCTATGTTGTATTATTGACGTAGGTGTATAAATGGTTGAATAAAAAGTGTCTTTTTTGGATGTCTGTACTACGTTTCGGCAGAATCCCATCTGCCATCTTCAGGTTCTCGCTGAAAGCTGTCTACTGCTGCTCCTCGTTGCTCGAACTGAACTTCAGTTGTTGTCAGTTGAAGTTGAAGATCAAAATTAAATAAACGTAAATGTGGGTGAATTGACACAATTGGTGGGCTGAAATTCTGTAACCGAAGTGCATAGTTTAGTGTGAAACATGACTAAGATACAAAATTAAATCTAACTAAATACTATAACGGAAAATTTAGCAATAAAACAATGGAATTTCTGTCAGTTTGAAATAGTACCACCTACAAGAACTAAATCGAAATACTATAGATATCCTGCTAAATAGGAATAAAATAGTGTACAGTCCTAGTTAAATTACAAAGTTGTTAAATAGACACAAACCATGTAACAGCCACTTAAGTCACCTGATCTATTTGTAGTGATATCTTAAAAGTAAAGTTTACTCCAGACCACCATGAACATTAGAAGACTTGTGAAATAGAACAACACAAGCATTCTAGGAAATTATCAACGATTTGCTAAGAAATGTGACTGGATCTACTTGAAATAGGACTCAGTTTTGCCTTAGATTTAAAAGCTTTAGAGTTTTTAAATCATCATCATTCTTCCAGGAGAGTTTTATGTTAATGCTAGAATTTACTCTCATCAAAGAGCTTCATACGGTATACAACATTATATGATGCTTCCTTAGTAATACTTTAATTGGAGATATTTTTAAGCATGGATGCTCTGATTATGCACAACTCAATAGACCGACTTATTAACATGTTAAACAGTACATATATAAACGTTCATCTGGAATTATTATTATCAACATGCTGTTCCGAGGGTAACGCTAAGAGAAATAAAACTAGCGCATATCAGAAACCGCCTATGAAACCTAAACATTAATTAAGAGAAAATTTAGTTTGAAAATTATGTATATAAGCACACCCACAATATTAACGAAAATCTAATACAGCAATCCCAACTCAGATTCTATCTGCGCGGATGGGGAAATGCGTTGAATAATAATTCTAATTTAATATAAACAATAGAGGATTGTTACATTAAAAGGGTTATGTAATATACACGTATCTCTTACCAACTAACGTTATGAAATAATAAACAAGAAAACATACTGTTTCCGTATTTGTTTTGAATGCGGTCGTTACGTCCGCAGGACACGTTTTCAATTTACAGCAAAGTTCGAGTTAAAAGATTAGTCATGATATGGTTGGCAAAAAATATATTTTATCGCCTGTGGGGTTGAATATTAAAACGACTTTCTAGCATTATATTCCACCATGTCCTATAATTTTTTGGCTATATCAGTCCAAAATAAGACAACATAGAACCTGATGTCTCCGAAGTGCTGATTGGTAAGAGTTTTAGTGAGTCCATGCACCTAACTGACAATCGCAACAATAATATTAAATGTACAGTTTTATTCACTATATTTTTACCCCCCTTTGTTTCTGTAATTAGTGGAGATAGAAAAAAACGTTTCATTAAAAGTTATAGAGTTGTTTTAGCTTTCTTTTCCTGCAAATTAGACGATACTCCAAAATGTTATTCCACTTTTGACAGAGAACTGGTATCATTTTATAATTCAATCAAACATTTTAGGCGTTTATTAGAAGGTCGCATTTTAATCACAGCCAATTGATTAGGGCTCTTTCCACACATGTTGAAAAGTCTCCACGTCAGACTCGCCATTTAGAGTACATCAAACTATTCACCAATTCAATTCAAAACAGATTTGTTCATATTATACTACAAAGTACCGCCCCAAAACCCGTCCGGGGACTGGCTTTGCAACCACCGCACTGACCGCAGTGGCGGATTGCAAGACCGGGCGGACCTGGTCTGGCTTGCTTAGAAACAAATTAACAAACTTAAACCTAAACACCTTTTAACAAGCCCTATTCACCAATGATATACGTCACATTAGTGGTAAGGAAAACATCATCGCGGATACATTATCACGCGTAAATGATCTTTCTTTAATTCAATCCCAATCTACTTTTACTTACCCCTATCTTCTATTCCTCTGTAGATTCAGACCGCTTCAATTGACAACTTTTAAAAGATGCCCAATCAAACGCACGGCTTTTTGCAGACAGGAACCAACCCCAGAAAACAGTTATTGAGAAATTAATAGTTAAAGTTGGAAGATAAATTAAAAAGTACTAATACAAATAAAGACACTTTGACTGATAACATATTTTGATATAAAATGAGTATATGCAATATATTTACAAACAAATTACGAGATGTAAATATTAGGTTTTTTGGATTGGTTCCTTTCTGCTAAATGAAACTTGGTACATTTTTGTTTAAAGGAATAGAATTTTTTAAATTTAAAATGCATGTGAACAAAAATAATTTATTTTAATTATTCCACTGGGGGTTCCACTTCAAAATCTGGCGCTCCACTAAATCTATCCACATCGTCGACCAGAGATTCAGTCCCACTAAGTTTCTTATACAACGGCTTGCAATCAGCGGGAATTAAGTTCACGACAGATTTAATGTCTTCTAATTTTGGAATCGATATTTTTTCCCTTCGGACCACAATGGTATTAATAGATTTTTTAAAACTGCGGGCCGACCTGCCTTTTTTATATATCTATTTCATAAGAGTTATCTTCGAAACTGGTTTAAAAAAAATAGAGAATGGTTTTTCTTTTTGAAGAAGTATTTCACGTGTGATTAACCAGCTAACCTTTCCTAACCTTTCGTACCAAAGTCTTTACGACGTGCAGTATTTCACGTCTATTATAATTTAACACATCCAGGCAATGGCGCCACAAAGAACCTGTAACTTCTATCTCTGGCCCAAAATGAATTCGGACTGTACCTTATGGGCAAAAACCCTGTTTAAATTGTCAAACTTTCAAAATTAATCGGCACACCAAAACTCGCATTTCAGATTTTGACGTTCCCCAGCGGCGTTTCGGACACATCCACATAGACCTCGTTGGGCCCTTACCACCTTCCAACGGGTGTCGTTACATCCTCACTGTGGTCAAATGATTCATACGCTGGCCAGAAGCGTATCACTTTATTTCAAAATTTTATTTCTCATTTTGGCGTTTGTTAACTGTCACTACAGATCAAAGTGTCCAAAAATTTATTTCGCTAATTTTCCAAACTTTTCCGGTTCCATCAGATTCACACGACAACATATCATCCACAAAGCAATGGTATGGTTGAGAGATCCCATAGAACCTTGAAGACTACATTGTTAGCCAGGACTAATGCAATTCACTAATTTTGACGGAAGATCAAAATTCGCCAATAAATTTAATTAACTCGCTGCCAAACGGGTCACAAAATGTCTTAGATAAAAATGGAGTTAGTTACTAGTTTTACATGTTACATACATTTATCTTGATGTTTTTAACAAATAGAAATTGTTACGTTTAACCAACTTTTGCATTTCTTAATAGTTTTCATTTAGATAAAAATTCGATCGCTAACATTTACAAAATGATAAAATTAAACCAAGATTTTATTCATTTTTCTATCACATGAAGTGGAGAGGTTGCTATTTTGACGTTTCTGATTCCTACAAAGCTCTTAAATGAGAGCTCGCATTGGTCACGTTTAGGAAGATCGCCATACTCATGAAAACGTGATTTTAGAGCCACAAGTGTTGTACCAGATTTATATTCCGCGCAGTGTAGTAGCCATTTTATGGCCAATTAAATAATTATATATTTGGTTGGGTAACTAGATGATACAAAATAATAACAAATTATAGAATTTGAACAACAAAAAATTACTACTGATCGATAGACTGAATAAACAAACATATTATTATTTCTTTTATCTTTGTTTTTATACTTCAGCAACAACAGTTGTTATGTATACAGGGTGTCCCACCGGGAACTGAATCGATCGATATAGAGAAAAGTACGCATCAGAAAATTTTGAAAATTTAGATAATTACTAATGTCGGTGTGGCCAATCCAACTAAAATAATTACAAGCAGCTGGCACTTCCGCTTATACCGGAAGTCGATACCAACTTGCTTATTTCAAATGGAACACCCTATATATTTTAGGGTTTTCGAAAAGAGCATAAAATTCTGAGTCAAAAATATGTACATATCATATACCTAAACCTAGCCGTCTCAAAGATATTTCACATTTTATAGAAAATTTGACAGGTGCAACGGTTTGCAAGAACCGTTATAACTTTCTTCGTGTATAAGATCCTCATTTGCTTCTTGTCACATAAAAAGACTGAAATTAATTCAATAATATCATACGAAGTGTTCCAGTTTTCGCTTTACATTTTGTCAACTTCAAACCGCGAAAACTTGTTTAGGTCAAATGGAACACCCTGTATTTTTTTACGTCAAGTTTTGTAAAATTGAATTCCGTTTTTTCTATTAGCACTGTATGGGTTAAAGTTACAACTTTTGAAATATTTGCGATTTTATTAGAAATTCATTAATTGTTGTAATCATTTCATCAAAATAGCCATGATTAGAAACAATCAGTCATTATCTTATGTCAAAAAATGCCAGCACGTTTAAATTACATCCACGAGGATTTTTTAAATTTGTTTATTATTTATGGAGAATGTGATAAAGTAATATTAAGAACTTGCAGCACATTTGCTACTCAATATCCAGAAAAACGGAAACCGTCACCAAACACTGTAAAACGCATACTGGAAAATTTTAAAAATTATGGCTCTGTCGAGGCAAAAATGCAAAGAAGAAAACCTATTGTTGATGACGAAAACATTGAAATAGTCATTCTGGGATATTTTCGTGCATTTCCAAGGATGTCATTAAGACAACCTGCTCTGGAATCGAGACTATGCAAGGATTCAATTCACAGAATCTTATAAAAGCATAAGTTTCACCCGTTTTCATTCCATATGGTTCAAGGATTAAAAGAAATAGATGTCCTAAGAAGACAGAATTTTTGTGAGTTTATTCTAATAAGGTCTGAGGGTCACGATTCTTTTTTTGGGAAATATTATACGGACAGATGAAGCCAGATTTACTAAAAATGGACTTTTTAATAGACACAATTCGTATTATTGGAGTGACTCAACTCCTCATATGTTCAAAGAGCGAAACTTTCAGGAAAGTTGGCAGTTCAATGTTTACTGTGCCATAAGAAACGAAAGAGTGATGGTATTAAAATTTTATCAGGAAAATTTAAACGGTAAATTAAATTTTCTTTTCTACTAATATGTATAGGTAAATTTTTGTTTTTTTTTTTTAGATGAAAGATATCTGAATATCTTACAAAATTTGAATAATAACTATTTAGAAAATTTACCTCTCGCCGAATATAGAAACATTTTTTATCAGCACGGCGGTGCTCCCCCACATAACGCACATTTAATTAATAATTGTTTATAAGAAACTTTTTATCATCAATGGATTGCCAATAATGGAATTTTCTTATGGCCTCCTCGCTCGCCCGATTTATCAGTTCTGGATTATTTCATTTGGGGAACTATTAAAAATAAAGTTTATGAGAGCCCATTAACAACCGTTGAAGATTGTATGCAAAGAATAAGAAATGCATTTTAAAACATATCACAGGATTCAATTAGAAGAGCTACCCATGAGGAACTAATCCGAAGGTGCGAAAAATGTGTCGAGGTTCGAGGGCGGAATTTTGAGCAATTATTAAATTAAAATGAAATCATATTTTAAATTGATCTTATCTCTGCTATTTTAGTTCATGCCATATCTTCAATTCGATTAATACGCATGTTACAGTGTTAGTGTTATTTTGCGTTTTTGTGGATATCGAGGAGCAAATGTGCTGCAAGTTCTTGATATTACTTTATCACATTCTTCATAAATAATAAACAAATTTGAAAAGTCTTCGTGGGTGTAATTTAAACGTGCTGGCATTTTTTGACATAAGATAATGACTGATTGTTTCTAATCATGGCTATTTTGATGAAATGATTACAATAATTCATAAATTTCTAATAAAATCGCAAATATTTCAAAAAGTTGTAACTTTAACTCCCACAATGCTAATATTAGAAAAAAGGGAATTCAATTTTACACAACTTGACGTAAAAAGATACAAGGTGTTCTATTTGACCTAAACAGTTTTCGCGGCTTGAAATTAACAAAATGTAACGCGAAAAACGGAACACTTGGTATGATATTATTGAATTTATTTCAGTTGTGGAACGTAGTTCTCCTTGTGTTTTTTTTACGTGACAAGAAGCAAATGAGGATCTTTTATACGAAGAAAGTAGTAACGTTCTTGTAAACCGTGGCACCTGTCAAATTTTCTATAAAATGTCAAATATCTCTGAAACGGCAAGGTTTAGGTATAGGATATGCTACATATTTTCGAATTTTATGCTCTTTTCGAAAACCCTAAAACATATAGGGTGTTCCATTTGAAGTAAGCAAGTTGGTATCGACTTCCGATATAAGCGGACGTGCCAGCTGCTTGTAATTATTTTAGTTGGATTGGCCACACCGTCATTAGTAATTATCTATATTTTCAAAATTTTTTGATGCATACTTTTCTCTATATCGATCGATTCAGTTCCCGGTGAGACACCCTGTATATTTCTTTAAAATGCAATTAATAAAACATTCGCTTGCATAGGTCACAATTAATAACAATGGAAACTGTTTTTCTAATGGAAAACTATATATATTTTACACATTTTTTTAGACTTCTTTTCCCTGATTTTAACTATATATGACATAAAAAAGTATAGATGGTTTGTAACTATTTGCTCCAATACTTATATCAAATTATTTCACAAATAAGTACATGAAATATCTAATAACTTTGTCTTAAAGAAAAATATCCTTCATATATTAACTGATTCACGTTAGCTTCTTCCTAGTTATCGATTTTATATTATTTCAACGAAAATTATGCGAGAAATTTAACCTTCTAATTAGGCAACACTATGTACATAGGAATGTATATGGGGTAGTAGAAGCAATGTTAATTAGTGCGAAATTTGTTGGAGGCTTCAGGAAGGGAGGGAGAGGGACAGAAACAGAAAGAAAATGTTATTAGGTTAAAGTTAGCTTATATCATTTGTTTTACTGTCACAGTTTTTGCATCCTTCATGAATTGTTTTGAGCAGTTATTATATTTTATGTAAATAAATTTGTAAATTATAAATGCACACAGCAACTGTAGTTAATATAGGTTGGTGTGTGTAAAGTTATTTCTGACACGCGTGTTGTTCTATACAGAATACATATTACAGGCAATATTTTGCACTTTCTAATTATTAATTACTGCGTTATATTTATTGCAAAAGCTCGCGGGTTCAGCTATTGTTGTAATATACCTTCATTTTGTTCTAGATTTCCATTATATTTAATAAATCACTTATTTTAACTATTATTACTATCAACGATGATTATTTAAATTAACTGGGATTAAAAAACAATCAAAAAGTAAAATATTGATAAAAAAAATAAAGATATAGTAACCCTATGAAATGGAAACAAAACATTGTGGTACCTATATAACCTTTTGTGTCTAAAATAATGACCACAGTCTTATCTCTGCTGGAATGCTGAACAGTGTTGGAAGAAAGAAAACTGAAACCACATGCTACATGAAACGAGTCTTATAGTAAAAAAATTAGACTTGCATATTTAGCTTCTTTCAAACAGGTAAACGTTGATCACTTATAGCATCCTTTAGATTTCTTTTCACTTCCTCCCACATTCTATTGGATTACTTCCAATAGAAAATAACACCACTCTTGGTGACGTTTAGTTTAAGATTATTTTACTTCACATAATTATGATACAGTTTAAATCCACATTAATAGTTATATTACACACTATACTACTTACAGTATTTTCAAAAGAACAATTATAAACCTAGAATTTCATCGGCGTAAAACTGGACTGTATCGCAACTAATATACTGGACAACATCGATTGTGTAACTTAAAAACAATACTTGCCCTAAAATTGACCCCTGTGGCATTTAGTGAAAGGGCTTGAGAGTTTGTTAAATAAGATCTAAAGAAGTCTACTGCAATTTTATCAAAGCCATAAAACGAGAATTTCGCACCAAGCATGTCATGATCCATTGTGTCAAAAGTCATGAAGATTAACCACAGCAGTATCGTTATTATCTAGGACAGAGACATCAGTTAAGGCAAAAATTGTGTTAAAGTCCTTTTCAAATCCTGACTGAAGATTACTTATAATTAGATTTCTGAAATATACTCAGAAACTTGAACTTTGTTATTTTATCCAAACCTTTTAACAATGCTGGAGTAATTGTTACAAATTGGCTTTAAATTCTTATTATCTGTAGTGACTAAACTAACGAAAGTTTCCTGCTGGTAGGAGAAATTGCCCCTTTCCAAGCAGCAGTTGATGGCGTGCTACGTGTAAAAAAGACACTTAGTGGCTAAATAATATTTTAACTGTAGTGTCCAAACACCGTCATAATCCTTACCATTTGACTTAAAGGACAAATAAATTGCGGAAAATATGGAACATCATAAACAAGATACTGGGGCGAAATAAGAACACTGTTCTAAATTTCATTAATAACATAATATCTGGCAGTAATACGTTAACATAAATATTTGCTACTTCATGTTCGAATAATGCTAGTAATAAAATAAACGGGGGCGAGCGTAGGTGCGTCTTTACTATGTACATACTTTGATATGCGATGTAAAGCAACGTCAGGCGCAGTTAGTAGTTGGATGGGTGACCGTTCCAACGAAGACCGCGTCCTCGCCTCACACATCTTCCAGCGGCTTGTATATCAGTGTATGCGCGGAAGCTATAAAACCTTAGGCGAGGGTTGTATAGGGGATATACCATCCTTCGGAGGGGATGTAAAGCCGTCGGTCCCTTGTCTATTAAATGTTAGGCAAGTAAAATATCCCTACTCTTCTTAAGGGAAGAGGTTCGGCAAAATTCCTGGTTGGGGGTAGCTCGTCTACAGGCGTCGGTGATAGGCCTCAGTAGCGGAAATAGGCCGACGTTAAATAAATGTATTAAAAAAAAAATTTACATTATGCCTCCAATATGTTACTACCATGTACACAATTACAGGGAAACATCGATGTACGCGTACGCTTATCCAAGAACAGCGGATGAGGTACAGGTGTAATAAGTACACTTAAAAATAAAAACTCGGCAGCTTTTGATGACTTAAGTTTATATAAAATAATAAATATTATGGACAAGATTATTTATTACTCGATTTTTATATCTAATAAATAAATCATTGGAAGATGGATGCTTTCCTGACGTTTTAAAACTTGCTGTAGTAGTACCTGATTTTGAGTGGAGATCCCCTGGATATTGACAATTATTGACAAATATCCCTCTTAAGTTCTATCTAAGATCATAAGGAAAATTGTGTATGGCCGCTTAGGAAAATAAATGGTTGACTGCGTCAGAACATGGATTTAGATCGGGAAAATCTTTAGATACTGCTTGCTTCCATTTGCTAGATTACGTATATTCATCGTTAGATAACGGGAAATATGTTGTAACGCTAATGTTAGATTTATTAAATGTGTTTGATACGGTCAATAAAAGCTATTTAAAAGATGAATGATATAACATGCGTTTCCGAGGAAAAATGAATTGGATTATGTCTTATATAAACGGAAGAACATTAAAAGTTAAATTAAATAATGAATATTCTGCTGTAAAAAGGTTTAAATCTTGGAGTTCCTCAATGCACCGTGCTTGGTCCATTTCTCTTTTTGTTTTACCTAAATGACATGCCTTATTATATAAAAAGTGGACATGTAACTCTATTTGCAGATGATACCACAGTAACTATATCTATCGACACCTCTAAAAAGCTAGAACGGCTAGTTCATAACGTTATGGATGAATTAGAAATGTGGTATCAAAGGAATAGACTCATCTTAAATAAGAGAAAAACTTTGTCAGAATTAGGTAAATTGTTGGGAACTAACATATATATGAAATTATCTTTTGATATATACATTGATCCAGTATGCATAAAGTTAAACAAAGCCTGCTTGCTATTCTTCAATTAAAGATGTACTGGATGGAAGGAAATTGCTACAAACATATTACGCATTAGCTTACCCTCACATTTCTTAGAATTGAATCTGTTGAAGAAATGCTAAGGGTAGAGAGGGAGTATTCATAGCTGAAAAAAGAATAATTAGGCTAATTGATAACTTACAACCTCGTAAGATATGCCGGGATATATTTACAAAGAAGAAGATCCTTACGCTACTTAGTATATTATTGATATGATATCACTTGTACTTAAGCTTTAGAGCACATTCGGATCAATTCGAGTTGTGCATTGCAAATTGCATTTTATTTTATCTGAGTAGAGAGTTGCATGTATGTTTTTTGTTTTCCGTTTTCGCTCAGTATTTTATAGATGACAGAAATTTTTATTAATTACATGCAATTTTTGTATTTCAGCTTTTAAAAACAGAGATGTTTATAACACAACTTAATGGTAGTTAGAATCAGTTATATTATTTTAATTCATTTAGTTATTGTTATACTAATTATCAAAATGTTTACAACATTTCGAACTGTTTATGCATTTATTATGTTCATATAGATATAAGATTTTTAATTTAATTTGTGCGGGAAAGTGATAAAACTGGAAAAAAGCTTAATACCATGTGATGAGGACCAATTCGTTTTATCAAGTTGATGTCAAGAAAGGTTCAAGTTGGTATCGACGAGTTTATTAATTGTGGAAAATATAAGGGAGAGTGTAGAAAAATTGGAAAATTAGAAGTTGCTAGGGGAAGAAAAATAAAAAATAACAAGAAAAATTGCAGAAAATTGCAACGGTTGAAAATTTTAGAAAAAGTAAATACTAAAAGATACGAGAGAAAATAAACTGTTGTTGGTGAAAGTAAAGTAACAAATATTAACATTCTGTAAATTTATTGGCAGCTAGTAATTTTCAATTTACATTTTTTTATAGGGCAATAAAAAACTCGATTTAAAAAAAACTAACAGTGGTTTTACCTTTTAATTCAGCCACTTCACAGAAGTTCTTGATCCCAGCCAGTGAAGGCAAGGAGGTAACTCAGCCATTTAAGGCAAGGTGAGGATTTCGGCCAGTTGAGGCAATTGGTTTACAGCTTAACTTTTACACTAGCAGGTTTTAATTTCAAGATTATAGCAGGTGTTCAAAATGGTGCCCATTGACTTCTTGGCATTGTCCGAGACGAACGTAAAAATTTTCAATAGCACTTCTTATCATTTGAGGTGGTATTTCTGCAAAAATATTTATTATGCGTTGCCTCAGCTCTTCCAAATCACGAGGTTTAGTGAAATAAATCTTACACTTCACGTAGCGCCAAACAAAATAATCAAGTGGCGCGAGGTCGGGAGATCTTGCTAGCCATTCAATACTTCCTCTTCGACCTATCCATCGATTTTCGACAGTACCATTCAAATAGTCCCTAACAATATCCCGATAGTGTGGAGGAGCCCCATTTTGCTGGAACCAAACATTATCGAACTCATCACGAGCCATCTCTTGTATTGCGAGAACTATTTGATTTGTCAACATTTCCAGGTATTTTTCTCCATTCCAATTTTCCATTTATGAAAAACGGTCCTATGATTCGATCACTGAAAACTCCTGCCCAAACATTTAATTTTTGTTGATACTGCGTGTGTGTTTCAAGCATCCAGTGAGAGTTTTCGTCACTCCAATATCTGAAATTATGGCGATTAACTTTTCCACTGAGTTCGAAAGTTGCTTCATCTGAGAAGACAAGTAGAGATGACAAAAAATTTGGGTTTTGGTTACTCCTTTCTATCATTAATTCACTAAATTCAAGTCGCCGATCAAAATCATCTTCATTTAAATCTTGGTGAAGGTGAATTTTGTAAGGATGAAATTACAAAAGTTTCAAATTCTTATGAACTGAAAATGCACTCATGTCAAGCTGTTGACTGGCTTTTCTGATTGATAGCATTCGATTTTCAACAAAAGCCTGAGCCACTTCCATTTGTCGAGCTTCCGATGTTTCAGATTTTGTTCTTCCAGATTTTGGGCGAATTTTCATTTTTCCTTGTGTCTAGGAATCGTTTGATGGTACGGGACACAGTAGATTTCGAAATTCCCACTTTATCTACACGGAAAGTTTCGTTATATAAAATCACAACTTCATCATAAGACCTTTCTTTATCGCCCCACCCTCGCATCATTAAAAGAGAAACTCACTCTTCCTCTGTTAAAGTAGCCATTATGCAGAAAGAGCGCGAGAACTAATGATAAATGAAATAACTTTTTCCGTACAAAAGTGCGCTCCTGCCTCTAAAAAAGTTGGAAGGAACTGAACGTTCTCGTAGAAATTTCACAAAACAAATACTGTTATTAAAAATACTTTTTAAAAAACATTCATAAAAACCGAGATATCACAGATATTGTTTTTTAAACTGAATGTTTTTTTGTCAACACGAGTAGCTAGAGTTTGTAAATATTTACAAACTTATGGACGCTTAAGGTTTATTTCAATTTTGTGCGATTGCAGCGACACCTTGCGAAAATCGAAAAAAATGCCCGATATAAAATTCACGTACTTCTGGCCGTAGAATCCGAATCCGCTATAAAAAATAGGGATTTTCATTACAAATTTCAAAGTTGCGTCCTGCCCCACCCACCGGGTTGGGGGTGGGAGAGTCGAATCCAATGTCATTAGATTATTATTATTATTATTAGCCGTTACTCGAGTCCGAGTATAAAAATGTTACAGTGGATAAATTGTGTACAATAAAAAACAAGTAAAAGGTGTAGTCTATTGTAACTCCCATTCATCTACGGTGCACACGACTATGGCTATAGAGGCCAATTCGGGAGAGCACATGTCGACCGCAGTCAGGACAAATATAGACCTGGTTAGGTCTTGGATTCGGCCTTCTTGCAGCAACATTTTGTAGCATTGCATATGCTACATTTTTCATAGTAATCAATTTAAAAAGTAAACTGGTGCATCGTGAGTTAGGCCACCCAGTATGTGGATAAATGTATTACTGGTTGCAGTGAAAAATCTCCTGAAAAGGAATTTATTAGACAAATATAAATATTTTTTTTATTCTTTCTTTCCTGCAAAAACATGCTCCACATGCAGTTAAATATATAAGTAAATAATAGTGAAAATAATGCGGCACCGTTTCAGACAATTAACACTGCAATTATAACTTGTTCAGGTTGAAAAGCACTTGACACCTCATTTTGAGTTAACACCGAAATATAGTAAACATACGACGTCTTCTCTTCCTGGCTGGTTTAACAGCCTGTTTCTTATGAACTTGTTTTATTTATTTCTTCAGAAGCACATAGTAGCACACTCTCTATTTTAAGGTTAAATTTTAAATATTTTAAATTCCTCTTCTTCTTCTTATAGTTCAATTTTGCCAAGAGCACAATTCTGTGATTTGAGTTGGTAATTAAGACCTGCGTGTAGGGATCGTTAGTTTTTTTTAAAATTCGCAAGACCGCGTTAGAAAGCTAAGCCATCTTAGCAGCCCTTTTAAGCGTGATCCATTGAAGGAGCCGGTAGTGCTTAGGCTTGGGGCAGTAGCCTAACTAGTAAATTTGGTCAAGCCATAATTTTTATTCACGCCATAAGCTTAGGCTTATAATCGATACTGAGCCCCCACAGGTCACTTGGGGTAAGTCTTGCGAATTCGTTTGAATTTCATTTTGTAAGGTGTATTTTTTTTATATCTTAGGGTTGCCAGTATCCCTCATATGAGGCAATTTTCTTTGGTGTGATATCATTATTGGTATATCATCTTTCCGATGTAACGGTCACACACAGATGGTATTATTTTAAGAAGCAAGAGGTCAATAAGCGAAAGAATCCGAGTCGTCGATTTTTTCTTGGACCACGTAGACAGTGGAGATAATTTGAGAGTGGAGGCAGCGTGTTGTAGAGGGGTCCCTGCAGTCATACCTGATTCTGGAACAAAGTTACACCAGGGCCTTCTGTTGGGTGGTATTATTTATAACATTTTGTTTGATTTAAATTTCTACTTTTCATATATTTTTTTTTACTTGTAAGAAATGGTACCATTTTAATTAAATTTTAACATTTTTCAAATATTCATACTAAATTTTCTTAAATAATACTTGTTAAACCTTGTCATAATTAAATATTTTTTTTATCAATCATTCAAATTTCAACTTAATTAAATTTTTTTGCTATTGCTAAATAAATTATTCAACTGTCCCATTGTCAAATATTAAAGTCAACTTATTATTAACATGTGTGTTTCCTTTCTTCTACTCATTTAGCTGGATATATATTATTGGTGAGCTTATTACATAACTTAGGTACTCAGTATTGTTTTCCTTAGCTTTCACAATACTCATGGTTCATATAGTAAGTTAAGGTGGCGCCCTGAACATCTATTTTTTTGTTTATATATATATTCACTATTTTATATTTTTTTTTGCAAGTTAACAAATGAGTAAATATCGAACCACGACCTCGCTTTCCCATAACCCAGAGCTGCCGTTCGCATAATTGAAACACTTCCTGGTTTTAAGCCAAGGGGTGTTACAATTTCCTTGATAGCTGGCCACAACCCCTCGCCATTCGGTTCTGTCCGCTGCAAGTTGTTCCCATTGCTCGTCTGCAATACCGCAGGATTTTAGATTTTCATGTCATTGGATAGATTTAGTAAAAATAACAGATACGTGTTTTTCTTTTGTTTTTGAATTGGACGTTTTTTTATGAGCACAAGACGCTACTCTTGAAACAGTAATGTTTTCTTCTCATTTTTTGCGATTACAGCGACACCATGCAAGAAAAAAATATCCGGGATAAAATTTACGTATTTTTTGCCGCAGAATCCGATTCCGCAATAAAAAATAGGGGTGTCCATTTGAAATTTTAAAGTTGTCCCTCACCCCACCCACAGGGTGGTGGGTGGGGAGGTCATTTTGATATCAGTAGATAGTTTTTGGAAAAATTCTTGACACGTATTTTTTATTTTTCGATTTGATGCAAACTATTCGAGATTTTCCACCGTTCCCATACTTTTCTAACACCCGGTACTGTAATACAAGACACGGCCAATTATTATCGATTCCTAGGTATTGCACAACAAGATATGAACATTCCCCATATATACTATATCAATGTGTTGCCTAAGGAAATTAGAAACGTAACAAACTTTTATAAATTTAAAAAGAAAATAAAAGAATTATTAATTTTAAGTTCATTTGATGATATAAAGACATTTTATACTCAAATTTTTTATTTTTTTTTTAAATTGTAAAGTCTGGTTTTTTTGGTTTAGCGATTGATGTATCTACTAGTGTCATTGTAATTTTAACGTATTATCTTTTCCTTTATAATGTTAATACAGTAATAATTGTTATGTACACTTTTCCATTTGTTCTTCTTTCATATACATGTATATTGACTACCATTTTATATTCTTTGACTTAACATATATACATTGTACAACATCTGGACAGTTGTTACTTATATTTTGCAGGAAATTGACGAATTGTGTATAATAAGATTAATTGAGGAAAATTGAAAAAGGAGTTTAGCCATCGATAATAGTAGTTAGTAATCTTACTGAACGTTGTCATACTATGGCCAATTAGTCTCTTGTAGAATACTTGAAGAAATTATAACCAAATATCAAGTAGAATTGCCATATCAAGATCCATTTTATATAATTTGATGATATAATTGAAAGCTACTAGTGGGTACAAAATAAGTAATTTATATTTTCGCAAGGGATCCCTTTCCAATAAAAATAAAACAGAATTATTGTTTCTTTTTAGCTTTCACTCCTGATAAACTTCTAAGTCCGTAACAATGTTTTCTAACAGAAACTTTACTTTATTAGCTACAATATAAAGTCTACCTCGGCATAAGTTGTGTAATGCTTCCAGGCTATTTACTATTTTGTTTGGTGGCCTAAATCAATATCAGCTTAACTTTAGTGACCTGTGTCCTCAGGAGACTTTAGTATATACAACTAGAGGCGACATGCCCCAAAGTTCAATTAAAAAAGTTTGTATCTTCTTAGTATGTTATCGCCAACTCTTTTTGTGGTATTTGTATTCCATTGATAAAGATATATCAACCTAACTCCTTCAAAGAAAGGTAGAAATCAATTGTCTAATAGCTATATGCTTATACCAGTTTTAGTGGAAAATTTAACCGATAAGTTGAGCACTTTTATTGGAATTTTTCTTCCTGTGGGACTGAAATTTCAACAATTTGTGAACAGTACAGCAAAAGATCTAGCTCAAAAACAAACACCGTGTGCGTATATATTTAACGAGATTTCAACTTCCTAGAAAACGTAAAACCGTAGATCGACATATTTGCACTGAAAATAAATAGCAAAAAGGGTTTGATATTGATACGAGACCCATCAACAAAAGTCCTATGAAGGATATGTAGCTGGAAGGGATATTGTCTAGCTAATCCCAAAAGAACAAGAATAAAACAATGACAGAAGATGTCGACAATAATAGAAGGAAAAACAAGTATAGTAAAGAACTCAACACATCTACTGAAGAAAGTGCTAGTACTGAAGAGTAACAAACAAAAAGTAGAGTGAAATTATTATAGGTGGTAAAAAATGAACCTACCATGAAAGGATCATACCCAACGAAAATGAATCAATAAAAGAAAATGAAAGAACGAAAAAGAGATTCCAGAAAGACATCCAATGATTGATATGTTTTTTGCATTTGTTTAAAATGTCGAGCTTCGAAGTTACAAACTCCTGTCTAACATTTGTATAAGTTTGAAATTGTAGGTATACTCTAATAGTGCATAGAAAATTCCTGTAATAAAAAAAATGTTTGTTAATTTGGACCTTAATTATCTTTTACATTTTACTGGATTTACATAAATAGGCAGATTGATTTTTCGTAATATTTGGAATAGATGACTTTTAAACATAATATACATTTCCAGCTCAACTACTCAAGAGCAATCTTACACTATTAATATTCAAAACATATAGAATCATTTTTTAAATAACTTTATATTCTTCGCACATTTCTAAAAGGTGATGATTTTCAAATTGTGTACTATCATATATCTAAGTTACAATATTTTCTCATAGTGTATGCATTGCAGCTGCCAAAGCCAGTCGGCTTATCAGTTCGTTTTGTTATGTGCCAAATAGACGTCCAACCGTAATTGGCATTTCAGCGCGGATTTCTGCTAGCTGGAAACAAATCATAAAAAAGAGAAGTGTTCTTGTTGGCTAACGTTTCATGTTTACGTACGTATACCAAGTTGCTTTATACTATTTTTAAGTTAATGCCTTATTTTGATACTTTTATTTTAGTTTCTATTGAAGTTAAAACTGAAATTACAATTAAAACAGTTGTTAAATGTGATTAAAGTATATCATGTAATGGTTTTTCTAACATGATGTTTTCCGCATTAAATACTATAGTATTCGGTAAACATTTTACTTTCAAGTTTAAGTCATACACTCTTCTATAAACGACCATACAAAATATTGTACGTAATTATAACTAAATATATATATATATATATAATGCATATATATAATGCATTAATTGCTACCACCTGCATGTGTTATTATAACGTCTTTTTGTATGGTTGGAACTATTATGAATAATTAACGCACCTAATAATATCCTCTTCAAATATGAATATATTTGTATGTCATAATATGACAATTTTAAAGAAACATTTATGATGTATTATTTTCAGTTAAATAATACGCCTTTTAATGTACTCTTAAATAATATTATTGACTAGTAATATAATTATCCAAAAAGTGATTTAAGCAATTGTAACGAAATATTTATAACGAATTAAATACATTCTTCTACGTATGCTATTTTACATCTTGTTATCTACTATCGAAGACAGTTGCAAATAATTAACACAAATATAACCATTCTAATAATAATAATAATACAACATAATTTAGGCAATTTTTACGTTTTGCTATATAGTTAACAAAATTCCAATTCATTAATATTATAATATTTACTATGAAAATTATGTTTCATTAAATAAGTACTTTTAATTAAACTGGCATAAGGCACTAATCTTGGTAATTCTGGTGAATATGACAATAGGATAAATTAAAGCATTATACATATGTTAAAATTATTCTCATCTAGAAAGATTTTTTTTTTATACATTTATTTAACGTCGGCCTATTTCCGCTACTGAGGCCTAACACCGACGCCTGTAGACGAGCTACCCGCAACCAGGAATTTTTCCGAACCTCTTCCCTTAAGAAGAGTAGGGATCCTTTACTTGCCTAACATTTAATAGACAAGGGACCGACGGCTTTACATCCCCTCCGAAGGATGGTATATCTCCTATACAACCCTCGCCTAAGGTTGTATAGCTTCCACGCATACACTGATATACAAGCCGCTGGAAGATGTGTGAGGCGAGAACGCGGTTTCCGTTGGAATGGTCACCGATCCAAGTACTAACTGCGCCTGTCGTTGCTTTACATCGCATACCGAAGTATGTACATAGTAAAGACGCACCTACGCTCGCATCCATCTAGAAAGATCATATGTCTTTTAATATATGGTTCTATGTATTTGATATTATTAACAGTAATAAACATATAAATAGTCATATAATATTATATATGGATTTATAATGAAATATTCACAATCAATTAAATGGATTCTCCTACATTTATTACTATTACATCTTGTTATATACTGTCATAAACGGTTAGATATCATTAATATAATAATAAATGTTCCCAAAATGACATAATGTAGGTTAATTTTAAACGCATATTTATGATATATTAATTACACTAAGTGGATATGTCATTATTATGTCTCTTTATACAAGGTTGACATGTCTGCATTTTATTGACAAAATAACTGTCTTGAAAATGATATATATGACATCATACGTACTACAAGAAACTTGTTAAGGTGTTAATTTCATTTTGGAATATGTACTATTAATACATATATATGATATCAATTTGCAGTTACTCGCGTAGGAATTAATATAAATTATGTAATTTTAAAATAAATGTTGAGATAGCGACACACTTCATTATAAGTTTCTCTTTTCGTCGTAAGTTTATCGACTTTATCTTGACCTACAAAAAAATCTCCAATCAACTGGTAGGAAGCACTTACTGGCCCTAATATATAAGTAACTATAGGAAAATACAGTCATCAATGTATGTATAATTTTATAGAAGAATGAAGGAAACTATATAGAATTCTCAAAAGGTAGTATGAGTAGATATGGTGGTGCTTCAGGCCACCCCCACCATTTCAATTATGCCCAAGCGACCAAAATAGAGAACATAAAACCACATCCCCTTCCTCTCGCTTGAAATTTAAAACCTCAGCAGGCTGAACTAAGAAAACAATTCTGTTAAAAGCTGCACCTTTACATATATAGTCCTGTACAGAAGCTGTACCCATGAAGAACGGGCCCGTAAAAACTGGTACAGATCTACTGAGGTGATAAAATGATAAAATATGTTAAAATATATTTAATCATTAAAAAATCGAGTATTACTATATAAATAGGATTAAAATAATTATTTTACAATAAACCACTTTGAATAGTAAATATCGTAAACAAGCTCCCGGAAAGAGTAAAATAAACGAAGTGCAGTAGTTGGAGTTGTAATTTAAATTGTTAATTAAGATCTATAATATATTCATGGTTTACCATAAAGCGATTGCGATAAATTATGCGAAATTGGGGATGTTAATAATACAGTGTAACATTCATAAAGGCAGGATATAATGTTGATGATAATAATCGACCAAAAATGCACTTTAAAGGTTTTAACGGTTAAGGTGTTACTCTCACATACGTAGTGACTTGGATAAAAGGTGTAAGAATAAGTTATTTGTTTTAAAATACTAATTTTAAGAGTGTTTTATGGAATATCTAGTGTCGTTTTACTGAAAATTACTACTTATTTCATGCCCTCTTAAATATTTTTAAAATGTTTCTTTTATTATATGTAACTTCTTTTATATTGAATACGTGCTGTTTTACAATTTTATATAATTTGTGCATTTTTACCGATTATTATTCGAAATTCTGGAAGTATTGTAGAAGAATGTCCAATTTCTAGATAATCATGAACTTGTTATAATTTGTAATTTTGACAAAGCATTTCAAATAATATGCCTTTACAATTCCATTTATTGCCATGTTCACAGTCAATTAATTATACGTGTTCCAGCAGTATTTTGTAAAAGACGCATACACCATAACAAACCTTGTTTATGTTACTAGTGTCATTAGTAGATCTATCTATACAGAGCTTACTAAAGCTTTTGATATGACTGACCGCTGGTGAAACGTTGGATTTTCTGTTTCTCTGGACTTACTTATTCGGCCATTTGTATCAAAGTCCTGCTTATAAAGCGCCCGTTGTACTTTTGGCAAGTAGGCACTAAGCCCATCCAGCAAGGTATTACGTCTGTAGGAGACAAGAGTTAAGGAAATTTGTAATGGGTTACGATTAATGATGCATTTGAAAACTGGCAATAATACAGAAAGTCCTTATAGTATGCATATAAATATTTATTTCAACGCCTTCACTCAATAAATATACATAACAGATAACACATATTTTCAAGAGGAGCATTTGAACGCTTTCAAATACCTACTCGAAATTAATGCAAATGAAAATAAATTAGAGGGTTTTAAGAGCATCCAGATTAGAAAAATCGTCAGCAATTTCCAATAATAAAACCTAATATTTTTAGCACTATAATGTAAATAGTTGAATATGTTTCCCAAACTGCAATCTGCTGTCAAAAATAAAACAAAGGACACTGTTATACGCATACTCATACGATTTTGACTCCATTTTGCAAGTTTGGTTATACCATCTTTCCATAGTATCGATTTGCAATTGAAAATCTAGACACTCACTGAGATTTGGAACAATTGCATACAACGTCAGATCATCAACAAAAAGGGTTACTACTATTTTAACGTTTTCCAAATGTTATCAATATAATTGAAGGATAGGAGTGGTCCTAAGTTGGATCCTTGTGTAACCCCAGACATTGAAAGTTAGATGCAAGTCAATTAAATACAACAAAATTGTAGTCACTCTTTTAAGTAAGAAAGGAATAGAAGAACTAGCATGTTACTGAATCTGAATACATCCAATCTATTGAATAATAAGTTACTAATAAAATACGAATAGTACCTATTATTTTATTTATTTAAAGGACACTAATTGTTTGCCTTGGCATTTTAAAATATATTACAGGCATTTTTACACTTCGACAATAAAGTTATGGAAATCGTCACCTAATGGAATGTTTACCCCGAGTTTTATTTTTCGCGCAAACATTCCCTCGGATCTTTTTCGTAGCATGCTTGCATGCAACACCTGTCCCTTGCGAAATATCGTTTATTGAAAACATTGAATTTCTGATCATGAATTTTATACCCAATTTTCCTATTAATATGTGCATCATCTGCATTGGGAAGCAATTCAAAGAATGCGAGGTTTGAAGTATATATAAAAATAATTTAGAATCACCCGCTAGGAAAATTCATTTGCAGTAATTTGTCGAATGTCTCTCTGAAGTGTTATAGCGAGCGTCTTCAGCACTTATTTATATGATAGTGGAGATATCAGATAGACTGCTAGCAGACTGCGAGATCGACTGTGTTCTGCGTTACAAACAGATCCACTTTATGTTTGTTTATGTCACAGAATTGCCTTCTTGAATGCTGCACTATGCATTAACCACCCTTGAGCTCTACAGTAAATCTAAGATAAAGTCTATTAGTTTTGCAGCTGTATTGATTACACATATGACTGTATACGTGATGCCACCACAAATGTCACAGTCTGCTTACTCCATGTGACTTTGGTGTAATTTGCTCTTATTGTTCTTGTAACGTTGTCCAATAACTTGGATATTTTTATTGCGGGTGGAAATTGTAGACTGTACGTGTCTGTATGAACTGGTGAGAGATCAAATTATATAGCTGTTTAACATATTTATTAGAGTAATAACGAACATAACAGCTGCCGTAACATATCAATAAAGATATTTTCTCTGTTACGAGTTGTTGTTGCCCACATTATTTTTACAACTTCTTACTGAATAAATTTGTGTGCCAATAAGTACAGTATACTTCTGGTTTCCTCTTACCTCTACTTTTCTTATGCCTCTGGAGAGTCTTATCAATTTATATTCTCATCTTTTTTCTGTCCATCCGTTCTGTACAGAATGTTACACAAGCGTCAGCCTTGCTTCAAAATAAGACTATTTTACCTACCCGTCTTTATTTTTAAATTTATAAAAAGAGACCAATAGGTTCCAGGTTCAAATCCTAGCAAGGGTATGAATGTTATGTGACCATATTTTATGTGTTACCAATATGATAGCAGTGCACTAGATGCAGTTGTGTGGGAAACAATACGACTAGTTGATGTCATCTCTTTCTGGTAATATCACAAGGAATGGTTAGCTGTATATGTGTGTGTATGTGTCTTGGTTATAGGGTGGAATATAATAAAAATAATAATAACAATGTCGATTTCATTTAAAGAAATACATATAATAACATATATTTATAAATCAACTGTATCAACTTTAAATACGTGAAAATTAACGTCAGGGCAAGAACGTCAGGACAAGAATTTAAAGGAGTGTAAATGACGTAAAAGCGACTAATAATAAAACATTTATTTGCTTTGTAAATTATCAAAATTTAACTAAGCTTGTGACGATAATTTAAAAGACGTAAATAAAACATCATTTTGATCCCTCTACTGTTTTATACCACTTCCGATGCGTCACAATATTTTACATATTTTCATGATACTTTATTATCAACAAATTAAAAATAACTCTCTGTTGATTAACCATTACTAGAATTGTGTTAGGAATAAAAAGTGGAAAGCCATTCGGCCACATAACTCAAGAGGATTTATCGTGAAAACGTTAAGAATAGCTTAAAAAAGCCTATATATCCATTGTCTGATAGTGTTATTTCTTGTGCGGCAAAATCCTCAACATCGCTTAATCTTGAGAAACTAATTCCAATGAAATGGCTGATATGTTCCCAATAAACGACAAACAAACAAAAACGAATCACGCTTGGTTGTTTACAACATTTCAAAATTATTGTAATTTGTACAAATAATTGAAAGGTATCGTACGTTTTTTCGATACAAATATAAAACAACCACGGGTTCTTCAACACTCGACATGCTGTATAGCTGAAGTAATCAGTTTCCGGCACATAAAAAACGCAAAAAAAACTTTACGACCCCCATTAAACTCGCTTATCTTTATAGGTTTTAATGTGTGTCGGGTCGTTTGATGACAGGCATCCTGCATGGCCCGCGGCGATAATAATTATGTCGTAAAGTTTTTGTTACGTTTTTTGAGTGCAGGGGAGTCCTTACTTGGACTATACCTGACTAGCTTCATAAATGTCACAAGAGAACAAATATTAATGGCGTAGCGGTTGTAGTGCTTTTCACTCATCACAGACAGACAGATTTCCAAAAAGTTTAAAATTTTCCAAATAATTCATCAATCACATTCACCAAATCAAACTATTTAAAAAAAGTCATTGCGAATTTTAAATTTGCAAAAAACTACAATTTTAGTCAACAAAATCTGAAAAAAGCACCGGTAATTCACGAATAGTCCAACTCAATTGACAAACCCACTCCAACATTCATATTCACCAAAATACAACTAAAAAGTTACAAATTAATGTCCTAAAAAATATAGCCCCCTCACAAACTCGTCTCATATCACATATACTTTCCACACCCCAAGTCACAACGTTATTACTCGCTTTTATAAATTTTTATAAGACATTTTTCTCTTACATTCAATTCCTCAATCAAATTTTAAATCATATATCAAAACACTCTTTATTCATTTTCCCGACGTGCCAGCTAAGTATTCATCTAAACTACTTTCCATTTTGTATGTTCCACCCTGTATCAAAACTTGCTTCCCATTCAATTCAACACACCTCTATAGGAACGCTCTCATATGAGATCAACATAGTTTAAAAGACCTTCAAATACATTACGGGCCGCTTCCGAATTCAATTCTTACCGCAGTTATTGCAAATAACTTCCAAACCAGAATCAATTCAAACTTCATTCTTATATTAATAAGTTCCCCTTGCTATGGTCCATCTTATCCTATAACTTTTCGTCCCGAATGATTCATTTTTCAAAATGCATGATGCAATGTTGTGTAATATTGCGCAATATTACGAAATGTTGCGCAATCGAACCCAGTTGACTTGCGGGGAGTAACTATCCAGTCCTTTCCAGATATCTGCAAGCACCGTCCCCATCGAACCATATAAATAGCTGAGCCCGACGATTTACGACTAAGTCAGTTTCTTCGGTGTATCTCGCGATCATCTAAATCCAGTGCCCGTACTGCTTCCAAGGCCGAAACCTTGTAAAAAATTTCAATATTAAATTTGCCCCATCGCATTAAATTAAGTGGCTACTCAACCAAATAATTATTCTAGAATTTTCAGTCTGTTCTCCGCGATGCTACTATTTTTGTGTTTTAAGTCAGAATTTGTATTATCGACGTGATACATCATTACAGTGTTAATTTTAAATATTTTATTAGTACATACGCTTACGTTCTGTGTTCTTCATTTAAATAAATTATTTTCGTCCGTTTAAGAACAAAGTATTATTCCAAGAAGAATACATATACAGGGTGTAGTCTTTGACCCTGTCTAAGACATTAAAAACATTCAGTGCAAAATAAAAAACTATTAACAAAACAAACAGTGTACAAAATAATAAGAAAACCGTATACAGGGTGTAGCCTTGACCCTGATCAGCAGATTTTAAGCAACTCCCTCGAACTTTTTTTTATACATTTATTTAACGTCGGCCTATTTCCGCTACTGAGGCCTAACACCGACGCCTGTAGACGAGCTACCCCCAACCAGGAATTTTGCCGAACCTCTTCCCTTAAGACGAGTAGGGATCTTTTACTTACCTAACATTTAATAGACAAGGGACCGACGGCTTTACATCCAATCCGAAGGATGGTATATCCCCTATACAACCCTCGCCTAAGGTTGTATAGCTTCCGCGCATACACTGATATACAAGCCGCTGTGTGAGGCGAGAACGCGGTCTTCGTTGGAACGGTCACCCATCCAACTACTAACTACGCCTTACGTTGCTTTACATCGCATATCGAAGTATGTACATAGTACCAAGAGGCTTGTGTGTGTTCAAGCCCTGATGTGCTAGTTCGTAATCAACTGGTTGCCGACAGGTCACTATCATAAAAATATCGTAGCGGTATCGTCGCCGTCCCGTAGTGCTGGTGGGCGATCGGCCTAAGATATAAATATTATTCAATACTTTGTTATACGGCCGGTATTTAATTATCATTTATTTATTTTCACTGCTATTTCTCGTTTCTATGTCATTTATGTTTCTGTAGTATGTACTGTCCTGTAAATGGGTCTTTTGTTGAGAAATAAAGTTATTATTATACTAAAATCAATATCAGTTTATCTAGTTTATGATCTAACATGACTTATGATACCAATTTAAAAAAAAAACAAATTAAAATTATCCATTTGCATCTCTTTTATTGAACTTTTTGTATCATCCGCGTAATATGTCCACAATTTATGAACTATTGCTGTTATTGTTCGTTTCCAAAATGAAAATAGTTATTACTTTTTACAGAGAATGGGAACAGTCCACGGAGAAGAGCTGCCTTACATATTCGGTGCACCTCTAGTTGACGGCTTCAATCATTTCCCCAAAAACTACACGCGATCCGAGCTGGCGCTGGCGGAATCGTTCATAATTTACATCGCTAATTTCGCAAGGACCGGGTGAGTATTTTATTTGCCCTAACGATCCACACAAATTACTAATGAAATAAATCCAGCCTATATGCAAATTGCTTTATACATCACACGGGTTGTTATTTGCAATGAGTCTAGATTAAAAAATAAAATGCTTTGGTAGTTAAACCTTTTGCCGTTCTGATATTTTCGTACGATAAAATTTTAATGATATCGCCCCTTGTGATTTATCCACGGTCATTAAAATTTTAAATTCGAAACTTCAATTCCTGCCACAACTGTAACACAATATTTGTTTGTCAAACTTTTATATTTTGTAAAAAAATATGCTAAATGATATCAAATATGCAAAATGTTTAATTTGTTGACACAGAAGCACGTTCCTTTAGTAGCGCTGGTCAGTACACAGCAAATAGCAATATCTAAACTATTTATATTATTGTATAAACACAATTTATACACGTTCGTAGACTTGAAATGTGTTACCACATTCAGTTTTACTGTAAACTTACATAACACAGCCATAAAAACAAAGGGGCTTCAGAAACGTGTAATTTTTAAAAATCGGTAGTGAAACTATTAAAATGATTTTTTATTTCAAAAACTCAAGACTGTTAGTAATAGTAATTAATATGTAGATTTAGTGAGTTAAATGTATGTATATAAGAAAATATATATATAATTTGGATTGCCGGAAAAGAACTAAAGATTAATAAAACGGTCTCTTGTATTAAAAATACTTCTAGGTTAATTTATATGGGACCAAGCGACACAGCACGAGAGATAATATTTGGTCAATAAATAAAAATATTAGACCACCTAATGATGACTAAATATGGAAACAACATTCACATCTACACTGTTCAAAGTTTGAACTGGTAAAGGAAATTTATGTTAATCTCAATGAAAACAAGTAAAATGTGTATCTCCTTTAATAACAGAGATAATGAAGTGAATCAAAAACGAAAATATTAAGAAAAGGTGAGGCTAGCGTTTGACTTTTATTCTAATTTGACGTTGTTACTGATTTACCCCACAAGGTGTTACAGAATTTCGTAAAAAGCACGTTTTAATTTTTAAACTCGGTATTCATACAAAATTAAATGACCGATAAAACTCACTTACATAATAACATTCTCGACCAATCAGCTCAGAATAAAAAAAAAATCATACAAATTGGGCAAATAGTTTAGGAAAAATTAACATTGGTATACTTTATACGAGGACAATTGAAACTGGTCAGTGTTAAAGCACAGGACCGTGCGCACTGAACTTGATATTTTGTTCTATATATTTAGCAATAGTATCGAGATTCGAATGGTTGTTGAAACTGTGCAGGCGAGTCCGAGACTGGCAATGTAATCAGTCTGAATGAACCATCTACGGCTGCACTGGTTTAAAGATAATAAACTCGACAGGCCTACTAGCACAAAAAAACTCGTAAATCGTTTCTCAGTAGTTAACGGTGGACTTATGAGATGCGTTGTAAATGTGCCAGTGCAGTGCATAAATACCTGTTATAATATCAAGCGTAGGAGTTTAGTTAGTTATTGTTCATATTTATAAATATTTACTACTATATAAATGGTAAAATATTTTAATTATTTACTAATTTACCATGGGTTTCTGGAGACCATTTGAAACAGAGGATAATATAATAACGCCCGTAAATCTTATCATTCTCTTATGACAAGCATTTCTATTTACCTCCGCTCATGTACAATAAAGAGATGCCGACTGTTTTTGTCGGCTTTTAGTTTTTATACGGTTTCAATTAAGTTCGTATACACTTTACTTTAACTTTGCCCACAAAAATTCATTAAGAAATTGACTGAGTAAAATCGCAGTTTGTAAAATTATTATAATCACCTAATGTGTTTAATAAATTTTTGTATGAAGTACATAAGACAGAAAATATATTTTGGAAATCATGTATTTTATACTATTTTTATATTTCCTCCTTATATATCTCAAAATTATGTCCTGTGTAACGAACAAAACAAACTTGTTTATGTAGAAATTTTTCATTTTTTATTTAGCACTGAAGTATTTTATAAATTAGTAATGGAGAATTTTAATGTGCTATTTACAGAGGTGTCGATCCTAGGCCGAACTATTGCAAATATTTGCTACAAAAAAGCTCGTATATTGACAAATGCACACCATTTTCTGTTAAGAAAAGATGCAACGATCTTACCGATCTTGTCATAATGCAAGAATAACAGACGTAAATACGTCAATAAGCTATCTTTCGCTTTAATCGGGCTAAATTGTGTGTTGCAAACAGAGATAAGTTTGTCTCAATGACCTACTAGTCCGAATCACAGAAGCGTTCGCTTCCGAATGTATTTACATCAACTACTGATCATGTATCTGTATTGGACATTGGCCAGTTCAGTAGATAATTAGTTGAATTTACATGTAGTTGCTTTAAACGAAATGTTTGATATATCGTAGGTTACTTATTCGAGCTCTGCTTCCGTCAATTCATATTCGCTCGCATTTTCAACTTTCAACTTTTCAAAAATCTGCATGTGGTCTTTCGAAAAATACCTGGTTCGGTATATATCGCTACTTTCCAAGGTACCAAAATTATTATGGAAACTCTATACGACAATTTTTTTTTAATGAAGGTATAAAGTACTAAATTTATTTTCGAATTAAATTTATTGTAGATTATACAGATAATTGGAATTTCCGCAGCTTGTCGCAAGATGAATTAGTGAATATGTGTACTGATGACATTTAAGACCCATATTGATTATAACAGGCCTTGATGAGAACACCAAGTACAATGTACAAAGCTTTATAGCAAGTCCTATACAAAGCTATAAGCCATTATAGTGTAAGAGGGAATGTATTATAATACAGTAAAATATTTAGATACATGTCAAATTCATATTCTGAAAGCAATGGTAAAAAAGAAAAAAGATATTCCACTGAAATACCTCCAAGTCATTTACTAAACATCAAAAAATGACAAATGCATTAGAAAGTTGTATTTTTATTCGCATTAAAAATGCAGTATGTGTCAATATTTGCAATAGTGTACACGCGAATATCAGTTTTACAGCCAAAAGTGTTTTTTATCAGATAGTTTATGTTCGAAAATTTATAAGTATATCAATATATAAATTGTTTAGACATCCAATAATTAATAAATAATAATTGAAATTCAAATTATTTGAATCTTTACGAGCAACTGCCGAGTTTTGACGAGCTCATCCGACCCGCGCGTGACGTATGATCCCTTGTTTATGCTTTTTAATTATTATGAGGTGTTTCAACGAATATATACAGATTTATCCATTTTAAAAATCAAAAGTTACACAAATTTACGACCGAATAAATACTAAAAACGCTTTACTTTATCACGATATTCACGGCCCCGTCAAAAGTAAACAAATGATATGACGTCACTGCGGTATGTCAGCCGTCAAAACGCAATAGTGACGTCAAACCCGTTTTACTGCGCGGACTCTTTCAAATTAGATTTTATGCCGAACTCAACATATTTCAATGAAATTAATAATCAAAATTGTTGTTTTAATAAAAATAGAATCTAATTTTATTAATATTAAAATTTATGGCCAAATGTTTAAACTGAAGTAATTTTTATGTTTTCCTTCTTTAAATGTCTCTAAACCTTTTAGAGTCTAAGTGTAAGTTGCCTTACACTGTATAACGTGGTTAATTGCTTTTGGATATCTTATATATTCAATATGGTATTTGTACAATTGAGAATGTTATTTGATGCTATAGTAGACACAACATTACAAGTGATCAGAAAATCCATTAGCAGTATGTGTAACTCGAGAGGAAATAGATTCCATATATATCCAGACATAATAATAACAATGGTAATAATAATCATGCATCTTTATTAGCTAAAAAAGCTACAATTGTATCACAAGAATATATAGAACAGAAGCCCAATAACTATTCACTAGCTTAGGTACCTTAAATCTATATACAGGGTTACTGGTAATTAGATACATTCCTTTGGAGATGTGATGGGGCATGATCTAAGAAGTAAATTTAGCCCTAACATATATTATGCAAAACTCAATAGTTTTTGAGATATTTAATTTTTTTTGCTTTTCTCAAAAAGTAAATCTTAATGTCCTAAAAGTTAATTTTCGAAAAATCTATTTGACATTTTTACATTTTTTTTTACTGGATTACTTGTCCAATATTATAGATATCCGTTTGGAATGAAAAATATCTGGAAACATTTCGATCATGGGAACATCTGAAATAAAAACTTTAATTTTTTTTTTTAAAATCAACTATGAAATTTACCTATTTAGGTTTTTCAAAAAAATATTAACGTAACACGCGTATAAATTATTATAAAAACTGCCTTATTTCAATAGCTATCTAACAAGGTACAAATGTTCAATGTACCCTTAATAGTTCTAAGAAAATACTAGTAAAAATAACACAAGTAGTACGAATTTTATTTTTAGATAAACAGTAAAAAACATTTTAAAAGTAGAGTTTAATTCTTCATTAATTCCAAAGTTGTACTTTATTTTTTATATGTCTTGCTCAAAATGGGAGCCCCTATTCCGTATACAGACACGGCAGCGTCTTCTTATTTCCATCCTTGTTACTCTGGTTGTCAGATGATGCCTTATGTGTTGGGCAGCATCGACTATCCTTTGTCTAAGGTTTTCTATAGTATTGACTGGTGTGGCATAGACCATCTCCTTCATATGACCCCATACGTAATAATCAAGGGGTGTTAAGTCAGGGCTTCGCGCTGGTCAAGGTATTGGGCCCGCTCTTTCAATCCAACGGTTAGAGAAACGTTGATCAAGTAACTGTCGTACTGCCAGCCGATAATGTGCTGGACAACCGTCGTTCTGAAACATCATTCGCTGTCTGACGGCGAGAGGAACATCTTCTAAAATCACCGCTTAAAACATTTTCATAGATTTCCCCGTTTAAATTTTTAGTAAGAAAGTCTGGCCCTATTAAATAGTGGCCAATGACTCCCATCCACACATTAATAGAAAACTTCATTTGGAAACTAGTTTCACGTGTTAACTTGGGATTTTCCTCTGCCCAATAATGTAGGTTGTGGAAATTTGTTATACCCTCGCGATTAAATTTCGACTCGTCCGTCCATAAAATACTTGTTAAAAAATTTGCACTTTCTGCATCTGAATTTAACATAAAGCGGCAGAATTCCACTTTCCTTCCAGGATCACCTTCCTCTAAGCCTTGGACGGGGGTATAGTGGTAAGGATGACATCCGACTCTACGTATCGTAGACCAAACTTTCCACTGTGACGCTCCGGTTAGTCTTGCGACTTTATTAATTGAAATAGTTGGGTCTTCCTCAAAATACCTCAATATTTCTTCCTCATCATCTGGTTCAGAAACGGGAGGAGCACCAGCGTCACTTCTTCTACATTTCACGGAGCCAGTTTCAGCGATATTTCGATATGCCGTACTGAATACACGTGCATTTGGTAAGCGGCGGTTAGAGTACCAAAGACCATATTCTCGGCGAGCTTCAGCAGCGTTGCCACCACAGTATCCATAGACAAACAAGATATCAGCGTATTCTGCGTTGGTATACGCGGCCATGGCACAGAAAATACAATAACAATAACTACGAGCAAAATCAAAATCTTCGATAACTAATTTAACAAGACCAACAAACTTAAGGGACACGGAGATAAGAATATCAGTTAATGACATATATGCACAAACGTCAAAGTCAAGGACTGACTGACTTAAATGAAAATGAACGATTAGTCGTTTAATAAATTCCGCCACCAGCATTATCTTTACTAATTTTTTATTAGAACTATCAAGGGTACATTAAACATTTCTACCTAGTTAGATAGCTATTGAAATAAGGAAGTTTTTATAATAATTTGTACTCGTGCTACATTAATATTTTTTTGGAAAAACCTAATAGGTAAATTTCATAACTGAATTTAAAAAAAAATTTTACAAGTTTTTATTTTAAATGTTCACATGATCGAAATGTTTCCGGATATTTTTCATTCCAAACGGATATCTATAATATTGGACAAGTAATCCAGTAAAAAAAATTAAAAATGTCACGTAGATTTTTCGGAAATTAACTTTTAAGACATTAAGATCTACTTTTTTGAGAAAAACAAAAAAATTTAAATATCTCAAAAACTATTGAGTTTTGCATAATGTATGTTAGGGCTAGATTTACTCCTTAGCTCATGCCCCATCACATCTCCAAAGGAATGTATCGAATTACCAGTAACCCTGTATATATAGCAATTACTGTAAAATAATTACCAATCTTTTTGTATTCTAACCTAGTCACAAAATGATCACTATTCTATTCCAATGTAACTAACACATAATTCGATGAAAGTGTATTTTTTTCACAATATTTTATTTCATTTGGTAAACTGTTGAATAACTGAATACCCTTACAGAACAAAGATTTCGATTCCATTAAATTGTCATGCCTCCCTACCACTATGTCATTTACACTACGAGTGATATAACCATGAGTATCTCGTATGAAACTCAATTCATCACATAAATACCTTGAAGCCATATCATGTTTTATTTTAAATATAATTTTATATTTTATACTGATTTTAAAACTATATAATAATAATAATAATAATAATAATAATAATAATAATAATAAACACCACAGAAATTAGACAATTCCCAATTCCAGAAGCTAGGGCTTGTGCGGAAGAGGGCTACACATTGAAAAAACGCGGACAAACAACCATTTCCTCCGACAGTGCCGGACCCCTTGAGTGCTTCAGCAAGGGATGGAATGGGTAACCCCTAATATATTTTTAAAATCCATTCATTCTACATTTCAGAATAAAATATTTTTTAATTCCCTTGTTAATTCTAAAACGTTTTATTCACTTTAAAAAATGCAATTTTCGTGATAAAAAATAAAATTTACGTTCATGCATTTCAATCGTTACTGATACCGATAAATTTTTAAATAAAGTTTTAGTAGGCTGCTATAATCGAAAATTCTAAATATTCATTAACAACTTCTGTGCCATAATAAATTACATATTTTTAAAATCAAATTGACAAATATTATATTTATTAATGGAATAATATATTAAATACAAATAATAATATTAAAGAAGTGAAACAATTTAAAAATTTATTAAAATTACAAAAAACAAAATATTTGGCATATCTACTACAATTATTGAAAGGCATCTTGTGAGTTTTTTTCATCCCTTTGAGTGTTTCACCAAGGGGTGGAATGGGCAAGCCATAATAAATAGGTGACTAATGCCAAAATATATTTTAGAGGCCCTTGGTTCTCGTATACATACTAAATTTCAATTTAATTTTTTACTAATTTTAATAATAGGGTGGGGGTGGCAATGGGGGTGGCAATGGGGGTGGTAGAGGGGGTGGCTAACGCCAACAAATTTTTTGAGAAGTTTCATTCTTGTACACACACTAAATCATATTTTATTTTTTTTACTCTCTTTCACACTAGTGTGGGGGTGGCAGATGTGTATTTCAACAAAAAAAAAATTAATTAAGCCCTCCCCCGCAAGGCTCACCTCCTAGGGTCGGGGAAATTCTGCCGCCCTCCATCGAAAAATTCGTTGACTGGACCAGGTATGTGTTCGGTAGATTTGCAATAATACGAAATAAAAATTTTAACATCAAAATTTACTTATTCCTAAATGGGAAAGATCGTAGTTGTTCCGGACCGACTTCTAACATCTATTCCCACACAATGTACACTATATTCTTTGTTATAGCGTGAAAGCTCCTATAATTTTTGAAGGAGAAATAAAAGTATTGGTTGTAAATTCGATTCGATGCAGTAAGTGAAGTAATGCATACATACAATTTGTAATTTGGGCTTTCTTAGCAAAGACAAATTGATGTCAGTACGGAACAGAACGATAGGAAATGCCAAAGAAGGAGGGACTTGTCGGAGTTGGCACGAGTTCCAATTTACGTTGGCATTGTTCAAGATTTCGCTCCACAGATTTTGTATTCATACAATTCTGAATAAATTTTCTTTATGCTAATTCCCTAAGTTTATGCACATGACTTTGAATAGGATGCAACTAACTAGAAACGCAGGTACAAATATGCCGCGCAAAGGACGAGGCCGGATTTGATCAAAGCATTTTTAACGGGATACTTTTACAGGCGATGTAAAAACCGCCGATTTTTGTAATGCTGATTAGACATTTTATTTTAAGCAGTTATACTTTGTTCTTTATTTGATTATATTTTATAAACACAAATAAATCAGTGAAACTACTAGATTCTAGACGGCAAATATTATAATTAATATACTATGCTGCAAAAAGGTACATGAGAATGTATGTAGTGGAATAAAATTTAGGACTTGAAGTTACAAATTGGATATTGTCTGTTCAAGGGTGTTTTTTTTTAACTTTAACTTGTTCAGGGGCTCAAGTGGAGTTCACAGTCCAGTTATACAGTTTAGCGAAGTTCACGTATTGTTTGTACAAACAATAAAGTGGGCACATGAAATAAATAGGTGAAACTTTTAATAAATTTGTACGAGAAGTTGGTAAGTAAAATAGAGAATACGAGCGAGTTTGAAAATATGGTATATTGATACTTAATTATGCACTGCTTTTTTGTGTACGTAATTATTATACACTGTATTATTTGTACTTTTTTTGTTAAAGTGGTAGAATAACATGACTAAGGAAAGCAAAGGCTATTTATTATTATTATTTACTGATTTAATAAACTCTATCTTGTTTGATAATTTTGAGTATATCGTGTAGTTAGGAAATTTTGCAATTTTTTTTTGGTATACTGTTCCCAATCTTTATTCCTCCACTGAAAATACATATGTACCCAAAACGGTATACATAAGGCCGATGAAGAAAATGTTACATAAATAATTAAAAAAACAGTACCAAAAATAGAAAACAGTACACTATAATATAAATGTGGCTAAAATATATAAGACATTTTTGGACTTAGTCAGACCCTAAAATAATTATAAAAATAGATTATATTTATGTCATATGAATTTAAAAAGAGGAAAAAAAAACAATAATATGGAAAAAGGAGATATTAAAATACAATTAATTAAAATATTCATTGACTGTGTAACAGTTTTTGTTTAGCAACAATTTCCCTTTAAAAACATGTATACTACCAGAGGATTTAATATCTTCGTCTAAAAAATTATAGAATTTAGATCGAGTATCATGTGAATGTCCAACTTGATTATTTAAAAAAGTGTATTTGTGTTTATGGACATATGAACATACTTCCAGAATTTATAGGCTAGCAACAGTCAAAATTCTCTGTAACTCAAATTTAACAGTATACGAATTGCATATTTTTGCAGTAAAAATACCCTGGCTACTGTTACATGGCCTATGTCCATTTAACAGTTTTAGTTAAAAACTAGTGTTTTGTGGATAGTTAGCACGACCTGTATATTTTTTGGATTCAGTTTTTGCAGGTGAAACTGTTTTCAACTAACAGAATTTTACATGTATAACTGCTAAACCATGTCACACTGTTTTATGTACTTAATTTTATATCTTAGGAACTTAGTCCTGTTTTTCTATTAACACTATTATGTATCTCATATCCGTTGTAATACAGCATTATTATCCCAGGAAACAATTTGTCTACAAAATTTAGTTACATCAGATATCTATTTTTCAATTTTTATATTTTTGTTTACTATGGAGTACATATGGTTATTTTCCTTACCTTCTCTCATTCTATATATAGTAAATCCTATAACATGTAATATGTTACTGATTTATCGATAATATCAATACGTTTTACTACTTATTTACATCTGTTAATATTTGTTTTTATGTATAAAATAGAAATTGCAAAGGCAAATCAGCTGGCATGGAAAATAAACTATTATTATAGATTCCTTTTATCGATTATATGCCACTACTTTAGTTGAGTATGGGAATCTACAAGGCAAGTTGGTGCGCTTAAATTAACCACTGACAGATGGCCATAATTGTACGATTTCTATATTTTGATAGCTTTCAATTTAAATAGGGAATTAGATTTCTCACATTTTTTTGGTGGCGTTGTTTTCCAGTAAACAGGACAAAAAAAGTTTACCTTATCCGTAAAACTCACCAGGAAGTCATTTGCTTGCAGCCTTTGTACTGATTCAAACATTATAATTTTTAACTGCGGACTTCAGTAATTTATATTACAATTTTTATATCCCAGTTACAAAGTGTTTAACATACAGGTAATTTCATTATACTTATTTAAAATGTAATTAATCTTTAAATTTTGCCTTTGATATAATTTCAATTATTTTTAAAATAAATTTTGAATTCAAAGTCAATTCTTTTTAATTTAATAAGTAGTTAAAATGCTATATGTACCACATGGTTGTTAAAATATTTTTCTCTTTCCTTTTCATTTTTTTGGCAATTTATAGTCTAAGAAATCAGCTAACTCGTGCATAGCTAATAATAACTCGTGCATAGCTAATAATAACTCGTGCATAGCTAATAATTACTATTGCATAGCTAAAATTACTTTTGTACTGCTAATCAGCTTACTTTTGTATAGCTTAAATTAATTTCCTGCAGCTTTTGTATAGCTAGCTTAATATTTCGTGCAGCTAATTTAAATATATTTTGTACAGCTAACTAGCTTATATTTGCATAGCTAACATTGCTTAAATTTTGCATAAATAACTTGCATAAATTTTGTATGTGCTTATATTTGGTTAAATTTCCTACAATTTTCACCCCATTCATTGAGAGACGTAAATTGCCAAGGAAAATTTAGAATTCTTGCAATAAGAGACAATTGTGGGCCTGGATTGCTGTCCCAGAACCAGCCACCTGAACCATAAACCACCTAGGATACTGGTATCAATTTGTCTTTTATATATATATATATATATATATATATATATATATATATATTTTACATTTCAATTTGTCTCAAAACCGATTTGTCTAATTTTCTTTCATGTAATATATCTTGTCATTCATTTTAAACTATCTTTTTATTTCTCTTACCAACAATTTCAGTCTGATCTATAGCAGACTGGTTATTCGAGAAAAAGAGACAATTTTGCTTATTTTACTATAGATGGTGCCCAATTTAACATCGATTTTTCTTTGTCTCCTTTTCTCGAAATAAACAGAAATCTGTCGCTTATGCTGTACATGTCAGAAAGGGTAAGTTTCTCCACTCTTACGAATGCTCTGGACCCACGGCTCTCTGCTCCGGCTTAAACCAGCTAGTCGTCCGCACATGTTGCCTCAATTCTTTCTCAAAAAATAAATAAGAAGAGAAAGGAGGTAACACTACGTTAGTACTATTACCCCAGTTTATAATTCCATACCTCAGATGAGAATGAAAATTGGCAAAATAAAGGGTTTTAAGGATATCCTGGCTACAATGCTCAGACATAAATTTTAGAGCAAAACAACTTTTTCGTAGCTTTATACACGGATTTTCAATGTGATGGGCCCATTGCAGGTGTTTGACAAAAGTGACACCTAACAAATTATTAGCATTACAGGTATTTAACTCAAGGTCAGTACCATTACAGTGTTAGGCCTTCGGAATTGTTATTTAATGTAAATTTCAGTTTCAGTTTTATTTAAATTTAGATTATTCTTATAAGACCAACATATAATTTCCTGATAAATTATTTCAGTGGTTGTTTTTACTTGCGTTGAGCTATTTCCTGTAATTAGAACATTTATATAATCTGCGTAGCACATGACATGAATATTTGATGTTCTTTGCAAGTACAACAAAATATACAATAATGGTCCCAAAATTGAACCCTGTGGAACGTCTTGCTTGACGCAGCAAGTCTCGCTTTCAGGTCCACAGGCCATTTTTACAGTTTGAGATCTGTTGTCAAAATAGGAAGAAAATATTTCCAAAGTTTTCCCTCGAACGCCATATCGTGCGAGTTTAGCTTTGAGCAACTGGCGATCTACCATATCAAAAGCTCGCGAGAAATCTAGAAAAGGACCTAGAGCAAATTTTTTATTGTCCGGCGCCTTAATAATTTGGTGATGGAAATCACATAATGCCGACATAGTGCTTTTATTAGCAGTGAAATCATATTGAACAGGAGAAAGCAGATTATTTTTTTGCAGAAAGTTGAATAACTGCTCTTTGAGATGAAGTTCGAAAAGTTTTGAAAAACTACATAATAAACCAATAGCTCTATAATTGCTATACTCATTTGGATCTTCTTTCTTATAAAGGGGATGGACGATAGCCCTTTTAAATTTGCTGGGAAAAATACCATTCTCTATGGAGAGATTTATTATATAAGCTAACGGATAACTAATGACACATTTGCATTTTTTAATTAAATTATTAGAAATATTATCATGGCCGCTAGAATTTGAGGACTTTAGTTTATCTATAAATAATTTAACATCAGTAGTAGAAACTGCAGATATATATATATAGATCTATGAAAATTAGGCACATTAGATTCTAAGAAATTAAAATCGCCCAAGACATTTATATTTGTGGTGCTTGTGAAATGAATATTAAAGCCATTAGCTACATCTTCAATTAGTATTTCATCGCCATCTTTTTTAAAACATATATTTTTAGAAATTGAACCTGACCCCTGAATTTTTTAAATTATGTTCCACATAGTTTTAGTCATGTTACTTGAATTGCAGATTTCACGATCATGATACTCCCGTTTAGCGGTCTGTAATTTATTACGATATAAGTTATTCAGACGTGTACTAAGGCCCTTTAATTATTATCTATTTTTGCTATGTCACTGTATAAGTTTACTTTTTTTCTTAGTCTAATTATTTGTATATATTAGAAGTTCATGCAGTCTATCTGCAAATATTTTATCACATACAAGGTCAAAGTTCACTCAAATAGTAACTATCGTCTTATAATACAAAAATTAATACTAACTCATTGATTTATTTGTCCATCGATGATGAAGGTATTTGAAAACTTAATGCAGGTTCTGGGAAGGTAAGAGAAAACGTATTTCACCTGTTATTGATTGAGAAAGCGTGTAGAGACCTCAGAATAATATATGGGTACTGTTATATGGATTTATGCCCGACAAGGGGCACACGCACAAATATTTTCGCTACAGGAAGTAATTCAGACATGTTTGAATATAAGGAAATATTTATTTGGCACATTTTTCAATTTGACTGAGCGTTACAAAAGGGTGAATGAAATTGAGTTTTGAAATATTATGTAAATATGACGCGATGACTTGGTTATTGAATTTATGAAATAAAATGAAATACTTAAAGCGACACAAACATCTTTCTTGTGGATGTTGCAGGTGTATGGCTCAGAAAGTATTTTTAAATTTAAGTTATATTTAACGAGTGTAGTCATAAAGCAGAGACATTTTCCAGTCTTTACATTAACTATTTTTTGTGAGCTTTGAGTTTTTCTATTGTTTGATTGTAGGAAAAGCTAATAAAACCTACTTCAAGATAGTCAAATGCTATAAAAGCAGAAAGTTTATTTTTGAGAAAAAATTATTTGTAAATTAGGATTAGGTGGCATATAAAGGTAGTGAGAATTGGAAGGAAGAAGGGAATTTGGCAGGTAAAGATGCTGTGTATCGTAATATAGTCGTTACCGTATTTCCAGAAGATCGGAAGTTTCTGGTGTAGATTGTAGATTATTTTACGGGGTCGTTTGGCTTCGAACAACCTTACTTCACTTCTACCTAAAAGATCTTTTGTGATTTACCCTACATCTAGTGGTTGCCCAGGATTCCAAGACTTTTTACAAAGCTTGTGATTTTCCTGGGGGCTAATTTCCCTTTGTCTTCAGGCGTTAATTCATCCTTCTCTAGCCTAATGCGGAATAACACCTTGCATTCACAAAGTACGTGTTCTGCAGTTTCAGTTGCAGTATCACAATATCTGCATTTTTTTGTCTATCGCTTGCCCATGTTCTTGAGATGATGCCTCAAGGGGCAGTGGCTAGTTAGAAAGCCTGTTATTAACCCTAATTCTTACTTCAAGTTCGAGAAACCTTGTGTTATTTCTTAACTTTTTCGCTTGTCTTTGACCTGGTGTATTCCTCCAGTAGGACTTTTTCTGGTCCTTTTCCCATTCTTGGATCTTCTCCGCTATGTGTCCCTTGGCAAGGCCACAAAACGGTTCGGGCAAAAATTACTGGTGCATTAGCTTATTCCTTTGCATGGCTGTCAGCAAGTTAATTTCCTTGTACTCCCTCATGCCCGGGCACTTCTGGTATATACGATGTACATGAGTCGGGTTATCGTATATCCGTACATCTGTACATTTTGCCCCGGAAGAATTTTTCGGAGGTCTCCACGATAAAATCTTTCATCATGGGTACCTCGGCCTTCCGATGCAATTCAACGATCCAAATTAGAGTTAGTCAGTAGTCGGAGTATTTTATTCTGGGTTGTGTGCAGTCTTTCGCACTGCGTGTCTGAAAGGAAATTCAAAGAAACGCAGGCATACGTCAGGGTAGGTCGTAGTATTACTTTATAAAGCGTCATTTTATTATCTGTGGTCAGTTTGCTTCGCCTATTTTCTAATGGGTATAAGCAACTAAATGAAGCGTACGTCCGGGTAAGTGCGTTCTGATATGATGTCCGAAACTCAGCCTCTTACCCAGAGTGACTCCTACATATCTGCTCATGGCTATGATGAGTTACTTATTGACAAATTAATAAGAAATAAACAAAGAAAATTATTACAAAAACATTTTTATAACGTGCCAAATATAGAAAACAAAAAGTGGCATAGTACAAATTATGTAAATAAGGTTTAGCAGCTCAGTATGTAATAGATTAAATAAATTAGGTATTAATACAATATCAACGAATAGAAATAATTTAGGTCGCTTGTTGGTTAATAATAAAGAAAAGACAGAAGATATAAAAAAATCGGGGGTATATGAAATAAAGTGTGACGACTGTGATGCCGTATATATAGGTCACAGTGGCTGTAGCATATATGTGAGGTTAAGAGACCACAAAAAGTCTATTTTATACAATAAAAAATCAACTGGTTTCGCCGAACATTGCATTGAGCAAAATCACGTTTTTAACGGTAGTAGTGTTAAACTTTTGCATAATGCAAACAAAGGAAAAATCCTAGACATGCTTGAAACTTTAGTAATTAAGAAGGCCCTAAGAAACCATAAAAACGTTGTAAATACACAAACAGAATTTATGAATAACCCTGTACTAGACACAGTAATAAAATTAAAATTAAGTTCGTAGTTCCGGCCTGTATTGTTAAATTTAAAGAAATAGCAAATCAAGTTATTATCCCCCTCTAAGTAGGTGGAATATTTCTAAGATATATACTATGAACCACCACTTTCAGGTCAGTTTTTAAGACTGTTTTATAATGGTTGCAAGGCCGAAACATATGTCAGAGAAATCTGAACAAAACTAATGAAACAATAAACCAAGTGCGTATTGTAACTATTCTTTTGAATATTTGTAATTATTCTATTGAATATGTCTCATCAAGAACCTACCGCAGATTCAGTCCAATTCAAACTAATACCTGATAGTTACATAAATTGCCAAAGACACCTAGATTTGTTGCCGAGACAATAGGAATCTGGGCTGCTATACCAGGACATTTCAGCTTTACATACATCCATTTTGCAATCATAGGGCATTGGTACTTAATTAATGTTTTTGCATTAAATTCCATTTTCCCTGTACAATTTCTTTGATTCAAAATTTCATACACATTTTAATAAAGTTATACTAATTTTTAAGATTAACTTTTGAATTCCATTTTTTCAAATGTATTTCCTAAATTTATGTTGTAAACTTCAATTATTTTAAATATATTTTATTATTCAATTTAACAACTGATTCTTTTCCTTACTAATAAATTTCAGTTTTATCTATAGGAGGCTGGTTTTAAAGGAAAAAGAGACAAATCTATACTTATTTTTCACTATAGATTGTGCCCACTTAATATCAATATTACATTGTCTCTTTTCCCCAAACAAAACAAAATTTGTTTTAATATCGTACACACAAAAGGAAAAATTTCACGTCTCTTGAAAATGTCAAGAACCCACGACTCTTTGATCCGGCTAAATTCAGCTTGTCGTACGCATTGTTGTCTCGTTTATTTACCAATATAACCAAAAGGGGAATAAACAAGTAACAGTTTAAAGTCAGATGATGACTTTATCTTCTGGCAGCAGTCTGAGCATAGAAACATTGCCCATAGATAACGGCATCATCTGCGTATAGTAAAATGTTAGTCGTTGAGTGGAAAGGGATGTCAGAGGTGTAAAGAGGATTGTCCCTTGGGGCACGCCAGCCGATAGCCTTTTATGTAACGAGTAGGCGTTACCTATCCTCAGCATGATGTAACGGGCGCTTATGGAACTTCTAATTAATTAGTGATGTTAAATAATCTGGAAGTTTGCAGATGTTCTGTAATTTATAAATAAGATCATTCTGCCACACGATATCGTACGCTTTCTTACTGTCCAACAGGAGCATAACTGTGCATTGTTTCTCACTGAAACTTAACAGAATATCCTGCACCACCTTACAGAAAGCGAGCGATGTGCTGTGTCCCTCTCTAAAACCAAAATATTAGGTTGGTATTAGGCCTTTTTTTGATAATATGTTTGTTTATTATGTATAAAATATTTTTTTCTGTAATTTTAGATAAAGAATTAACAAGTGATATTGGCCTGTAGCTAGCAAGATCATGGGGAGGTTTATTTGGCTTTAGGAGGGACACAACAGTTACCAGCTTCCAGGCGCTAGACTAACACATAATTTGTTTGTAAATATTTCAGTAATCAGTTATCCTCAATCCAAACCTGTAGAAATATGCAAGGTGCTGCATTTAAAATGACAAATTTATTGAGCGATCATGTAAGCCAAAAAATGATAAACGGAAATCGATACATCCGAGAGTTTTTGTAGACAGAGACTTTATTCAACTGGGAGTCTTTGTATAAATGCGTTATTCTAAGAATTTTACCAACACCTTTCTAATCTATCACCCTTACGCAAACCGCGAACAGCAAGAAATTAAGCAGAAAATTTAAAAAATATCTCCAACCTTTACGCTGAATCGGTTAACTCGCTTACAGGCCCTTCAGCAATTATCGACAGCAATTAAGATATTTACTTAATAGCAATTAGCATATCCTTGGCCCTTAAATGGTAATGTCGGTTTTCTAAAGTGAATTCGGCAGCCAGAGATTTCTCAAGTCGCAGGGCTGATCCTCAGGGAAGGCCCGATAAACCATGCTCTAATTATCCTACCCACTATTTAATTAATTAAGAGCAACTGTGATCTTCCTTCGTCTGTAATTTAATATTAATTAAACATCCCCATAAAATATCTGTATCTACCTGCGTTGAAAGACGTAAGAGCCATGACGTAACATGTTAATTATTTGCTCGGTTATTTTTAATTCAGTAAATTAATTTGGTTACCTCAGTTCATTTTAATGACGTTCCGTGAACTTCAAGAACGTAAATTAATTGAATATGATAAACACAATAGATATGCGAGACGTGCATATACATAATTCGAAAATAGGGTTTATTAGTGTTTGGCAAACTATGGAGCTCATTTGATAAAATAGGTAAGTGTGATATTATTTATTCCATGACTCCTTTCTAGCTGTAGCTTAGCAACAGATTTCTGTTTTCTTACACTGAGATACGAAGTTTTTCAGGCAACTGTCACAAAAAGTGACGTTTGACGGATCTGACAGCATTCCTAAAGTGTCATCTCTATGTACTCACTTGCCAATCTTCTTTTTTGGCCATTTTTACTTCACGGTCTCATGTATTAATAATTGATCATCGTTAATATCTACAATTGATTTAGGATTAAAGAAAAACTAAAAGTAAGCAGTAGTTTCAAAGCTTTATTACGTATATTAAAATAAATAAGCTGAGATACAAGAATAGTAATTTGTGTATCAAGGCATAAAGTTGATCTTTCTCGGCTAAATTCGAAGTTTGCGGCCGAGGCAACAGCCGAGACCAAACAAACTTTGGATAAGACATAAAAAGATCATTTGGCCGAGGTGAACACAATATTTTTTAGGCAACTGTCACAAAAAATTATATTTGTCCGATCTGTCAGCATTCCTAAAGTGTCATCTCTCTTTTTTGCCCGCTTTTATTTCACGATCTCATGTATTACTTGATCATCGTTAATATTCGAAATATGTCACGGCTTGTCAATAAACAAACAATTAAAACTGTCTGCCTAGTATTTTAAGGTGGGTTTTGTTATCATAAAAATGAACAAAATTTCCTTTTTATTTGTCGATATTTCGTTAAATTTATTAACTTCTTCAGGATACTAAAGAGAAACGCATAAATGCAGGTATAAACAAAATTTAACAAATGCTGTTTATATAATTAAAACTATAATAATAATAAACTCCACAGAAAATTAGACAACCTCCAATTCCAGAAGTCAGAGATTGTGCGGAAGGGGGTTACACATTGAAAAAACGCGGACATACAACCATTTCCTCCGACAGTGCCGAAGCCAGGATTCGAACCCGTGGTGCGATGTCCGTGTGACTCACTCGACTATCGACCAGACATATACATATAAATAAAACACATTAAAATACAAATAGGGTGTGAAACATAAAAACTACATAGAAAAATTTTAAAAATATATAAATACTTACGGTTAGATTTCTTTTCCCATTAACTTTTCAAAAATCACGGGACGAATTAGGTATGTAGATTTTGTAGTGGGTAATGTTTATTGCACAGTATAACATAAATGTATAAATATATGTTGTTACTCCTCGTTATGGCGAATTGAAGAGCAGTGATGTATGTACCTTTTATATTCATAAAATCTCAGCGTTTTTTTATATATAGATTAGGTGTTTTTTAGATAGACGATAATATTAAAATAAGAACTATTTAGATTTTCTATATCTGTTCGTTTATTTATACTGTTAGGATTCTTCTTAATACAAACCATTTCATTATATTCAATATATTCAATAACAATTAATAACAGCAACAGCAACACCAACAACAAAACAAGAAGTTTTTTCTATAATGTATTTCTTACCTAAAATACATAAGGAAAATACTCCTTTTAGGCCTATCGTTTCTTTTGTTCGAACTAAAATTGTCGGTCTAGTAGGGTTCTTGCAAGATTTTGTACATGTCTCCATTAATTTGTACGAAACAGTTTTTAAAGTATTTCATTTTACTTTTTGAGGCAGTTGCCTAAAAAATATGATACACAAATAACTATTACAGAAATAAAATTAATTTTACTTTTACTTTTTGCAAAAGTGATCAAAATGTTATGTACTTTTATTGTTAACTAAATTGTTGTTGATTGTTTATGGCTTTTACTTTATTTTAATTCTTATTTGTTTTATTTTAATCTCTTATCTCAAGGTTGAAGGTAGGTTCAGTGAAGAAATAACTCACCTTATGTAATTGGCTTACTTGAAAATATACTGCTGGTTGCCTATACACAATATTGACTCGGTAATTGCAATTATTTTGAAATAATATATTTATTCTTTAAAGAAATACGTTGAATATGCTCCACTGCTGATCATTTGACATCACCTTCGATGTGTGAACAGAGATAAGCGCAACTGATACTATAGAAAAATATGTTAGTACCATTGGTGAAAGTAACTCTTTTTACGAGATTCTTTATTTAAAATGTATTGCGATTCACACTTATGTTTACTTTTGCTTTGAAATCTCCTGGTACATGGGAGCTATGAAAAACGTAGTATGAAGCAAATAAATAAAATGTCTTTACTACATAATCTTTAGTCATACCTTCTTCTTCTTAGTTTCCTCTTCTTCGTCTTCTGCTTCTTTGCGTCCTTCTTCTTCTCTATTTCCATTTACTGCGTCCTTTTATTATTTCAAATATAAATTTTTATTTATTCTCCCATATGTAATTTTTTTTTTTAAAGGTCTGCTCGACTTTTCCTTTTTCAGACTATATTTTAATGGTTGCTAAAATGATTATATTGACAATCAACATGAACTCTACGATGGCCTAAATTCATTAGCTTCTGTCATCTAGCCTGACATCTTTTTTACACCTTTGCCAAAATTAGGCTTCTAGACATAAATTTTTAATTAATACTGACAAGTTAATATTCATTTCCTTACACAGTAGTGGCATTTTAAAATATTGAGTCGATACCAACGTAATGGTAGAAGAGAAGAGAAATGGACAAATAATATGCTGAATAGAAACAGAGATAAACTACGCCGCTGCCATTTTCTCTTTAGCAGGCTAAACTCTCTTAATATATTGCTCTCTTTCACATGCATTACTTTGCTATTTATATTTCTCTCCATCTTATTATATGGATCGACCCAAGATTTCTAGGTGTCAGTACTGCATATAGTTTTTTGAGTTTTTTTATTATTCTACTGTTATTCCCAGTAAAATTCCGTGCATTTGGTATATCATACATATTATTTACGACATTAGGTTCCTATAAAAATATTTTGATTGTCTTTGTTGACCCAGGATGGAACTTTTTTCAATCAATAATTATTATTTGTGGTGTGTCTGTAACGTATACTCTCACCTCTAACGCAAAATTTTAATTTTTTTTTCACTACATAAATATTATTTACAGACTACTTAACTCAGACATAATTTTTTTAGGTATACCCCATTTATATTTTTTACTGAGATTAAATCTACATTCAACCAGACAAATACCAATTATTTGTTGAGAATCAATTATTCTTGAAATTGAAGATCATGTAATGAATTTTCTTAACGTACTTATGTTTCATAAAAATATAATGTATTGAAAGTTTTCAAATTAATTTAGTTTTTGTTATTCTTCTGTTTTGAAAAATTGTTTTTAACCACCTTCCACGTCACCTGAATGACGCTCTTAAGTCTAGGAGATTTAGATTTGTCTGAGTAATGAGACGGGGCCCTACAGCTTATAGTAGGATCCGAACCACTTTTTGGGGATAATTTATAATTGAAAATAACTTTGCAACAGGTGGGGCTCGAATCCAGATCGCTAGATATACTCAGAGAGAAAGATATGTCCTAATCACTGAGCTACCGTCACTGGCATAACAGTTCCTAATGAATGGGTTAGTAACATTCTATTAATCACGCACATATCCACGTAATTCGTAACCGTCTATACGGATCTATTTGCATCTGCTTGTAACTTTAACTAAAATAAAACTCTCCCTCCCTAAGACGCAAGAAAAATCGAGAAGACGAATGGGCAATTTATATAAAACTCAAATAAACGTTAAAATAACAGGAGATAAAACAAACCCCTGCATAGGCTGATCTTTTAAAATATCACACCCTGCCACCCTGCTATTCACTTTTCAGATCGGCTAAGCCAATCTACATATTTATTCCCGCAACATAAAAGATGGTTTTCATAAAGTTAAACTTCTGCATCTAGGAAAACAGAGTTTGAAGCCTCCGTTGGTAAAATAAACTTCTCAGAGCAATCTAGTTATATTGCAATACGTTAACAGAATAGACGGTGTTCGTCGGAGTACCTTTGTGACCCCCGATGAATAGGTCAAAAGCTCATGGCACTCCAGCACTCTATGTTTTCATTTAAGTTTAGTGGCAGACAACACGAAGTTCGAATACACTTATACAGCTTCCGTTTTCCAGTAGGATATATACGTTTCTACCAAGTATATGTAGTTAGTGGACGTTTCATTATAATAAGTGAGCAGTAAGTAAGCTCGTTACTATCATGTGAATGTCTGTTTGGTTCATCCCGGGTAACAATGAAAGCACTTACTTAGGCCCAACTGAATTTTGTATATGTATGTACGAATATATCATATGTTTATTGTAGTAGCATTGCACGATCGTATATTATTGTATCGGATAATAAATGTGATGATACATGAATCTCGTAAACAGTGTACACTTTTAGTAAAAATTTGTATATATTGCTATAATATCCGCGTGAAAGTCATTAATACATCACAAAAAATAATTTCTAAATTTAAATCTCATAGTCGAAAGTTCGGAGTCGTTAAGAAAAACATAATTTTAGAAACACAAACAATAAGACAAATTCAAATCAAACTGAACAGTCCATTGCGAGAACAATATTCGATACAAATAAAAGATAAAATTCCCTCTATAGCTAAGTCAAATAAATACGGTACTAGAATAAAATAGTCTGGAAATGATTAAGATCAAATTGAAAAAATGAAATAAATAAAAAAGTGTGTACTTTAAAATATTTTCAATTATTTCCAAAAATATTAAATGATGAACATGTAATTTAGATAAAGTGTCCGCGTGGCTCAATGTAACTCCAGCCGCACAGTATAACTTATTTGCGATGTTAAGCTGCTATCTCCAAATTCCTTCACCATTCAAATGGTATATCATTTCCACCAGAAATCGCTTTCTGGACCTTAAAATAAATTGTGATTATGCTTGTTTCTCCTACTTGTCAAGATCTTGAAAAACTCGATTTTCTATTTCTTTCTTCCAAACAAGTAGTCTTTCTTCGTTTTACTTCTTCAATTGAACCAACAACAGTCTATTTTCTCTGTTTTACCTCAATATTTTACTTTCTCCAAAATTTTTTACCCTTTCAATTTTCCACAATCTTCTTTATATTCTCCTCAAATTATAAACTCGCAGATGTTAACTTGAATATTTCATTATATCAACTTAACAAAATGAAATTGGTTCTCATCATGTGTGATATTAAACCGTTTTTTCAGTTTTATCACTTTCCCGCACAAATTAAATTAAAATGTTATATCTACTTGAACATATCAAATGCGTTAATAGTTTGCGATGTTATTAAACGTTTTAATAATTAGTGCAACAATAATTAAGTGTGTTTAAATAAAATAACTAACCCTAATTATCATTAAATTTTGTTATAAACATCTCTATCTGTTTTTAATGGCTGAAATATAAAAATTGCATGTATTTATAGAAATTATCTGTCATCTGTAAAATACTTTGAGATGTTTTATCAAACAGATCAAATGAAAGAAAACAGAAAACATGCATGCAACTCTCTACTCAGAATGAAATAAAATGCATTTTGTTCCCAATACACAGCTCAAATTGTCCTGATGTATTTTTTATCATAATTACAAGTAAAACCATATCAATATATATATCACGTATAAAACAAACCAAATTTCAAAATGCTACAACTGTCCTAAGTAAAGTAGTAACATATAACGTATATTTCAAATGGGTGATTAAAAATTAGATAATATTAATAAGGCATGAAGTATGTACTGCTCGAAATTTCGGAACCGCAGAACATCATGAGGAACATGGTCTGGTGTTTTTTAATTGTACTATAAGATTCTAAAATGCGTACAAAGAATGTCTTATCAATATTGAGAACCAAATTAAGTCCAATCCAAATCACTTCTAGCCATATGTAAACGGTAGAAAAAATGTATCCAGTATACTTTGTCTGGTATATATAATTCTTCCTTACTTCAGCAGCATATAATTTCATCAATTACCTCACTTTCTCCTGTAGGCTCAATTAATTTCAACTTGCAATTATTGAAAGACGCTCAATCCGACGATTGTGAACTTTCTTCTCTACTTGCAAGCCAAACTGATAGAAATTGCAAGGTCAAATACACTTTACAGAAAATTAAAATGACTGATTCTAATGATGAAACTTGGTACGATGTTTCATTCTCTAAATGTCGCCCTTTTATTCCAAAATCTTCACCATGCACAGTTTTCGATATATTTCATAATTTAACCTATGCTTGTACACCTATAAAAAAAACTATATCTTATAAATATTTTTGGCCCAAGATGAACACTCATTGCGTCTTGTGGACCAAGACTTGTATAAGTTGTCAGACTTCCAAAATCAATAAACATACAAAAACTCAAATCAGTAATTTCAATATTCCCAAAGGTCGGTTTGAGCTTATTCATATAGATCTGATCGGTCCATTACCACCTTCACATGGTTTTTCTTCCATACTCACTGTAGTAGAACGGTTCACCCTCTGGCCGGAAGCATACCCTATACCAAATATTACTGCCGCGAAGTGATTGTTAAAACTCTATTTCGAAGTTGTATCTGTTGTTTTGGCACTTCAGGTCACTATTGATCAAGGAGTTCAATTTGAATAGAATTTATTTCACGAATTTTCAAAATTTTTGGGTTTCCATCGAATTCGTACAACCACATGCCATCCACCGAGCAACGGTTTGGTTGAACGATTTCATAGAACCCTAAAAATTGCATTACCTGTCCGAGCTAATTCCGGTCATTGGTAAGGATGAACTGCCAATAATTTTATTTGGTTTACAAGCCATGCCGTAGAATCATTTACTTTGCTCATCTGCCGAGCTTGTTTATATCTCCCAGGGGAATATTTCATTAAATCACATTCTGATATTCAAATGCCATTTATTAATACATTACCAAATTATTTTGGCAACTTACCAATTTACGAATCCTAAACGAAAACTTCTTCAAAACACATTTGTTAGTCCTGGCATTAAAACTTGCAGATTCATTTCCATTCGGAAAGATAGGCTTAAGCCGACTTTCTCCCCTTGGTACGATGGACCTTTTCAAGTGATTTGTCGTACAGATACAGTGGCGCAACTACGGGGGGGGCTAAGGGGGCTAAAGCCCCCCCCAAGCAATACATATATATCTAAAATAATAGATAGCTGTCACACAAACTATAATGCCCTACCTAAATACCTTATTAGGTACCCAAATAAAACACCCATTAGAAGCACCGGACCCGACCGCCGCGTCACCTCCACCCCACTAATGGCACCAATCACCGGCCACAGCCGCCCACTATGCTATTGAAATAGGTACCATTATGAAATCAAGAAATTCTTACAATCAGTAGGAATGCGGTTGTTCTTGTTGACATAGACACGCCTACTAGTCTCTAATTCTGTGTTTGTTACTTAATTATTATTACTACATTTAATTTTCAAATAACAATTTGGTTCTATAAATCGGAAATAAAGCTATAAATTGTGCTAAACCCTTTCAGTGTTCTTGGAATTTAAGTTAAGGTAAGTTAATACTAAATACTACTCTAAAATTATAATAGGATATAAGATATAACTTTCTTAGAACTAAATATTCTTTTTAATACGCTGGATTCTGTATTGATTCTGCGGTAGGCTCCTTGTGAAACATGTTCAATATTTTAAATATAATGAAGGGAATGCTTTTTAATGTCTTAAAATTATTTTATTATAAACTCTAAAATTGTTTCGAGTTGTCGTCTTTCTCAAGAGTAAAATTAGTACTAAATTTAAAAACATGTGTTTCTTGCTTCTTTTATTTTACTACATGGAGTAGGATTTGCCGTTCGGAATCAACTTGTATCCAACTTAACACAAGTACCACAAGGCCTATCCGAGCGTCTAATGCTGCTACGCTATGAGCTATCAGATGGCAACGCGGTAAATCTAATAAGCGCCTACGCTCCCACTCTGGATGCAAGTCACGAAACCAAGGAAAGCTTCTATCAACAGCTGGAAGAAATCCTCTGTAGAATACCTAAAACGGAACGACTCGTTATTCTTGGCGATTTTAACGCTAGAGTAGGGAGAGATGCAGACACCTGGCCAGGCATCATAGGCAAGAACGGTTTGGGCAACATGAACGCTAACGGTCAACTACTCCTAACTAAATGCGCCGAACATGATCTAGTTATAACAAACACCATTTTCCGACAAAAGGATAAATTTAAAGGCACCTGGCGTCACCCCAGATCAGGTCACTGGCATCTACTGGACTATGTTATCGTACGTAGGAAGCATCTCAAGGACGTCCAAATTACAAAGGCGCGCATTGATAGCGAATGTTGGACCGATCATCGTCCTGTTGTCTCTAAAATGAAAATTGTTATGAGACCCAAACACCGAAGAACTCAAGTAAAACGTAGACTCCGTCTCTGTATTAATAAATTGCGTGACCAACAAACCGTCGAACAGCTAAAGCAAAAAGTTCAAGAGAATTTAAGTGCACTAGAAGAAACCAATTCTGTAGATGTCGCTGCTACCTGGACACAAATTAAAGACAGTTTAAAAAGTGCGAGTGAGGAAATTCTTGGCACTGCAGCAAGTAAAAAACAGGAGGACTGGTTCAATGATAATGAAGCTTTTATACAAGAACTTCTTGACCGCAAACATATTGCCTTCCAAAATGCTATCAACCACCCCAACGACTCATCAAAAGCAGAAGCTTTTACCCAATCTACGTATGAAACGCAACGCGAAATCAGAAGAATAAAGAACGAGTGGTGGGCAAGCAAGGCCAGAGAAATTCAAAGGTACGCCGATTCACACGACTACAGGAATTTCTTTCAAGGAGTAAAAGCAGTGTACGGCCCCAGTCGGAAGAATATGTGCCCTATTAAAGATTTAAATGGAAATCTTCTCAAAGAAGACCAGGAAATAAGAGCCCGATGGAAAGAACACTACTCTAACATTCTTAACCAGCAAAGTCAAGCCGATCACGATATTATAAATCTTATCCCTCAATACGACACCTTCGAAGACTTAGATAAGCCACTAACAACGGAAGAGATCTTAACCGCCATTGGGCAGCTAAAAAATAACAAATCTCCCGGCGCCGACTCACTCCCAGCTGAGATCTTTAAAGCTGTGTCATCAGAGCTCATACCCTACCTCAAAAAACTGTTTGATGTCGTGTGGGAAAGTGGTCAAGCTCCGCAGGAGTTTCGTGATACACTTTTAATCAACCTCTTCAAAAACAAAGGGAGCGCTGCGGACTGTGGAAATTACAGGGGTATAGCTCTCCTGGCTGTTGGAGGGAAGATACTCACTAAAGCGATGGCAAATAGGCTAACACCTGTTATGGAAAAGTTACTTCCTGAAACACAGAGTGGCTTTAGACCAAACCGAGGCACATCGGATTTAATCTTCACACTTAAACAGCTTCAAGAAAAAGCACTCGAACATCAAGGAGAAATTCACATGGCCTTCATTGATTTAACCAAGGCGTTTGACTCGGTGGACAGGGAAGTGCTCTGGAAAATTATGTTCCGCTTAGGTATCCCTAGAAAATTTGTGGAAGTATGTCGCAGTCTACATACAAACAACAACGCCCAGGTTATGTATAATAATGAAGCAACCGAACCTTTCCAAACCCTCACTGGAGTTAGGCAGGGATGTGTCCTGGCACCCCTACTCTTTAATTTGTTTACCACTGCTCTAACAATTATTGTTGACAACAAACTGACAGTCAGAGGAATAAGTCTCAGATACCGTTTTGATGGCGGTCTTTTTAACATAGGGCGCTTTAGAGCTTTCACGAAGACACGCACACGATTCATTTGTGATCTCCAGTATGCGGATGACTGTGCACTTTTAGCCTCTACCCCGGAAGAGCTTCAAGAACTTTTAGATGTGTATGCCCAGACCTATGATTCCTTGGGACTTAAAATCAACATTGGAAAGACTAAGATTATGTCAACTCCTCATCAAGTGAACCAAATAGACATTACACTTAACGGAAATTCTCTTGAAGTGGTGGATCAGTTCAATTACTTAGGCAACGTTGTTAATGACAAAGCAAACATGGACAGCGAGATTCGCAATAGAACTAACGCTGCATCTAGAGCACTCTGGGGACTTAGAGAGAGAGTATTTGACAACCACGACCTTGCTTTGTCAACGAAAATGGCTGTCTACAGAGCAGTTGTCATTCCAACACTGCTATATGGATGTGAAAGCTGGGTCACTTACCGTCGTCATGTGAAAGAATTAGAACGTTTTCAGCAAAGACACCTCAGAAGTATGATGAAAATCCGTTGGTACCATCACATATCAAACGTGGAAGTACTCAGGAGAGCAAACAGCCTTCCAATTGAGGTGCTTATTTCAAGAGCACGCCTAAGATGGGCAGGTCACGTTCATCGTATGCATGATACCCGTCTTCCTAAATGTACACTTTATGGTGAATTGCTAAGCGGTAGAAGAAGGCGTGGCGGTCAATGAAAGAGGTTCAAAGACGCTCTCCATGAAAATCTAAAATCCTGCGGTATTGCAGACGAGCAATGGGAACAACTTGCAGCGGACAGAACCAAATGGCGAGGGGTTGTGGCCAGCTATCAAGGAAATGTTGCTGCAAGAAGGCCGAATCCAAGACCTAACCAGGTCTATGTTTGCCCTGACTGCGGTCGACATGTGCTCTCCCGAATTGGCCTCTACAGCCATAGTCGTGTGCACCGTAGATGAATGGGAATTACAATAGACTACACTTTTTACTTGTTTTTTATTGTACACAATTTATCGACTGTAACATTTTTATACTCGGACTCGAGTAACGGCTAATTTTACTATGACATCACCCTACATTGTTTACATTCAAGGATTTCTAGGAAAGGCACTTTAAGCCTCCCCATTTATTATACCAGATGTGATATTATAGAAGCAAATATTTCCGTCTTGTAAACCCAATCCAGTGACAAGTACTGTATAGAGAATTGAAAAACAAAAATTGTTACAGTAATAAATAAATAAATAAATGAATAAAGTTATAGCATAGCAAAGGGAAGACAAATATAATGAAAATAAAGAAAATAATATTAGGCAAATACTTTTATTTAACGAATATTCAAATAATTAATATACAGGGTGTTATTACATTATATTCTATTATCTATATTGCAAGTTTTGACTTTTTAAATACATTAATATGTCTTTTGTTAGATATTATTAATATGCATATTTTCTTGCTATCAATAGACAATACTTACTTACTAAGCTCAACTTTTTCTTTATTTTTAGATACCCGCCTACTTCATCTTGGCCTTAACGCAATTAACTACGTAAATACTAATAATTTTTTATTTAATCATTCGCAATTTCAATATGAGTCATAACAAACCTGAGTGCAAGAAGAGAACCATTCAAGATTTCTTTGGGGTACCTTCCAAAAAAAAAGCATGCCATTTGGAAATGGCATCTGAAATGGCATCTGGCTCTCAAAGCAACTATGCGTGTCCACTACCTCTGCCTTTGACATTACCGACCCCACAAGCACAAGCCACTACAACAACGGCAACGATATCTCATATGGATATATGCCATTTTAATAGAAGAATTTTGAGTGCCGAAGAAAAGTTGGAAGTGTTAAAAAATATCTGGGTTCCTGATGAAAACTACAAATTTCCTGTCGTTCAAATTGGTAAACAAAACAGGAAATTTATTTACACATGGCTAAAGAGGTATAAATGGTTAGTGTATTCCAAGAAAGAGGATGGGGCATACTGTAAACATTGTTTTTTGTTTGCTAGCAAAGATGTGGGAATGAGTGCATCTCAGACAACAGGGCAGCTAGTTAGCGCACCATTTAAACAGTGGAAGAAAGCCACAGAGCGTTTTGACAGTCACGAGACATTAGAATACCATAAAGCATCTCTATTACGCTCAAATAATTTTCTTGAGAGTATGTCAGGCAAATCAGTGCCTATTGATAAAATGATAGATTTAGCTAGAAACGTTCAGGCAGCAGAAAATCGAACTAAAATAATATCAATTATAAAGACTGTGATATTTTGTGGAAGACAAGGACTAGCTCTACGAGGACATCGGGATTCAGGCCCATTCGAAGTGAATGAAGAACCACCTCAAAATGAAGGAAATTTTCGGGCTTTATTAAGATTCCGTATTGATGCCGGTGATCAAAACTTGAGAGATCATTTGACTGGAAGTAGTCGCAATGCAGTCTACACAAGTTGGAAGATTCAAAATGAGATTATTGATTCATGTGCTACAATAATCAAACGGAAAATAGTTAATGAAGTAAATGCCACCAAATGTTTTTCAGTCTTAGCAGATGAAACCCCAGATATTTCTAATATAGAACAATTTACACTATGTGTTAGATATCTAAAAGAAGACACTAACTCGAAGGAGTATAAAATTTGCGAAAATTTTCTTCAGTTTACTCCTGTTGAAAATACTACAGGCGTTAATCTTGCTGAAACCATAATTCGTAGTTTACAAGACTGTAATATAGAGGTTGATTATTTAAGGGGACAGGGATATGATGGAGCGTCTTCCATGAGTGGAAAATTTAACGGTGCACAAGCCAAAATTTTAGAGAAATATCCCACTGCAATTTACGTTCATTGCGTCTCACATTGCTTGAACTTGGCAATTTCAAACTCAGTGGAAGTACCTGCGATTAGAAATTCCTTCGGAATAGTCACTAAAATATATAATTTTTTCAACTATCCTAAAAGACAAATAGTACTGCAAAAACATATTTCCCAATCTGAAAACGTGACAAAAACAAAGGCGCAAAAGTTAAAACAACTTTGCCCAACTCGTTGGGTGGATAGACATGATTCCATTTTAATTATGGTTGATTTATTACTCGTTGTTGTGGATGCATTAGAAGAGATTCAGACCACTTGGGAGGATAAAGAAGCCACTTCTGATGCCTTTATTTTGATAAGTTCTATCAAACAGTCGCAGTTTATAGTAGCATTACTTAGCGCAGAGAAGCTACTAAGCCACACAGTGAACTTGAGCAAGAGTCTCCAGCTTTCAGATGTAGAACTTCATTTGGCCATTAATGAAGCTCAAATTGTCATTGATGCTATAAAGAAAATAAGAGATAATGGAGAGGAAGCATTCAAGCAATTATTTCAGAAAGCTTTACAAATCAGTGAAAGATTAGGGTTCACAATTGCTGTACCTAGAACGACATCAAGGCAAACTAAGCGTTGCAACATCCCATTTGTTACTGAAGAGGAATATTACAGAAGAGCTATATTTCTCCCTTGGATTGATTCCTTTTTAAGTAACATGTCTGCGAGATTTGAAAAACACAAAAACATACTCGCCAATTTTGATGCACTTCTCCCGAATTCTGAAAACCAGTTGCTAAAAAAGGGAGATTTTATTAACTTGAGTACATTCTACGCAAACGATATTGAAGAAAGCAACGAAGCAGCACTCGAATCTGAGTATGATATGTGGCACCAAGCTCTTAAAAAAATACGAAACCCACCAAAAAATGCAATAGATTGTTTGAATGTTTGCAACAAAAACTATTATCCGAACATACACAAATTACTGAAAATATTTTGTACCTTACCAGTTTCTACCAGCACAGCGGAACGCTCATTTTCAACCTTAAAAAGAACCAAAACCTACTTAAGGAATACAATGAAAGAAAACAGATTAAACGGCCTAGCACATTTAAATATCCATCGAGAAATATTGGTTACAGTTGATGAAGTGATTCACGAACTTCAACTCCGAGGTCCACGTAGACTTGAATTCAATTTATGAAATTAATAAGTCTGTATTCATTTTTGTATTCAAATAAAAAAGTAAAGTTTTGTTTTTATCTAGAAGGATAGATTAATATTATTTCAGCCCCCCCCAGAACGAAATCCTGGTTGCGCCACTGTACAGATAAACTTGTTACTGACCTTGAACTTGGAAGAAACCTCACTGTCAGCCTTGACAGAGTCAAACCTCTCTATTTACTAAATGATGTTGTGAACTTGTCTGTCGAATCGAATCTTGAGAAAGTTTGTTTCGATATTGATGCTTTGGTGGGTTGATTTTATTTTTGCAGGGGGAGTAGTATGTAGTATATCCATTTACACAAGCTACTTTCCACCATCTGTGTTTTAATGTAGTTTTAAGTGATGATCACAAAAAAAAAATATTAGTCAATCAACAAAAAATGTATTAGCAACAAGAATTTCAATTTTGATGGGACATTTAATAAACAAATATTAATTATCCTGAGATATCTATTTTATTTCATGGGTGTTATACCCCATATAAATCGACAAGAACGTTCTAAACTGAACGTTTTGCTTGCCTGTCTATTTACGTATCTTTATTATTTCAATAATAATTTAGGACGCTCCTCAGAGCTTAAAAATTCTTAAGTCGCAACGACTTTGAATTATATTGTGTCAGTTATAAATTCATACCTTTCAGACAAGGCGGTCCCATGCACATTTGAGTACATAGTAAAGATACTTTTCTGCCACCGAATCACTGAGGAACCAGTTTAGAGCAAATACGCGGAAAACTCATAATTTTCCATCAAAATCGACTGCTAAAAATAAAAGGGCACCCTCGACGCTAAGGGCTATTTTCGCTAAAACTCTAAAATTTTGACTAGAGACTTTTTTAACTCGTCCTTTTATTTAACATAACGCAGTGCTACACAACGTGGATTCGTAAAAGGGTCCACAATATAATTCAAAGTCGTTGCGATTCAAGCATTGTTAAGCTCTGAGGACAGTCCTAAATTATTAGTGAAATAATAAAAATACGTAAATAGACAGGCAAGCAAAATCCCACCAAAATTGTACACATTGAATTTTGCATTGAATCTGTTTGTGTAATCGTTTGCTATAAACTAAAATTGCGGATGGTGGTTGGTTAGATTTTGTTATAGTGTCGAAAAATTTATCTAGGGTTTTGACGTGTTCTTTAACATAAGCACTGGAAAAGAAATCGGCAAAACTGTTTACAATTGATTGGGGATCATCTAAGTGACGGTCGTTATATTGATGTTGGAATAGACGTGTTACCTTTCCTAGCTTTAATAAATGACTCAATTTTAATTTCTGACTCTATTCTGGCGACACATCTTTTATAAGCAACATTCGCTTTAGTTTTTACCGTTGATATTAAGGTTTTGAACTTGTAATCTTCGTCAGCATATGACGATCGATATATTTTCCAGGCTCGCTTTTTTTAAATCTAACATGCGATATCAAATCACTATCAAACCACTGTGGATACCTTTTATTGGTAGGATTTTTTTTTAGTACATGCTTTAAAAAAAAATGGAGTTTAACGTGTCATAAAACTCGCAGACTGCTACATTGACATACATATGCAAAGTTAAAGGCGTCCAATCAATCACGGCCAGTTCTTGATATAACGCCGGGAAGTTTGCTTTTTTAAAATTAAAGCCTTCGTTGCTTCTCTGCGGAAATATGTTTCTTTTTCTAAATGTAGTTTCAACATGATCCTCAAAAATTAAAACGTCGGGTGATTTAAAAACTTTGCACACACCACAATAAATGGGAATAACCAGATCAAAGAGCTTATTACTATAATTTAAAACATTGTCATATTGATTAAAATTAAAAAAGTTAAGTATTAGATTGAAATTAGGGATTTTAAAACGTGTTTAATACCTTGAATTTAACATTATTAGATATTATGGTACATCAAATTAAATTACTATTTGGTTTAATACTTAATAGTAATGGGCGGTTACAGGCATCCCACTGAAAGTGTTAAACCAATGATAAAACTCGTATTAAATAGTAGATTGGGCAGCATATCGACCGTTCACGCACGTGGATTAGATTTAGTCCCCGAATGTATAAAACGGCGGCACTCTTTTTCAACTGACATATTAGAGCCATGATTTGATTTCCGGCTAGGGGCTGACTGTTGCGAAAATTTGCCCTAAAAAATGCTGTGAATTTGTCAATCGCAAAATTGTGTAATAATAAAAAAAAAGGAAATCGAGAAAAAGAGCAATAGGAAGCTCAAATCAGTGGAAGTTCGGAAGCGTAAGAATTATAAATATGGCGGTTCAAAGGGCAAAATAACAGCAAAGCTCATATTCCAATATACTTTAAGAGAGCAGAATTTAGTCAAGGACATTGTATCCGAAAAAATGTCAAATATATATTCTACCTAAAGCAAACACTGGTTATTCAAATTTTAAGTACGCATTGTAATATTATAGGAAAAATTGTGTATGGGTTTGAAACAAGATGTTTATTTGTTTATTGTAAATGCAGTCACTAACCTTCCTTTTATATTTTTTCCTAGTAATCTTGTGTCTGATGATGTGAAGCAAAGTTTGTTCACGAAACTGGTCACATAATAAAGAATTTTGTGAGATTTGATCTTTTCTTCCCTTCAAAAATGAATTATTACTAACATGGGATTAATTATCGTAGATAACGATATCTTTTATATTAAAAAAAAAAAAAAAATTCTGTGTGTTTCGTATAATGCCGGTTGTGTACCATGGTGGATATTTGCGTTGTCTGGGAACATATTTAGATACAGTATAATCAAATATTTCTGTTAATTGTGTGTAAAACTCAGAACACGCATTAGTGACATCATTTAGTTCGTTCAAAAAAGACTAATTTGATATAAATAAAATATCGCATAGTTGAGCATACGTCAAACTTCAAAAGGATATGACTGTAATGTCAAGTTTTGTGAACTTAAAATGTCATTTCTCCGATACTCCATCTTAGCGGAAATAGAAGACTTTCACTTGCGCACTCATCAATCTGAGCGCTAGTAAAGTCTTTTACGAGGGATAAACCGCTAGGCCCAATTTGTACACATGATTTCCCCTGACTTCCTTTGATTTCCCCCTGATTTCCCTCTAATTTCCTCTGAGTTTCCCATGATTTCTCCCAGTTTCCTCTGATTTCTTCTCATTTCCAAATTGAAATTAAAATGCATTCCAAACGCTATTTAAAATGCTTCCAAAAATGATGTTGACAGTTCGACAATTTTTGTGTCTTTTACATATACGGTTTTTAAATTACTCGAATCTGAAAACGTTTAGGACAAGCTGGATGTATATTTTAATTTCTAATATTAATATGCTCACCAAATAATTTTACAATGGAAGGAGTTTTGATTTCAATTATTTCAATGTCTGTTAAGTCCCCTTTCTGCAAAATTTACCAAGTTAAATATTATAATATTAAAAATATACCTAATATTGTCTGAGATCCACATATAGTTCATTAAAATTTTCTTTAAAATACGTAACTATAGTTCTTATAACAATCTTTAATATTAGCTCTGTAAGCGATTGTAATAGATTACAGCAAGATCTCGCAAAAACTAATAATTGGTCTGATATCGATAATTTACCGCTAAACATATCGAAAAGCAACGCTATGTCCTTTACAAGGAAAACTAATTCAATAAATTTTCTGTATAATATAGGTACTGGAACAGTTAACAGATGTTTGGAATTTAAGGAGTTAGAAGTTATTTTTGATTCTAAACTTACTTTTGTTCCTCATATTAATTGTATTATAGCTAATTCTAACAAAAATTTGGGTTTCATTATGAGAAATTTGAGACACCAAAAATGTTTCAACTATCACTCTGCTATTTAGCGCTTTTGTCAGACCTAAGTTAGAATATGCTTCAGTTGTCTGGAGTCCGAACTATGAAACTCATATTTCCAACTTAGAAAATGTTGAGAGGAAGCATCTTAAATACGTGTCTTATAAATCTGATGGTATCTATCCAGCTATTGGCATCCCTCAATCTGAGCTCTTAGCTAGGTTTAAATTGAATGACTTGGCGTCACGAAAAGTGTACTTTACTGTATTATTTTTACATAAACTTATAACTAACAAAATTGACTGTCCTGAGTTATTTAACTATATTCACTTCAATATATCATCTTTTCAAACTAGCTTGTATTCTCGATTTTACTTACCAGCCCCTCGTACAGATTTATTAAAATTTTCACCTATTTCACCAATATCAGGCTAACTTGGATATTTTTAATTGTAAAATTGGTAACTTCAGAAGATGTGTTTTAGGTATTTAAGTAATTAAGTAATATATGCATGTATTTATATATACATATACATATCTCAGAACAAAAGACCAACACACAGAAAAACAAACTCTTACAACTCATTGCCAAACAGAAACCTAACTCCTCATGCACGTTAGATCCTAACAAGGTAGTTTACAACTTTTCTGACGTCTCCATCAGCGATGCCACCCTTCGAGGCTTAGCTAAATGTTTCAATTTTACAGTTTCTCCCAAAACTATCCCAGTTGAAACCATTATTTCCCAAGTCGAAGATTCTATATCCCACCTTCCAAACAATCAAACTGGGGACACCAGACAAGATGTCGCTAGAATACTTCGAACTGCCAAACCTCCCACTTCTAACCTTCTAGAGAAAGACAAGCCCTAAAAGACCTATATAACAATAACGACCTTATCATTCTACCAGCCGATAAAGGCAACTCCACTGTCATACTATACACCTCCGATTACTTAACAAAAATGAACGATTTACTCAATACCCCGGACTGCAGGCGCATTCAGCGCGATCCCACCACATACTTAGAAGAGGGAACAAAAATCATCATCAACAATTCTAACCTCCATTCAGATATTCGAAAATCTCTCATTCCTCGAGAGAAATCGTCTAGAATTCCTAGAATACACGGTCTTCCTAAAATTCACAAAATCAACATTGCTTTACGACCAATAGTGCTTTTCGTTCCTCAACTCACAAATTAGCGAGATATCTAGCCCATACTCTACAACCCATTGCTGAACAAGCCCCTTCTTATGTCAAAAATTCCACCCATTTCATTGATCTTCTTCAAAATTACTCTATTTCCCAGAACGGCATTCTAGTCAGTTTCGATATTGTGTCATTAACTAAACATAGTATTTCTCCCAGCACTCTGATCCTTCTAGAATATTGTCTGTCCAACACCTCTTTTCCCTTTCAAGGCAACTACTACAAACAAGTGAGAGGAGCTCCTATGGGATCACCTCTGTCCCCCTTCATAGCCAACATATACATGGACAACTTCGAAACCCAAGCCCTGAATTCATCCGAACTGAAGCCTACCTGCTGGCTAAGATACGTAGATGACATCTTCGTTATCTAGCCACATGGTAGAGATTCTCTAAACAACTTCCTGTCTCACATTAATCATATACACCCTCAGATCCAGTTCACTATTGAAATCGAAAACAATTGTTCCCTCCCTTTCCTAGACGTCCTTATTACAAAACAAAACAACAATCAATTCTCCTACTCTGTGTATAGAAAACCAACCCACACCAACCGTTTCCTTAACTCAAAATCACACCACCATCCATCACAAATAAATTCCGTTGTCAACACTCTTGTAATCAGATCCCTCAGAGTAACTGACAATGACAACAGACAATCCGAACGACAAACATTAGAAGAAGCACTTCTACAAAACGGTTGTGACATATAACGCGATCCATATACAAAGCACAACATCCTTCCCAAATTCAACAGACAGAAACTCTTCCTCAGCAAAAAGCCTTCCTACCCTACATCAAAGGTGTCACAGACAAAATTTCAAAAGTCCTGAAATCCAATAACCTAAAAACCGCATTCACAACACACTAAACAATTTCCAATTTAATCAGAATCCCAAAAGAAGAAATATTTGATGATTCCCAGGGTGTATACGAAATACCTTGCTCAAACTGTCCCCAAACCTACATTGGACAAACCAATAGATGGATTAATAATAGAACATATGAACATCGTCTTGCAGTTAGAAAATCCGATCCCACATCATCACTTGCCCAACACCGCCTTCTAACAGGCCATAATATAGACTTCGATAACAACAAAACCATAGCACCCTCATTTTTCCAGAAACCGCGAAGCAATTGAGATTGAAAAACATCCCAATTGTCTCAACAAAAGGGATGATGGTCATCATCTTCCAGTCGCTTGGAAATCATTGATCTCCAGGCTAACCCCACAATCTTCATCCACACCTCATAATCCTGATAGCAGCCGTTCTGCTCTGATGCCTCCATCAGCAGACCCTCAACCCCCCCCACCACTCTCCCAACCACAGACAGCTTTCGTATAAATCACACTTCGTCAGATACCGCCAGCGAGTTAGCTCTAAGGAGTAGGCAGATTGAGGCCTTAGAGACGGATCGTGGTGAGATCTGGCTAGTAGGCAGATTGAGACCCCGGAATCGAACCAGTTTCACGAACTCCTAGCATTATTTTCTTTAACAATTTTTTCTTGACGCCCTTCTTTCTCTTGAAAATGGCTCCAAAACGGGAGCCGAAACGTCGAGACCTTAAAAATCTCAGACGCGGTTCAACCCGAGAACCTAGTATTTTTCATGTATTTATATGTGTTTATATGTAAATTGTTACTATTTGAGATTATTTGTTTGTTATTCCCAATTGGTATGTGGATTATATTGTTAATTTTTTAATTGGTTAGTTATTTGACTAACAAATTGATGTGATTGTTACTATTGATATAAATATCACTTTCTTTGTTATTTTATAATTATTATATATGTAAGGATCTATATTGTTTTTATATTACTTATATCTTCCTCCCTTTTAATTGGATTTTTATCTGTCTGGGCAGTTGCACTTTTAAATAAATAAATAAAACAACATATTGGGACCTCCTTTTTAAAATTATTTGTAACTGGTAAATAAAAATAGCATTTTCACCTCTTGTTTCACGAATAACTATTTTATAATTTTGCTTGACGTCTGTTAAACTTTTTATGAATATAATTTTTAACAATTCATAAAATCCCAAACCATAATAAAAATATTTAAATGAAATTTGTATTAAATGGATATTGTACGTTTAGAGAATAAAGCCCGATTATAAAAGCCAGTTTTGACTTAATTTCCTCTATATCCCGCTTTAACTATTATTTCAGTTTCGCAACATCATGGCAACAATCACATTGTTTTCCGTATTTTTCGATATTTTATAGGCAATAACTGGTTTGAAAAGCTTTTATCGGATACAAAATGTATACTGGCATTTGTTTTGGTAAAGATTTTAATGTTCGCGATGTGATCGTAACTGACTTGTAAACATAACAGTCGCAACTTTTATGAACTTGAATTCTTTGCGTTACCAGACAATGATCTATTTTTATCCTCGCTTCAGTATCTGGTAGGTTGGCAACATTGTCATTGAACCTACCAAAACAAAATGTATATATAGTATAAAAGTAACAAAATCTGTTTCTGGCCTACTAGACAATTCTTCACTCTTCAAGAATCATAACCACATAGCGACAGGCAAATAATGTCTTTTTTCTTCAAACGTCAAGAAACATTACTTCTATGAGAAATGTTTTGAACTTAAACTGTCATTTCTCAGACACCTCCTTTAGCCGGCTTATTTAGTGTCTTATTGACGCTAAGAACTTCTGAGCAGGAGTAAGGCAAATGTCTGAAGTTTATTTAGATATAAAAGTCACTTTACTGATGACACTGCTGGTGTGAGTGCGAGTGCTTCACAGACCACGAAACATACAAGAGAAAAAATGAAGGTGATAAACGAAATCCATAGACCGGCTAGAAAGAATTTCAAACGTAGACGTACCATTATAAAAGGCTTGGCGATCTTTGGCAAATGGACTTGGTTGTAACGAGTCACGCGCACACGAGTAATAACTTTAGATATATATTAGTGATGATTGATTGTTTTTCAAAATTTGTTTGGACGAAACCTTTAAAAACTAAGTCAGATAAAGAGATCACGCAAGCTGTTGGCGATGTCCACTAAGAAAGCAAACGGGCACCTAAAAATTTACAATCCGGTCAAGGTTTTATAATGTCGGCTTCAACGATCTGATGAAAAAGCATAACATTAATCATTATAGTACGTTCAGTGTGAAAAAAGGACGCTAAATAAAAAATTAAACAAATATTTTAGTTTAAACGGGACATACCGATGGCTTGATGTATTTCCTAAAATAACCCATGATTACAATAAACGACATAAAACTTCAGGTATGAAGCCATGTGAAATAAATAAAATGAATGAGAAAACAATTTTACTTTCTGCTTATAATCACAATAAAATTGATACAGTTCCAAAATTTAAAGTCGCCGAAGTCGCGTTTGAAAAAGGATACACGGCTAAAAGTTTTACGTAAGTGCGGTAATAAAGTTTTAGTCAAATGGTTAGGTTTAGATAAATTTCACAATAGTTGGATAGACAGTACCAATAAACAAACAGTAAACACTGATAGTTGTGTTTCGATTTACGCGTATTCAAATGAGAAAATATTTCAAACCACTCCATATAGGTCATTTAACATTGAGGCATGTGGAAATTGCGAACAAACTCAACATGATGAGAGACCTTTTTGATTAACTGGAAGTGTGTGTAGTTAATTTATTATTTGAAATTATAACATTACATTCTGTCCTGGTTATAAAGTGTATAGTCCAAATTATTCGAAAGAATGTTAAACGATGCCTGGATGAATAGTGTTCCCGTTGGACTTTCGGATTTGGTGGAGATTTCTCGAACAGTTGGATGGATTGAGGATTGGCTATGAGCATGACAGTGTTTAAGGCCCTGCAGAAGATCGAGGATATTATGATGCGTGTGCTGAAGAATGTGCTGTAGAACTTCTAATTTGCGAAACCTATTTAGATAACCATTGTGATTTTTAGAGTTTCTGCAGTGAAATTATTTCTGCTGGATTGATGGAAAGACATAAGTATATTGTGTCATATTTATCACATGAATATATTGTACTGTTTAATTCAAATTGTAATAATTAAAATAACATCAATAGAAACACTATTTTTTGTTTAATTTATATATACTATAAGAATAGTTGAAATAGCTCAGTGGACTGCAACGTATTTTTATTTTCTCTTTATGTACTAACAAATCATAATTATAATAAACATACCCCCCTTAGCCAGCACGCCAATGACAAAATTTTCAATTAGCCGACTTTTACAGCATCATATCGTATTTCGTGGTTTTCTCATCACACATTAGGTTACTGGTTCAGTTTTATTGCATTAATTACAATAAATCAAACTAAGTATAAAAATTGTTGACTCATGCCGGCCGAAGAGAAAATTTTACGACCAGGAGGGCATTAGGTACAGTGCTGCCACCTATACCACGGGGTAGTTCGTACACGACATCGAATCAAAACAGCTTTAAAATTTTTGATATTTCCTGTCATTCCCGACTATGACGTCATAGCTTCTCTGTCGAAAATGTTTACGACCAGAAGGGCCTTAGGTACGGTGCTGTTGTCTATACCACGGGATAAAATTTGAAGTAAATTGTAGAAAGTAGGTTTTCACGGCCGTTGTCTAATGAAGTAGATTCTTCCGGGTCTTGCCGTGGTCGTCGAATTTGACTTGACGTTTCACTGATCATCCTGTCAGCTTCTTCAGAAGGATTCTAAAGACTGAATCTGTTGTGTTACACTCCTCGTTATATACCTAGGCGCCGCTTCGCTTCGCTGGTCATTGGTCGCGCTTGGTTCGCTTTGCTGCTCATTCGTCGTGTTTGGTTGACCGTGACTTACTACGGTGCTGGTACTTGGCAATACCAATCTCCACGTGTCACTAAGTCGATACCCATCCTCTCTGTTAAAGTTGTTCACGTTTTTCATAATTTCCAGTGATTCCCTAATGATTCGCGGATAATAGCGCCTATTCCTGTCTAATATATTGACGTCCTCGTAGTCGATTTTAATGTTCTCGTTATTATGGACATGTTCTGCTATCGCCGACCTATCCGTGTATCCAAATCTGGTATTTCTCTGGTGTTCTTTGATTCTGCACTGGATACTCCGTCCTGTTTGTCCGATGTAGCTCATACCACATGTGCACTTCAACTGGTAAACACCTTTTGATAACAGTTTGGAGACAGGGTCTTTGACTGAGGGAAGCATCTGCTGTATTTTCTTCACTGTTCGAAACCGTACGCCTACTTTCTTTTTGGAACAAAATCTTCTTCAGCCTATCTGTGACTCCCGTGACGTAGGGTAGGTATGCATACGAGGCTGTAGAGACAAGAAGGTCACACCAACATTCGTCAAGATTAATCACCACCTAGAAACACCTGCTGCCCGGAGGATCATCAAAAGAATGGAAGAAGCATTAATCAGGGAGAGGTTAAGTAGTAAGTCACGGTCAACCAAACACATGAGCAGCGAAGCAAACCAAGCGCGACCAATGACCAGCGAAGCGGCGCCTAGGTATATAACGAGGAGTGTAACACTACAGATTCAGTCTTTAGAATCCTTCTAAAGAAGCTGACAGGATAATCAGCGACCCGTCAAGTCAAGTTCGACGACCACGGCAAGACCCGGAAGAGTCCACTACATTGAATTAAATTGTTTATTAAGAAACATTACATTCACAAATATACAAAAACTTGTTAAGCATGGATATGTATCTGATTGTACTTGCAATATCAGCAGTTCATTGAACTTGCAAAGTCAGCAGCATTTTACATGCAGAGTCAACAGTTCATTGAACTTGCAAAGCCAGCAGTTCATTGTACTTACACATTCTGTCCTTTATTTCATTTTCAAAATCAGCAATTTACCATACTTGCACATGCTGTATTTTGTTTCACTAGGGGGGGGAAAAGTGGAGAAAAAAATAATCCTTCAATCCGATACTTTGGCTCAGTTGGCTAGAATGAGTTTAAAAAAATCGAAATAAAACTGTTCACTATTTATTTATTACAATACACTCATAAATACATTTAAATTTATTGCATATAGGAGTAGTAATGCACAATGCACATGTTAATATGAAATGTCTATCAAATTATGGAGCATGTGCCCGTCTATCACGTACATCGCAATTACCACAAACGGTGTATAAATACACTTTTGCATCTGATACAAATCCATACGCAGTCAGGTATAATATCAAATTTATTGATAAAAATATATTATTTACAAATTGTGAAATAACGTAGGTATATTAAATTACATTCATAAATGTATAGATACTTATTATATATGCATGCTTATGGTTACAAGCCACAAGAATCCTTTTTTATAACCAATTACATCATTTTTTATTGCGCACATACATTCATCCTTTGCACTTCCCGGCAACTGAATTTTCATTAATTTTGCAAAAGAACAATTTACTGAATACTTCAAATGTTCTTGGATAGGTATGTCACATGCTTCACATCTTTAAACCTCAACTCCACAATAGAAACAACTGGCTATGTCAGGGTAATAATGTATGAGAGATGATTCTCCTCCACCCATCAACAAATCATAATACATGAGAGATAAGATTCCCCCCACCAATCGACCAATCAGGCGACAGTTGAGGATAAGGAGTGGGGGGGGGCATATGGGGGTATGGTGAGGGGCATTTTGCATTCTTATTTTGAACCTACTAACCTCCATGATATGAATTTTAGCCAATTCCGTTGAAAAGTTTGCGAGTTATTGAATTGGGGATGGAAAATGCAAAAGGTCTCAAGTCTTTACATTGAAATAGTAACCAAAATGCATTAATTTCCTCTACTATTGATTGGTGAAATCGATAAAAATTACAATGACGACGAATCTGACATCAATAACTTCAGACACAAATTAATTGATTCTCTCAAAGTTTAAGTTACGATCCACTAAATCATTAAATCCAGATATCCTTGGTGTAACGTGTCCTTTATTTTTATGTGACTGCGCATGTGTACGTAGTTTTTCCACTTTTTAATTAGCATGTGAACATTGCGTATCAATATTTATTATACCATTCCTCAGAGACAAGATTTGTTTTATTTTGTGAACAGAGATGTACATTATTAATCACCACATCAAATTTATTAAACTTTAAAGTGCTGGAATGTTTTTTATTCAAAATCGTTTGTAACTGCGTACGCCACGTTTGATTACTCAAAAACAGTGAACGTAAATCGATTATACTAATTAATATTGCGAGGCAGAGTCGCGTTTATATATGGTAGTGAATCAAATCAAATTCCACAAATCTCGACATTAATATAAAAGTTACTTTTATGTGAAAAGAATTCGGTACAGTCGGCAAGTATTATTGCCAAATGCCTGTGAACAGACACACTAGCATTATCTAGATTGCCAGGCATACATGAGTGAATTTTCATTGCAAATTCAAGTGAACAGGTGCGTGGATAATGTGACCAGCACTCTTTCCCGCTTTTACTGTCGCTCTTTTACGGCGCGGAGCTAACAGAGATATGACAGAAAGCAAGGGAGTCTTTGATCACACTTCGGTATGTGACGTTTCTTGAGCTTTGCGAAAATGAACTTAGACTGCGCAGTTTAAATGTTGTAAAAGAAAAATTTTAATATAAATTAAGAAATATTAAAATACTGAATTTTGGTTGATTACTTTGAAGGAATGGATGATTATTTCCAAGGTGCAAAATCCGATTACAGGAAAAGCAATACAATAAGAAAACAATGACAATATTTAAAAAACTAGCACATAAAGAATCAGTACATACAGTACTTAATAGTAAGTTAGTGTACTAGAACATCAGTAACAAATACTTATAGTCTAAGATCCCACTAAAAGAAATCTACCCTCATCTGTGTATTCATCAAAATGTGGAAAGAATGAAGGATCACGTATTGGTTAATGGATCGCGGCCAGGTTGCCTATCAAAATTCTGCTGCAGATAAGGTTAACAAACTAGTCAACAACTAATTTTATTTTAGAAATTACCCTTATTTGCTTTTTCATTAATGAGTAGTAAGATGTATGGATTTTTAAAATTTTATTATTTTCCCATAATATGTACTATATAGTTGATAATATAATGAAAGAAACTCATAGAAAAATTTCGGGTCGTAAATATTCCGCATTAAAATCTGAATTTTTGGGTAAACGATACCACGTGACTGAAAACGCTATGATATTGCTTTGACGTCATTTTGACGTCACTAATTTGACTTGAATTTGTTAATTTACGTTGATACTCTTAACCTTGTTATTAATTTTGATTAATGTGACGGATAATGATTTCATAACATCCCTAACGTATTGATCTATAACCAAAACATTCTTTTTAGATGTTTCAACATTTTAACAATAATGACTTGACGCTACCGGTCACGATTGACGTCATTTGTTAGGGATAGAGCGTCTTAATGGTTTTAAATTCTCAGCCGAAATAAATATTTTTTCCACCCTCAATTTTTACAAAAAAAAAACGAAAAAATACGAGGAAGCATATTTTTCTGTCGTCTATCTATCTGTGATATAAAAAAAACATGCATCTTCCTCATTCAAGCGCCGCGCCGTTAAAAAAAAACATGTGTGCTACTATAAAAATAAGGGTAATTTTTATTAACAATCTACTCGTATGTCTTTTCCAATATTTTTTGCAATAACGAAGCTCGAATTTTTCCCTACATGATGAAATAATGTTGCCAAAGTAACAGCTGCTGCCATTGGGGGTTGCTAGCCGATTTATTATTCCATCCTCATGCTTGCTATCGAGACCGGGTCAGAAAGAATGCGCGCGCAATTCTGTGCGACAGACAAGGACGCAGCATGGCTGCATCGACAGTGGCGATTGCGGAGAGGAAATGGGTGTGATCCATGAAAAAGTTGAAAAAACCCCAAAAGATATTTTTCCTCCCTTAAATATTAAAATATCCCAAAAGAAAATCAAAGTGCATAGAAATTTGTTTATCCTCGTTTTCGAGGATACTCAACACGATGGAAATATTCATTTCTCCCCCACCCTCCACCAACCACCTCCTTTTCATATTTATTGATACTACTGGACATATGGGGACTCGTTGAGTAACGAGACATGTCATCAACCCCGAAGCTGAAATTACCACCATCGTGTGCAGTAAAAACGATGTCAATACTATTTCATCTCCCACTCTCCATCAACCACCCCCAAATTAGGGGCGGCTGTTGGAGGGTTGGGGAGAAATGATTATTGCGCCATCGTATTGAGCACCCTCAAAAACGGGGACAAATTTTCATGCATTTTAATTTTTTTGGGGATATTTTAGTATTATGTAAGTGGGTAGTTTCCGTTCCGAGGGTGTATAAGGTTAAATTTCATATGGTCTACTCGAATCCTGCCTAAAAAACTGATCCGCATGTCTAGAATGGAAAAAACGCGAAACAGGGGTGGTTATCCGAGTTTAGGGATAGTTGTTGAGGAGTGAGAACCTTGAAAATATCACCATCGTATTCAGCGCCTTCGAAAACAGGGGGAGTACCCCATGTTTCATCCCTCTTACAGAACTTTTGGTGGTTTTTCAACTTTTTTATAGACCACACGCATTTGCCATGCCGCCATGTTGCTTCCTTGTCTGTAGCATGGAATTATGCGTGCATTCCTTCTCATTCACTCTCGATAGCAAGCGAAAAAATGGAATAATAAATCTGCTGGCAACCCCCAGTAGCAGCAGCTTTTACTTTGGCAATTTTATTTCATCGTCTAGGGAAAAATTCGAGCTTCGTTTTTGCAAAAAATATTGGAAAAAACATATGAGAGTAGATTGCTAATAAAAATTCCACTATTTCAAGCAGTCTGCCTAAGGGTTGCAGCAGGCTGAGGGTTGGCAAGCCTTGTTTTTATAGTAGCACATAGTAACACAATCTTCGAAACGGCGCGCTTGAATTGGTGAAAAAACAAAAAAGGGTAATTTCCAAAATAAAATTAATCGTTAAGTAATTTGTTAAACTTATCATGCAACCTGGCTGCGATGCATTAACCAATACATGATCATTAATTTTTTCCGCATTTTTATGAAAAAATGATAGTTGGATATGTCGCGAACCACATATAATTGAGAATCAAAAATAACTCCTAGGTTCTTAATTCCCTATAAGGGCCAATAATATTGCCATTTGTATTATAATAAAAGCCATAGACTACTCTTCGAACTCAATTTGTAGGAATATGCAATGCTCCATCCTTGTTATTTTTAGATACATTTTGAGGTCATCCGCAAACGGAAGATGATCGTATTTAAGTTCTGATAGTAAGTCATTAATAAAAACTAGAAATAGCAGCGGGCCCAAGTTAGATCCCCGCGGAACTCCCGATGTAGCAATATATCTTTGAGACATCTGACCACCATAATAGACACATTGATTAGGCAACGATAAGTATAATGTAAAATTTAATTAAGCTATCAGAAAACCAGTAATCTGTAATTATTTAACAACAAATTGTGATCAATTGTATCAAAAGCTTTCTGAATATGTGTGTATATTACATCAACATGGCGTTCATCGCCCAGGGAATTACAAATAAACTGTGTAATGACAGCTAAATTAGTTACGGTTGATTTTTTCGTCATGAGACCATGTTGAGTTAAGGTCTTTCTTTAAATATATATTTTTTTAATTTTTCGTACAATGCAGCTAGATCATAAATTTGAGTTAGAGCCGCCACGGACGATGCTTACAATGAGCCTGCCTTTATGGTCAAACTTTATATTGAGTAAATGTGCACAAACCTTTATTTTATTTTATCACATTGTGTGACTTCCCGCATAAGGTGCTTTTGTTAAATGAGGCTTGCCTCTCCGGTAAGAGTTTTTCGCTTATTTCTTCACACTATCTGGAATGGAAAGCGTTATGACGGATATAAATAGGATATGTGATTATTGCGCTTCGAGTTTATTTCCTGTGCAGCAACGCTGGCAAATTGTATTTTTTCCAGTTTATTTTTATTCACACTATTTCTTTAATAAAGACTTCCTTTCGTTGCGTTCTTTTATCCGTTATTTTTAAACAATATTCTAAGTTTTATTTAACTTTGTAATTACGCTGAGGTCTTCGGATTACCTTTTTCTTTTTTTTAATGATTTGAGTGTCATGGCCTTATTAATTTCCTAGCAAATAGATAAGGTTTAACTGGAATAAATTCTGTAACCTGGATATGCTCTGTTTTCGTAAAAAAATTTAAAAGTATTCATCTTATACATTAAACTGATTTATATTTTTTTGCTACTTAATCACTTGAAATATTTAGAATATGAAAATGCACCATATTCCTGTTTAAATCAACTTCCAAATGATTCATTACTTGATATACAGGCTGTCCATTTTATCAGGGCCCTCGAGAATATTTCACTTAATATCGGTCGCGCAAAAAAATTGTTTCTACGAAAATTGTGCGCATTTTTAGAAGTTATAAAATGGTTTAAAGACTTGTCTTAATTTTTGTGGTGTTATGGTGGTGTTTATTAAAATGTTCTGGCGTTTTGGAACTCTTTATTGTATCCTTTTTAAATTAAAACACATTCTTTTAAAACGAATTAATAAATTTTATTATTAGAACGCAACAACGACTTAAGTAATTAAAATTAATTTAAATGATTACTCTATTAATACACTTACTAGTATGTAACTTTTCGACAACGAATAAATTCGGGCTTGGAATATTTAATTCGAGTTAGGATTTATTTTAAAATGTCAAAAATTCACTAGGATTTTGAGTATCACGAGTTACACCGAACACAGACTAGATGCAGAACATTAACTTGCCTAAAGCGTGTCAAGCTCGACCTATTATACTGTTTCCTATCTTTTCGTTTATCGTGTCCTGTGAGTTCCGCACGATCGTTTTTACACCCGTTTTATTCTAGAAAGCCGGCACCAGACATTCTGTGTTGGAGAAGATTGCGTAATATTGCGCAATATTGCTTCATCTTTGCAAAACTTTAAAATTTGAAAATGAAAATTACACTATTGTTTGGGCAATAGAATGAGAAATCGTTTGGTGATTGAATGGAACTCGAATCGCTTTTGGTTTAGAAGATATTTAATAAAAAATAAGTTGAATATATTGATTCGTCCTCGTATAATCATTATTTACGCACGCACGTAAATATGGACTCTGGTTATTTCGCCTGTCGGTGCTTGAAGGGGGTAAATATGTAGTTGAAATGAAATGAAAGTGTGCTGATGCGTTGGAACGAGAATAAGTTGTGACATTTTTCTGGAAATGTGGACTGTTATGAAATAGATAAAATATTTGAAGCGGGAAATTGAGTGAATGTTAAAACTGAATATAAACTGATTTGTAAAAATTTTATGGATATGAATTTGGAATTTATACCGGAGTTACGAAAAGTGCTATTATACGGGGGCTGTATTTTTAGGTGAGTCATTTGAAACCTTTAAGTCGTAAAATTGATGAATGGAATATTATAATGGGTCTTTCGATTGTTTTGAGATATTTTTGAAATATCGGGGTTTCGTGAGTTTTTCAGATTTTTTGTTCTAAATGGCAATTAAAGTTACTTTTTTATTAGGGTTTGTTCTTCTGGACCTAAAGATTGAATTTTTGGTAATTTTTGACATTTTCTGTTTTGCATTTTATTACAGGGAATTGAATCTACTATAACACTTGAAACGGGCACCCATCTAAATACTAACCGCACCTACGTTGCTTTATATCGCATATTGAAGTATGTATAGTTGAAGTAAACAGTTCCCGGCAAATAAAAAACGCAACAAACACTTTACGACTTTATTAAAATACCGGTACTCTTTGTACTGCTGTTTTCAAATTGACTCGCTTACCTTTATAGATTTTTAATGTGCGTCGGATCGACAGGCCTGGCGCCATGGCCCGCGACTATATAATTACGTCGTAACGTTTTTGTTGCTTTTTTTGAGTGTAGGGAAGTCCTTACTTGGACTATACATAGTAAATATGCGTCTTCGCTCGCCCCTTGCCAATTCATTCATATGTAGGAAAATACTTTGGTCCAACGAAGCAAATTTTTCCAACAATGGATTTTTTAATCGTACATTACAAATGAACTTCTGGAAAAACACGCTGGCATAAACCAACTGGGTTTCAAAATTATTTTTCAATAAATGTGTGGTTAGGTACCAGTTTATTTTTATGATAGTCACCTCAGTGGCTAAGGGTATCTAAACTTTTTGGGGAACGAATTTAATGATACCTTAGACGACCTACCTTTGGAGAATCGACATAACTTCTCGACTAGATGGAGCTCCTTCCCACAATTCCCGCATTTGCTTAGATTATTTAGACGAAATTTTGTCTCAACATTGGATAAGTACCAATGGATTTATTCGATGGCTCCTCGTTCTCCAGATATAACCCCAATGATTTTTTTTCTATGGGGGTATCTTGAAGATAGGATGTTTTCGACGACACCGCAAAATGTAAAGGACCTAAAAGCTAGAATTCAATAGGCATAGTTACCCCCTAAATGCTAAGTAATGTTTTGAATACAGTGCCTCTGACATTTAAAATTTGAGGATTAGTTAAATAATAATTTTCTGAGTGCTGTACTCATTTTTATTATTAATTTTTTTGTTAGCCGAATTTACTTTATTCTTCTTAATTTTGTTAATGTTTTATTATAGTAAAGATTTAATGAAATTATTGAATTTTCATTTTCATTATAATTTTATTTAATCATACTTCTCCACGGCAAGTATGATAGTAGTTTAAAAAAATATTGGTTTAAAAAGTTGTTTTTATAATTACTTGTTTAGTTCCAATGAATAAATATGGTATGTGATATATCGTTGAAAATGGAGAAAAATACTCTCTTTAATGTCGCCATTTCCCGCCCGTTTAAAAAAAAATTTTCACACCCTGAAAAGAAAAATCACAAAATACAGCCAGCGGCTTTGAAAACATTTAGATATAACCTCGTTGAAATACTCTGGTTTTGCAAAAAAATTGTCGTCTTAGAAATGTCGTCCTATCTCTTCAAACAACGGAGATATTTTGGCTTAGACATATTCCGCATTTTCGTAATTTTCCGTCATAACAAGTAAAGTAGGCAATGGACTTCAAATGTCTTTAAACCATTTTGCAGCTTATAAAAAATCGGAACAATATTTGTAGAAACAATTTTTTGCGTGATCGATATTAAGTGAAATATTCTCGAGGACCCTGATAAAATGGACAGGCTGTATATTTAATAGAGATAAATTAAATGTCCTTTACAGTCATTCTACCAACAATAGTATACTGACCGATATAATTTATTATTAAATATTAATATATTGATTAATAGTCCTGCCACTGTGTATCTAAATAACTCGTTACATATCTTTGATTGCAAACGATCCTACTAGAATAACTGCTCAAAGCGAAACATTATTATATTTAATAATTATAACTCACTTGGATCCGATTGTTAGCAATGTGGAAGTCTTAGATATGTATTTTTCTGACCACAACTTGATATTTTGTGATGTTTAATTGAACAGTTGTGATTTTAAATGAACAGTAAACATATTCCGTAACTTTAGAAACTTTAATATTGAGTTATTTATTATAGTACTTATAGTTTTATCTCTGTAGAAGAAAAAGTTGGTTTTCTCAAAGGCCAACTGAAATTCACAGCAGAAATCTAAGACATGTTGATAACAAAGTTTGTATCCCCTTCCAGAAAAATTTGTCATTTTATTAACGCTATCTTTCAGAATATAAACACAAAATTAACATAATTTTGAAGGTTACTTTAAAAAAAAGTTTACCGGGATAGATTTTGCATATGCGCTGATAATAAGCCGCTAGTAGGTGGGGTGAGATTCCCGTGTTTGTATGGAGGTCACTCATTCAAGTACTAACCCTCCATTCCTGCTATTCGTACCGAAGTGTGAGTCGAAAAGACAGATCTGCACTCACCGATTCTAATTATTTTAAACATAAATATTTTTAATCATGTAGTTCATTAATTCTTGTACAATATTTATTTTTCGAAATTAATATAGAATATTTTATTCTAGGAACCCAAATGAACATCATAAACAAGAACCAGTTCTAGTGGCGTCCAGAGAACGTAACAGATTTAGGTCTATTGTTTGGGACGAATACGATTCCGTCCATCAGAAATATTTGGAAATCGGTAAGTCTTAAATCTTCACCTTCAGTAATGACAATTGTTTGTTTCAATAATAATCGCAAGTTATATAAATAGTTTAAGAACAAATTTAGAGTATAATAATATACCCAGGAAAATAATAATAAATATTTAATGATAAATGCGAATATATTTAGTTGCAGAATTGTAAAATATGCATACGTAATTACCTTGGGATTCCCAAGCTAGTGAACTGTATATATAAGTGCCTAAGAATTTTCATGTGGTACTTGTTGGTAGTGAATTTAATGAAACAATTTTTCTTAGGTTGAAATTTAGAAATGCTATTTTTTTCTCAATTAGTATTAATTTACTTCAATTACACCAATCATTAATTTCATCGATAATACTATTTATACCTTCTTGTAGATCAATCATTATTAGGAGCCGATACGGAAATAGTTGTGTCGTCCGCGTACGTGAGAGTTTCTATATAATGGTAAAGATCATGGATAGATATGGCAAATAATAAAGACCCCAATACTGACCCTTGGGAGACATCTAGCATGACATCATGTATATTAGATTCGGCTTCATTATACTTCACTATGAACTTCTTGTTTTAAATGTCTGGTCGATAGCCGAGTGGGTTAAGGCGCGAGGTGGCAATCGCGGTTAATCACACGGACATCGCACCACCGAGTTCGAATCCTGGCTCCGGCACTGTCGGAGAAAATGGTTGTATGTCCGCGTTTTTTCAATGTGTAACCCCCTTCCGCACAAGCCCTGGCTTCTGGAATTGGAGATTGTCTAATTTATGTGGTGTTTATTATATTATTATATTATGTAACCCATTTAGCAATATTTCTTTGTTCACGGAATTAAATGTTCTGGAAAGATCAATAATAGGATTGATACCACATACTTACCATTATCTAATTCGCGGTAAATAAAATCAAATAATTTAGCAGTTGCACATTTTATATATTTCTCTGGCCTAAATCCATATTGGTTTTCAGTCAGTGTAGCATTCTTATGTAGATATGACATTAATCTATTACGTACTATTTTTTCAATGACTATAAACATTACGCAATAATCGGATAAGTGAATAATACGGACTTATATATTAAATAGGGTCCCAACTAATCCACAGGGATGGTATTGGCATTTCGTAAAGTATAGAAGATACAGGAAAGGTTAAATAGGGAAAAGTTGCGCAATTTTGAGACAAATAAAACGATCTCTTGAGTTTTCTAATGTCTTTTATAGTTTTCGAGATATCTTAAAAAATGGAAAATTTAAAATTTTGATTTTTTCACTTTTTTGTTCTTGTTTAACAAAATATCAAAAAATCTATTTAGGTTTCTCATTAGGTGTTAATGTAGCTATAACTTTGTATAATCAGATATTAAATAAAAAGATGATGGGGGTTTATGAGGCTAAATAATTAAATAAAGAAATAAGCTATATAAGAAATATTCGCTAAGCTACGCTACGCTGATGAGGAGCAATAACTCCGAAACATGTGTCTGTAGCTGCATTGTTGTTTCTCTTTGAGGTATAAGATAGCTTATTTCTTTATTAAATAAAAAGTTTCGTTTAAGCTGGGCCACCATCAACTTTTCTTTTTATATATCACCCTGTATTTTTTTTTTGTACGATTTGTCATTGTCAATACGGTTATCATAAAAAAATATTGAAAATGTGCTGCTTTTAAACCATTAATAACATATGTGGCTGAATGCGGCACTGGATTATCGTCAATAATGCTTTGACGCAATTGGTCTACATCACCTACGGCTTCGTAGTAAACTTTATTTTTTTAATATCCCCATAAAAAATAGTCCCAGGGGTTTAAACAAGGAGAGCGAAGTAGCCACCCTACAGGTCCTTTGGTGCATAAACCAATTAGAATTTTGAAAAAATCCATGAGGCAATTCGTTAACAATTTCTTCTAATAAATTTAGGTATTTTACACTATTTAAATTACTCTCTATGAATTTGGGCCCTATTAGAGTGTTTCCAATTAAATTACACCATAAATTGATGGAGTATCGTAACTGAGGTCTGACTACTTAGGTAAGGTGAGGATTAACGGTGGCATAGAAATGTTTATTCCTTTATAGTAGGAGGCCCTAGGGCATTTTGCTTGCACCAAAATGCCGATGGTTGGCAACCCATATGGTGTTTATAAGGGCGACTTCCTGTTCACAAAAATCCATCTTGATCCATATTACATATCCATCCCTCTCGTTAAAATTTTCCTATTTGCTTTACTTCTCTCCACATTTCCTCTATTCAACTATTGAATATATAATTGTACAGACTATTAGAAATGTACTGTCATATAGTAAGTAATATTTTTTATTGATTATACCCACCACTGCATGCCAACACCAAAAACGTCAAACAAAAACGTTGAAACATTCTTTGAAACTAAATGAATAATGACAAAATCTATAGAAAAAACAAAATAATTTCTATTTTAAATATTTAAAAGTTAGTATTAAGTAAGTATTAACCATCTTCTTCTTCGACGTCTGATGTGTCATCTATATTGTGATGATTTTGACATAAATCGTCACCACAAGAACACATATCTTACTAAGAAGTAAGATACCAAACGATTCTAAAATATATTTCTTTAAAATTCTTCGAGAAACAATATGGCTCTCAAGTATATTTTCATTTGTGCAAATTTATAAGTACCAGTCATGGACTTCTTTGAGATCAGTGAATATTTTTTGATAACTCAAACCGTAACCTTGTAAAAAATCTGTTTATCTAAGGCTATATCAAGTTGTTAGTTTAATTGCTGGAGGCGTTCAGAATCAACTTTGCGCAACACACTTCTGGCACTATTAGCAAAACAGTTATTGTGATAAACGATATCCTATGCACGAGCGTCAGTTACCGATTAAAATCAAGATAATTTATGTTTTTGTTTTAAGTAATTTTTCAGATATATCGCGTCCCGTATTTTTCTACCAATTTCATCGGTTTCCACTCTATGCAAACGATTTTTTTCGTTTGTTTCGGGTTTACCGCAGTAAAAACAAAGCAACTGCAACTCCTCTGGCGAGCTGTTTGGTTTTGTTATCGGATCTTAACAATTTTATTCGTTCGTTGTAGATTGATTTTCGATCTTTCTATTTTACTCTTATGTGTCACATTGTTGTATCAGGTGGAGTGCCACCCAGCGTAGTTATTTTCAAAAGTGTGGACACTTATTTGGTTACAAAAGACACTGAGATGTTGAAAATGTGGATTTTCTAGGTCTAAGTGAATTTTGATACACTTTTCACCAAACGACCATATTTAGACGCATGTCTTACCAGTTTTTCTTTAGTCTTAGTCTAGCCAACAACACAATTTGTAAAATTTAGTTCTGCACTCATTTTAATATGCAATTATGTCTGTTACAAACGAAAACTAAACATGAAGACAGATGAATTACTGCTTATTATTAGCGCCACACCTACGGCCGGTCGGAAAGAGACTGAATAGATAATAGATTAGCTCTTGGTAAGGAGTAGGCGCGATCCTATACCATACTCATATATCTTTCTGAAAAGCTGAAAAAGGTTTTGTATGAAGTAATTTTGGATTTTTTTGGTTTTCACAAAAAAAAATTAAAAATAAAATCAAGTTCAAATAATAATATAATTTTCCACGTTTAGGGCGTTTAGAAGTATTTAATAAAGCAATATAGCATTTTTAGTGTTTGATGTCTTCTAGACAACCATGAAAGTTTTTTTTTCTATTCCGTTGCTCAGACATGGCCGATAGAATTTTTTTTATAAAAACGAGTGATGGGGGTAAACGACGCGGAGCTGGTGGTGGCAAGATGGGTTTTCGTGAACAGGAAGTCACTCTTACTAACCCCATATAGGTTGCCAGTCATCGGCACTTTAGTGCAAGCGGATCCATGTTTTTCGCCCTAGGGCCTCCTACTATTATTCCTCCAGGGGTGTAATGGGGTAGTGAAGCGCAAGTTATAGCCTCTCCTACTCAATTGTTAACCTCACCTTCGCGATGAGTTCAATTTGAACTTGGTGCACCCTGTTTTCACTAACGAGGCTCTAACGACCGAGTAAGGGCGGAATAACCTTTACCTTTTGCCGTGAGCACATCCACCTTCTCACGAAGAGTGCGGTAAAAATAACCCACCGCACACAAATGTTGCTTTTGGAATCGTTTGGTTACCCCATCGTCGCAGTCTCCTTCTGTGCCATGGGACCACACCACACGCCTTCCGCAACCGAGCTGGTCAGTTGCATACCTGCTCCAGCTAAAACTTCAAATGCAGCTTCGTTTTCAGTCGATTAAGGCTTTAAAAAAATGATGGAGCGTTCAAGTGGGACAAAATCATCCGGAGGTAAAATACCCTCCCGATCGGATCTCCGGGGGAGGGTGCCCACAGGGACACCTCATCGAATGTCGAAAAAACACCAACAAGTTAAATCCAACAAAACTAATTCTTTCATCTACGGTGCTTGGAACGTTCGTACTTTGAACGACAGCACACGCACCGATCGGCCTGAAAGAAGAACTGCTCTAATAGATAGAGAACTTCACCGACTCAATGTTGACGTTGCAGCTCTCAGCGAAACTCGATTTTTGGAGGAAGGCTCTCTCACAGAAAAGTACTACACCTTCTATTGGAAAGGTCTTCCCACCAATTCAAGAAGACAACATGGAGTAGGATTTGCCGTTCGGAATCAACTTGTATCCAACTTAACACAAGTACCACAAGGCCTATCCGAGCGTCTAATGCTGCTACGCTATGAGCTATCAGATGGCAACGCGGTAAATCTAATAAGCGCCTACGCTCCCACTCTGGATGCAAGTCACGAAACCAAGGAAAGCTTCTATCAACAGCTGGAAGAAACCCTCTGCAGAATACCGAAAACGGAACGACTCGTTATTCTTGGCGATTTTAACGCTAGAGTAGGGAGAGATGCAGATACCTGGCCAGGCATCATAGGCAAGAACGGTTTGGGCAACATGAACGCTAACGGTCAACTACTCCTAACTAAATGCGCCGAACATGATCTAGTTATAACAAACACCATTTTCCGACAAAAGGATAAATTTAAAGGCACCTGGCGTCACCCCAGATCAGGTCACTGGCATCTACTGGACTATGTTATCGTACGTAGGAAGCATCTCAAGGACGTCCAAATTACAAAGGCGCGCATTGATAGCGAATGTTGGACCGATCATCGTCCTGTTGTCTCTAAAATGAAAATTGTTATGAGACCCAAACACCGAAGAACTCAAGTAAAACGTAGACTCCGTCTCTGTATTAGTAAATTGCGTGACCAACAAACCGTCGAACAGCTAAAGCAAAAAGTTCAAGAGAATTTGAGTGCACTAGAAGAAACCAATTCTGTAGATGTCGCTGCTACCTGGACACAAATTAAAAACAGTTTAGAAAGTGCGAGTGAGGAAATTCTTGGCACTGCAGCAAGTAAAAAACAGGAGGACTGGTTCAATGATAATGAAGCTTTTATACAAGAACTTCTTGACCGCAAACATACTGCCTTCCAAAACGCTATCAACCACCCCAATGACTCATCAAAAGCAGAAGCTTTTACCCAATCTAAGTATGAAACGCAACGCGAAATCAGAAGAATAAAGAACGAGTGGTGGGCAAGCAAGGCCAGAGAAATTCAAAGGTATGCCGATTCACACGACTACAGGAATTTTTTTCAAGGAGTAAAAGCAGTGTACGGCCCCAGTCGGAAAAATATGTGCCCTATTAAAGATTTAAATGGAAATCTCCCCAAAGAAGACCAGGAAATAAGAGCCCGATGGAAAGAACACTACTCTAACATTCTTAACCAGCAAAGTCAAGCCGATCACGATATTATAAATCTTATCCCTCAATATGACACCTTCGAAGACTTAGATAAACCACTATCAACGGAAGAGATCTTAACCGCCATTGGGCAGCTAAAAAATAACAAATCTCCCGGCGCCGACTCACTCCCAGCTGAGATCTTTAAAGCTGTGTCGTCAGAGCTCATACCCTACCTCAAAAAACTGTTTGATGTCGTGTGGGAAAGTGGTCAAGCTCCGCAGGAGTTTCGTGATACACTTTTAATCAACCTCTTCAAAAACAAAGGGAGCGCTGCGGACTGTGGAAATTACAGGGGTATAGCTCTCTTGGCTGTTGGAGGGAAGATACTCACTAAAGCGATCGCAAATAGGCTAACACCTGTTATGGAAAAGTTACTTTCTGAAACGCAGAGTGGCTTTAGACCAAACCGAGGCACATCGGATTTAATCTTCACACTTAAACAGCTTCAAGAAAAAGCACTCGAACATCAAGGAGAAATTCACATGGCCTTCATTGATTTAACCAAGGCGTTTGACTCGGTGGACAGGGAAGTGCTCTGGAAAATTATGTTCCGCTTAGGTATCCCTAGAAAATTTGTGGAAGTATGTCGCAGTCTACATACAAACAACAACGCCCAGGTTATGTATAATAATGAGGCAACCGAACCTTTCCAAACCCTCATTGGAGTTAGGCAGGGATGTGTCCTGGCACCCCTACTCTTTAATTTGTTTACCACTGCTCTAACAATTATTGTTGACAACAAACTGACAGTTAGAGGAATAGGTCTCAGATACCGTTTTGATGGCGGTCTCTTTAACATAGGGCGCTTTAGAGCTTTCACGAAGACACGCACACGATTCATTTGTGATCTCCAGTATGCGGATGACTGTGCACTTTTAACCTCTACGGCGGAAGAGCTTCAAGAACTTTTAGATGTGTATGCCCAGAGCTATGATTCCTTGGGACTTAAAATCAACATTGGAAAGACTAAGATTATGTCAACTCCTCATCAAGTGAACCAAATAGACATTACACTTAACGGAAATTCTCTTGAAGTGGTGGATCAGTTCAATTACTTAGGCAACGTTGTTAATGACAAAGCAAACATGGACAGCGAGATTCGCAATAGAATTAACGCTGCATCTAGAGCACTCTGGGGACTTAGAGAGAGAGTATTTGACAACCACGACCTTGCTTTGTCAACGAAAATGGCTGTCTACAGAGCAGTTGTCATTCCAACACTGCTATATGGATGTGAAAGCTGGGTCACTTACTGTCGTCATGTGAAAGAATTAGAACGTTTTCAGCAAAGACACCTCAGAAGTATCATGAAAATCCGTTGGTTCCATCACATATCAAACGTGGAAATACTCAGGAGAGCAAACAGCCTTCCAATTGAGGTGCTTATTTCAAGAGCACGCCTAAGATGGGCAGGTCACGTTCATCGTATGCATGATAACCGCCTTCCTAAATGTACACTTTATGGTGAATTGCTAAGCGGTAGAAGAAGGCGTGGCGGTCAACGAAAGAGGTTCAAAGACGCTCTCCATGAAAATCTAAAATCCTGCGGTATTGCAGACGAGCAATGGGAACAACTTGCAGCGGACAGAACCGAATGGCGAGGGGTTGTGGAAATGTTGCTGCAAGAAGGCCGAATCCAAGACCTAACCAGGTCTATGTTTGTCCTGACTGCGGTCGACATGTGCTCTCCCGAATTGGCCTCTATAGCCATAGTCGTGTGCACCGTAGATGAATGGGAATTACAATATACTACACCTTTTACTTGTTTTTTATTGTACACAATTTATCAACTGTAACATTTTTATACTCGGACTCGAGTAACGGCTAATAATAATTATTCCTCCAATTAAAGACTCCGCAATTTGTAAACGTGGTTTCGTCTGATTATAAGATCTTATTTTGAAAACATTGATTGGCATTTAAGTTTCTTCTGAACCAAAGTGAGTCTTCTGTTTTGGTCTGTTTGGGTTTAACTGTTTCTAATTGTCTTTTAGCCGAACCAGTCCCATTCCGCCCAACCCTACAATCCTCCACCGCGAACAACGCGGTGGTTGCACGGTAGGTCCCGGGGTGGGTTCTGGGGATGTAGATGTAAATTTTAATTATTAATAAAGTTGTATTGATTAATTGATTGATTGGGATACAAACGAGCATATTCTTGAACAGCGGGAAACATTTTTTAAACTTTTGATGTACACATCGTACATATCTTTTTTTTTTCACTATCAGAAAAACGAACCATATTAAGCAGAGACACTTAGAAAATAACAATGACTAAAAAATGGTAACAAATAATCTTGAACAATAATGCAGTTATTAGAAAACGTCACAATTAGAGGAATAACAAGTTGCTATGACATTCAGTACTTCTTTTGTTTTTCACAGCCTACCTATGTATTTGTATCGAGAATAACGGTGGACAATTTGAACAGTTTTTATAAATTATTATTTAATTTTAATTGGATGGAGTCTGCGGTAGGTTCTTGATGAAACATATTCAATAGAATAATTATAAATATTCAAGAGAATAGTTATAATACGTGCATATTATAACTATTCTTTTGAATATTTATAATTATTCAATTATTATTTGTTACTAGATTAAATAAGTGTTAGATGTTATTATTATTGTTGAAGTAAATAATATACAGTATTAATTCAAATGTTCTTTTTTCGCGATAATCCTGTGCCGCATTCAGCCAAATGCGTTATTAATGGTTTAAAAGCAACACAACGCTTTATTTTCAATATATTTGATGATAGCCTTATTGAAAATGACAAATCATACAAAATAGTTAAAAAATACAGGCCCGTATTTAAAAAAAAAAGTTTCTGGTGGCCCAGATTAAACGAAACTTTTTACTTAATATCTGATTATACAGAGTTATAGCTACATTAACACCTAATAAGAAACCTAAAGAAATTTATTTCATATTTTGTTAAATAAGGAGAAAGAAGTGAAAAAACGAAAATCTTAAATTTTCCACTTTTTATGATATCTCAAAAACTATAAAAGATATTAGGAACCTCAAGAGGTCGTTTTATTTGTCCCGGAATTGCGCAACTTTTTCCCCATTTAACCTTTCCTATATCTTCTATACTTTACAAAATACCAATACTGTTCCTGTGAATTAATTGGGACCCTGTATACATTTCATGAAGTATTAAAACTTGTAAAACAAGCTTCTTCTTTCATTGATATCCTTCCAGACTGAGGAAGCATAAGTTTACCATAAATGTCTCTTCCAAAATAAATTTTTTTTCAACCTTATAAAGCGATTATAGTCTAAATCTCCCTGTATAATGTTCCTCCCGCTAAGAAAGTTTAATATCGCTTCGGGACGAAATCTTATTCATTTAAAATTCATTTCAAAATTATGAACGTTGTCGCCATAAATTGGAGCAAAGTGATTTCTTGTGTTAACACAGTCTAGGTCAGGTAATTTTACTAGTAAAAGGAGAACAGTATTTTCCAAACACAATAAATTAGAGAAGGTTTATTTCTGGGCTACAACTTTGAGATGGAATAAATTCTATTGTCACCTGAGACTTGCAGGTCCATCAAATCTTCTCAATTAAACGAGGAACGCTCGGAAAGCGTAGCTTTAAAGCTTTGCCAGCGGGTAATGCTGTAGTTTTAGTTGAAATTCCTTCTCATGATTCGACTTCATAAGTTCCCAGTTTCCAGCTCAACTTTATTTCCTTGGTTTCAACTAACTCGTAGTTAAAAATGAATCAAGATACACAGGCATTCTTGCTAAAGTATCACCAACAAAAGTTTTCACATAAGACAACTTTAAGCCCACTAAATATTCCACTTCCTGTGCTTGATACCGTAGGCGCTTTGCGTATGTGGGAGATAGGAGCATCGTTATTTTGAAATATGTTGTTGGAAAATATATGGAACAAGCACTAATTTACATTTGTTACTATTGCGTTTTCAGTTCATCTCAATTTATTTAAAGACGCTTTCTGAGTAGCAGGAAATATAGGTTACATATTGACAAAAGTTCTGCTTTATATATGTATTTAATACTTTTATAATGATTGTTTCGGCATATTGCCTATATACCGGCTGTTAGAAAAATATGGGAACGGTGGAAAATCTCTAACAGTTTGCATCAAATCGAAAAATAAAAAAATATGTGTCAAAAATTTTTCAAAAAACTATCTACTGATACCAAAATGACCTCCCCACCCACCACCTTGTGGGTGGCTATTTTTTATTTAGGAATCGAATTCTACGGTAAAAAATACGTTAATTTTATTCCGAACTTATTTTCGATTCTTGCATGGTGTCGCTGTAATCGCAAAAAATTAAAAGAAAACATTACTGTTTCAAGAGTAGCAGCGTCTTGTGCCCATAAAAGAACGTCCAATTCAAAAACTGAAAAACACGTATTTGTTATTTTTACGAGATCTATGCAATAACATTGGATTCGACTCTCCCACCCCTAACCCAGTGGGTGGGGCGGGGGCAACTTTGAAATTTGTAATGAAAATCCCTATTTTTTATAGCGGATTCGGATTCTACGGCCAAAAATACGTGAATTTTATATCGGGCATTTTTTTGATTCTCGCAAGGTGTCGCTGCAATCGCAGAAAATTGAGTGGAAACATGAAAGTTTTGAACGCATACTTAAAAAAATACGAAAAGTAAAACTATTGATCTCAAAGTGAATGATTTCCCGAACTGTTTTGAGAACAGTGATTTTAGACGGTCGTGCGGAAATTACAACTATTAACATTCTGTATATTTATTAGCAGCTAGTAATTTTCAATTTACATTTTTTACAGGGCAATAAAAAACTCGATTTAATAAGACAAACTAACAGTGGTTTTACCTCATTCAGCCACTTCAGACAAGTTCTTGATCCCAGCCAGTGAAGGCAAGGAGGTAACTCAGCCATTTAAGGCAAGGTGAGGATTTCGGCCAGTTGAAGCAATTAGTTTACAGCTTAACTGCTACACTAGCAGGTTTTAATTTCAAGATTATAGCAGGTGTTCAAAATGGTGCCCATTGACTTCTTGGCATTGTCCGAGACGAACGTAAAAATTTTCAATAGCACTTCTTATCATTTGAGGTGGTATATTTGCAAAAATGTTTATTATGCGTTGCCTCAGCTCTTCCAAATCATGAGGTTTAGTGAAATAAACCTTACACTTCACGTAGCCCCAAACAAAATAAACAAGTGACGTGAGGTCGGGAGATCTTGCTGGTCATTCAATAGTTCCTCTTCGACCTATCCATCGATTTTCGAAAATACCATTCAAATAGTCCCTAACAATATCCCGATGGTGTGGAGGAGCCCGATCTTGCTGGAACAAAAAATTATAGAACTCATCACCAGCAATCTCTTGTATTGCGGGAACTATTTGATTTGTCAACATTTCCAGATATTTTTCTCCATTCAAATTTCCATCTATGAAAAACGGTCCTATGATTCGATCCCTGAAATCTCCTGTCCAAACATTTAATTTTTGTGGATACTGCGTGTGTGCTTCAAGCATTCAGTGAGGGTTTTCGTCACTCCAATACCTGAAATTATGGCGACTAACTTTTCCACTGAATTCGAAAGTTGCTTCATTGGAGAATACAAGTAGAGATGACAAAAAATTTGGGTTTTGGTTACTCCTTTCCATCATTAATTCACTAAATTCAAGTCGCCGATCAAAATCATCTTCATTTAACTCTTGGTGAAGGTGAATTTTGTAAGGATGAAATTTCAAAAGTTTAAAATTCTTATAAACTGAAAATGCACTCATATCAAGCTGTTGACTGGCTTTTCTGATTGATAACCTTCGATTTTCAACACATGCCTGGGCCACTTCCATTTGTCGATCTTCCGATGTTTCAGATTTTGGTCTTCCAGATTTTGAGAGATTTTTATATGTTCTTGTGTCTAGGAATCGTTTGTTGGTACGAGACACAGTAGATTTCTAAATTCTCACTTGATCATCATCAGTTGGTTACCTCACTATCTAATATTGATACGTACACTGAGATACCACTGAATTTTACTTTCTTGAAAGAAACTAGAATCAGCACGCTTATATGAAAACACTGAATAATTTTTTGTATTTAACATAACATGAATAAAATAAGTTAACATTACAGAAATAGCCTCCGATTTCCCCTACTTTAATAACCGCTTGTTTCTGCTGCAGCTGCTGCGCTGAACATTTCATAAGTTTATGTGTGTATTTATTAAAAGTTCTGGCATTCATAGGATACATTCCAATTTAAAATTGCATCTCGTTGACGAATTAACGTACATTATTTATAAGCTTTTCTGCCGACGGGAAAATAGTTTAGTATGTTCTTTTAATGCAGTCAAATGCTCATTTAACATTATATATTTTTTAAATTAATAATAATAATAAATCGCCTTTATTTATAACTTTACAGTAAAATAAACAAAAATACATATTAAATGGGTTCGCACTATTAGACCTCGAAACGCTCTTCCATACAACCGACTGAGAGAAATTAAAGTAATAATATTAACAATATACAAAAAATATATAAGACTAATACAGTATATAAATTTTCTATGCAACAGCAACCTGGCTTTCACTTATTTGCTAAATGAAATAATATTGGAAAGAAGTTTATGGTTCAGAGGTGATCTGTAAAAAATTTCGACGGCATTATATGTGAAACTCCCTTGAAACTGCACGGTATTAGGCTTGAGGATATCATACAGATACTTAAAACGAGTAGAACGTTCATATGTATCGCTACCTTTTAAATTTTTTAAATAAAAATAGTTAGGTGTTTGATATTTATCAATTTTGTAAACAAGACAGGCTAGATGGTGTTTAAATCTTTCATCTAAATTTAGCCATTTATTTTTCAAAAAGAACGTTCAGTAATATGGTGCAACTTACGCAAGTTAAAACTAAATTTTATACAAGCATTTGGTATATTTTGGAGAGAGCTTTCGTCTCAACCTAATAGGCCAATACACGATATCGCAATAAGCAAGATGGGAGCGAATTAAAAATTCACATAATATCAGCTTTATATCAGAACTAAGTACATCCCTATGCAGGTATATTGAGTTGTTTATTCAGTGTTAATATACTTATACAGTATTTACACGGGTCAGCAGTGAATAATTATAAAACTTAAAATATAAAGAAATACAAATGCTAGATAAATAACACACAACATAAAAATATAAATATAAAAATGACACCAAATTATGTACATATTTAAGTAACACAGCAATGTAAAATAGCATCACAGTTAAAAAACAAATTTTACATGTCAGAGAAACCATTTTGTAAATATTCATCGTAATTATAAAAAAATCTACTTATCAGATATTCTTTTAACTTGGATTTAAATAAGTTATTGTCTAAATACCTCATGGCTTCTGGCAGCACAATAAAAGAATTTATTCTCATAAAATTAGGACTATTTTGGCATTTCTTTAACCTTACAAATTCTGGATAAATTTTTTTTTTTATTTCTAGTTAGGTAATTGTGAACACCTTGATGGGATTTGTATTTATCCTAGTGTGTTTTTACAAAATTTAAACAATTAGATATATAACAAAATATATAAGCCAACACAAAGTGGATAAATTATTACAAAAAAATAAAAGTGTAGCAAAGTAAAAATATACCTACTACGACAGTCCAGTATTCCACTATTTTCTATGCATGGAAATCGATTCATCGCTACCAATCAAGGTGTACAATGTGCGTTTCCAAATCAATTGAAAATAATGTCCTATAACTTCCGACTATATCGCTAGCCGCAGACTAGTTTCGAGCTTGTTAGCTCTCATCAGTGCGACATAGGCAAATAGTAATCAAATTAAAGACATGAGGTGTCCACAACTTGCGAATGGCTCCAGTCACTTGATGTTGTATGACCCCATGCGTGGACACTACATTAGATAATGTACTTTATAAATAAATATTACTACATAACTTGGAGGATAAATTACTTGTATGTACTTCCCATTTTAAGGTTGGGTCTAGGCGTACGTTCAAAAATTTTACAGACTTGCTAGAGTCAGAGTCATCCAGGTGCCTCAAAGAAAAAACCATATTTTCCATTTTTGCAAAGTTTAGACACAATTTATTTGCATCGAACCACTTTGGACAATTCTTGTAACTCATGACATAATACTTTCAATTCAACTTACCATATAAATTTTGTACCAATTTATTAATGAGAATGGAAAATCTTAACTGAAAATCGAGCTATAAGCCTAAATGTGTTGCTTCATTAACGGGGGTCAAGTTCTTCTGTGTGAGAGTAATTTTAAAATTACGATCACTAACCAGTTTGCACCTGTCCTTACCAAAAACCAATAACTGAGTTTTTGACTCAGTTAGAACTAATCTATGAGAATAAGAGACCTCAGGTCAGAGTTAATCTTATCATTTGCTAGTAAATAATCATTAAAACCGCAAGAAAAATATAATTTGCTGTCATCCGCATATTAACGAATTGATCAAAACTCTAAAAATGAGTGAAAATCGGAACAAATATAGAAAACAGAAGAGGCCCAAGGATACTGCCTTGTGGAACACCTTTTGTAATGTATTCAAATTCAGAAAAATTATTGTTAACACAAACCCTTTGACGTCGGTTACTTAAATAATTAAGAAAAAATGTTAACGCAATGTTACCCAGAATTATTTTAATTTGTTGTATAAAATAGAATACTTTGACGTATCAAAGGCTTTACTAAAATCAAGTAATATTAAGCACATATTATTCGTCTGGTTTACGGACGGATCTAGATCTGAGGGTGGTTCCGGAGCGGGTATATATGGCGAGAAACCCAAGGCAAAATTCACCTATGCTCTGGGTAAATTCGCAACGGTATTCCAGACCGAGATATTCGCTATTTTGGTCTGCGTACAGGAGAATATCCGCAGGGAATATTCTAACAAACATATATATATATATATATATATATATATATATATATATATATATATGTAGTGACAGCCAAGCGGCCCTCAAGGCCCTGGCATCAGTTAAAACCAAATCTTCTTTGGTTCAGGACTGTAAAAAGGCGCTCTGCGAACTTTTCTCATCCAATTGGGTCAGGCTTCTCTGGGTGCCCGCCTGAGCACAGTAACATTGAAGGTAATGAGCAGGCAGATGCTCTGGCCAGAGAGGGTTCTCAACAGCCCTTGAGGGGCCCGGAGCCAGCACTGGCTTATCCTAAAGCAAACTCCAATAGGTCAATAGAGGACTGGTCTCACTCCCAGTTTGTGGACCTATGGAACTCCCGCCCAGGACTTCGGCAAGCGAAGCTCCTCATCCCAGGACCCTTGCCGAAGAGGGCGGAACATTTACTGCATTTAGGCAGAAAGCAAGTTAGGATCGTGGTTAGTCTCCTGACTGGACACGGCCCTTTCAGGAAACACCTGCACAACATCGGAGTGGTTAACAACTCCGAGTGTAGATTTTGTGGAGAGGAGGAGGAAACTTCCATCCACCTCCTAACCTCATGCCGTAGTCTCAAAAATTTGAGACACAAGCACTTCGGTATAGGCTTCCCTATGCCGGAGGAGGTAAGGAATGCCCCGCTGGGAAGGATTCTGGCCTTTGGTCTGGAGTCCGGCCTGGATGGGGACATCCACTGATCAGTTAGCGGATGCACAATGGGCCACTAGGCCTGAGTGCCGCGATTTATGATTGCACCGCTAAGAAGAAGAAGAAAAAGAAGCACATATTGTTACTACCATCATTAGCCCTATACAGATCGTCGGTAACATGGAGAAGGGCCGTACTAGTACTATGACGAGCACGAAACCTGCTCTAGTATTTAATTGCTCAGCTACGATTTTTTTCAAGACTTTAGACAGTGTGAGTAGTATACTAGTAGGACGAAAATTCGAGATATCTATGGAGTTGGCACTTTTGGGGACAGGAATGACATATGCATCTTTCCAAGCATTAGGAAATATACTTTTTGATAAACAGAAATTAATGATAAATGTAAAATATTCGAGTATATTGAGTAACAAAATAATGTAATTTGAAAAGTACGTTTATATGTGTTCCTAAAAAAAAAAATTGGTTCACTTCTTGGTCAATGATTTCTAATTCAAACGCAATATATGGCATTGTATTGTAAACATATTGTATTTGAATGTGTTAGGAAGAACATAAGAGGGGACCAATTTATCACTTAGGAAAATTTCTATATAATATTTTCTTTATACATAATACTTGTATAAAGTATGTAAGAAACTGAAGATAAATGTAAAAAAGTTTTAATATACATATGGTGCGTATTACATTTTTATACTTATGGCAACTTATTTCTAAATTAATAAAATATAGAATTAAAACAAAGGTAGATCAATCATTTATTTTCCGACGTATAACTCAGATCGTTAATTACTGAAATTAGCAAGTGTTTTTTCATTCACAGCTAAAGTCGTTTTTATTAATTATTTTTTACATCGCTAAATGCAGAATTATCTGATTGATGTATATAAATTCGTCCGAAAACAAAAACAGGAAAAAATAAGATTTATTATACACATTAAATTAATATATCACATAAGTCACTTCAAAAATTGTCACATTATCTCGGTACACTGACTATATGATAGATGTTATAGGGAACCAATTAGTGAAAAAAAGTTCTGTCGATTTACTTTGCTGACCTACTTTGGCAAATAAAGATTTTTACTGTTTTTGATATTTAAAAAAAAATAAGCTGTTTTATTAAATGCATTAAATTTTATTTATTTTATCCAACACTTTCATATAAAGTGATCTTTATTGATGAAATTTATAAAGGTACAAAGTGGCCCATAAGTCACTAGTAAGTTAAAGTATACTTTAGTAGTCATCAGAGCACTTAATAGCAGTGTATATTTTCATATCATCCGCGTATAGTAAATAATTTCCTTTCATCGCATTTATAATATCATTAATGTATATATTAAATAATAGTGGCCTCAGTAAACTGTTTTCCATTTTCAAGGTAAGATTTGAAAAAATATAGCGGATTTTTAGACAGGCCAAAAAGATCTAAGTCTATCGAACGTATATGAATTCCACCTGGTCCACCGGTGTCAAATGTATCAGCTATGAATTGCGTTATACAGAATCTTCTTGGTAGATCTTCCCTTTATGAAACCGTGTTGTTTAGGAGTGGTTTTGTTTTTTAAACGAAAAAAGAAGAAATCTTGGAGAAGCATTTCAAAACACTTAGAAAAGTTATTGATAATAGTAGTAGGTCTATGATTTTCAATTTGGTTTTTCCCTCCATTCTTGTATCAGGTATTACTTTAGAGAACTTCCAAGAAGAGGGATGTGTAGACGTGTTAATGAAGAGCTTAATTATAATGGTAAGTAGTATTGCAGGAAAACAAGCATAGTCTTATAGAAAAAAACAGGTATTTTGTCCGGGCCAACAGCACTTTTGGGGTTAAATTTTTTAAGACTATTAAGTATAATGGTGAGTATAATTAAGTATAATGTTAGCACTAAACCAAGGCGCGTATGTCCGTCTATGAGGTTTGGTTTTAGGTACGAGGCATCAAGCAAGTCATACAATTTTGTATAAAAAGCGTCGCAGGAAGTGTCAACATCGGTATAACTATTTAAGAAGCTCCAATCTTTTCATACAACCCTATGAAATCTGCCTTTCGAAAACTGTAAAATATATTGTCAATTCTTTGTCCATTATTCTTCTCCTCCCTACTAAGACCGAAATATACCACGATCGCAGGATGATGATTTGTGTAGTAGTGTATCCAACGCCTTTTAGATGGCACACTATTTATTTGACAATACTAGGTTCAGCACTATCTGGTTCGCATTAAATTTGAAATTATATTTTTTATAATCGGAAAAATTGAGGAAATTTATGAATGGTAATTAAATACATCGATTCCGAAATAATTGGAATATTCAGGCGCATTAAAGTCGACTAAGATTAACACGTCACTGCCTCATAAGTATTCCAATGAACTAATAACATCAAACAGAGAGTTGTAGAACTCTATATAAATTTAACAAATACTACTGTAGGTTACAGCTTTTAGCAACGTTGTTAATTTTGACATTTAGCTGATGAATCGAGAAGAATTTAACTAAAATGAAATGCTGAAAACTCTCGATACTTTGCCCGGGACTATTTTGTTTCAGCTGCCATGGAAAATTTCACAAATGTAAATTTAATTGCTTAACCATTATTCGTTATCACTGACAATCCACAGTATATGTAAAATAAAGCGTTCTGTGGAGATTAAATTTTAAAAAAATTGCGACCAAATTTGCATGAGGAGTGAGAATATTTTAAAAACAATGTATCTACAGCGTTCGATAACGAATATGGCATCGATCACATGAACGCGGATTATAAAACAAAATCCCGCGACATATTTCAAACTCTCAAGGTAATTTAAAAATCTATTTTCCGAGACCGTACTTCATATATATGGATGGAATGAAGTGTCTTGAACGTTCGGACATCAATATTCAAAGTTTGTCCTCACAGGATCATTTATTATATGCCTTGGAACGCTTCTTCCTTTAACTGCAGCCAATTTAAACGGGCCGAAGGCGATTATACAGTTCGCCTAATACTATCTCGATTTTCTGATTTGTGATTCCCACTCGGTCTTCTCTCCGTCGATGAATTAAATTTTACACTATGCCGATTACTGATTAAGAATAAAACTTTCTAGGTCAGGCTGGCAGATAGAATTTGATGAAGAGGGAAATTAAATTGAACAATTCTTCGGTAACTTTCACCTACAACGAAAAAGTGAAACGGAGATGAAAAAACTTTTTCTTTGGCGATTTCTTTGACAACTGTCGGAAGCATATCGTCCAAACTTATACATGGTGGAGTAAGACTAAAGTTAAAATAGTGAGTGTAGTATAGTACATTATTTTTGTGGAATAAGAAGTACACATATAATAAAGAGCGACGGAAAGTTTTGGAATTTGGAAAATTTAATTTAATTTGTTTTTGTGCATTACGACTTTTGTTGATACAGCCAGGTACTTTTTCTTGTTAACTCTTATAATAATAATATAATATTTACAATATTTATTGAAAAAATATATAAATAAATATACAATTTCAAAAGGGGAAGACATTACATGAATGCATTTAAGAATGCATTTTTCAGCGTACCCCCCCCCCCCCCCCAAAAGCTAAATCTAACATAGACATAAATAAACAGGTCAATAATTTCAATAGTTTCTAACAAAAAGTTAGAGAACCCCTGCTGTATAGGGCAATCAACGATGTTTATCACTTAGTTTTAAAAAAAATCAAAAAAGTGGAAATAGGCTTTTATTCTTGAGTCGCCCCCCGGCTTGGATTAACAAAAGAGACAAAGGGTACCGACTTGTTGGTTCTTAAATACTGAGCGAAATAAAATAATTTTCCACGAAAAAAATTGCACAGTGGCAGGCAACAAATGATAACTTACCAATGTTGTTTATTCACATAAATTGTCCTCCATCTACATTAATACATTTTTTGAAGTAAAGACATATGCGCTTCGTTCAACATATTGGGTAGATTAAGATAATTTTTTATGGTCTCTATGCACATTAAAATGCGTTGCTGCAATTGCTCCAAAGTGTCCATTGGAACACGGTAAATAAGCAACTTAAGATGCCTCCAAAAATAAAGATCCATTGGATTTGTGTCGGGTGACCTAGCAGGCCATCCAACCGGTCCAATCCATCGTTGAGCAAATTGTGTATTTAATTTTGAACCGCCAAACTAAAATGCACTGGTGCGCCTTCGTGCATATACCACATGTGTTTGCGCATCACCAAATATGGAAATATTTGTTGCAAGAAATTTAAATATATTTCACCATTTAATCTATTGGATAATTCTGTTGGTCCAATTATTTCATTACCACAAATTCCTGCCCAAAAATTAACAGAGAAACGTCATTGAAAGTGAGACCTTCTTATTAGATGCGGGTTTTCATCTGACCAATAATGCATATTTTTGAAGTTAAACACCCCGTTCCTGGTAAAACATGGTTCATCAGAGAAACACAGGACGTATAAATTTCTTGTGTGTTTTCTCAAAATCCAGCCACAAAATTCAATTCGGTCTGCTTATTCCTGAGGTTCTAGGGCTTGGACGCGTTGATAATGGTATGGGTGTAAACTCACATCTCGCAATGTCCTCCATACCACAAAACAGGTTGCAGGAATTAATTTTTCATTGAAAATCATTCCACTGATGATAATAATTGGAAATGAAGTGACCACTGAAGCATCAGCAATTTTTGACGACTTAACATCTCCAGGTTCATTTTGTTCGATGCCAGTTATCAGAATATATCGAGTTGTACAGGTTATAGATGTCGAATTTGCTATGCAAGTAAGATCAACTGTTTCACTTGTGGATATTCATCTACTTCTCTCAGAGTATAATAGATAGTTTAAGGCAATGTGCAGTTGTTCCAAGGTCTAGTCGAATTCATCTGTTCTCGGCAAAAAAAAGCGCAACAAAAACTTTACGACATTATTATCGCCGTTGGACCAAGCGGCTTGCTGTCATCAAACATGCCGACGCACAATAAAAATCTATAAAGGTAAGCGAGTCGATTTGTGAACGAAATAGTACAGAGCGTACCGGAGGTCGTAAAGTTCTTGTTGCGTTTTTTGAGTACCGAAAACAGATGAACTCGACTATTGTTATAGTACGTTCCACTCCCTATAAGAGAAAATAAAACTCGAAATGTCAGAATTTGCCAAAAAACTCAATCATCCGGTCCAAAAGGACAAACCCCGATAAAAAAGTCATCTTTTCATTTCAACAAAAATCCGCGATCACGTCATCAAAAATTTGAAAAAATTCACGAAACGTCGATAATTCAAAAGTTATCAAAAACAATCAAAAAACAATTTAGAAGATTCCATTCGTCCATTTTACAATATAATTTTTCCAAAACACTCACTTTAAAAATACATCCCCCGTATAATTTCATTCGTCACCCAACATACTTTCCGTGCGTCCAGTGTAAAACCCAAAATTCGTATTTATTAATTTTCTACAACTCTTTCCCTATTCGATTTTAACCTTTTCTCGGATTGCTCCCGAACTATTTTATTTTACATCATTTCAGTACACATTTCCAAAACGATGTCACGACGCATTCTAGTTTCTACGCACTAGCACACTTTCAATTCCATATTACCCCCTCGAACCATCATCGCGCATGACAATTCAATAGCCATATTACATGAGTGCGTAAAGTATGACCGTACGAGGACGGTTCAATATATTCAGCCTTCTTTCTGGTGCTACTTGTTCCAAACCAAAACAGATTTAAATTTCGTTCAATTACCAACTAACTTCCCTTTCGATTGCCCCGACATTCGTATAATTTTCATTTTCAAATTTCCACTTTTTACTGAGATGATGTAATATTACGCAATATTGCTCAATCGATGAGTCATTCTCGCCCGCATTGAATATCTGGAACAAACTTTTTAGAATTTATTGGAGGTAAAAACGTTCGAGCTCAACGCTCCTTGAGCAAGTAGTGACCAAATATTGTTTGAAAGTTAGTTTTCTACGGTGTAACTAGCGATAATAAAATCCGGTGCCCGCGCTGCTTGCAAGGCCGAAGACTTGTAAAAAAGATTTTTTCTATTTAATTTACTCTGCTTTCGCGCATCAATTTAAATCGCACCTAGTGCCCTAGTTTTTAAGTAATTTTTTCAGACAATTTTTTAAATAACATAATCTGCCCCCGCGCATCTAATTCTAAGTAAAATTTTGACATTTAAAAAATAAAACTCCACCGAATCAAATCTCCCAAGCCGAAATTTATTCGTCGTCGACAAGTTACAAAATTAGTAACTGTAACAAAAAGAATAACATTTTAAGTTTGAAACCTGTGTTCGTTTTTAATAATAAATCTTATAATTCGTTTAAAACCGAGTGTTTTAATATTCTACCACTACGTACAGAGTGCTCCACGATCACTGGTCATCACTGGGATGGTAGCTCAGTGTGTTAAAGCATCTGGCTAACAAACTGAGTTGCCGAGCGACGCGAATTCGATTCCCGCAAGACGAAATAATTTTTCATTAAAAGAATTGCCCCAGGAGTGGTTCGGAGTCCACATTAAACTGTAGGGCCTCGTCTCTCTTTACCTAGCACAAGATCCTTGAGATATTCCAGGGGGTTACGTCGGTAACTTGAGAGGCGGTTAAGAAAACATTTTAAGAAAATATCCACACTAAAATTTTCGAATTAAACAAAAAATGGTTTTACTTAAATCTTGCACACAAAAGTATGTTAAGAGAGTACAGGGTGGTAGAAAATCGCTTGCCAAAAGACTCAAAGTCCCTTTAAAGCAAAGATAACTTCAGAAAACAACAGATTACATTAGAAACAGTCAGCAGGGGTTTATACAGGGTGAGCCAATTATTCTGTTCTAATCTTCTAAGTGGTACTCCCCGCAACTTCACTTTTTTGGTAAATTAAGTGCACGCAGAACCTCAAGGGTCTCTCTTGTCCGTATTCACTACACACAACATAAGGCTTAATTATCGCTCCAAGGCTTGTCTGCGTGTTCACTATACATCCTCCATTTGATGTCTACAAAACTATTTTAGAATTGAAAATACTACCAAGCTTTTAATATGCAACCGTCGGAGCTAAAAAGCGACAGATTTGTGTGCTTATCTGGTGCGGGCGCAACTGCAGTGAATGGTAGAAGATGGGGGGATTTTGTTCGCACATACGGTTGGTTATGGATTTCCTTAACACTCCTTAATACTAACACTAATACTAAATGGCAATGTTATGTGAAATAGAATTATAGGTATTTATTAAAGTGTTGAAGAGATTTAGATAAAATGATTAGATATTCAAAATATTGTAAGACAAAAGAAAAGGCGGAATTGAAAAATGAAATGCTTGGATCCAGATAATTCCTATTTGGCTAGCTGTTACGCCACAATCAGAAAATAGTAGATGTGAATCTGGCAAACATGACTTCTTCAGGGCTTTATTAATTATTCGGAAAAACGCCCAGATGGACACCATATACATATTCCCACTGGAGGCAGGGGAGATACGAGCCCTTAATGTTCATACGTTCTAGGTATTATTAGATTTCTGTTAAGATTGTATATTGTATTTGTTATCCCTACAATCAAAAATATCAATCCTTCCTCGTTTTAACATTTGCAGACATGATTCCAATTTAAAAATAAAATATGATGTAAACTCGGAATGGGCAAATGCAATTAAACAGTGCCAGGTACCAACGTATACTTCCTGGAATACACCTCCGAAACCAAACATAGACGAGTTTACGAAGGACATGAGACCGAGTGCATGTTAAAAATACATTAAGCGTACTCACCACCGTTAAAAGCTTTCGGACGCACGGGAATTTCATATCATTGACCTGTGCAAACGTCCTTATCTAGCAGTAGTCTAATAATTTATTGCACTATGTCCGTTTATAATTGTTAGGTTTGTCACAAGCAGCGTGAAAAATGGTGGAATATTTGGTTTAAATTTGATTTATATGTTTAGAGGAAGAGTGAATCTTGATGAAAATATATCTAAAAAAATATTCACTGGTGGCGGTGTAATTCAAAAATAATATTTGTTGTTGGTTAAGTAGCTACAACTGCCATTAATACCGAGTGATTTTTTTAGTTGGTACAGCATCTTTTTCTGGTTTATTATTAAAGATAGTGTTTTGAAATTTTGCAGGTACTTAAAGACATTTTTTGCATCAAATGCACTTTGTTTTTATTTTTATGCTGTTTCGTGTCTAACTGGAAGTGACGTCAACTTTCGCTTTTCAAATGAAACACTGCAGTTTTTCTTTTGGATTTCAAAACTAGATTTTTTTCTGAGTTAGAATTTGTAAAAAAAGTATTGGCTTGAAGAGGAAAGTTTTTGAGATAATGCGATTTTAAGGTTTCAGGTGTTGAGGTGAGATATACGAGGCACTAAAAATCGAGTTACCCATGGAATGGTTTTTTGGCAGATTAAAAATGCGGTCAAGGCGCATAGCAGGCGTATGTCAAGTCGATACAAGTTTGCGTTGCAGTCTTTGAATTTAGCATGTCAAAGTTTTTTGGCGTAAGTTCACAAAAAATTGGTGAAGAAAATGGAAAAAAAATAATAAATATTTTTATTTTAAACAATGATAAAAATTTAAACATGAAGCTGCAATAACAAGGAAATTATCATAAATAATTTTCAAATAAGCCACCATTTTGCTCTAAACACTTTTCAATTCTTCTGTTGACACTTTCTGTTGTGTTTTCTATAAACTGGGGATTCATCTCTTGGTAGATTTCACGAACACATGTGCCAAACCAGCTCTTGTTTCGCATTCCCCCAAAAATAACTGTTAGAGGACCATCCACCACCCTTGCATTGTGAGGTGGGGCTTCGCCTTGCATAAAATATATTTCGGTAAGTGTTGCCAAAGGTAAATTATCTAGACAATTTTCCTCCAAAGTTTCTCCACACCTTGGAGGAGATTGGAACTTTATTTATAGCTTCAAGGAGAAATTTTAGCTGATCTAAGGTTATTGAAAAAAATTATATGGACCGATGAAGCAATTTTCACTACTAGTGTCAGCGTGTGTACGTAACATAGTAGATATCAGTCATTTGACAATCCTCAGCGAGTAATTAATTGCAAAAGACAGTATTTTGAAAAAGTTAACGTGTTTTGTGGGTTTATTGGTCATAATTTGATCGGTTTATTTTTTTATGGAAAATTTGACGGCAGCTAGACTGTTGCAGTTTTACAGAGCCGTTAGAAGAGCTCGTTCCCCTCAATTTATACTTCGACATGTTTCTCCAATTAGATGGAGCTTCAATCCATAACGCTCTTATTGTACGGAAGTAGATTAACGATCATTTTTACAAGAGATGGATAGGTCGCAATAGCCTCCTCATTGAGTGGGCTCCCAGGGTCTCCGGACATCACGCCCTTAGATTTCTTTTTTTGCGGGGAACACATAAAGAAAAATCTACAGGACAAGACTGACAAACAAAGAAGAGTTTTGCGAGAATAAGAGAGGCCTGTGAAGAGGTGACTCCACAACAACTGAGAAACGTAAGACTGAATTTAAAGAGACGGAGTGAGAAATGTAGTTATTTGAGGGTAATTTCATCGAAAAAGATGTAATTTAAGTTGAATGTCATAGTAATAAACTGATTTTCCCATTTTCAATTTTTTATTGTTTTTATTTTCATAGAAATTTAAATTTTCTCAGATTTTGGTGAAACTTGAGATTTGGGGATTGTATGCGATTCTGAATAACTTTTTCTTCTAAAGTTGTTCAATAAAAAAATGACTGTACTCTGTCTCAGTTAAGAATGCAGCTGTTTACGTTGAGAGCAGAGCACGATTTATACAGGCAGACAGGAATTTCCAAGAAAGTGGAATCCTTCCCAGGGTCGACTTAAGCCCATTGGTGCACAAAATAAAAAGTAATGGAAAATTTAGAGACGTTTCACTCTCTTATGACTGTCTTTATCTATACTTTATAAGATATACATTTTAACTTTTTAAGAAATATTATGGAAGCAGATTCAAGAATTGCGAGATATTTTTTTCTACATTTTAAATAAAGTTACCGGCAAGTTTGTTAAATCGATATACTTAATCACAAAAAAGTCATAAAAAAGGGTTAAAAGGCACCGACTCTATTATCTAGGTAATAAATCATACAAGGATATAGGTGTCTCCTTGTGATTATATTTAGTCCAGTGAATAAAGGTGTCGTGCTTAGGCAATATTTGAAAAATGACTGTTTATTTTTCAGTGTAAAAAAACAGCTGGAATCACTATTTCTACATCCAGATTTTGTATCCAAGTCTTATACACACTAAATCCCAGTGCAATATTTTCTCCCATTAATAATAGGGTGGGGGTGGCAATGGGGGTGGCTAATAAAATTTTTAAAGACGTTTCGTTGTTGTGTACACACTAAATCACATTTTATTTTTTTTTACTCCCTTTCGTAATAGTGTGGGGGTGGCATTGGGGGTAATAGTGGGATGTGGCTGATGCCAAAAAAAATTTTGAGATCTTGACTTTTCGTACATACCCTAAATTGCAATTTTATGGACTCTTACCTTCTTGCCTTGCCTATTTATCCTATTCACCCCATTTGCCCCCTAATCCTGCAACGGAATTAGATCAAAATACAATCTAGTATAGTTCCAGATCTCGTTATAAAAGTGTACCGAATTTGAAATCAATATCATAAACGGTTCCAGAGTAAACGTGCACACAAAAAAGTTACAGGCAGACAGAAATTTTTTTTGCTTAAATTTAAAATCTCGACGTTTTATGACATTTTATGCATATTTCAACAAAAAATATATATATTTTTTTGCGTTACTACACTTCCACTGGACGTGGAAGTAAAATGACTGGAGAAATGAGTACTCTCAATACGGTAGAATTGTTTAACTATGTTGATAAATTTCATTACCATTTCTTTTAAATCAAATATTCATCTCATTAGTGCTCTGTTAGTCATAAACCTGAACTAACCCTCGGTTTTCTATATACTTTTGCAATTTTTTATGGCTCTTTTTGTGATAAGTAAACAAATGCCACAAACATGAAATACGCTATAAATATTTCTCATACATTATACTATACACATAATCATACCTGTTAGTTTTTGTGGCAAATTCCGTAACATCTAAAGTAAATACTATTATGTGCACGACTACCCCACTGGAATCATAGAAAATTCGAGAACGGCGCCAGAACATTCTGGAATATTCTACTACATTCGACGGGGGTATATATAGGGACTGAATCGGAGCACTGGGGCAGTTTGATATGAGACAAGCATTTATTAAGATGGAATAAGAACAGTAAAAAGTTGTGAATTATAATAGTGGTGAGACTATAGTAGATGGAACTTATAATTAGTTTATACTAATGTGTAATTACTGTAACTAAGTGATTAATAAATCAGTGATTTGTGAAAATTCTTGTTGTAATAATTGAATTTACGTACAGGGTGTTTACTGGAGATTGTAAACACGTAACAATACGATACAAGATTTCAACATAATTATTCGACTTCGACGGCTCCATGGCAGATGACTTATTTAACTTTTAGAGTTACAATAATACAATATACCATTTCATAATCCAAAATAGGAAGAAAATAGATATATAAATAATAAACACAATTCTATTAAATTTGATTCCAATATTGTTCTAGGACAAACACTTTCAGTGTTATTTTGTAGATAAAGTGACTATAGAAAACATTTTTTAATTAACAATTTTATTTAAAGTATTATAAATTAGTTAATTAATCAGTTACCTGACAAAAACGTTTTTATTTTTTGTTGTTGTGATTGAATGACGACCTTATCATTCTCCCAGCTGACAAAGGCAACTCCACTGTCATACTAAACACCTCCGATTACTTAACAAAAATGAACAATTTACTCAATACCCCGGACTACAAGCGCATCCAGCGCGATCCCACCACATACAATTCTGACCACCATTCAGACATTCGAAAATCCCTCATTCCTCGAGAGAAATCGTCTAGAACTCCTAGACTATACGGTCTTTCTAAAATTCACAAAACCATCATTCCTTTACGACCAATAGTTAGTGCTTTTGGTTCCCCAACTCACAAATTAGCGAGACATCTAGCCCATACTCTACAACCCATTGCCGAACAAGCCCCTTCTTATGTCAAAAATTCCACCCATTTCATTGATCTTCTTCAAAATTACTCTATTTCCCAGAACGACATTCTAGTAAGTTTCGATATTGTGTCATTATTCACCAATATCCCACTCAATGAAACCCTAAATGTTCTCAAAACTAAACAAAATATTTCTCCCAGCACGCTGACCCTTCTAGAACATTGTCTGTCCAACACCTATTTTCTCTTTCAAGGCAACTACTACAAGCAAGTGAGAGGAGCTCCAATAGGATCACTTCTGTCCCCCCGTCATAGCCAACATCTACATGGACAACTTCTAAACCCAAGCTCTGAATTCATCAGAACTGAAGCCTACCTGCTGGTTAACATACGTAGATGACATCTTCGTTATCTGGCCACATGGTAGAGATTCTCTAAACAACTTCCAGTCTCACATTAATCATATGCACCCTCAGATCCAGTTCACTATTGAAATCGAAAACAATTCTTCTCTCCCTTTTCTAGACGTCCTTATTACAAAACAAAACAACAATCAATTCTCCTACTCTGTATATAGAAAACCAACCTACACCAAGCGTTACCTTAACTCAAAATCACACCACCATCCATCACAAATAAATTACGTTGTCAACACTCTTGTAACCAGATCTCTCAGACTAACAGACAATCACAACAGACAATCCGAACTACAAACAGTAGAAGAAGCACTTAAAACGGTTACAACAAAGGACATACAACGCGATTCATACACACTGCACAAAATTCTTCCCAAATTCAACAGACAGAAACTCTTCCTCAGCAAAAAGCCTTCCTACCCTACACCAAAGTTGTCACAGACAAAATTTCAAAAGTCGTGAAATCCAGTAACATAAAAACCATATTCACAACACACCAAACAATTTTCAATTTAATCAGAACCCCAAAAGACCAAATACCTAATGATTCCCACGGTGTATACGAAATACCTTGCTCAAACTGTCCCCAAACCTACATTGGCAAACCAATAGACGGATTAACAATAGAATATATGAACATCGTCTTGCAGTTAGGAAATCCGATGCCACATCATCACTTGCCCAACACCGCCTCCTAACAGGCCATAATATAGACTTCGATAACACCAAAACCATAGCACCCTCATTTTTCCAGAAACCGCGAATCTTCCGCGAAGCAATTGAGATCGAAAAACGTCCCAATTTTCTAAACAAAAGGGATGACGGTCATTGTCTTCCAGTCGCTTGGAAATCATTGATCTCTAAGTTAGCCCCACAATCTTTATCCACACCTCATAATCCTGATAGCAGCCGTTCTGCTCTGATGCCTCCATCAATAGGCTCTCAACCCCCCACTACTCTCCCACCCACAGACAGCTTTCGTATACTTCGTCAGATGCTGCCAGCGAGTTCGCTCTAAGGAGTAGGCAGATTGAGGCCTTAGAGTCGGATCGTGGTGAGATATGGGGAGTAGGCAGATTGAGACCCCGGAATCGAACCAGTTCCACGAACTCCTAGCATTATTTTCTTTGACAATTTTTTTCTTGACCCTTTTTCTCTTGAAAATGGCTCCAAAACGGGAGCCGAAACGTCGACGAGACATTAAAAATCTCAGACGCAGTTCAACCCGAGAATCTAGTATTTTGCATACCAACGACCGCGGAACATATATATATATATATATATATATATATTTGCAAATTTGCGAATCAGAGGCAAGGACACACATTTCCTATGTTTAATAACACTGCATTCTTAGCTGAGACAAAGTATAGTATGAATTTTTTATTTTCGGTATAGATATCGGATCATGGTAGACCTTGGAAGTTCACCAGGAAGTTGCTAATGCTCAAAATAAGTGACACCCAGTCAATATATCATTTGCCAAAAAAATCGTATATGTTCTCTGTAACGTGGCAAAATTAGTGGGGGGCGGCGATCTTATTGGGCATACTTTGTATAATACACAGATATATATATATTTTTTTATTTCCACTTAAATTTTTTTTAATCACCATTATACCGCTATTTTTAGGTCAATAAATTGATGGGCAGATGATCTATTCACTCTATCTCGCGTATTCTACTCTTCCACTATTATTTATTTATGTGCGATGGAAAGGTATACATTGATTTAATTATATTTTTGTCTACCTTATTCTCTTAAAGTCATCATTTTTGCAGTGGTCAACTTTATAATCAGTTACTTTTATTCTCCATAATTAATTAATCTTGTGAAGAAAATTCCGACCTAACATTGCAATAAGGAGTAAGTAGTTAAGGCCGTGTCGCTTCCATCCGTAAAAATATTTTAGTGCCTTATATACTGTCATTTACGTTTCTTTCCTTTTCACATTCTGTTTGCGGCCCTGACATTATCATTTGTCCGCGTTTCTTAAAAAAGGAGCCCCATTAAATGTTACAAATTTCATTACCTAAAGAAAAGACACATTATTTATAATGAAATTAAATCCAGAGTAGTTAAGTGTATCTTCTTTAATCTAATCGGATTCGTGATGAGCAGTCCAAGAAAACTGGGGAACGTGAGACTGTAAAATAACGGCCTGTCACCGCATCACACAGATGGCGGCACAAGCGTGGCCATTCCTTAAATTGAAATTAGATAGACGGTAAACTTCCAACTTGATCGACAGTTGGTGTTGTCAGGCATGAATCAAAATTAAATCACGTAGGAAAACTTCGTCGAGAGTAAAATAAACTTGGACCACAATTTATTAAATAGGTATCTATTTGAGATGGATGTAATGAACGTTATAATAACCGTTTCAAGGGAAGTTTTCGGTAGCAACGCCTGACAGGTGCAAACTTCAAAACTTCTTGCGAAGTTTAAACCAATATTTTCTAAACTCGAAATAAATAAAATAAAAGTAAATGTGAAGTTGATGGATTTCATGTCTCAATGGAACCCGTTATTAGTTGTTTATTTTGTAATTTCTATAGAAAAATTGCTGGTAACTTATGTAATTTTCTCATCTGAACGCAAAAACAAATTTATATATTTCTAACGTAAAAATGAACTGAGAAGCATTATAAATCAGTAGGAATATCACCTTCTCAATAAATATAGCTTTAATAGAGAACTTAGAGGCTAAGGAAATATTGTGTAACATATTCAGCAATAATTTGGAAGAAAATGTAGCAAGATATTTTCAATTTCTAGTTTTCTGAAAATTATGAAAATACTACCGCTCATGCCTCGTGATGAGATAATAATATTCATTATAATAATAAATTTTCTTTATTTCTTTATAAAAGATAGTGCGTTATATAAAACATTAATGGACGAGATGGTGATATTCCACCTGGTTGCTCTTCCATATAACCATCTACATAAATAAATCAATTTATATACAGGGTGGGGTAATCTTGAGTTCTACGATAGCTAGAAATTTTTTAAAAAATTTCAAGTAAACTAGATAACAAGTCCATAACTGGAAATTATTTTCGAACATCCATGACGAGCCCAAGACGAAATTACAGGACCAAGTGCCTTTTTTTAAATGGAATGCTATGTATATCAGTACATTTTTTGAAGCCTCTTTTTAGGCTCTATTCATTCCTATATTAGCATTGAATATCTCCCAACCACTTGGATGTAATGAATTTTTTTGTTGAAAAAATGCAATCTGCAGATGGATATTAAAAATATCACCACAGCCACAATTATGGGTTTTAAGAAAAACTTATGTGAATACCAGTTACGAGACATCCAATTAATGTTTTTCAATCATTTTCATTTCCTAAAAATGTACAGGGTGGCCAAAACTTTTTTTCGATTAAGAACATTTTTAAATTGAATTTTCCTATTTTTTTGAAATAGAACACCCTGTATATTTTTCGACGATGCGACGTAGAAAGAAAAACGAATACTTTTTTGTAAGGCTAATTGCAACCATTTTTGTTTTATAAATAAATGTTTATTTTTCAATTAAGAACTTTTTAATTGAAATCACTTGGCCCTGTAATTTCATCTTGGCTTGCTCTGTATGTTCGAAAATAATTTCTAGTTATAGACTTTTTATCTAGTTTACTTGCAATTTTTTAAAAAATTTCCAGCCATTGTAGAACTCGAGATATCAAGGTCCGACGCACTATTGCCTCACCCTGTATTATTTTCAAATTACAATAGGTGCGTGCACACAATTTATAAAACAACATTAGGTTCTTTTACTAATTACATAGGTTTTGATCTGATTTCTGAAGGCATTCATAGAAGTGAGTTCTTTCATTTTAACTGGTAAGTCGTTCTAAATTCTTACGACGTTGTAGCTAAACCAACGTAAAAATAGTGAAGAATTATGGTTGGGTACACTAAAAAGATGACAATAACGTGTACGAACGACCTAAGAATACTCCCTTGTGGAATCTTTTGCATCATATCAATAAATTGTGAGAAATTGTTATTAACTCCCACCCGCTGGCACCTCCCTTGAAGATAGTTCTGAAAAAATGATACAGCTAATGTACTAAGTCCAAAGTAATGCAATATAGTGTACAGAGTATTACGATTCAGAGCGTCTAATGCTTTAATGAAGTCTAAGAGTACCAAGCATATATATATCATCAGTAATTTGTAACAGCGCTCGTGTTGTGCTATGGTGCGGGCGAGAGACAGACTGCGTAGGTGATAATATATTTTATACTCAAAAAATCACTTAGTTGTTCCTGGACAATTTTATAAAAATTTTTTGACATAGTAGGCAGTATACTAATAGAGCGAAATTGAGACACGTCAGTAGGATTGTTAGTTTTAGGAATGGGAATAATATTTGCCCTTTTCCATTGACGAGGAAAAGTACAAGTTAATAAGCATTTGATAATTATGAAAGTTAAATGTTTGCTTAACTGCGGGATAACTAGATATAACATTTTCAGATCTACGCCATCTGTACACTTACCATTAGATTGAATACGATTTTTTTTTTCAACTTGATCTACAGAGATCTCTATATAATTGAATTTTGTACTAATATTAGGGGCCTCTCTATTAGAATAAGAATCAGAAATAAAAGTGTTATGATTATTTGTTTTTTGTACAAACGTTCCATCATATTACACAACTAAATTACTGTCACGGTAGTCCAATTAGCTCATTGAAACTATCAGGAAAGCCGAGTTTTGCATACTCATGTAAGGTAGGTGAAGACTACTGCTTTATAATTGTTAACCAGTACAAAACACAGATAGATAGGGTGATAACAGTATCTTTCACAGTTAAGGATTTACACAGCTAATGGCTAACAAATCAAGCGTGAAATGATATTCTCTATCTTGCTCTTCCACTTATCAAGTCCTTTCGACCGTTTAACTTATTCTGTGCCTTTCCTTCAGTCATGAATATTTTAAATGCTATTAGAGTCCAGACATGAGTTTGTTTATAACCGATAAATCTGGCTTGGACGTTTATATTTAAATCGGTTTATGGGCACCTTATGAGTCAATTCGAAATATTTTATTCTGAGAATTTTATGTATATTGTGTAATGTATCTGTCAGTTTAAATGACCTACCCGGAGAGTTAACAATAAAAATGAAAAACAACTTTTGCCTTTAAAGTTTATAAGAGATCGAGATATACTTTACAAGTACATATCAATCTTCAATCATTTACGGTGATCCTATTTTTGTAAGAAACACAATAACTCTTATGAGATGTTATTTAATAGAAAAAAAGTGGTATAACAGATTACTTAAGTATAACTTTTGTATACATAAGACCATCAAACGTGTCGAAACTAAATTCGGCAAACATCAAACGTTGGTGTGGTTCGCAGCGTGTAAACAAACGTTGTATCTTAGAAATCTACTACAACTCACGTTTCCTTTCTCCTTCCTTTTGTTTAACGCATCTTACAAATCGCATAATACAAACTCAGAAAATCGCGCACATTTTGGTGGCGCCATGTCGACAAAGAAACGTTGATCATTAATTTCCTTACCTCCTGCTTAGTTATTGATCTATGGACCCTGTCTATAACGTAACAGTACGTGTTATGCCAAACTTTCTTTGTCCAAACATTTATGTTTTAGATTTTACGATTATAAAAGTGCCTGTATTTTTTAACATGAAAAAAACATGTATACATAGGGGAATATAGAAAGATAAAGGAGCTTCCTATCAGTCTGTAATTTCGGCACGATGCTATATCTCTTTCTGTACAGTACAACATTTATTTCATGGAATGGATTCACGTAAGAAAGACAGATATCACTTTCTAAAAGCGGGGTAGACTTTTTACCAAAGTAGGCTAAATATTTCACCTTTGGATCCACTTCGTTCGGTCGTTTATTTTAGCATTTATTATTCTCTAGAAATCACATGGAATTTGATGCAGATGTAGTTATTTTACAGTCCTCATTATTACTAAGTATATCGAAATACTGAATGAATTTTTCGCGGTTAAATATTTTTACATAAATTGATATTCATGTTCGAATTGACTGGTTTCATTATATGTACATTTGTTTTTTTGTTACTGTAAAGGAAAAGTAATTGTTATACCGTATCTTTCTTAAACATATCGACCAACTTCGGAAGGCTTATACAAATGGTTTTTAATTGATACATCAGCAGCCCCTGTAAATTATATTACGAAATTTGATGCATATGTTGTTAAGAAAGTTTATACGTTTTTATTTTCGTTACAAAATGGTTTTTGGTGGTTTCTGAAATGTGCGCAAAGTAACGTATTATAAAACATTGAGGAATCTATTAAAATTCATATGGATAACGGCAAGAAAATTGTTTCTTTCTGTAGAGAAAACAATCAGCGTAATACTCATTTAAAGAACAATAGCTTTTTTTTATTAATAGTTTCTTAAGTTCTAACTTAAAATGTCTTATTTGAATATGTTCGTACTTAGCAGGTAAATTATTATATGCTTTTATAGCCAGGTAGTTTGAACTTTTTTGTTTAAATAGAACTTTATAGCTATCACGTTTATTTAATCCAGCAATATACCTTACCGTTCTGTTTTGCAACTTGAAGAACCTATTAATATCGCTTGCAGTTATGGGGCGAGCGTAGGTGCATCTTCACTATGTACATACTTTGATATGCGGTGTAAAGCAACGTCAGGCGCAGTTAGTACTTAGATGGGTGACCGTTCCAACGAAGACCGCGTCCTCGCCTCACACATCTTCCAGCGGCTTGTATATCAGTGTATACGCGGAAGCTATACAACCTTAGGCGAGGGTTGTATAGGGGGTGTAAAGCCGTCGGTCCCTTGTCTATTAAATGTTAGGCAAGTAAGAGATCCCTACTCTTCTTAAGGGAAGAGGTTCGGCAAAATTCCTGGTTGGGGGTAGCTCGTCTACAGGCGTCGGTGATAGGCCTCAGTAGCGGAAATAGGCCGACGTTAAATAAACGTATTAAAAAAAACGCTTGCAGTTCCCCAGGCAATTATGGCAAAGGAAATTACAGAATGAAAATGAGCGAAATAGTATATGATCAAGACTGATTTGTCAACAATTAATAATTAATTGATTGATACAATAGCAAACTGGAGCAACTTGTTTGCAAATACTGTCAATATGTACAAGCTAAGAACAATAATTGTCAGATAAAACTTAAACATTTTAGTTTTTTTCTTGCTTAATGAGAAAATTTTTCGTTTTTATCAAAAGACTTTCCTCATAATTTAACTGCCAGGTGCTAAATCTTAAAAATATTAAAAATATGGGCTTTTTATTATTTAAGATGAGTCTATTTTTGGAAAACTATTCATGTGTTTGTGAATGCTTTACATTAGCTTTATTTACCGTATGTTTTATGTCTGATTTTGTTTTAAAAAAAGATGAGTCATCAGCAAATAGTACACAATCATCTATAATAAAGTCATTTATATAAATAATATATAGTAAAGGATCTAAAATTGGCCCTTGTGGTACTCTTATTAAGGAATGTCAAGAAAATCAGACCTAATGTTATTAATTTCGACAAGGTACGCTCTACCACATACATAGTTTTTAAAACATTTGAAAAGCTCACCTCTCATGCCATACTTTTCAAGTTTTGTTATAAATCTAACATGGCATACAACATCAAATGCCTTACTTAAGTCAAGGAAGATCCCAACAGTTTTTTAATTTTTATCTAAGTTTTCGAAACAGATGATTTGAAAGGTGTATAATAACTGTTGTTGTGGAGAGACCAGCACGAAAACCAAATTGATTATTATTAAAAAAGTTATATTTGTCTAAGAAATTTGTAATTTTTTGTGTTACATATTTTTCAAGAAAAGGAACTTAATATGGATATTGGTCGATAATTCTCGGCCTTTGAATTACAACCTGACTTAAATGAAGGTACTGTCTTGGCAATTTTCAATTTCTCTGAAAAAAATCCTTCACTTGGAGAACAGTTCAAAAGTTCTGTTAATGGTTTCAGAATTGATATTATACATTTTTTTAACAAGTTTGTGCTAATATTTTTCAAACTTGAAGAATTTGAATTTTTCAGATTTAGCACAATACTTAAAACTTCATATTCGATTACTGGTTCGAAGGAAAATGAGGAAGGATTATGGTTTATACGAATTTCATGGCAATTATGTTAAGGTGGATAAGGTAGTAATATTTGTTGAAATGATTACTTACAAGGTAGCTGTCATTTGTTAAAACATTATTTATTTCTATAACGAGTTCGTCTTTATGTATATTGTTATTAGGCTTGATTGTGTGCCATGCTATTTTTGATTTATCTTTGGTATTGGTAAGTTATGAAGAAATTTTTTATATGCTGTGTACTGTATTTATTATATGCTTATTTTAATTTTCCATAATTATTACCTTAGCTTAACGACCCTCTAATTATACTATCATCTCAAGACAACGCCAGGGGGATAGAGAAATGAAATTTGAATATACTTATAACAATTTAGACGACCATGTAAACAACGGATCTTGGGACGAGGGAAATCCGGCAACAGTTAATTAATTGTATACCTACATTCTCTTGCGGGTACTGCATATAGCTTAAGCGTGCAATTAATGACTACGGCAGCTTGCTTTGCATCTAATTAAAAGATAAACAACTGGGATGCTTATTAATATAACTCATGAGGTTATGCGTTTACTTTATAATATAAATACACTGATATTGCATTTGCCGTTGATATGTTTGAAAGTTTATGTTCTAGCGACTCAAATGTATGCAAATTATATAAGTACGATACATTTGAGTGAATGACCTATCCTCTCTAAATAAATTTGGATATATTGATTTTTGGAAAAAACGCAAAAACACGTCAGAAAAATAATTAGTGGGGTGGATCGGGATTTCCAATTCGTAGTCCTCAAATTGAAGATTTTTTTTTCTCAATCGACTAAGTCGGGTCTTGGCGTTGTTTCTCCACTTATGTTCCACAGATCTAAGGGTCGAGACCATTTAAAAATACAGCAAACCAGTTTTTTGTGAATAAGTCGGCGGGTGTTGATTCCATAAAAAAATATATACTTCCCAAAAATGAAGAACTTGACAAAACACGTAATTTTGGCTCTTGGCCTCATAGACGTCGGACCATTATTTAGCGAGATATCGCGAATTAACGTTACAGGAAAGAACATTTTTTAATTAATTTTTTTCTCGCACGTAGGACTGGGGGTGGTGGGACAATTAGTAGGGGAGGGAGGGAGTTAGGTTGGGCAGATTTCTTTTAAACTCCGATAACTCGTGACCGGAAAAGTGGATCGAAAAAATCAAAGTGACATTTATTCAGGTTTTCACATAGAACTCAATAAATCGACAATTGGCAGAAATCGACTTTTGCGTAAAACAAATGACTCAAGAATTTGAAAATAATCCTAAAAATAAAAGAAAATGGGCTGAAATTTTTTTTTCAACTTATTAAAGCAATGGGTGCTCTGCCCCCGAGCCCCCAAGAATGTTATCCAAGGTACTAATACACTGACCTAACTGGGTTGAAATAATATGATACTGATCCAAAAATGATTAAAATCGATTGAACAATAAAAAAGTTATCGCGAAAAATCGATTTTTAACCTTCAGCTTCAAGAGCGAATATCTTCCTAGGGGTATATCGGGGGAAAGAAAAATATACGAACTTGTGACCTCATTTTCACTAGTTCTACCCAAATCCTACTATTTTCGGGACACTCTGTATATCTATATCTCAAAACGCTGCATGTTGCTAGTGGTTGCGTGTGGGACATATGTTTTCTCACCTTAAAGCCTACACTTTTCCATGAAAAATTTCGCTTATTCTTTTTATGTCCAACTTCCCTGGACTAGCATATGTAATATTTGAAGTTTTAACCGATAAATCACACTTAAAACTAACTATTTCTAATACTAACCGACCAGAGCCACAAACATTAGTTTCATATAGCCATTATATCATTCTATTCAATTTTTAATCCTTTATCGAAATTAAAAACCTCACTTTTAACAACAATTTCATAAAAAAACATACTTTATCAAATGATTGTAATTTCAACGTAGTGCATTTTGGTAATACGTTGTGATTTTTACAAAGATGGCATCTTTTCTAAGACGTTTTATGATATTTATCTAAAAAACGCCTTCCATACATTTCTCCCCGTAATTCGAACAGACCAGAAAGCATCAATTAAAGTAAATACTTCTGCCAGGAGCTTGTAGAAATGTATCTTAGCTGACAGCCGGGATCGATATTAAATTAAAGAGAACCAATTTAGAAAGGGTTTGGTTGCTATCAGTGGCTTAATTCCGTTCGTATACCACTTATGATCTATGATGACAAGCAGTAACGCCATCTTGCGCTGGTAATTACCGCCCGTCTTGACGTGACTCGTGCAAATGTCTAAGGATATCCGAGATGTATGCGAGTGAAATGATCTCGCACTGGTTATAAATCTGCAGTCCCTCAGGATCTTCACGTTCCATCTCTCTTTATCACTGTCTCCTTCCTCCCTCTATCGCGCTTTTTACACCAGCCGAGTTAACGCTCTCTTTAAAATGCAGCCGACGACACCCACACTATTACAATAATATACCCAAGAAAGAATTTAAAATTAAAAGGAGACACCGAAATATTCATGCCAAGGCTCATTTGAAATAATATGAGTGTCTTTATCGCGAGGGCGATAATTTTATAGATACATGGGGCTGTTAAATTTTGAATAAGTGGTTGTAAAACACGACTTTATTTCAGTTTTTTAATGACCGCCGTAAATTATTATGCTAGTTGCGGAAAAAATATTCCAAGTTGGGGTAATTCAATTATAGAATAAAATCAATAAGTAGCTAGTAACAAACATCAAGCAGTTTGGGAGCTGACTCTACACCCGACAATATTGAACAAAGTTTATTTATACAGGGGTTCGAAAATGCTTGCTAAGGGAGTAGTCTTCTAAAGGAGCGTCACAAAAAAACAGTTTCTATTTAACGTCCCTGGAAACGTTTGAGGTATAACAATTTTTTAGAGTCATCATCCTTAATTAATGCTTTCCTGGAAGTGTATCAAACCTTAGAGCAAATAAGGGAAAATGAAAATTCCGAATATGTACTTACGTCAACTTTTTCAAATAGCAACATCTGTTATATACCCAATAGTTAAATATGAGTTTTCGCGACAAATCAATTGATATTCAAGAATGACATCTTATATTTATATTCTGCCACCTAATCAATCGGGCCTCCGGAAAAAGCACACTACCCCCAGTGCGTTGGCAACTAACAGTTGTAGACGATATTTTCGGTGCCATAGATCAATCAAAAAATACGTTCCTAGTACTATTAGATATGTCTAAAACTTTTGATTCCATCGACTTAGACGTTCTGATTAGTAAATTAAAATACTTCGGACTTTCTATTAATCTCTTAGCATGGATGGAGTCATACCTGAAAAATAGTCTTACTGGTCGGATGTATTCACAGCCGAAAGACTTAATATCCGGAGTACCCCAGAGCTCAGTTCTGGGTCCCCTCCTTTTTCGTATATTTACCTCTGATTTGCAAAATATACCCAGTTATTGTAGTATGCAACTCTAGCAGATGACATACAGATATATTACAGCTATTCAACTCTTGATACCATGAACGCGCAAAGGAAAATAAATACTGACCTATCAAAAATTAGCAGCTGGTGTAAACAAAATTCATTAATTTTAAATGCGAATAAATGTAAACGCATATTACTCCCCAAAAGAGACTTACAGCTTTATGTTAGTCGAATTACTGGTTCTGTCAAATTTAAATCATTGTGACACCATAGTAGGGCTTTGTCTAACAGTAGAAGATAAAAATAAGTTGCAAAAATTGCAAAATCTATGCATGAAATTTATTACAAATATTCCTCTGTTCGCTCATGTTACACCATATATTCGTCAGTTTGAAATTTTAAAAATGCAGGAACGAAGAGTTGTTCATTTCTGCTGTCTTCTATATAATATTATAAAATTTAAATAACCTGCCTACTTACACAACAAACTAGTAAGACGTAAATCAAATCCACGAGCGCGTTCTCAGACACATCCCAATTACACTCGACATACCTCACCACCGCACTACTAGCTTTTGCTCCACTTTTTCTTATTGGCACCACATGTATACAATGCACTTCCAGTTGGACTCTTTCAAAAGTCATATATAGTGACTATAAGTCTTATTAAAAAAATGAGGATCAATCCGAACCTCTTTTAATATTTACAGCATGAAAGTTTTGACTACATCAATGCATTAATAAAATTTATATGTATTGTTCATTTTAACACTAAAATTTAATGTTTTGTTTTATATTTTAGTTCACATTTATGTACGTACTTACATTTTCTCTTAAGCAGCTAGGGTTAGATTTAAATATCAGTTTTCACTGTATCTAATACCTTTTGTGTTTTTGTTTGTACATTTTGACACAATAAATATTTCCTATTCTATTCTATTCCATTCCATTCCATTCCATTCCATTCCGTTCCATTCCGTTCCATTCCATTCCATTCCATTCCATTCCATTCCATTCCGTTCCCTTCCATTCTATTCTATTATATTCCACTCCACTCTAACCATATTTCTGATAATCTTTCTTGGTACTCAGGACTAATTTGATTCTCGTGACTAATTTATTTAGAGGAGGCAGTAGAATCCACTTCTACAAATGCCAACACGTTAATTTCTGTCGCTTCATCAACGATAAAAGATTAATGATTGTTATCAATTCCTTTTTCATTTATTTCTATGCAATTGAAAAATATTGAATACATGGATGATGTTTACCCGGCCACCTTTGGACGTACAATGTTGTGGCGTTTCTGAAATAAAAGCCTAGCTGTTTTCGTTGATCAAAAAAGAGCCTTTGACACGGTATTGCAGTTCTAGAGGTTAAATAAGTTGGATTTTGGAAACAATAGCTAAAAACTCAAATCTTATCTTACTAATAGAGCAAAATATGCAGAAGTAAACTCAGCAGGAAGTAGATCTACTACTGTAGAAAATGGTGCACCACAGGAAACAGTACTAGGGCCTATACTCTTCATTATATGTACTACTCTTTGTTTGATTTAGACTCCATGAGCCATGCAGATGATACTGCTCTCTTCTGTAAAAACCCCAACAGAAAGGCATAAAAATAGTTGAAGAATACCTGAAACCCGTGTGTGAAATATCAGCCCCCTTTTAACGAACTTGTGATTAATGACAACTTAACAATGGTCCCAGCAGAAGAAGCTAAATATTTTGATATTATTTTAAAATGAAATGGGATATATTAAAGAAAGTAAAAGAATAATATACGAGTGTATAAGTTTATTTGCTTAAAAGATTTTCTTGACTATACCATTCACTTGTTGAATCCCACGTGATGTATGGTATCTTAGGCTAGATAGAACTTCTTAATGCACATTTAAAATTTAAACATACTACAAAAATTATTACTAAAAATTATATTAAACAAAGAACTCAAATACCCCTCAAATAGTTTGTTTGAAGAGGCTAATTACTATGTTTTCTTCAAGGCGTTGTACATCAGTGGCAAGAAAATAGCAGTAATCAAAGAACTAAAAGAAATCTGAATAATAACCTTAGAATTTCTAAAATGAATTTAACATGTAGACAAATATGTTTTATTCACATACCTCAGTCTACGAACTTACAACACAATAACAAATAGTATTAGGAATATAAGACAAAGGTCAAAAACAAACAATACATTCTGGAATTATCTAGGGGTGTAATCCATGAAGCCATTAACCCCAAGAAATATCTTAACAGATTATTTTAAAGTTCAGATATTTGATACATGCCTAATAAACAATTTCCATATGGGGCGCAAAAAATGCAACAAACTCTTATTCTCAATTACTGTGTGGATCCTGGTCTTGATAAGTTAAATATATCTTCCAGAACTATCTTGACATCTACAACTACTAGTGGCGTAGTTTATAATAATACTTGATTTTCAACTCCTGTCAGAATCTGCACGATTTTTCAATCTCACATGATCAACCAGAACCAAAGGGGCATTCTGCTCCATTTCTGCAGACATGAAATTGATCATAAGGTTGGGTGCGGTGCTGAAGCGAGATTTTCCCAAATCTTCAAACAGTTAAACTTTTTTTGAAAAATTAGTAAGAGAATAGCGAGTTCCGCATCAAATTGTGTCTGAAGTGTTTATTCACAAACAGATGGACCGGCATAGCGACCCCTCAGTGTTATACAATATCAATAGAGAACAAAGCTTTTCTTCATATTTCAAGAAAATTCCTCAACAAATCCTTAGTGTTACTTATCAAATTAAAATATTTTGTGTCCGTCTGCCATATCCATTAATCAATGCTAAGCAGCTTTTTACAGTTTTATAAATCGAATATTTTACGTTAAGAATTTAATTTAATACAGTTAATGGTATTGCATCAATACTTGTAATTGAATTCAAATATTTTACGTGGTGTCATTTATTTTCTGAATCATTTTTTTTATCTCCGCTCATAATTTTACATCCCCAGCGACTTTACTTTGAAGTTATCATCAACATTAAAAATGAATTTATTTCGTTCTATAAATTAAAATTTCGATGCTATAAAACACATTTATAAAAAAGATCTGATTACTCAAATCTCTCAAAGCAAGATAAAGAAATTTCGCTCAGAAGAGTGGAACTCGAAATTAATATGGCTCACAATTCTGAACAAAATATTCACTTCATGAGTCTCAAATACAGTTACAGATATAACTATTACCGTGTATTTATGTAAGTAAGTAAATTTTATTAAAAATTTTATAAATTAATATTTTAATAGCGATTACATGTTTTTATGCACTCCTAAACCTGTGTGAGTACATGCCGATTGTGTTTATTTTTTACAATTTCTTATATTAGTGTTGAGACGTTACATGACCCACAACAGCAGTAAAATATGACGAATTAATAAACAAATTAAAAATATTATTAACCTACTAAAAACTAAACTATAAATATGTGAAGAGGCTTTAATGCATTCTGTGAGTCGGATAGAACCTCAAAAAATGTGAATTTTTTTCTAACCTATCGAGATTGTCCCCCCCTATTTTCGAGGATGCTGAAAATGATTCCCGCCAAGGCCCCAAAAGGCTAAGAACCACCCCAAAAAGGGTCGCGGATAGATTGTCTTCTCTCGGTTAAATCTCTGTTACCCCCCGCTTTCGAGGATGCTGAGCACGATAGTGATGTCAAAACCCCTCTTTGACCCCGCCAACCCCCAGATGGCCAAAACCAACCCCCCCCGAAAGCGATAAGCCCCGTATCTGCCGTCTCCTACCAGCCAAACCTGTGTTACTCCCATTTTCAAGGATGCTGAACATGATGGTGATGTTGAGACCCTTCCTCGACCCCGCCAACCCCCCAGACGTCCAAAAATCACCCCCGAAAGGAGTAAATCGCGTATCCGCCGCCTCCTATCATCCTACCATCCAATACTGTGTTACCCCCGTTTTCGAGGATGCTAAGCAGGATGGTGACGTTGAATCTTCTCCGCGAGGTGAACCGACCCCTCAAAGGGACAAAAACTACCCTTTTGATAACCGGTTTGATGAAGTAAGTGAGTAAGTTCACAGATCATTGAATACGTACCGGATGATGATTACAGGTATCTTAATTGACTGCAGCTGAAAATAAAATAGGTGCATACTTTGTGTCCAGATTTTAGATGGGAAAATCAGGTATATGCAATCACTGGCACAATTTCATTTATCTTATATGAATAAATTAATAATGAAGAGTTTGTTTGACGCATAAAATTACTATACATAAATATAAAACACTTATATTGACGCATACATCTGACAAAACACACCGATATGTTGAACGGCGAGACCTTTTACCGAGCGATATTTCTGAATGGGTAAAATTTGGTTGATAATTGTCTGGTGCTTTTACTGAACGTGCTAGTGTGTGGACTCTTCGCCGCCGCGAGCCCGTCTACGCGAGTGTAATGATGTTTTTGTCCGTTTGCTGAGCGAAGAGATGTCGCGATATTTTTTTCATCAGCGGTTTATCCCATTCTGGTGTGGTATTTGGTGGTTTGGGGTGTTGGCGGGGATCAAGAAGGGGTCTCTACATCACCATCGTACTCAGCATCCTCGAAAAAGGGGGTAACAAATGTTTGGCTGGTAGGAGACGGCGAATACGCGGTTCACCCCCTCCGGGGGTTGTTTTTGGCCATTTGGGGGATGGAGAGACCTCGAAGAGAGATTTAGCCACCATCGTATTCAGCATCTTCGAAAATGATGGGGCAGAGATATAGTCTCGTTAGATTAGAAAATATTCAATAACCAAGTGCGATATGTTTATATATTCATTGTTCCGCATTATCTCGTTTTTTATTAATACCAATATTTATATCACCTATAAACATTTGAATATCATTTTTTGTATTTTGTTTAAAAATATCTTGTATTTCCTCTAATAACCTCAATGTATTTGTTGAACGTAGCCTATAGCTTTACATGCTATTGTTTTTCATTTTAAGGGGCTAGGAAAATTATTTAATTCCTAACGCATATTGATCAAACTGAGCAGGTCATTGCTTACATTAACCGACACAGTAGCTCAATGCATGACAAGAAAATTTTTTCTTCTAAAATTTGAGAAGCATGAGAAGGTCTTCACTGCAGTAATATCTTCACAATTTATATCTATGGAGCAGTATACTATATTACGATCTGCTAAGGTGTGATCTAAAACACCAAAATCTGAGATATTAAAATTTTCTTACAATGATTAGATTCAGGAGAGACTTAGACTTTAAACAAATTCTAATAGGCAATATAAATAATTATATGCTGAAATGCTCATAGATAATAATATTTAAGATGGTATTTGGCAGTTATATGATAGAACAATAAAAATTATTTCGTACCTTCAATTTTTAATTGTATAACAAAATATTTCAGGCTTTTATAAAGCGCTAAAATCTCTAAAAGTTCAACACAGTGACAATATCGAAATTCCCCCAAAGTTATGTAATCTCTCAGAAATTAATAATCATTTTATATCAGTTTTTCCAAACAATCCTAGTGCTTGCCCACAAACAATTGATTACTATCGGACAAACAAAATTAAAGACGTTAGCTTTGCTTTTACCCTTGTTGATACTTCTCCAGTAATATAAACAGTAAATGCCAGTGGTTATGACAAAATCTCGCTACATATGGTAAAGTTGTGTATGCCTACTATAGCCAGGTACATTACTCATATTGTTAATGTTTGTCTAGAAATAGGGATTTTCCAGATTTCTGGAAAAAGACTGTCATTACATCCCTTCCGAAAGTTAATAACCTGACAACATTCAATGAATTACGTCCGATCAGTCTCATACCTTTGTTGTCCAAAATACTAGAAAAAAATGTGTACAAACAGTTAAATAAATATCTTTCTTTAAATAATATTCTGCCAGTTAATCAATCGGGCTTCAGAAAGGGCATAGTACAAATACTGCACTATTAAATATGAGTGATAATATCGTAAGAGCTTTGGATAAGGGTCAGGCAACTGTTTTAGTGTTATTGGACTTTATTAAAGCTTTTGACATTATTGATCATAGTCTTCTTATCGTTTAATGTAATTATTTTGGTGTAAGTCCTGGATCATGTAACTTTTTAATCAGCTATCTAAAAATCGCACACAGAGAATCATTATAAACAACGAAGTCTCTTGTGATCTGCCTATTACATCCGGTTTATCCCAGGGCTCAGTCTTGGGGCTTCTCTTATTTTTGTTGTACATTCCTGACTTGCGCGAACAAGCAAATCATAATGTGCAGTCTTTGCAGATGATATATAGCTTTACCATCACCTTTCAGCTAATACAATACACCACGCTACCGCTGTTATCAACGATGCCGTATCAAATATCAATGACTATGCACATAAACATAACCTGAAATTGAATCCCCTAAAGTCTAAAGTTCTTTTAATTAGTTCAAACAAAAACAACGTGAATATTTAAAATCAGTTATATCTATCAAGATTAATGATCAAATTATATTTTGTACACATAACAACAATTTTGAGAGTAATACGAAAACCTCAGATTCATAGATCATTGCAATGATATTCTGAAGCAGTACTATGCAAGACTAAAGTTACTTTATTGTGGTAAGCATATTTTTAACAAAAATATCAAAATAATCTGTGCGAAAGTTTAGTTCTATCTAAAGTTGCTTACTGCAATATCATGTACTACCCTTGTCTTGGCGCAATCACATGCAACAGACTACAAGAAACCCAAAATACTTGCTGTAGGTTTATTAATCGTCTAAGAAAGTATGATCGTATAACTAACGCTTTTGTGGATCTGCGATGGTTAAAGTTAAATAGTTTATTTAAATATCACTTTCTTATTTTTGTGCATAATCTTCTAAATAAGGCAACACCAAAATGTGCACCTACAGGAAAAGCTTGTTTCACGGGAAGTCATTCATAATATAAATGCTCGTTATCCAGCAATGTTAACTATGCCCCAACATAAGACAGCCATCTTTCGCTCCTTGCAGTGCTGATGCAGTGATATTGTACAATTACTTAAGTACTGATATTGAGAGTCTATCTGTTACTATATTTAGGAAAAAATTAAAAGGATACCTTACTTTAAATCAATCAGTGAATTTTAATAATATTGATTGCTCTCTCTCTATTTAGGTTAATTATTTTAGATTAATGTAAACTAGGTTAGGGAGGGTTAAGTGTAAGAATAGCCTTTAATGGCTAAGCTTTTCCCAAATTATATTTCTAGTTTTATGGGAACAATAAAGACGTTATTATTATTATTAATTATATCTCAGGTCAATTTTATTTCAAGTTGTTAAAACCTTAGGTGGCTTTACAATTTCTAGGAGTCAAAATGGTGTTGCTTCAGTATAAATTAACTGAACAACCAAGTAATTAAGCTGCCGGGAATTTTGATGATAACAGATTTCGAATTGAATTTAAACGCGCCGTAATTCCATATAATACCACTTTGTCGAGTCCATACATCAACGGCATATGTTGCCTTCATATGAAAAGACATCAGTATCGGTGACCACATCCAACTAGCCCGTGGTAACACAGTGCATTATCTGACGGAGTGCAATCGATAAAATTAGTCGCATTATCACTCATTGTGTCCATTGGGGGTACTCCTCAATTTGATATGTTGATTTATGGAACACCTTTGCTATGCAGAAATTAAGCATGAGGACGCAACTGCTTCATCTCAAATACTTTTTGTTTGAAAATATTATTTTTTGAAGTTAAATAATTCTTGCCTTATTGTGATATTTTACAATTCGCATTATGCACTGCTCGAAGATATCTTGATCAAGTATTTCCAAAAAGGTTTATTGGAAGATGTGGTAGTGTTGAATAGCCACCAATACGGTCACGGAATGTTACCATGTTTGGTTTTCCTTTGGAGTCATCTAAAAAACGTAGAATACAAATGTAAACCTGACAATATTGAAGAATTAAGAACAAAATTAGATAAGAATGTGACAACATATCACAAGAAATTGTAAATAAAGTTTAGCGGGAATTCACTGATCGGTTGGGTAACTATCGCGCACAAGAAGGTTTTCAATTCAAAAGTTGCACGTTTCTTTGCTGTTTTCTACTCCTTAAGTATATGAAAACAATATTTTTATAGATAACTACAAATTGAAAGTAAGTGGGAACTTATTTCGACCGGTTTAAAAAATAACACAGCATCAGGTCTACATGATATATCGGTTACAACAATAAAAAGGTGTCATAAATATATAACTACTCCATTAATTCACATAATATATAATTAATTCATTTTTAACGGGGATTTTACATAAAAAATGGAAGGAATTTATTACTATACCAATCTATAAATCAGGAAATAAGCGAGCAGTTACAAATTATAGACCAATAACAATCATAAATAAAATTGCTAAAATATTTGAACAATGCTTAAAAAATAGACTATAGTTATTTAAGATACAAGTGTAAAAAGCCATTCATGGCTTTTAAAAACACTCGCTTCGCTCATATTTTTAATCTAGCCATTCGTGCAATAAAGAGGCTTTTTACAAGTGTGTTTTACAACGTTTTATCTTCGATGGTTCGAATTATTGTAAGAAATGGGCAATTTTTCCTGAATATTTGTATAGTAAATACGGCCAAAACTGAAACTGGTCAGTTTTAAAGCACAGGACCGTGCGCACTGAACTTGATATTTTGTCCTATATATTTGGCAATGGTATCGAGATTCGAACGGTAGTTGAAACTGTGCAGGCGAGTCCGAGACTGGCAATGTAATCAGCCTGAATGAACCATCTACGACTGCACTGGTTTAAAGGTAATAAAAAGGACAGGCCTACTAGCACAAAAAAACTCGTAAATCGTTTCTTATCAGCAACGTGGAAGTCTAACAACGTGCTGTCTATGTGCCAGTGCAGTGCATAAATACCTATTATAATATCAAGCGTAGGAGTTTAGTCAGTTACTGTTCATATTTATAAATATTTACTACTGTATAGAAGGTAAAATATTTTAATTATTTACTAATTTACCATGGTTTTCTGGAGACCATTTGAAACAGGGGATAATATAATAACGCCCGAAAATCCCGAAATAGTTGAACCGGTTATTGTCGAAAAAGCCGAAATAAATTTAGAGTTTAAAAACCAAGATTTACACGTACAAAGTCAACGTATTATTTTAAATATACATGAATGTTTGAAAAGTGAAAATCCTGAACAATGTGAGAAAGAAATAATACGACGTATTAACGAATTAACTAAAATATCAAAATCAACAATTTATCGCGTAATTCAAGAAGACGATGTTATAGATCACAGCTCAAAGAGGAAACGGAAAAATACAAATTAAAAAATATTGATGATGCCACTAGAGATGTAATACGGCGTATAATTTATAATATGTATGAAGAAAATATAGTTCCTACGTTAAAAGTGATTCAAGAAAAATTGAGCGATTATCCTGATTATAATTATAGATCTTTAGATACACTACGAAATGTCTTATTAGAATGCGGTTTTAAACATAAAAAACTTGACAGTCGTATGGTAATTATGGAATCGCGACGTATAGTTTCACTTCGAGTAGATTATTTGGAAAAAATTAGAGAATATCGTAAACTAAACAGGCATATAGTGTATCTAGACGAGACGTGGTTTGGCACGCATGATGTTGTTCAGTATGGTTGGGTAGATAGTTCGCAAAATTGTGTTTTAAATACTCCGTGTTCTAGAGGAAAACGCGTTATCATACTTCATGCGGGATGTAAAAATGGGTTTATACCCAATGCGTTGCTCTTGTCGGCCAAAAAAATATCGCAGTCTTCTGCAGACTATCACGAAGACATGACAGCCGATCTATTCGAAAAATGGTTTTCTCAAGAGTTTCTACCAAATATTCCGCCAAATTCGGTAATTGTATTAGATAATGCTTCTTATCACTCGCGTATATTAAATAACATACCAAATAACAGCACAAAAAAGGAAGACAATTTAAAATTCATGAGAAAAAAAATATGGAAATTCCTGTAAAAGTTCCAATAAAACGCGAATTACTGAAAAGAATAAAAGAACAGAATTTCAAAAAGGAATATGTTATTGATAACTTATCCAATATACACGGTCATACACTTTTGCGGTTACCTCCATACTATTGCATATTTAATCCTATCGAGATGGTTTGGGGAACACTAAAAGTACGTTTACGAAAATGTAATCACTCTCCAACGTTAAGCGCGATAGTAGTTGATCATATAAGAGAAGTAATAAAAGACATTGACAATAATACTGATTTATGGAAAAATCGCGTTAGGCATGTAATTGGAGAAGAAAATCGATATCCAACGCTACCCCTTAGTGCACCGAATTCAACTGGATAATGATTCCTCCTCAGAAAGTGAAGATTCGGACGCTTCAATTAACATTTAACTGTTCTTCATTTTTCCATTAACCTTTTTATTGTTACATTTCGTGGAATATATTTTATTTAGTTGACAAGAAATTGTAATTTATGTTACTTCATTCTAGAGAAATATTTTAATTTTGTTTTTATTTATGTTTTATATAAGTATACAAATATTTATTTTTGTTTTCATATAATAATTTTTTGCTTTGTTCAAGAAACTTACGTTTTTATTTTAGAAGAAACTTAAATTTTTATTTTATTTTTGACTAAAATCGTTGCCCTTCGTTAATCTAACCTGTCCCATCCCCTCCTGGCAAGATATGTTCATACCTTCTCGTTGGTCCTTGCTGAGCAATAACATATTTCAATATAATATGGGTTAACTTTAAAACTAAAACCAATAAATTTAAATATTTAGACTTTATATCTAAAACTGATATAATACCTCAAAAATATGTTATTGGCGAAATGAACCTAATAAACAAAAAATAATAAAAATGCATACAATTTTAACATTTTATTATGACAAACATTTCTATTTACCTCCGCCCATGTACAATAAAGAGATACCGACTGTTTTTGCCGGCTTTTAGTTATTATACGGTTTCAATTCCGGTCGTATACAATTAAAACTGTATAAACTTGTTGTGAATGTCACTTTGACGGTTAGTATTATTCGAGTTATAGTTGAAGTCTCCATTATAATTATGTTATTTCATAGTCGTGACTGAAAATCTGTGATGATAGTAACTAAGGAAACGATATTATAAATAAGCTGGCGAAGTTTTTTAATTTTTTAGAAATCGTTCAATAAAAATTTTTATTGCACAGTTTCTTATAAAGGGCCACTTTTTACACTTGAAATGATGTAAAAAAACTATTACTTTTTACACGATCGTAGATAAATAAATAAATTTTATCAATTACGGGATGAGACCCAACAATAGATCGAAACCGGGTCTGCAGTTAGTATATCCTGAGACGAAGGAGGCCTCGCATTTTCCTCGTAGAATTCGTCATTGTATTTTAGTGTTAACTGTGTTTAGATAAAATACGCAAATTTTACCATATAATTCAGCGCTCGTAAAGGGGAATGCTGTTTTGGTTTAATTTGTTGAGTCCTTATTTATATAAGGCACTTGCAGATAGGTTGGAATATTATAATATCTATATTTTATATTTTTTTAAATAATATTTTATGCACATATAACTTTTCTGTGTGCTATGTAATCAGTCAAATTTCCCTCAACACCTCTGCTAATTTAGATACCAGATCACTTATAATTTTTTTTCTTCTTATCCTACTTAATTCAACACTTACATTAATTAGACTTGTGTTTTTTGTATTTCATTACTTTTATATTTATTATTATATTGTTTTTTCTCTCTCTCTCCTCATTCTACTGTTACTATATATGTATTTGTATCAAATTTTTTGTTTGTTTTTTGTTAGTGTAAAATGGTTAGACCTACGAACAAGAATTTTCTGCTTAGGTGGTTAATCAATAATTATTATATGTTTATGTAAGGTTTATTATTTGTGAGTAATTGAACGTTACGATCGGAAAATAAATTTTAATTTGAGTTCAAGTTAAATATCTCATCTAAATTAGTAGAGCAAAATACTGTTAACATTTAAAACGAACATCTAGAGAGGAGCAATCGAATGTCCATAAATTTGCAATCAAAGCATCCTTCAGCATTTAACAAGAATTTGTCAAAGTCCTCGTGCTCTATGAATGTAATTCTATTTCAGGTCAAAGTTAGACTCTAGTTACCAGATAAGTTGCTACTTTGGAGAAACCGGTCAATTTGATTTGGGAATAAGTATGTGGACTAAGCAAATATAGATAGATCATTCGATTCCTATGGGATATCAGTGATCGCTCACTATATACATAAGGGCTTCGTTTAATTCGATTCGCTTAGGAAACCCGTATATACGGTGTTTCAAAAATACATTAAAATTTCTCGCGTGTTGCTTCTCTAGACCAAAGAAGGGAGCAAAGTTTCTCTGATTACTTGTTAAGAAATGCTTCGTTGGGGAGATTTATCCTTGAGCAAATAATAGAGGAGTTAATGGCCATATTTTTCCCCAAACTTGCGGAATAGCAATTTTATTTTTTAAATTTGATGTTGATGTTCCAGCAAATATGCCAAAACTTTGGAATTAAATACAAAAATACGATACGCAGTACAGCTACATATTTTCTCAAAAGATAGTGTAACAACATTGTTGCTTTTCAACACAGAAATTAAAAACATGTAATATGAACGTACATAAAACGACGTATACATTTTAGCATATAAATAAATAAAATATATAATACGGGTAATTAAGTTAAAAGTAAGTATAGTTAGGTGTATAAGGGTAATTAAGGATTTCCCGACAATTAATTGAGGATAATTAGAATGTTGCCGGTAAATTTATGGTCATTTCACTTATTCATCTATCTATCCACCCACCCGTCCATGTGTCCGTCTGTCTGCCAGTCCGAATGTCTACCTGTCCGTCCGTATACAGGCAGTTGTACAATTATAGTATATGTGTATTTTTTATTACGTATTAACATAATATATTCATTTTATTATCTATTCCTGATTATGTACCTAAAGTTACATTTGTAATGAACCTGCTTTATTTTTATTGTGATGGATATTTGCGAAAAAAATTATTTTACCTGCCTGTCTTATCTACCGGGTTTATTATCACAAGAATAACATAAAAACGAATTAATATAAACTTTAAATTTAGACTTTTAAACTCATTTGAGATTCATATAGAGAACACGCCATATCTTTGTGCAAGGGCAGTACGGTACCGTAGCAAGCACAAGTTTGTGTGTATATATCTCGGGCGTAACACCTGCCGCCCGCCGCCTTGCAGTGTCCAGACACTTTGTAACGTGCCGGGATTATTTATTCCTTGTAAAATGAAGTAATAATGAGATAATGAAATACAAACAATGACATGTATATATCAATTAATAAAAACTTTTTAAATGGTAAATGGTAATGGTTTATTATCACTCAATTTATTTTATATTGTTAAAATGAGCATTTACATAATTTATGTGGATTGGTATTTTTAGTGACACATTGTATTGCATTTAAGACCGCACCGGATATAAGCCGGAAAGACGGTTCAATTTACTCTCATATAAATCATTATTTTAAAAAACAGCTTTCATTAAAAGACATTAAAAACATGTTACAATGTGGGACGATGAGAGAAAAAAAGTATATATAAAAAATATTTTTTTTCCTCTATTTTCAATTTGCAAAAATAATTCTTATCATCTCATATAGTTATTATTAAAATAAACATTTTCCCTTTTGTAGAACTAAAATAAAATTAGCCCTAATGTCCTCAAGTGCACCGAGAAATTTAAAGATTAGGTATAATAAATTTGTCCAATGTCATATTCTATTACATCTCTATCACTCTCTTTCCAAGCACATCGTACATTAGGCTGCGTCATTTTATTGACGTGAAGTCATTTACAATTAAAATTGGAAGCATGGATGACTGATACACTCCGAACAACTCTTAAGTACTCTTTTTATTATTTGTCGTATGATTGTAGATTATTGCTTCAAGGGATTGATTTATATTACGAGCGCACCCGCTTTTTAACAGTTTTAAGTACTTGACATCCTGGCGTCACAATTGAGGTGGGCGTGAAATGCTGTAAACCTTACTATTATGCTGTGAGTTTTTTGGCTTGGTCTTATATTGCGGAATATTACCTCACATATGTTTAAGTGTCGGGATACCCTTAATTACCGTAATTTTTATCTAAATTACCCGTAAATACTCTTAATTATCCTTATTTTTAAATTAATTATCCTTATTTTTACTTACTAAGCATATTGATACAGTCATCTTAAAATTTTCCCCACCACTCTATTTACTTCCTATCACTCTAATTACCTTCACCCTAAACTGAACATGAACTGAACCGGCTCCTCTTCCTATTCCGATCCTCTGTCATTTCCATACTATTAAGAAAATATTCTATAAAAAAATTTAAAATAGATACGTCATTGACAATTTCTCCAAATGGCAATACCCATTTTTTAAAATGTCATTTGAAAGGGAATATTTTTCTGCATATAGTATCTTAAATTCCATGACATCTAGGAATTCCACAGACTTACACATCAATAATCCATCATCTTAGACCATTGAGCAACAAATAGTGAAAGAACTATGTTATACTTTCTGTTTCACTGTGAAAAAATGTACTGTCCTGCGCAAAAATGGGACGACAAGTCTTATAACGTATTTTTGCTAAAATCTAGTTGTGTACCTCTAACTCTAATTTTGTGATATTGTCATTGTCATCTTTGGCTACTCATTACATATTCAAATAGAGACAGATTTATATTAGAGAAAAATAATAATACTTACCTCCTCTTTTGTTTTCTCTCTCCCTCTCCCTGTTTTAGTTTGATTTAGTTTTTAGTAACTTTCTATATTATAAATGGAACTAAAGCCATGGATAAGTCAGGGGTTAATAAAATCTATACAAAACAGGGACAAATTTACAATCATTATTAAAATATCCCAATAATTTAGAAATAAAAATTAAATACACAAGGCACAGGAAGGTGATAAAAAAATTTATTACAAAAAGTAAGAGTGAATATTATAAAGTTCAATTCAAAGAAGCTAGTCAAAATGTAAAAAAATTATGGGAGCTAATAAAAGAATCAACAACTGAAAACATAAAACAAAATAAAACAATTATTAATCAAATTCAAACATAATATAAGGTATTAACAGAACCTAAGGAGATTGCTTGCGAATTTAATACTTATTTTTCTGAAACTGGACACAAAATGGCTCAAGATATAATAAACAATAATGAGAATGAAATTTTGACAGAAAATACAAAAGTTATAATAAAAAACTCAATATTTTTGTATCCAGTTTCAGAAAATTAAATTATAAATAGTGTAAATAGTCTAAAAAACAATAGTGCACCGGGCCTCGATGCAATTCGGGTAAAAACAATCAAAGAGTCACTGATTTATACATTAAGACCATTGCAACACATTATAAATTCCAACAAGGTTATTTTCCACAAGCATTAAAAAAACTATTATAAAGCCGTTATTTAAACAAGGCAACGCAAGTGTAATCTCTAACTACCGTCCGATATCTCTTATTAGTAATATTGCAAAAATTATAGAAAAATGCATTAAGAAGCAGCTTTTAAAACATATTAATAAATATAATATAATATCAAATTTCAAATTTGGAGTTAGAGAAGGACTGTCCACTGTCGATGCAATGTATAATGTGACAAGTTATTTATATCAAAAGCTAAATAATAATCAAAAGTCACTGGCAATATTTTTAGATCTAGCAAAGGCTTTTGACACGATTTCTCATCAAAATCTACTAAAAAAATTAGATATATATGGTTTCAGAGGCATATGCGGTGATTTACTCAGAAACTATTTAACAAATCGGAAACAGATCGTCAGCATAGACTTGGAGAAAAGTGAAGAAAAACTTGTTACGTATAGAATACCTCAAGGAACAGTTATAGGTCCAATTCTTTTTCAAATTTACATAAGAAGAACGAACGTTAGCAGACAAGGCTTTAATTGCTGACATTCTAAATACTGCAAATATTCCCATGCAAAATGTCAATCTCAAACCCATACGTCTCGGAAAATACTCGCCAGGGAAAAATAGACCAATCAAAATCAATTTGGACTCCGAAGACCGCGTGCACTCAGTTATTAAAAAGGCCAGGGAATTAAGAAATATGGAAAGATTCAAACACATATCAATATCGCTTGACAGAACCCCTAAGCAAATTGACAATTACCGGAACGTTAAGAAAATCTTAGACGAACGTATAAACAACGGCGAAACGAATATAAAAATAAAATATATCAATGGTTATCCAAAGATTATACATTTAAACGCCTAAAGACACCCAATTACACTGATCTATTAGACTTGCAATGCTACTACCAAAATGTTAGAGGACTTAATACAAAAGTAGAAGAGTTTTATAACAGTATATCTAGTAGTGACTTTCAAATTGTTGGTTTAAGCGAAACATGGTTATCAGGAAACATTAATGATGCTGAACTTTTTCCTCCCTGCTACACAGTGCATCGAAGTGATCGAAATTTTGCTGCTATGGGCCTTACCAGAGGCGGTGGAGTGCTACTGGCTATTGACAGTTCTTTTAAATATTCTCGGATCAACGTAGACGTTCTAAATACTTCATTTCCAGGTATTGACATTGTAGGATGTAAGATAGTATTGTGCAATGTTTCGGTGTCAATTTTTGTATTGTATATTCCACCTGTAATAAGCTCAAACGAGTTCGAATTGTTTATAGAATCATTTGAAACGCTCAGTTGTTTTTTCTACGGACTCAAAAATCTTGATTTTAGGGGATTTTAATGTACCACTTTACAACGTCGATTTCAATAATGCTAAGACCAAATCTATCTTAAATTTTTCTAATTTCATTAATGTTGAACAAACTAACTCAATCGTCAACCACAATGGCAGGCTTCTTGATTTAATACTGACTAATATACCTTGCAATATAAGTAGAGACGATTCTCCTCTAATAAAAGAGGACCCTCATCATCCTGCCCTTACCATTGACATTAAACTTAATAAGTTCCCAGCAAAAGATTTTATATATAGCGATACCTGTAAAAAATGTAACTTTAGGCGTGCAAATTTTCCATTAATGTATGAAATGTTTCAGACGACAGATTGGTCACATATTGAAACTTACACTGACATAAATGATGCCTGCGAACATTTCTATAATACCGTTAACAATGTCTTTAATACATGTGTTCCAGTTTACAAACAAAACAGCCGAACCTACCCACCCTGGTTCAACCTGGAAATAATTAGTAACATCCGTAAAAAAGATAGAGCGCACAGAAACTACAAAAAGTTTAACACTGACATATACTTGGAGCAGTTCAAAACCTTAAGATCCCTAATTAAGCAACAAATAAAAGCTGCCTATGAGGTATATATACATGACATCGAAATAAATATTAACGCTGTCCCTTCCAAGTTTTGGTCATTTGTACAAACAAAAAAGAATAAATCTAGAATTCCGGGCTCTGTACATTATAACAACATTACCTACGAAACGCCTCAATCTGTGGTCGATGGCTTCGCCAGTTTCTTCTCGGACGTGTACCTTCTATCCGACCCCTCCCACAAAGTTTCACTTATTTCTCTTAATAATACACACGTGCACATTAAACCAATCACGGACCAGGTCATAATTAACGCAGCAAAAAAATTGAAAAACAAATTAACCTCCGGTGTCGACAACGTACCGAGTTTCATTGTTAAAGACTGTATCAATACTTTTGTAGCACCTCTGCGTTTTTTACTTAATCTTATTTTAGCAACAGGTACCTATCCAGATATATGGAAAACAACAAAACTATGTCCTATCCTCAAAACAGGAGATCCCTCCCTAGTAACAAACTACAGACCTATAGCAATCCTTTGCAATTTTGGCAAAATCCTAGAGATTATCATATACGAAAATATATATTGTGAAATCAAAAATCATATATCTCCGTATCAGCATGGTTTTATGGAAAAAAGATCGACCACCTCGAATCTGACCTGTATTACACAGTATATCTCGGACATATTGGACACACAAGGCCAAGTCGATGTTATTTATACTGACATTCAAAAGGCTTTCGACAAAATCGATCATTTCCTACTCCTTTCTAAACTCAAAGCAATTGGAGTGTCAGATATCTTGCTATCCCTAATTGAATCCTATTTATTTAATAGAACACAGTTCGTGGAATACGGTGGATATAATTCTCGCAACTTTTTTGCAACGTCCGGAGTCCCTCAAGGATCCAATCTAGGGCCACTTTTATTCTTAGTATTTATCAATGATTTATCCCTCACTATGAGTTCTACACATTTATTTTTCGCGGACGATCTGAAAATCTACTCTGAAGTAAGCAAGCCAAACGACTGTTCTGCCTTGCAAATAGCGTTAGACTCAGTTAACGAATGGTGCGAAAATAACTACTTAAAACTAAATACATCTAAATGTAAGATAATGTCCTTCTACAATAACAAAAGGCCAGTTTTATTCGCATATACGATTAATGATACCGTTCTGGAACGATGTACAAATTTTAAGGATCTCGGAGTAACATTCGATTCCAAGCTCAGTTTTTCTACTCATATAAGCACAATTGTTACTTCGGCTTCTAAAGTACTCGGGTATTGTATAAGGAACTGGGGCAGCTTTACGGATATTAACACGCTGAAATTAATATATATATCATTTATACGAAGCAAACTTGAATATGCTTCTGTCATCTGGTCACCTGTTTATCAAAACTCTAAAATGCAAGTTGAGTCCGTACAAAGACGATTTCTTAAATATATATATTTCAAAACCAATGGGTCCTATCCCGTTAAGGGCTTTGATCACAATACGCTACTAAATTCTTTCAATTTTGACTCCCTTGAACTTAGAAGAAATTGCACAGCACTACAATTGTTATATAAAATACTGCACAACCAATTAGATTGTATTCACTTAGTAAATAGAATTAACTTTCACGTGCCAAGGCTGAACGCGCGTCTGCACAACGCATTTTACGTCAATACCAGCAGAACTATCATTCAGGTCAAGTCTCCAATATTTAACATGTGCAAGATATTTAACGAAGTCGCGCATATGTGCGACCTCAACTATGATACTCTAAACCACATTATTAATATGTATAAAGATTCAATTAACTGATTAAGCATAATTATACTAGATATAGATATTTTTATAATTAATAAATAATAAATTAATGTAATTATGTAATGTAATGTATGTATGTATGTATGTATGTATGTATGTACGTATGTATGTATGCATGAATGTATTATGTAGTGTAAATTAATGTAACTTTGTAATTTTTTTTCTTCTCATTATTGTTATTTTTATATATTTTGTTTATTATTTTCTGTAATTGGGTGTCAACCTGTTGAAAATAAACGTATTATTATTATTATTATAAATGACATGCTTAATTTAGATATTTCAGGGGAAATCATATCTTATGCCGATGACACAGTCTTATTATTTTCCAATGTCAGCTGGGAGGAAGTTAAAATTAAAGTGGAAAAGGGACTTCACAACGTAAAAATTTGGTTAACAAGAAATTTATTAACTCTAAATAAAACAAAAACAAAATTTTTAACATTTTCTTTAAATTCAGCAGGAAAATTCCATATTAATAAACTAAAATTGCATAAGTGTAAAAGCCTCAATCTCATTACTTGCGACAGTTCTGAAGATTATATTGAATCAACTGAAAACATCAAATACTTAGGCTTATATATCGATCAGTTTTTGAAATGGGATAAACACGTGGAAATATTAACAGGGAAAATTCGAAAGTTAGTATGTAAATTTTATCAGCTTAGACGATATATGGATTTACATTCTCTCATAAATATTTATAAAGCCTTAGTAGAGTCTATAATTAAGTATGGTTTAATAATTTGGGGCGGGGCATATGACAGTACTCTAAATACCCTTAAAATAATTCAAAGATATATTTTAAAAATTATTTTGAACAAACCTAGATATTATTCAACACAATCATTATTTGAAAATATTAAAGTATTGGATAATGACAGTTTATACATTATAGATATTCTGAATTATGTACAAAAAAACCCAAAATAAAAAATAAATCAGACCATAACTACTTAACTCACTCGATGGCAAACAAAGAAAATATAAGACCAAAACCAACAAATACAGCCTTCTCAAAGTATATAGATTATACGGGAATTAAATTGCATAACGTCTTACCTGTATCAATAAAAGATATAAAATACTTTAAAAAATATAAGAGAATAACTAAAACATATGTAAATGAAAATTTAGATAAATTTAAGCAAATTTTGAGAAAATTGTATATTTGGTTACCCACTGTACCCGATTCATTCCACTAGTATCGAATTGTTCTGTAGATATTTGTACAACCTGGCTACCAATGTTAAAAGAAGAACTTAACAAACTCAACATTATCTAAAAAATATCATCAGTTCTATGTTCTGTGTAAGTAGTAAGTATCTATGGAAATAACATAAACAGAATCTTAAAGCTGTGTATTTGACATACACAGCAAAATAAGAGTTCTTCAAAAAATAGCTTTGAAAACGGAAAGAGATTACTTTCCGAAACGTCAGCAAAATACATTATTTTTGTGTTTATTCCGATTTATATTATTTGCAAAACATAACCTCTGACTTTTCCTTTGGCGTAAACGTCACGGGCGCAGAGGCTCTTTTTTCCAATAATTCTATTATTTTGTAGATTCGGTGATTTGTTTTGAAGAGGATAATAGTACATGTGGTAGAAAACCCAAATAATAGGAAAGAATATTCCACTAGTATAGATACTTTTTATTTTATTTCTCTTTATTTTCTTCTATTGTATTAGATGTATTAATTAATATGATGTACAAATATATATATATATATATATATATATATATATTTAGCGCTTGGTAATTAAATACATTAAATAATTAGGAATAGATAGACACAAGACAAGCTCCCTGTGAGCTTAGGTGTCATATTTGAACCTTTTAGTTTTAGTATATAAGTACTATACCTAATAAATAACAATATTTAAATGCTTTTTATGAATAAGTTACCAACACAATAATTATAAGAACTGGCACAATATTTAAACTAATAATATGTACTATTATGTCAATTAATTTCAAATAAATTTATTATTATTATTATATTAATCAAGATTTTATTAGGTTCTGTACTTTAATAAACTTTAATTTATTAAACTATTAAAACAGTTGTCCCACTTTTTAATTATATGAAATATCTATGGATTTTTACTTAAGCATAAAAAGATCTACATCCATTAAATATAATATGTAAAACATGTAACTCCTGAAAAGTGTAGAGAGCTATACTTTCATAACTTCGAATTCAGTTTGTCTGGAGCTTCCACTACAGCATATATTTTTGATTCAATGTATTGTACAAGTTGGTTACGTAGATTGCTCTTTTATTAACCTGCTTTAGAAATATGTCTTCAATTTGACCTGCATATTTATTTTGTTTATGCTCTATTTTACCTTTGTTTTCAAAAGAATCAAAAATAGCTGAACCGATTGAATTAAACTTTTTGCAAAAGATGAAGGAAATTTCAACTTAAATAAACACATATCTCTATTACTTAAAAGATGAAAACTTCTTCCTTTGTCAGTATGTACATTTGCTGATTCTCGCATAAATTTAACCGATTCTAATAAATCTTTGCTCATAATACTCAGAATATTTCCATTTAAATTCAAGGTTAGCAAAACCATTAATCATGTCTCCTCTTTTTACGCAGAGATCTGTAATTATTTATGTCCGGATTTTTCTATCCCTCTTTCAGCGGAGATAGAGGGTTGAGATTTAGAACACTTATATAAAACTATTTATTTCCACGACCCCTAGCGAATATTTTCCATTACTATAAATCAGGAAAATACGCTTAGGTTGAGTACCGGGACTACAGAGATACGTATGCATTCGAAAAATGTCAATCAATTTCTAGCGCAGCAATCTATCATGAACTCCTGAGTATCTTTACTACGAGGATCATACTATTATCTTATATTTATTATACGATATACATTAGTACAGTAAGTCAGGGCTTTTATCTACAAAAATTATTAACAGCAGACCAAGGTATGTAAAAAATAGGAATAGAATTCAATGCAATATTTTTAAAACAAATGACGAACATGCGTCCTTTCAAAATGGCGGCCAAAGTTGGCGAAAAACAGTTTTTTAAGTTTAAAAAAATAAATTTGGCGTTGTATAAAAAAAAGTTACATAAAGTTCTGTAACTTTTTAATACGGATCGAGCTGGCCCGGTCCGGTCTCAAAAAATTGTAAAATTAATTAGTTATTGCAAAGAAAACCCCTATAAATTGCAATTTTTTTAAATACCTGTATCTCCGTGAAAAAAAGATATTGTTTAACAAAATTCTGTGAAAACTTAGTCCAATATAAGTCGAATAAAGGCGTTTTTTTATATTTGCAAAATATTGCAAGTTTCTTGCAAAAATCGAATTTTTTATAAAAAACGCGTTTTTTTCAATGTCCAAAGGCTCATACAGGCCACCATATTTTTATATCGGACCAGTCCAAAAAGTTTCTTGAACAGTTGCGCTAACATGTGTAGTTATTGCTTATATCACGAAACGATCGCTAATATGCGAACAGTCGATCAAAAAATAGATTTTTTTTACCCCAAAAAAACCTTTAATATTTTTGAGATTTTAAATTATATTGGAATACCATTATTGCCAATCGATCATTGACATTTTTCTACAAATTTACAAAAAAAAATTGCTCTCCGATCTTTTGAAGCAGAGATATCTATACATATGTTTTCTTAAATCGTGTGGCGCCATTTTTTAATATATTGGATTGAAATTTGCAGGGGTTATTATTGAATACCTATTTTTTCAATAAAAAATTTCCGGAACTTGATCGGCCATTGCTGAGCATTGCAAAATCAATTAAACCCGCAGCTCGATGCTGCGGCGTACGCCAACCAACCAGGCAGCAATACTTACATCTGCAGAGTGCTGTTAGGGCGACTCAACTCTGTACGTCTGCTCATTTCAAAAGAAGTATCGTACCTTCTACAAAAACTTATAATTACTACTGCCTTAGAGCTACAAAAGGATGATAAAATTGTAAAAATATTTGCCAAGGACACCGATCTTTTGGCATTATTAACGCAGTTAGCTCCATCTAATAAAAATATATAGTTTTGTAAACCTGGAAAAGATAAGGAAACCGATAAAGTTTATAAGTGTGGCAGTTTTAAATATTCTAACTTAAAGAGATTCGTCGGACTATTATATATAATATCGGGGTGTGACACAACGTCGTGTCACGGCAAAAATAAAATATTAAAAGTATTCAACGAGCGAAAAACCGAACTTCCAAAATTCGAAGTTTTTTACGATAAAAGATTAGAAAAGTCGGGTGTGAAATAATTGCTGTTTTGTACTCTACCAAGAAATCCATTAGTGCTTTAAATGATTTAAGATATTTACAATTTAAGAAGTCCACATCAAGGTCATCTTTTCAGTTGGTGAGTCTTTCAACTACGAATGGTGCTGGAGCTGAACTTTCATATCGAACTTATTTACAATTGCAAGCTTGGCTTGGAAATTCATTGGGCCCTGAAAAATGGGGTTAGAAAATTGATGACATCCAATGATTCCGGACGATGATATGAGGAAAATAGCATGTAGGTGTGTAAGCGGCTGCAAAACAAATACCTGCAGCTGCCGAAAACATGGCATAAAATGTTCAAATGTGTGTTCAACGTATGACGATGAAAGTTGCTCAAATATTGAGGAGAACAGAGTCATCGCTGATAATATCGACGAACGAAATCACACAGACTAAGCTAGAAAGAGATGAATGTTCAAATGATGATAACGATAATGATGACTGTGATGACGATAATGCCGATACATCAGACATACAATTGAATAACATTTACAGTGATAGTAGTACTGGTAACGAAGTCGAGTCTCCTATTAAAACAAAAAAAAATATTATGTAATCCAACGTATTATTAGATAATGTGTGGTGTACCACAAGGATCAATCCTTGGACCCTTGTTATTTTGTATTTATACATGTGATATCACAAATTGTTTAAACAGTTGTAAAGCTCACTTATACGCAGACGATACGCAAATTTATTTTTCATTTTTTCATGACGATTTGAATCAGGCTAATGACATCATTAATACTGATCTAAAAAAACTAGTGAAAATATCTGAGCGTCATAAACTAACTATAAACCCTGCAAATTCATCTGTTCTTATATTTGCAAAGTACAAAGAGCGAGTTGAAGCAGGTATAAATATTACAGTAGGTGACAAGGGCTTAGTATGTACTAGAGTGGCAAGAAATCTTGGTGTTGAGCTGGACACTGATTTACGATTTAGAAAACACATAAGTAAAAGTACACAGAAGACATACGCTAATCTAAAATATTTATACCCTCACCGTCATTTCCTATCTCAATCCCTTAAAATTAAAATTACTGATATGCTAGTGCTGAGTCACTTTAACTATTGTGATGCCGTATATGACCCTTGCTTGGATAAAGAAAACATAAAAAAAATGAGAAAATTCAAAAGGCCTGTTTAAGGTATATATATGGTATTAGGAAATACGAACATGTTACACATAAACTAAAAGATACAAAATGGTTAAATATGGAAACAAGGCGGAAGCTCCACTGTACTACACTATATCATAATATCGTTTTAAATAAGTCCCCCCCCCCCATATTTATATAATAAAATTAAATACCGCAGTGACGTCCGTACCTTGAACTTGAGATTCAGTGGGCTGATATCACCTCCATATTATAGAACTACTTTATACCGTAGATGCTTTTCATATAACATATTCTTATTATACAATAAAGTACCGTTTGGTTACAAAAGTTTTAAATTTACTAAGTTTAAAATCGTGTACAAAAAATTTCTCTTAACCCCTTAAATGAAACCAAGTCATACATATATACCTTACATTTTAAATTGTTACCTGTTTATTTCAAGTATAATTTTTAATTTAAGATTTTCCGTAGTTCTCTCCACTATTACTCTTACTCAGTGAATAATTAAATATATAGGTATTGTATTATAAATTAATTTTAAGGACTAACATTTAATTATTTAATTAATGTCAGTGGATTGGGGCTGAAACTTAGATCAATGCTTATTGTTTTTGAGTCCTTTTTTAGCACATAACTAAGTTAGAATGTTATTTTTTTTCTTTGTAAAAATTAATAATTGTGTTATGAACTGCAAATAAAAGTTATTATTATTATTATTATTATTCTACAAAAACAGTTAGAATATATAAATGTGAAATAATAAAATTTTAATATTTTTTTGGTATATATTTTTTTGTATTTATTAACCTTACCACCGCAATTAAGTCATATATCTCGTCAAGCTACCCCATAAAAAAAATGAAAGCAAGCAGTTTAGTAGAAGTCAACATAATGAAGATTTTTCAAGCGTAATCGATTTTAAACGCCCGAGATCAGTTTTACGCAAGGCTTCACTGAGAGTTGGCTTTCCCCCCACTTCACCGCTTATTGAAAATATAAATATTCAACAATAATCCCTGCAAATTTCAGTCCTTTATATTAGAAAATGGCGCCATACGATTAAAAAAAATTGTCCCGGCTCCAGAAGGTCGGAGAGCAATAATTTTTATTCACAAACTTGTAGAAAAATGCCAGTGATCGATTGGCAATAATGGCATTCCAATATAATTTAAAATCTCAAAGACATTAAAGGTTTTTTGGGGTAAAAAAAAATAGATTTGTGACCGATTTTTGCATATAGCGATCGTTTTGTGATATGTTCAATAATTGTACATATTAGCGCAACTGCTCTAGAAACTTTTAAGACTGGTCCAGTTTTTTTTTTTTTAGAAAAAAATCGATTTTTGCAAAAACTTGCAATATTTTGCAAACCTGTAAAAACATTTTTAGCGGTTTATTGCAATAACTAATTAATTCTGCAATTTTTTGAGACCGGACTGGGCCAACTCGATCTGTATTAAAAAGCTACACAACTTTGCTATGTAACTTGTTTTTGTACAACGCCAAGTTTATTTTTTTAATATAAAAAATTGTTTTTCCACCAACTTTGGCCGCCATTTTGAAAAGGACGCATGTTCGTCATTTGTTTAGAAATAGTACATTGAATTCTACAGAAAATTTCCAGCTTTTTACATACCTTGGTTTTTGCAAGAAACGCGATATTCTCGACAGATTTCCTGGACTATACCGTTTTATTCCTATACAACATGTGGAATAGTTCATCAGTAAAATAAATTGATTATCGTATTAGAATCTAAATTGAGTACCTTCATTAATACCTATTGGGATTTTATATCTCTTTGCATGTTAATGTAATACTTATTGCTTACAAAATTGACTCAGCTAATGTGCATTTTTTTTTTTTTTTTCAGGAATGAAGCCACGAATGAAAAATCACTTCCGTGCGCACCAGCTGAGCGTTTGGCTACGACTTATCCCCGAGCTGCACCGCGCTGGAATGGAAGACGTAGTCGCCAGGCACAACCTCTTCAGAAACCACAACAATGCCGACTTATACGACGGCGCCGTTCGTCCGGATCCTTTATCTCGGGTTAGCTATTACGATCCCACGATGGAACTTTTTAGACGAAGACCCAACTCAAGCCTTACGAATCTAGACACCCCTACAACAATGGACACCATTGTTACTACGTGCGTTAATGTCGTCTCGGCGGGTAATTACAATCCGCAGTTATTCCAAAACCAAAATAGTTCGACGGACACTCTGGCTAGTCTGGAAGCTGCCGGCTATGCAGCATATAGCACAGCTCTGAGCGTCACTATCGCGATTGGTTGCTCCTTGCTTATTCTAAACGTATTAATATTCGCCGGGGTTTATTACCAAAGGGATAAAACTAGAATGGAAGTAAAAAACCTTCAGCAACAACAGAGTAGGAACCAAGCGACTTTCGAAACTATATCAAAACATCAACATTACCACATGGGTCACTCGCAAAGTTCCAATGTCATTGTGGATGTAGAGCAAGACACATCGGCCATGATTATAGCTGCAAATGCACACCAAGACGCGCATCATCTAAACAAGGTACAACAACATCTCTGTCCAACTAGTATTTCGAACACGTTAAAAGCACCACCCCCGAGTCCAAATGTGATGATGCAGAACTGTATGACCCTTCCAAAAAATGCATCAATGCATATGCAGAATCTACAGAACTACCAATCCCACCAAGGGTGCATGACGCTCCCAAAGAACGCGACTCTATTAAACAACACCGCGTGTGTTATAGCCGAAATGCAACAACAAGGTTTCGTGCAGCCTCCGAACGGGAACGCCACGATGCCCTTAAACGTGCCCAAACCTCCGCCCCCGCCAAGGGCGAAGAGCCCCGAGACTCAGCCCTTATTGTCTCATCATAGTAACTCTGGCAAAGGGAACATGCGGCTGCCTCAGGCAGCCATGAGTGAAATGAGAGTGTGATAAAAATTAGTGATCTAAACTGTTGGGATTACGCTCAAAGACTCCTCCATTCGTCCGAAAACTTTAACCAAGTGCGATGTATCTTTTATTTTTTTGTTGATTTAGTGGCCTATGGAACGGCCTCGATCCTAGTCTTTGTACATAATACGAAATTTATTATGAATGTTTATGTGTGTAAGTGTACATTAATGATATTTTTAAAACCATCTAAGAGTTTATTATGATGTTATGTTTTATGAGGAAAAATAGAGTATCACGCCAAGAGGGACGCATACAGGGTGATAAGATAGGACATAATAACTCGTAAAAGTTTAATGGGTACCGCACAGAACCGTTGGAAAAGGCTTTCGGTCAATGTATTTAAAATGCCTTGAAATGTTTATCCACGCGAAGTTGCAAAAAGATCTCATGGGTACAACATTCAGTAATCAATAATTTAAGTGAATCTGTCACAAGTACATAATATATATACAGAGTGTTCTCACCGGGAACTGAATCGATCGATATAGAGAAAAGTACGCATCAGAAAATTTTTAAAATTTAGGTGATTACTAATGTCGGTGTGGCTAATCCAACTAAAGTAATTACAAGCTGCTGGCACTTCCACTTATACCGGAAGTCGATACCAACTTGTTTATTTTAAATGGAACACCCTATATATTTTAGGATTTTCGTAAAGAGCATAAAATTCTGAGTCGAAAATATGTAGCATATCCTATACCTAAACCTAGCTGTTTCAGAGATATTTGACATTTTACAGAAAATTTGACTGTTGCAACGGTTTGCAAGGACCGTTATAACTTTCTTCGTGTAAAAGATCCTCATTTGCTTCTTGTCACATAAAAAGAACACAAAGAGAACTACGTTCTACAACTGAAATAAATTCAAGAATATCATACCAAGTGTTCCGTTTTTCGCGTTACATTTTGTCAATTTCAAACCGCGAAAACTTGTTTAGGTCAAATGGAACACCCTATATTTTTTTACATCAAGTTGTGTAAAATTGAATTCCCTTTTTGCTGATATTAGCATTGTGGGGGTTAATTAGAACTTTTTGAAATATTTGCGATTTTATTAGAAATTCATGAATTGTTGTAATCATTTCATCAAAATAGCCATGATTAGAAACAATCAGTCATTGTCTTATGCCAAAAAATGCCAGCACGTTTAAATTACACCCAGGAAGACTTTTTAAATTTGTTTATTATTTATGGAGAATGTGATAAAGTAATATCAGCAAGTTCTTGATATTGCTTTATCACATTCTCCATAAATAATAAACAAATTTAAAAAGTTTCCGTTGGTATAATTTAGACGTGCTGACATAAGATAATGACTGATTGTTTCCAAACATGGCTATTTTGATGAAATGATTACAACAATTCATGAATTTCTAATAAAATCACAAATATTTCAAAAAGTTGTAACTTTAACCCCCACAATGCTAATATCAGAAAAAAGGGAATTCAATTTTACACAACTTGACGTAAAAAATTACAGGGTGTTCCATTTGACCTAAACAAGTTTTCGCGGTTTGAAGTTGACAAAATGTAACGCGAAAAACGGAACACTTGGTATGATATTATTGAATTTATTTCAGTTGTAGAACGTAGTTCGCCTTGTGTTCTTTTTATTTTTACGTGACAAGAGGAAAAGGATCTTTTACACGAAGAAAGTTATAACGGTTCTTGCAAACCATTGCACCTGTCAAATTTTCTATAAAATGTCAAATATCTCTGAAACGGCTAGGTTTAGGTATAAGATATGCTACATATTTTCGACTCAGAATTTTATACTCTTTTCGAAAACCCTAAAATATATAGGGTGTTCTATTTGAAATAAGCAAGTTGGTATCGACTTCCGTTATAAGCGGAAGTGCCAGATGCTTCTAATTATTTTAGTTGGATTGGCCACACCGACATTAGTAATTATCTAAATTTTCAAAATTTTCTGAAGCGTACTTTTCTCTATATCGATCGATTCAGTTCCCAGTGAGACACCCTGTATAGGACACGTTGTTACGACTCGAACTTTTGTTCATTCATGTTTCATTCGTATTATTGACTTTTGTTGACACGAGGAAAATTTGCATTCTAATTAAACCTTTTTCATTTGTACCTTGGTACAATTTCATGATCCGGTCTTCTTCTTCTTAAATTTAGAGAAAAGAGTTATCCACCTAAATCTCATTCATTTATATTTTGATCTAATTCTATAATTTGGTCTACTTCTTCTTCTCATTAGAAGAAGACCCAATCTTGGAAACTTACGAATTTAATGATTTTGGTTTTTAATTCTTCTCTTTAGAAGAAGAAGAGTAGCTAATCTTCGAACTCTGTTAAAAATGCAAATGAATGAGGTTTAGTTAGGCTATGGCTTTTCATCATTTCAACAAAACCCTGGATTAGTATTTGGTTGAGTTCTGGGACCTGATGTTCTTCTTCTTCTGCTTTCAACGACGTGTCTTGTGTATATGCTATTGTCAGATTTACCTAAAATATAGAGTATTAATTTTCGTAGGAACTCGAGGAAATATTGCCATATACACACATGTGCATGATCCAATTTCCTAATTTTCCAACACTTTAAGCGGCTTTATTTTATGGACAATGAACAATGAAAACAAGTTATGTTGTTAGACAGTTGTCTTTGGATATGGTGTAGATGGATGTCAAATAATTTTGACTCTGTTAAAATACTAGCTGAATTATAGAGTTCACCAGCATATAAATATATTAAAGTCACAAGTTTAGCTAACAAACTTTGTACAAGAGACGTGGCGTACAAAACGGAAGCAAGCATATTTGTCTTTGTTTTTATGTGCTATTTGAATCTGGACACTGTTTAAATATGATATGAAAATCACGTACATATTCTCTTGATTTCAGGCTATATTTCAATTTAAACACATTAATTTTTGTAGGTCGGTGGACGGAGTACTATACATGAAAATTTTAATACATTAAAATTTTGTTTATAAATTTATAAATTAGGTTGTGGCAGTCAAAATACTAGAGTCATTGAGCGCAAGAAAAAATTGTATGTGCAGTTAAACTATAAAGACAGAAGTAGAACACCTCGTGTCACTAAACTATACAGGCCACCATTGGAACAATACAACAGTTCTGTTAATTATGTACCATAGTACATAAACACTGATAACGTACAAGGTTAGTATTATCAGTAAATTAATGTATGCACATCACTCCGCCTCAAACCCCCGGCAGAGCATGGATCAACGGTTCGTGAGGATGTGCAGCAAATGGTACGCCATTAAAACTTGTAATGTAGAACAGCCCTTGGCAAAGGTTTTAGAAATAGAAATAGAAATAGTGGCAGAGAAATCTTCTCGAATGATTTAAAAATCTGAATGTTAGCTATGAAAGGTGAGATTCTGAGTATAAGATACACCAAAGAATCATCGAAAATCATCTGTTGGCGCTGCAGAAAAGGAAGCCACCGAGAAATCTCACAGAAAAGTTTAAATTAGACGATTTTAAGAGGGATAAGCAGACTGAAGCTATTGCGAGAAGTCTCAGTATTATGGAAATAGGAACATTAGTAAATTTTAAGAAGGATCTTGTCATCACTAACCAAATTCTATGTCGCTTGCTGATATATAACGGTACAATGTCGAGTGCAGTTATTCTGTAGATAGGAATAATAAGTGACAAACGAATCCGAATATGGGGAATGACATCAAATGATACCATCATCAATACATCAACTATTCCAGAGATTTCGATAAGCAAATTTAACTGAATCCTAAGAATTAATACAAAATAAAGTGAAATATCGTGGTAATGTGTGTCACGAGGAGTTTAAACTATTGGCAGTGAGAAAACACGGCCGTAAAGTGCTGGCAAACCAAACAAGAAATAAGGAATTTTCGGATTATACACTTACTCTATTGGAGCGATGCTTTCACAAGAAATAGATGGCGAAAGGTTGCAGCGTATTACATCCTTACTTCTATGGTTCACGTTTCATTTTAATTTCTGACCATGCAGTCAAGTGACTGATGAATTTTAGGAATACAGAGGGACCAGTACAGTACCTCTATGGCTTTCAGGCATATAATTTTTAAATCAGACATCAGGCTGCTGGATTTCGAATTAAAGCGAATATTCTTTCCTATTATTTGGGTTTTCTACCACATGTATTATTATTCTCTTCAAAAACTAATCACCGAATCTACAAAATAATAGAATTATTGGAAAAAGCCTCTGCGCCCGTGCTAGATTTCGAATTAAACGAATGTTCTATCAAGATGGTCTTCTGAAGAAAATTTCATGCAGCATAAGCAAGTCTTAAACGAGACCATCACCGTGAATGTAGTGAAAATTGAGGAATTTTAATTAAAATATAGCCTGTTCCCACTAAAGTAAGAAAGGAGAGAAACTTGGCATACCAATGATTACCAATGAAACAAATCTTCAATTTTAAATTAGTTACATGTTGGTATTGTTGGTGACAGTTTTAGAATTAAAAATACACTAAATACTTTCAAATTTTATTGAAATGGTTCCTAAAAAAATGAAACTTGTGATATTTGTAATTGAAGGACGGGGCCAAATACAAGGAATAAGGGGATACTACAGCAGTATAATGTCAGAGCACCATTTGAAAGGATTGTAGTTGATAATTTGAGGCTGCTGTAACTCCATTCAAGTAAGAAGTTTTCAATATAGATTATCCAACGTTTTGATGAAAATGTTCGGAATTAGTGAAACAAGAACCACTCATCGTCATTCTCAATCTGATGAGTGTTCCAACCATACAATTTTAGCAGCATTATCTAAATCAGCAAAACTGGAACTCGCGAGTGCATTTGCATTTCTTAGCGTATCACTCAGCTGTTTAGGAAACTACACAATACACTCAATCGATAGGTAAAAAACTAAGGTAACCGATTTATTGATGACTCCACCCGGAATCTACAAAATAACATCCGGAGTGGGTGAAGGATCCTCAAGAGCGATTATGGAAAGTGAACGGGTTCGCCAGAGGTTTCATTCAAACAGCATGTGGCGGGATAAAGGCTCGATACGAGATGGGATCTTAAGGGGGTAAATATTGGGGAGGAAATTTGGTTGGATTTTAGAACGGTAAGAGGCGTAAATGTAAGTGCCTCAAGTTACAAAAAGATGAAGACGTCGAAGTTAAGAAAGTAAATGTGTTACAATAAGGGTCGGATAATAGTGAATAATGATTCCAATGGTGACTTGTGTGAGTTATTAAAACTGAACAGGTCATAACGACCTTACATTATCCTTTCTTGTGCTTCATGACCTAAGTGTTTTATGGTCCTGCTTAGACCATATCTAATAGAGTTTTTGCTCTCTTAATAATTATCGTTTTCATTGTAACTTAAAAGTGGTATAAAAAAGACGCTGTTAAGTATCTTTAGGTTATGCACTTTACAAGGTCCTGCAACTGTGCCTCCATAGCTCCTAAACCAAACAAGTTATGAGTTTCGTTCAACTATAGTTCTTATTATAAATAAAAAAGGAGGAAAATAATTTTGAATAAACAATATGTCGCAAAAAATGAAGTATTATTGAGGTAAGTTTTTTAAATGGAACCCTATATATTTTGCATACTTTTACAAAAAAAAATGGAAGAAATCAATTTGAAATTTTTATAATATGAAAACTTATTTCTAGCTCTCTGTGTATATTGGACTTGAAGCAATAATTATTATGGTTACAGTATAATACGACTTTCATTAAAAAGCTTTTAACCTCATTGTGTATTCAAATTCACATTCGAAAAGATGTAAATTGCATATTTTCATTTTCAATTTATTGCTTCTAAACGATGGGAATGAGGAACATGAAATGCGTCGAAAATATGTAAAAATATATAGTGTGTTGGATTTAAAAAACTTCATTGGTATCACGTTACTTGTGGCACCCGGTATATACGAAATTATTTTTCTGCAGTGTCCATTCATTTGCAGTCAACAGCTGCAGTTGTACGAAATTCTTAACTTATTTAGTTTAGGAGCCATAAAGGGTCGATGTATCGCAAAATCGATAGACATAAACGCAAAATTGTCATTACAACGATTTTTTAAATTGCACCGGAAGACTTTTAGTATGGTAAACTATTTAAATTACACTCCAATTTCAGATAACCGATGGCTTAACGTGAAAAGTTCATTATTTTCATTTGTCTTTTGACATTGCTCTATAGAGGAAACTGTCTTCTCTGTCCTTAAAAACCGCAATAAATTTAACACTATAACGCTAAAAATGACATATATCCAGCAAAGCCTTCTTTATTTATTATTTTATTAATTGCTAGTTATACGGGTGTACTAATAGTGCGTCCGACGATAGCTGGAGTTCTATGATAGCTAGAAATACGATTGTACAGGAAAAGTCATTTGTAACGTTCACTTTTGCCTGAACATTACATGTACAATTAAACCTCATTTAAGTAAATGTTATTGTATATTTTTGTGGAATTTTGGGAAGTTTTCTTCCATATTTAATAATGGCTCTACGCCGCTGGCTTGGAAATTCCTCGCCAGAATTGCTTATTTATGTTAGCTTGTAGTTTTTAACAATGTAAGAACAATATCTCTGGTGTTATTATTTGCATACACTTTAATCAGCTTTTGCTGTTGTTAACTGTTGATATATTTTTCAGATGCCAACCTGGAGGTACCACTCGTTCTGTCTGTCATCTGTTTGTTCCGGCATATCTCTGTTCCTAATAGCCCATTTAAATTTGTAAACATATAATTCTAAAGAGATCCACCTAGCGCCATCTATTTATTCACATGCAAAATACCTTACCACTTACCATTAGATTGCTTTATTATTTGGTTAACGCAGAGTTGTTATTCAATCAGGTTACAGATCTAAATCACTATCATTAATTATTGTCATTGTTTGATATACTGAATGAAGAGGGAAAGATTAGTTTAAAGTAAAAATTCTAATTTATCTTGATATACCGTGGCTACATTCACTTTCTATCGGTTGGTAGCGGGTAAGTTTTGGGCCGGAAGTTGGCAGCATATCAATTGCCACTGTCGACTTGCCTTCAGACCGTCGCCGTCGCCTTCACTTGTTGCCTTGCCGCTTTTTCTGTAAAACTCCGTAATCTGGGATAGGTGAATTAAGTTTTTTATATTGGAGATTTTTACCGTGGAGTTTTTTACGCAGAGATTTTTTTATGGAGAAACCTTTTGAATTTGTTTTGCCTTTCCCGGAGTTGTTTTGCTCATGGTGTTTTATGGGAGAGTTTTTGCCGGAGTAATTTTGTTATGAGGAGTTCTTCAGGTAATTTAGAGACTGGACACAAAGTATTAAGGACAGTGTTGGAGAACCCAGGTGCCAGACAGACGTGTGGTGATTCCAGGGGTGGTGAGAACCAAATCAGCACAACGCTCAAGTTATTTGTATATTTAGCCTTCAGCTTTTTACTTTTTACAGCCATCAGCTATTTGTTACTTATCTTTCAGCGTTTCACCTTTATTAGAGCCTTCAGCTCCTACATATTACTTAGCCTTCAACTAATTACTTTTTAGAGCCTTCAGCGTTACAATTTTTGTAAACATTTCTTACAACCTATGTAAGAAAATAGCTATTTTCAAATAACTTACTGTCAACCGTCATATTTTACTGTTTCATGTTCTACATTGTTTTTTAATAAATTGTTGGTATTGGTTATTTTCATATATATATTTTTTATTTTTTTTGTGATACCTTTGCACTTTTAAAGACCACTGAGTAGCCACAGTTAGTACACTTTATTTGGAGAGAAGGTACAGCTAGAAGTATATAGGTTACTGGCGCCCTGTTTTTTATGAAATAAATTTTGTAATTTTTTCGAACCACGAGCCAGCCTCCCCTATTAACGTGAGAACCGGGTAACATCTTCCCCATCAACCTACTTAGGGGTAGGAAGTATGTAGCGCATTCTAGACTCCTTTCACTCCTATATTATTATTGATTATATCTCAACCATTTAATTGTGTTTTTTTTTGTTGTTGAAATAATGCCATCTGCAGGTGTATTTTGAAAAAATCAGTACAGTCGCCATTATGTATTATGGAAAATTATTTGCAAATACTAGTTACAAGATTGTTCAAGTGTGCTTTTAGAGGACGGAATATTAAAACATAATATTTTTAGTCGCAGACTCTTCTATAAAATTCTTATTTTACTATAAGGAACGTAATCAGACTGCAACCAACAGCTACTCTCCGGGCTGTGCCCCGCCGAGCGCTGAATTACAAATTACAAGCCTGACGCGTTAAGTGTCCAACAGAACGCTAATGCTTTGATTGCAATAAACACCAGCCGAAAGACTGATCCTACTTAAAGGAGCTCTCGTGCCAGTCGCCCCACGCCACTTGCAGACTGCAGTTTCGAGCTGTTGGCTCTCGTCAGTGCAAGGTAGGCATGTGAGGATCGACACGAATATCCTTGGACTATTTGGTACATCTCCATATCCATAGGATAGCGACATGCAAAACAATCAGCAGGCCCCATCTAGCGGTCCAGTGTTTGTTGCGATCGAAAAATAAATGGCCTGAATGGAATTAGCATAGCTCAAATATGCTTTTAGAGGGCAGAATATTAAAACATAATATTTTTAGTCGCAGTCTGATTACGTTCCTTATAATAAAAAAGGATTTTATAGAGGAATTTGCCACTAAAAATATTATGTTTTAATATTCTGCCCTCTAAGAGCATATTTGAAATGTGCTAAGCCCTATCAGACTATTTATTTTTTCGATACTGGACCGTTAGATGGCGCTTGCTGATTGTTTTGCATGTCGCTATCCTATAGATACCGAGAGGTACCAAATAGTTCAAGGATCCTCGTGTCGGTCGTCACATGACGAGAGCCAACAGCTCGAAACCGCAGTCTGCAAGTGGTGTGGGACGATTGGCACGAGAGCTCCTTTAAGTAGGATCAGTCTTTCGGCTGGTGTTTGTTGTAATCGAAACATTAGCGTTCTGTTGGTAATATACAATTATTACACCTAATGCGCCAGGCTTATAACTTGTAATTCAGCGCTCGGCGAGGCACATAGCCCGGAGAGGAGCTGTTGATTGCAGTCTGGCTACGTTCCTTATAGTAAAATAAGGACTTTATAGAGGAGTTTGCGACTAAAAATATTATGTTTTACTAGTTACAAGACATCTGGAGATGTTTTTGAATCATTTCCATTTCCCAAGTAATAAAAATGACAGTTTAGTTGCAAAAATAATGTCATAAAATTCATATTTTTTTAATGTTCGAAGAAAAACATTTCTTTCTTTCGTGGACCAGGGCTCCATAACATCAATTTAATTTATCTATATCATTCCAAACAGTATGATTAATTTTGCTATATATCCAGCAAATATGATTATTATTATTTTTTTATCAAACTAGCGTAGGTACATGTTTCCTATTCAATTTCATTTGTTTTAAATGTTATATATATAAAACAAACATACTTCGGATTAGCAAATGTTCATTAATTTTCGATGTGAATATATAAATTGTTTATGATAAAACTTTTATTTGAGAGTAGATGAATTAAATTTATTTTTGCAATATGGTATAGAATATGGATCAATAGCATTCGATTTATTCAAATGTACACAATTAATAAAAACAGTATTTTTGCGGTTGACGTAGCTGGCCTCGCTTTTATTACAAATATAACAACTATGTCCGAATCGAATGTGAAAATAATGAACTCATTATTATACCATCAATTTATATGTCGTTGGTTTTATATTATTAAAATTATGTGCACCATCGTCATATATTCATTGGCTTTGACATAACATTTCGAATACAGTTTTAATTATACATTTAAAAGTGTGGAAATTTATTAACTGGATAGAAATACATTTTATTAGTGTGATAAATATCAAATGGATAACTGAAACTCTATTTTTCTTTCATTAAATTTTGTATCCTCATATTAACCTTAATCACTATATCATAAAGTGTTTTTTGTTGAATTGTTACTGTAACAAGTTTTCATAAGTTGTAAGTAAATAAAATACTTGCAGTTATATTATATAGATTAAATAACAATGACAGTACTGTGCGGCTTAGGCTATTATTTATGCAAAGTTATTCACGCATGAGGAACTAATAGCCAGAAATACATGACTTAGAATTTTTTTATGTATACAGAAGTATCTTAACGTTGACAAGGTACAAATGAATATTATGATTTAATTTTGGATAATGAGGAAGATGCATGGATTTTAAAAATGCTTAATTTTGTTATTTTTCCATAATATGTACTATATAAATTGATAATATAATGAAAGAAACTCATAGAAAAATTTTGCTTCGTAAATATGCCACATTAAAATTTGAACTTTTGTGTAAACAAAACCACGTGACTGAAAACGCTATAATATTGCTTTGACGTCATTTTGACGTCACTAATTGGACCTGAATTTGTTCATTTACGTTGTTATTCTTAATCTTGTTATTAATTATTGGTTAATATGACGGACAATCATTTCATAACATCCCTAACGCGTTAATCTATAACCACAGCATTCTTTTTAGATGTTTCAACGTTTTAACAATAACGACGTGACGTTACAGGTTACGAATGACACTATTCGTTAGGGATAGAGTGTTTTAATGGTTTTAAAGTCTCAGCCGAAATAAATATTTTTTTTCACCCTCAATTTTAACAAAAAAGAAAAAGAACAAATACGAGGAAGCATATTTTTCTGTTGTCTATCTATCTATGATATAAAAAAAATCATGCAACTTCCTCATTGTTTCATTGTTTGTTGTTTTTTCTACTTTCTTAGAAAATTTTGTTGGCATCACACTTTGAGTTCTGCAACAAACTTTAATGGCCCAGGCATCAAAATAAATTTAAGATTAGATACTCAAAAAACCAAACGCGGGGAATTTTGTTTTTCTGTACTTTAAAGTATGTAAATTAAAATTTTAAAAAATTATCATTTCCAGCTTTCCTGAACTTTTTTTTTCATATTGGGTCTATTTTGAAGCAAGATTTATTCCAATCATATATTCCGTTTCTATTGAAGTCCTAGAGATCTGCGTAAAATGTATATACTTTCGATTTATTATTGTTTTCTTATACCTGAGAGTAAATTAATAAGAGAACCCTTCTTCAAAACCGACGAAATTTAATAAAAAAAAAAAATATATGAAATCGAAAGACGTAAAGTCTCCTTATTTTGTTCCCTGGATTAGTACAACATTTTACTACATAATTTATGTCACTAGTAAAACGCTAGTAATTTTTTCTACATCTTTAGAAAACAGCATTTTCGTCCTTCGTAAAGAAAACGTTTCAGCCCCTACAGGGTCCGCCACTTAAAACTCCCCAGACCAGTAACTTCTTTATTTTTTAAGCGACGGCCGTGTACAACATATCAAATTATAGGTATTTTTAAGTTCTTTAAGTACACATACAGAGAGATTTAAAAATAAATTGAAAAAATTGTCACGAAAAAAAAAACCTAATTTCAGTGAATATTTTTTTACCTCACACTGTATATGAATTTTATTATACCTGTTTGATAAAAGTTTTAATTTGCATCAATTTGTATTATTATGTCATATACGAGACTCTTTTTGGTTTTAGTGAGAAAACACTTTTTTTCGATTCTTAACTAATAAACCGACCGGTATCTTTTAAAACATCCTGTATGTTTTGCACAATTGAGTTATTGTAATTTTATCCTCTTTTGTGATATCACTTGATGAATCCATTGCTAATAAGTGCATGTTTTCATGTAATACACATTTCTTACTAATAAAATGTGGTTGCTCTTCTAGTCGCTCTACAGATATTTAACTAAAAATTTTTATAATTATTATAATTCATTTTCATGAATTTCCTTACTTTTATTCATTTTAATTTATTCTTTTGACTTTTAAGTTCTTCTGTATTATTTATTTTAGATTTAATAAATCAACCATGCTTTTATTAGTAATATTTTATATTTTCTAAGTTAGCCATGAAAGTTTTAATATATCAAATTGAAACAAATCAGAGTAGTTATTTTCTGTTGAACATTAATTCGCTCGTCAATCGACTAATAATTCGACATGGTTCAGTTTTCAACTTAGGTAGACGCTGCCTTGACCATAGAACCATTAAATTATTAATTGATAATCTTAGAAAATATGGTTTTTTGGAGCAACTAGGCGACATTCAATGAAAGCGGTGTTGTAAACAGGCCCAATAAGCACTATTGGAGTGAGAGGAATCCTCGATAGACGCGAGAAAGAATATATAAAGTTAACGTGTGGATAGGTACACTTGGAGGCAGATTAATAGGGCCACATAGTTTTTAAAATAATTTAAGCAGCGAAATTTACCTAAATTTTGTACGAAATGACTTCCCTACTTATTTAGAATGAATTCCCCTGCAAGTAAGAAGAAGTATCTGGTTCCATCAAGATGGTGCTCCTTCACATAATGCCCGTATTGACTGATTATTTAAACACGAGTTTTGGATACCAGTGGATAGAAAATACCGGACCTGTGCGATGGCCAGCTAGATCATCGGATTTTAATCCGCTGGATTTCTTTTTGTGGGGTTACCTTAAGAAATTTGTGTATCACACCCAACCTTAGAACATTGAGGATTTAAAAAATAAAATAAGAAATGGATGTAATTCTATTAATAAATACTTTATTACGTACAGTCAATGGTGAATTAATATAAATATTTAATTACTGCATTTACGTGAATGGGCAAAATTTTGAACAATATTTGTAATAAGTTTTTAATTCTCTCCTTACCTGATAAAATTTTTTAAGAAAACATTAATGTTTATTGTAAAATCAACATTGTTTTATTTTTAGTATTCTTGTTAACATAATTAAGAATTATTTTGTTTGTTTTTTTTTAAATTATTTTGCACAATATTTTTAATTTTTAATAAAATTAAGTCCACCTGCCTATAATTTTTTCAAAGTGTTTTTCACTAAAACCAAAAAGAATCTCGAATATGATGTAATAACACAAGTTGATGCAAATTCAAACTTTTATCAAACAGCCAAAATAAAGTTTATATACAGTGTGAGGTAAAAAAATATTCACTGAAATTAAGTTTATTTTCGTAACAATTTTTTCAAAAATTTTTTTTTTAATCTTTCTCTATGTGTACTTAATAACTTAAAAATACCTACAATTTGATATGACACAGCCGTCTCTTAAAAAACAAAGAAGTTACTGATCCGGGGAGTTTTCAGTGGCGGACCCTGTATAGTTAAATATACAAAAGCATTTATTACAAAATAAACATCAACATTAGCGTAAACTAAACATCAAAATTAGTCTAAATTATTTGTTATTATGAATATTAATAGTACAGCCAGTTAATTTGCTACAGTAAATTCACTGTGATGTGTTTTAACATTGTGTTTGATAATTCTACATTATCTGTTGTGGCATACTTGAGGACGCTGATGTATATGTCTGTTGGATACTCCATAATTTGACAAGCTATCTGGCATAGATTAATCTAAAGCGTTCGCTTTTCTTATCTAACATGCAATATTAGATCACCATGAAACCATGGACGATTTCTTCTATTCGTTGGGATTTTTTTTGGCATATACATTGAAAAAATGGAGTTTATTGTGTCACAAATTTCACAGATTGCTTGATTGACATCCATATAGAGAGTTGGAGGCATTCAATCAACCAAAGATATAACCAGACTTTGATATAAGGCCAGGAAATTTGCTTTTTTGAAATTAAAATCCATGTTGCTTCTCTGTGGAAATATTGCATTTTTTTAATTATAGATGGTTTCAATAATTAAAGCAAGATGGTGTTGATCCTTGGAAAGTAATATATCATTTGAAATAGTCTTAATTATGCGTGCGCTGGTGACTGAAAAGGCCAATCTGGGATGCTAGATACGAACACTGTCCTCTTAGATTTCCTCCTCTTCGCCGAGTTTGGGGTGTTTTGTTGAGGTTTGATGCAATTCTGCACCATTCTGTTCTGTCCGTCGCAAGTTTCTCCCAGTTGTTTCCAATTCGCAGTTGTTTCAGGTCTTCGTGAATAATGTCTTTATATCTTTTTCTCTGTCCTCCTTGTCTTCTACGACCCTTGATCAGTTCTACGTATAAAAGGCATATGTCGATTGTCTTCCAGGCGTGTTATATGCTCAAGCCATCCTAGGTGGGCTTTTGTCGTTGATGCGACTTCAATGTTGGATACTCTGATTCCCATGAGTTTTCTCAGCTGTGTTTGTTGAAATTTCTCCAATTATTTTGCGTGTCGTCAATATGGAACCCATGACTCACATACATACAACAACGTTGGACGTATTATCGCACGGTATACAGCTCCTTTTGTCTTTATATTTTGGTCAACGTTATAGAATACTCTGTTTTTAAGCCTCCAGAATGCTCTTGAAGCAGCGCTTATTCTATTCTGAACTTCCTCATCTATGCTACCTTTTTAAATACACTTCCTAGATAATTAAACATATCGACATATTCAAGGGGTTCACCATTAGTGTAAATATTTTGGTACAGTTCTCCTGAGGGACTTGTATTTTTGTCTTGGATACATTCAGTTTCAGGCCAAGGGTACAATAAGCCCAACTGTACGTATTTAGATTCTCCTCAAGTTTGTTAGCAGACTCCGTTACGAGAGCACAGTCATCAGCATATTGTAGGTCTATGATGAAATATACGTAGACGACCCAGGTTGAAGAGGCCGCCATCCATTCTAAATCCAATGCCCAGACCGCGTTCCAGTAATTTTCTGTCCACGATGAGAGCTAAGGCTGCCATGAAGATATTGAACAGTGTTGGCGCTATTACGCATCCCTCCTGACGCCGGTTCGAGTTAAGAATGGTTCTGGAAGTTTTACATTGTGCAGAACTTTAGCACAGTTATGCTAGTGTAAACTCTTGCATACACCAATGAAATTTGATGGAATACCAAAATGTTTCATGATGGTTCAAGGTGCTCTCGATTTACGGAGACGAACGCTTTAGCCGAGTCTATAAATGCTATGTACATTTTTGCTTGTTGCTCTTTAGTTTTCTCTTGGAGTTGACGTAAAGTGAAGATAGAGTCACTGGTTCCTCTATTTGGACGAGAACTGCTTTGAGATTCATTCAGTACCTTCTCCATGAGCGGCATTAGATGGTTGTTTATAATTCTAGCGAGGATCTTTCCTCCGATTAAGAGTAGCGATATTTCTCGATAGTTATTACAGTCCGAGGCGCTGTCTTTGGTTTTGTAGACGTTGACTATGGTTAAATCTCTGGAGTATTGAGGAACTCGCTCTTGCTCCCAATAGGAGTTGAGGCAGATATGAAGGTGGTTAATCATCACTTCAGTGATAGCATTGTATACCTCGGCTGGTATTCTAGCAGTTTTATTGTCCCTAAGCTGGTCGATAGCAGTCCGTATTTCTTCTAGGGAACTAGCGTCATCGAGACTTTCTGATGTCGAATATTGAGGGATTAGCTGGAACACTGATTGGTCAACATCGTTGTCCTGTTAAGGATGGAGGAGTAATGCTCCTTCCATCTCGATCTAGTAGCTTATTACTGTTTAAAACATTGCTGTATTGAGTGAAATTGAAAGAGTTTAAAAAGCTAAATACTAGGTTGGCATTACGATTAGAGTTTGATTCTGTGATGAATTCAGGAATATTGAAATCTCTAGTGATTAAAATATTCTTGTATACAATGCATAGGGATTCGAAAGCATCGAATAACTTGTCATAATTATTATACCTATTGGTCTGAAGTGGTAAAGATTAGTAAAGAATTTATATTTGATTTAAAAACTCTGCCTTAACACTCTCAGATACGCACTAGTTTCTCTCATCAGCGGGGAGCAATCTGACAGATACTTCCTATTGGATTCCATGGATTTCTATGGATTTCGTACATTAGTGGGCAGCACTAAATCAGCAATTTATAACCAAACTCCATCTGTGTTAAGTAATTTACAAGAATAAAATTATTTGTGAAATAAGTTAAAATTATTTGTGAAATAATTTTTCACAAATAATTCTTTTATGGGCGCTATTTTTTCAAAAGAGCAAAGCGAACGCCGCCGCTTCGAGATGGCAAACTATAATTAGAGTTCCTAACTATCCTGCCAAATTTTATTTCCCCCCCGCCTATTGTAAGCAACCTTCTCTTTTATGTTTTCATTGACTTGTGACTAAATTGTAGACATTTTTATAACTTTGTGAACCTGACAAATGTTTTTAGACGTTTTAGAGAAATTAAAAAAAATTGTTTTAAAACACTCCGTGTCTGATTAGTTACTTGTGATATCTTTGGAAATGCATCGTGTAAGTTGAGGTTTATATTTTTTCTTTACATATTTTGTCAAATTTATGACTTAAAACAAAGTCTGTGTTTTACCTTCACGCAACATCTAATTTGTTAAGAAAATGCTACTTACGTCATATCTCCTAATATGGTTTTATCTGGCCTAACCTTAGTTTTTTTAGTAATTTATATATGCATAAGAAGACATCTGCAAGTATTTTATTTCATATGAAAGTAAACTGCCAAGACAAAGCGAATTTTATACTTCTATCTAGATATTTTGAATCCTGTGCCAAAAATATCTTACGCGCGCCGAGAATTCTTAAGTTTAAGAATATTTCTTTATTCTAACGAAAAGTGTGTAAAAACACTTGGACAATCTCTAAATCAATGATATATTAAAAAAGTGTAGATCAGTTTCAAATTTCAACGAAAAATTAGGACAATTTAGAAAATACTAACCATGTATCCATATGCAGCGATTTTTAGGTACTGTATATACACAAAAATATTTTTTCGGTGAATTTTGGAACAAGCGTCATTGAAGTACAAGAGAATCATTTTATGTTGTTGATATTACGTTTCTCTCGTATCTCAATGACTTGTTATGAGATGTTTTAAAATAATGTGACACATTAATTACTAATAAAGATTAATTATTAAAACAAGATGGGTTTTACTTATGAATATTCCAGTTACTTTTGCTTTGATTGTAAGTGATTATTTGCAAAGCAAATGTATCTCCTTTGATAACGATACTAAATTATTATAAAATGTATGATTTCCTGTCCCAGTGCTAGAAATTTTAGTAAGCTCTAAATAATTGCTGTTTGACGCGTTTGTATTAATTACCATGCTTTGTGTTCCAAACGAATGTATATGTCCGCAGTGATGATAATTAATTTGTAGTTTAATTCGTACAGAAATTGTTCAATATCAGATTGTGTCGTTTACATCAGTTACTTCTCTGTGGAATGAAGTGCATAATTTCGCTGAAATAACCTACAAACAGGACTGTGGACTATAGTTTTGAGAGATTTCAATTTAAAGGTGAGTTGAGAGTTTTCAGTGTGAGGCAACTCAGCAATGAGTTGTATCAGATAATCTGCCGGCGTCTACGGGTGGGGACTTTTGATATGGGGCTAACTATAAACATCGCAATATATCTATATCAGCAATCGTGTTTTTTAATCCTTCGCAGATCCAAGAACATACAACATACAGTGTGTTATGGATGGGATAGCGCACCGTCATTCTTTATAAACAGTTTTGCTCGTCTTAGGAAGCCATAAACAGTTGTTAAACTTAAGATAAATTATACAGGATATTATAAAAATTTGAAAATATGAAATTGACTTTAAGTAATTCACTTTCTTTTACCTTTTTAATGAATAATTTATTTAAAAAAGTTTTTCAATTATGAAGAGAAGCTTCAATACGGAGTTTATTTGCAAAATAAAGAAAAACTTCTTAACATAAATAACATTTTATTCAGCTAAGTTGAACACTATTAAACATGTAGACCTTCTATTAGTACACATTTTTACTTCCACGTCAAGTGGAAGTATAGTAACGCAAAAAATATATATATTATTTTTTTTTATTCAAATGGGCTTAAAATTCATGAAACTTCGAGATTTTAAATTTGAGCGAAAAAAATTTCCTGTCTGTCTGTCTGTAACTTTTTTTGTGCTCACGTTTACTCTGGAACCGTTTGTGATATTGACTTGAAATTTGGTACACTTATGTATTGTAACGAGATCTGAAACCAGATTATATTTTGATCTAATTCCGTTGAAGGGTTCGGGGGTAAATGGGGTAAATAAGGGTAAATAGGCAAAACACGCAAGTAAGAGTCCATAAAATTGCAATTTAGGGCATGTACGAAAAGTTAAGGTTTTGGCATCAGTCCAACCCGTCCACCCCTATTTTTGCAATAGTAAGGATGAACTTTTTATTTGTATGACTTTTCTCTAAAAGCAATAGTTACTGAGATAAATGAAAAATGGGAAGAAAAAATAGAATTTTCAGGAAGTTTTCCATATTTTGTTTAATAAAAAATTACGCCCATATTTTCAGACTAGCGCATAATGAAATTATCATTTTTTATGATTTTTAGGAGCTATTAAGCTAAAAATCTTTGTACTATCCGATTCATCCAACCCAATATACCGCCTGGGCTAAATTGTGTATTTAGTTATCTAAATTATCTTTTCTTAAATTATCAGGTGGAACTTGACTAATATCTCGGCATTGTTAGCTTATCTTTAGATATAGACTTATGACGAATGTAATAAAACTGCGCACTTTGAAAACTACACTAAATTATAATACAAACCCAAATACAAATCGAAACTATACTGAAGAAATTTAATAGTTCGAATACATCGAATTACATTAGAAGGACCTAAATATTCTAAGCAAGAAAGTCTCTTGGAAAACTGGAAGGCCATCTACACGTAGAGTATAGTCATAAAATATCTACAATCCTATATTATATCCTTTCCATATATTACATATTTTTATACTGGTGGAAATAAAGAACTTTTTAAATGGTATGTTATTCGCTAGGCATATTTCTAAATTCGCAGATTTCTCTCTTCAGCTACAAGCTCAGAATGCTATTCCACTAAACATAAAAATATCAGTTAACTATTATAGAAATGCTACAATATAACTTTGTATAACTTTTGTCTCTAAATGTGTAGCCCCCTCCCACACAAGGCTCTTCTAGAGCCTTCCGGGATAAAGGGGGTCGTAATTACCTGTGGTGTTATTTATTATTAAACTTTTCTGGGAGTAGAAAAAATATTACGTAAATATTTATGTAACTATATTTTGTCAGGGTAGCAAATGTTTCATTTGTTACTTTTAATCCTGATATCATTGTCATCTGCAAAATATATAGTTATTATAAAGAATATATTTCATAGATATTCTAATATAATCCAAGGTCACTATTAATATAGTTAACGTTAAACACATTAAAATTGCAAAATTTCAACATTACCTAACTGTCGCCTCTAACATATTTCGAAAAACACCAGAACACAAACACCGCACTGGAATCCATGACGCGATGCGCGTCTCGTTAACTATGTTAGCATCTTCCCGAGAAGATTAAAATTCTTACTCAAAATTTTAATCACCTCATGATGCTAACAAGGCCGGGACCACTATTAGTTAACAATGTATTATATATTACTTCTAACATTGAGTAGTTTGGACTCTAGATGCAACCACAAACGGCAGACGACAGACAGACATTTATTTAAAACCACTTTTATGGCTTCAGGGGACCAATAACTCAAAATTTATTTTTTTGCAAGCTCACAATACTTCCCTTATATACCATGTATATGGGAAAGCAATATGTTACCGATTTTATCTTATACAAATGTTACATTTATTTTATAGTAAGGTATTTAGGAAGTACCTAGTTACTATCTACTTGATATATCTGTATTTTACATATTAAACTTGCTCTGATTCATATTATTTTATAGGAAAGTCAATCTAACGGCATGCAAACTCTCTTGGGCTACAAGTAGGTACTATATCTACGTAGCGACCAATTTGTCTATCCATGAACAGATCAGCGTAAAACCCTTATCAATCTCTCCGAGAGAATATCTGACTTCACCTACAGACCTCAAATTCCAGCTGTCATATTTTATCCTATAGTGCTACTGCCTTCACCGTTGCGAATTTTAGGTCTACATAGGCTCACAAAATCCTTTACCAGTTTCTAGATTAATTATTTTATTACAAGTAAATTAATATTTGTTGTCCAAGATTGTGAAACATGTTTGGTGAAGGAATGTTGAGCCAATTTTAATAGTTCTAGTAATTTTCCTTTTTAAGCACTTAATAATAATAATAGGAGTAATAATAATATCTTTATTAAACATAAAATTTACAGCGGAGGAGTTCAGATGCAATATCTGCTCTTCCACTTAACCGACTAACCTAACCTAATAGATTTGTTTTCAAAAGAAACAAACCTGCTTTTTCTCGATAATAAAAAAACGTGGATTTGATAGCTCTGTAGAAACAAGAAAACATCATTTAAAACAGTTCAAATTTAACATTTACATTATGCGCATCTGTGCGAAATCTAATTTTATTATAAAAGTATGGCGGACTTTTATTAACAATGACATTATTGCAAGTTACCAACATGTGCAGTAACCGTCTTTCCTCCATATTTAGCCACATAATAGTTCTTAGCCTATTGAACATTTCGTAATACATGGACCATATACTACATCTGCATAATTGAAATGTGAAATGACTAATGCATCACAAAGGGTTTTTTTTGTATTTAAGTCTAGTATATATCTGTGGACATAAATCATTTTTAAATTAACAAATGCAACTTTTGTTTTTATAGTTATGTGATCTGAAAATCTACAATCTATGTCGATTTCAATTTTGTTTAAATCTTTGATACATTTAGTTCTGGGTTGTTTTGTTCCATACAGTAGAGCTTTAGATTTAGTTGGATTAATATTTAAACAATGAGCTGTAAATTGGTTAATTAGTTCCTGCAAATCAGAGTTAATCTTATTGTTAGCAACAACAGCATTGCTTACGTCAAATGAATAGTATAGCTGGGTATCATCAGAATCGAGATATACTGAAGAGTGTTTTAAACAATTTATTAAGTTGGCTGTGTATATGATAAAGAGCACAGGGCCGAAGATAGCCCCTGAGGGACACCACAGTTCACATATTCAACTGATAAAGTTTGATTATTGAGTTTTACAAGTTGTTGTCTATTACTCAGGTAACTGTACATCAGTTCTACGGCATGGTCTCTGTACCTTATATAATGTAGTATTGCTAATATTAAGTTGTGTTGGTCTATCGAATGCCTTTTATAACCTAAAAGTATTAATATAGTTACTCTGTCTCTATCAATATCTGTGACGATATTATTTATAATATTTAATAAAGCGCAAGCATAACTATAATTATGTCTAAATCCCGATTGTGTTACAGGCAAAATATTACAGTTTTTAGGATGTTCTCTAATTTGAGTATTTGGTATATTTTCAATAACTTTAGATAAAGATGGAAGAACACTAATGTGTCTCAAATCCTTAAAGTTAGATGGAGATTTATTCTTAGGAATCGGAATTATATGAGATGCCTTCCACATATGAGGCAATACATTTTTTTCAATACACAAATACAGGGTGTCTCTGGAAAGTGACGATCGATGCAGAGAAAAGTACGCATCAGAAAATTTTGAAAATTTAGATAATTACTAATGTCGGTGTGGCCAATCCAACTAAAATAATTACAAGCAGCTGGCACTTCCGCTTAAACCGGAAGTCGATACCAACTTGCTTATTTCAAATGGAACACCCTATATATTTTAGGGTTTTCGAAAAGAGCATAAAACTCTGAGTCGAGAATATGTAGCATATCCTATACCTACCCAGGCGTTTCAGAGATATTTGACATTTTATAGAAAATTTGACAGGTGCAACGGCTTGCAAGAACCGTTATAACTTTCCTCGTGTAAAAGATCCTCATTTGCTTCTTGTCACGTAAGTAGAACACAAGAAAAACTACGTTCTACAACTGAAATAAATTTAATAATATCATACCAAGTGTTCCGCTTCTCGCGTTTCATTTTGTCAACTTCAAACCGCGAAAACTTGTTTAGGTCAAATGGAACAACCTGTATTTTTTTACGTCAAGTTGTGTGAAATTGAATTCCCTTTTTTCTAGCATTGTGCAGGTTAAAGGTACAACGTTTTGAAATATTTGCGATTTTATTATAAATTCATGAATTGTTGTAATCATTTCATCAAAATAGCTATGATTAGAAACAATCAGTCATTATCTTATGTCAAAATATGCCAGCACGTTTAAATTACATCCGCGAATTTAAATGTGTTTATTATTTATGGATAATGTGATAAAGTAATATCAAGAACTTGCAGCACATTTGCTACTCGATATCCAGAAAAACGGAAACCGTCACAAACACTGTAAAACGCATACTGGAAAATTTAAAAATTATGGCTCTGTCAAGGCAAAAATGCAAAGAAGAAAGCCTATTGTTGATGACGAATACATTGAAATAGTCATTCTGGGATATTTTCATGCATTTCCAAGGATGTCATTAAGACAAGCTGCTCTGGAATCGGGACTATGCAAGGATTCAATTCACAGAATCTCATTAAAACATAAGTTTCACCCGTTTTCATTCCATATGGTTCAAGGATTAAAAGAAACAGATTTCCTAAAAAGACAGAATTTTTGTGAGTTTATTCTAATAAGTTCTGAGGGTCACGATTCTTATTTGGGAAATATTATATGGACAGATGAAGCAAAATTTACTAAAAATGGACTTTTTAATAGACACAATTCGCATTATTGGAGTGACTCAAGTCCTAATATATTCAGAGAACGAAACTTTCAGGAAAGTTGGCAGTTCAATGTTTACTGTGTCATAAGAAACGATAGAGTGGTGGCATTACAATTTTATCAGGAAAATTTAAACGGTAAATTAAATTTTCTCTTCTGCTAATACGTATAGGTAAATTTTTGTTTTTTTTTTAGGCGAAAGATATCTGAATATCTTACAAAATTTGAATAATACCTATTTAGAAAATGTACCTCTCGCCGAACATAGAAACATTTTTTATCAGCATGACGGTGCTCCCCCACATAACGCATATTTAATTAATAATTATTTACAAGAAACTTTTTATGATCAATGGATTGCTAATAATGGACCTTTCTTATGGCCTCCTCGCTCGCCCGATTTATCAGTTCTGGATTATTTCATTTGGGGAACTATTAATAATAAAGTTTATGAGAGCTCAGTAACAACCATTGAAGATTGTATGCAAAGAGTAAGAAATGCATTTCAAAACATATCACAGGATTCAATTAGAAGAGCTACCCATGAGGAACTAATCCGAAGGTGCGAAAAATGTGTCGAGGTTCGAGGGCGGAATTTTGAGCAATTATTAAATTAAAATGAAATTATATTTTAAATTGATCTTATCTCTGCTATTTTAGTTCATGCCATATCATCAATTCGATTAATACGCATGTTACAGTGTTAGTGTTATTTTGCATTTTTGTGGATATCGAGCAGCAAATGTGCTGCTAGTTCTTGATATTACTTTATCACATTCTCCATAAATGATAAACATATTTAAAAAGTTTTCGTTGGTATAATTTAAACGTGCTGGCATTTTTTGACACAAGATAATGACTAATTGTTTCTAATTATGTCTATTTTGATAAAATGATTACAACAATTCATGAATTTCCAATAAAATCGCAAATATTTCAAAAAGTTGTAACTTTAACCCCCACAATGCTAATATCAGAAAAAAGGGAATTCAATTTTACACAACTTGACGTAAAAAATACAGGGTGTTCCATTTGACCTAAACAAGTTTTCGCGGTTTGAAATTGACAAAATATAACGCGAGAAACGGAACACTTGGTATGATATTATTGAATTTATTTCAGTTGTAGAACGTAGTGCTCCTTGTGTTATTTTTACGTGGTAAGAAGCAAATGAGGATTTTTTACACGAAGAAAGTTATAACGGTTCTTGCAAACCGTTGCACCTGTCAAATTTTCTATAAATAGTCAAATATCTCTGAAACGGCTAGGTTTAGGTATAGGATATGCTACATATTTTCGACTCAGAATTTTATGCTCTTTTGGAAAACCCTAAAATATATAGGGTCTTTCATTTGAAATAAGCAAGTTGGTATCGACTTCCGGTATAAGCGGAAGTGCCAGCTGCTTGTAATTATTTCAGTTGGATTGGCTACACCGACATTAGTAATTATTTAAATTTTCAAAATTTCCCGGTGAGACACCCTATATATTATATGGACAATAAATGGTAATATGTATGGACAACAATTAACAGAGTAACATTGTAATGTTTATATTATCATGACCTATACTTGTACAATATCTCTATAAAAATATTCTTTCATTGAACATGATGCTGTGGATAATGATAGGTTAACATGAATTTGAGAAGGGGTAAGACATGGTCAATATCAACCACGTTATTATTCATCAGTATCCTCATAAATGCACTTTGGAGAGGTATTAGCGTTGTGGGTATATACATACAAATCAAGCTTAATTATGCAAGGGTCAAATTCAATATTCTACTATAAGGTGCCTCTATTTATAGCAACCCCGCTCCGATCTCAAATTCAGACAGTAAATAAACACATACACAATGTTATAATTTAGGTGGAATAATGCGAGTAAAAATGATTTAGTTCAAGGGATTTGCGTAGATATTTTAGTATTATATGTCTAACAGGTCTCAGAAAACTAAAATTTTTTACAAGCGTATTGTGACTTGCTATCTTTTGCTGGTTTCGACAGATTAATAGTAACGTGTAAGAATAGGATTTTAGTCGATCAATATCTATAGTAATAAATTACACTTCACCGCAAATCCATATCCAAATAACCACCTAAATTTGAGCTTTCCGCCAGATGGCTCTCATGGAAAACATAACAATTGGTTGAATAAATGGATATATCATATATATTAAATGTAAACTATTATTATAATTCGTGCATACAAATCATATATAAACTAATAGTATAAAGATAGTTATGATCGAAAAAATCCATAACAGTGGATTTAGTTTTAACATTTCTCTAGTTGGTACTGTATGACAGTCAATTGTTGAACTGTCAGTTGAAGTAAGTCATATCCTCTTGTTTTTGTGAGTTAAAATGGTTATAAATGTCAGCCAAGTTCCTTCAAACTTCCTTTTTTGATAAAGAAATTAAGTTAAAAACTTTGCTAAGTGATTAATTTAGTTTAGAAGGCACGTTGTTGCTACTCGGTTTGGCACCAGATCAAAAACTAGATTTCACATATTTTCAATTAATATTTTGGATTATTTTAATTGAAATTTCGATTAATTCGGATTTAATTAGTAAGCATCGCTCAGAAGTATATTCTGGGTAAGTTTTAATTTCTTAGATTTATTATAAACATGTGCACATGTTAGAAGTTAATTTTGAGACTAATTTTGTCAACTTAATTATAGACGATTTTGGTACAGCTAGATTTTTGGTACAGAACTTACCAACTACTTTTTGATTATTTTAGGTTTGGGCTTTTTGATCATTCTGCTATTCTTTGACATATAATTTTTAATTTTCGAATTTGCCTGATTCACACTTTACGATTGAAAAAACCCCATTTAATTATTTGTGAAGATTTCTACAATCAGCAAGGTCCTCGATCAAGAAGAGGAACCTTCACCTGGAGCGCCTGGAGAATCTCCAATTTTGTAAAAGCTAAGTAATTCCTGTATATTATTTTCTTGTAAAATTGTTTACATTTTTAATTCTTTTCCTAGCGTTAGCTGAGGAAAACCCTAGACGTTGATATATCTTGTTATACATTTTATTGTAAGATGTTTATTTTTAAATTTTCAGTATACTGTACTTTGCATATTATTTTTACAATAAATTGTGTTTTTTACTTGTTCTTTTCATTGTTTTATTCTCACTCTAAGGATTCATAATATGTGGGACCTCGTTTGCTTTTACCCGACTTGAAGTCGTCATGGTATATTAGTCATGTTCCGAGATTAAAACATTACTTCGCTAAATTATATCCCTAGGCGGCCAAACCAAACATAGCATTCAATTGGTTGTATACTCATACAACCAGAGAACAGCAAAGGAAATATTTTACTGTTGAAATAAAGCTATAAAAGCAGATTAATCATCTATGTCTATGAAAAAGGTGAGCATGCTAGAATAAACCGTACTTCATTTTTCATAAAAAACCTTGGTTCTTATCTTATTTGACTGTAATAGTCGATCAAAAGAAAGCATAAAAATTACTAAAAATTCAATTTTATGGAGCAGCCCTCGGTTTTGGATATTACTCTTTTCACAAATTACATACGTGGCTGCAACGGATAAAATCTCACTTATAAGTTTGGCATAGAAAAAAATCTAACAAAATTTAACAAAAATATTAGCTGAAATCTTGAATCTTCAAAATATATATCGGTTTTAGAGATGTGCCACTGAAATTAATGACAAGTTATTTAATAGAGTAGAGTACAACGTGTATAAGAAGTTCGCGGACTAATACTGCAGTGCTACAGGCTACAAGTTGGACGAAACTAAAACGAATGGTAGAGCTAGATTTTTCAAATATAATAAATTTTCTTAACAAATACTTAACCAAAAATTTTACAAAAATCACTATTTTTGCCATTCAGTTGCTATAATAGTAACCTTCCTACTTACAATACATTATATTTCAAAATTAATAAAAAAAACAATAGAAATAAGAGCATCAGATGAAACAAAATATTTAGGAATATTTATTGATAATCAATTAAAATGGAATAAATAAATAACACCACAGGCAATTAAGACCCCCTTTATCCCGGAAGGCTCTAGAAGAGCCTTGTGTGGGAGGGGGCTACACATTTAGAGACAACGGACACATCCGTGTATAGTGGAAAAATACCTCTCACAGTATTTTCCACTGCCACGACCGGGGATCGAACCCGGAACTTTTGGGTGAGAGGCAAGTGCGCTTACCTCTAGACCATCAGTCATACACCACCAATCACCAAATTGATTTTATAATAAAAAAACTTAGATGCATGTTGGTAAAATTTAAATTGTACCGGGATATACTTGAAATTCACTATTTAAAAACCCTTTATTATGCCCTTGTGCAGTCTCATATTATCTACGTTATAACGATATGGGTGGAGTCACAAACAATTATTTAATCAAGCTCAAATGCATACAAAAGTGGATTTTAAAACACGTTCCGCGCCGATTTTTTTTGCAGTTTTGTACTCTACAAGTCATATATAGTAGAGTACAACATGCAGAAAAGCTCATTACAATGTTTATTCAGGTTTTTTTAAAACAAAAATTTAGCGACCCCCAGGGCCCGCCGTGGCGTGTAGGGAAACATTTTCCTATTGCGCCACAGATGTCCTTCCGGCGGTCGATTCTATTGTGCCTTCAAGACCATAGTGGTTCGGCTAGCGGACCATACTTGTGTTTAGATTGTTTTGTGGTTTATATAAATAATAATATAATATCTAATATATCACAAATCATTCTTTATTATGTTGTTTCTTCATTACAATAAAATTTTTTCCTTTTTATATGTATTTTGGCCATAATTTCTTTATGATGAGTAAAATTTAAAAAATTGCGCCTCAGCGGTCCTTCCAGTGGTCGATTTTATTGTGCCCTCCAGGCCACAGCGGTCCTTCCAGTGGTCAACTTTAATGTGCCCTCCAGGCCACAGCGATCCTTCCAGCAGTCAATTTTATTGTGCCTTCCAGGCCACAGCGGTCTGGCTAGTGGACCACATTTTTGTTTAGATTGTTTTGCTGTATATACACATTACTAATAAACACAACCACATAAATTAGACAACCCCCAGTTCCAGAAGCCAGAGGCTTGTGCGGAAGGGAGTTACACATTGAAAAAAACGCGGACATGCAACCATTTCCTCCGACAGTGCCGGAGCCAGGATTCGAACCCGGTGGTGCGATGTCCGTGTGATTAAACGCGATTGCCACCTCGCGCCTTAACCCACTCGGCTATCGACCAGACATAATATTATAATATCTAATATATCACAAATCATTCTTTATTGTGTTGCTTCTGCATTACAATAAAGATTTTTCCTTTTTATATCTATTTTCCCCATAATTTCTTTATGATGAGTAAAATTTAAAAAATCGCTATGACTGACAAGCCTCCAGAGTCACAGCGGGCCGACATATAATATAGATCTGCTTTATTAGCGGTCCTCTGGTGTACATGGCAATACATACAACTTTGCTGACTAGCGGTCCGTAGGGCCCGCCGTGGCCTACTGGGCCATCTAGGTAGAGGTCCCTGGGAACCGCCCAGGAGCGAAACGTGTTAAAAATCATCTACAGGAACGATTAGACATCCTCAACTGATTTATTTTTCAAAGAAACATAAATACTGGATACCCGGCAACTATTTGTCCAACCTCTAGTCATTCGACAATTTAAATAATATAAAGTAAATTTAAAGAAACTTATATACCAACACGACACAATGTACAAAAGTAAATCTGTTGTAGTCCTTAAAGCTGAGGAAATGATTGGTCAATGATGTTTCAATCACCTGAGCCCTCAAAAGATCTTTTAAGGCTGTTCGTACTCAAACGACCCCATAAAACAATCTATAATCTACCTGAGCCCTATTATATTCTCTAAAATTCCTAACTCCATCAAGCAAATAAATTCAATTGGACTGCTGAAAAAGAAAATAAAAAATGGTTAATAATAATAGCACGATTATTTAATTGAAAGGTCCTCAAAAAAATGTGCTTCCTGCATTCAATTTACTGGTTAGCTATATCTCTTTCATGTGAAGTCACTTAACATTTGATGTTTTTACTTAGTAGCAATTATCGCCTTCTCCCACTCTTCTATTTTCTCTTTTCTCTTCTCTTTTATTTCCTCGTCCCATCTCTGTTAAACTCTAGTCCTCTCAATCTTTTCTTTTTCCAGCTTCCTTATCCTACTCGCAAGGTTACTTTTGTGGGACCTAACCCCTTGTTTATTTTCCCCTGTCTACAAGTCCTTTGGTACGTCTAAATCTCATACGAGTCATTCATTAAAGCATTAACTTTTCCATTAGTTTCTCGGCTATAACTAAGATAGAATATTGATTTATTAAAAAAATCTAAACCTATTTATAAAAATTCAGAAAGATAAATGCCAGCTGGCTTTAGAAAATAGTAATTTTAGATTTTCAAAAGGTGCAATTTTCCGTATGGTTTAGAATTGCAATTAGACCAACTTAAATTACTTTCTACAAAAGTACCTTGAGTAAAGTGCGAATAAGATTTATCCTTTGATGTGTTGTTTTGAAGTAATTGCTATCTTAAAAGCGATAAATCCTACATTTAACTAAAATCGTTAGATACCTATCTGAAACCTTTCGATAAGTGTATTCACATTAAGACGTCCAACCGTTCTTACAGTTTAAATCATTTAAGAGAAATTATTCGATTTAAACAGTGTATTAAGCATTTTTTCGCATTTTGAGTGAATGTAATTCAATTGACATGTCTACTAACGATCAATTAGCTATATTTAGATTCATTTAGCTGGAATTAAATAGGTATGAACTAACATATGGTTAATAGTTAACAAAAGTGCATGTTCATATAAACCCAGTGTTATTTCAAAGAACCCACCAAAACATATACTAACTAATAACTATAACGAAATCTGGAAATATTCTGCATGAGCAGCTCGCGACACGTAAAAACATAGTAGATAGATATTTTTGGAAGTACAAGGAAAACGGACTTTTTCAATTTTTCATCAAAATTTTATAAAAATCAATTCCAATAGAGGAATTATAGTAACTGCAATAAACGACGTCCCGTGGATGCAAGTTTTTCCAATTTATATAAAATTTTTATGTTTGTGGGACTGCAATGAAAATTTCAATTTTGTAAACTTAATTATTATTGTAAGTGCAATAAATGCCGTCCCGTGGATACGTTTTTCGAATTTATAACAGAATTTTAATTTTTTCACAACTGCAATAAAAACTTTTCACTTTTAAGATCTGTCATAGAGATTGTAAACGATCCATCTTTTCGCGTCTGAAGGACTTCTACTATATTTTCCAAAAATGAAAATTAACGTTCACAAAGAGGGTTCAAAACGACTGTTTCAGGCGGAGAATAATACAAAATTTATACTTACTGTTGGTTTATGCTTAACTGCTTCAATGATGGTACCAATTGGACGTCGTAACACTATAAATCTAACACAGTAAGTACTAACACTTTCATAAAATTAAACCTGAAAGGGAATTTTGAAAACATAAGAAAAAGACAATATAATGTTCAAAAAATGTATATTAAATCTCTTGTAAAAAATCATGTTTTACAAAAACTTCAAGAAAAATGTATTGACAAACTATAGTCTGGCCCATGTACAACACATAGTGAGGAACGGAATGACTCATAATGCACCAACTACCATCCAATGTGCGGTTTGTAGCTAACGATTACACAAAAAGATTCAAGAAAAGTTCAATGTTTAAAAAATTTTTGGTGGGCTTTTGCTTGCCTGTCTGTTTATGTACTATTAGTTCAATTATAATTTGGTTCGCTCCTCAGAGCTTAAAAATGCTTGAATCGCAACTACTTTGAATTATATTTTGCAATTATAAATTCATACGTTCAGGCAAGGCGGTCCCATGCACATATGAGTACATGGTAAAGATACTTTTCTGACACCGAATCACTGAGGAACCGGTTTAAAGCAAATCCCGGTAAAACTCATCATTTTCCCGTCAAAATCGACTGCTAGAAAATGATAGGGGACCCTTGTCGCTCAAGACTATTTTCGCTAAAACTCTCGATATACTTTGACTAGAGACTGGATTCACTTGTCCCCATATTTAACACAACGCATGAGTTGCAGTGCTTAACAACGTGGATTCGTAAAAGGGTTTTTAATTTTGAAATTTCCGAATTTTCGATTTCTGTTACACTTTCTAAATTTTGGTGGTCGGGGCGACATTACGTCCCCGTGCAGCGACATTTACTACACTTTCTAAAATTACACTCCTTGGTGAGTTTCTGAAATTTTTGCATAAAAAACGCTCCGTAGAGCGAGAATATGATTTAAAATATAAAAACCTCCTTCCAACGGCATTTTTACGTGAAGATGGCTGTTTCAGACGGAGAATAATATGAAAATTTATACTTACTGTTCGTTTTTGCTTTGCTGCTCTAATGGTATCTATTGGACGTCGTAACACTATAAACCTAACACTGGATGTACTAACACTTTCTTAAAATTATACCTGAAAGGGAATTTTGTTAGAAAACTCAATTAAAAGACAATATAAAGTTCAAAAATATATATTGAATCTCTTCAAAATTTATGTTTTTACAACAACTTTTAAGAAATATGTTTAACAAACACTAGTCTGGCCCGTGTGCAACACATGGTGAGGAACGGAACGATTTATAATGTACCAACTACCATCCAATATGCAGTTTTGTGAGCTAACGATTACACAAAAAGATTCAAGAAAGGTTCAATGTTTCTGAAATTTGGTGGGCTTTTGCTTGCCTGTCCTATACACGTATTTGTATTTCAATATCAATTTTGGTCGCTCCTCAGAGCTTGAAAATGCTTGAAGCGCTACTGTTTCGAATTGTATTCTGCAATTACAATTTTATACGTTCAGACAAGGCGGTCCCATGCACATATGAGTACATGATAAAGATACTTTTCTGACCGTTAGAACTCATCATTTCCCCGTCAAAATCGACTGCTAGGAAATGATGGGGGTCCCATGTCGCTAAGGGCTATTTTCGCTAAAACTCACGATATACTTTGAATAGAAGCTGGATTAACTTGCCCTTATCTTTAGTACCGCGTATGAGTTGCAGTGCTTAACAACGTGGATTCGTAAAAGGGTTTTTAATTTTGAAATTTCCGAAATTGAAGTAAAATTTTGTTATACTTTCTAAATTTTAGTGGTCGGGGCAACATTACGTCCCTGTGCAGCGACATTTACTCTTTCTAAAATGACGCTCCTTGAGGAGTTATGGAAGTGTTTGCATAAAAATCGCTCCGTAGATCGAAAATATGTTTAAGAATATTAAAAACCTCTTCCACGATATTTTTACGTGAATCACGCTTTTTATACGAAATATTTCCTAAGTCGGATTTTGTTACAACGTCGAAAAGTATATCGAGGGTTTTATCGTGTTCTTTAACATGTTCCTTAACAAGATCACTCCGCAGAGCGTTATTTAAGTAACTGCAATGAATGTCGCTGCACGGAGAGTAATTTACGTATAATGAATGTCGCTCCGACTACCAAAATTTAACAACTACCTTAAAAACCGGCTAACCGAATCTTTATTATGAACCGGCGCTGTGTAGCACTGCAACTTGGACATGATATTGAATGTGATGACCAGTAAAAAGTTAGGTATTAAAGTTTCTGAAGGGAAATTTCGCACGAGCGACAAAATTTTTGTGGGTAAATTTTCTACATTTTGCAATCGTTTTTGGTGTCGTGTTTGCCCTTAGGGGGTTATCCAATGATTCGGTGTCACAAAAGTATCCTTACCATGTAAATAATAGTCTATTTAACTAGATACAAAAAAGGCCAAAACATCAAAAGTTTGTTGGATCCTTTGCAATACATTTCCCTGTCTGTTTTAGAGGGTGACAAAAATGATGGTGATGGTTTCGAGTTCTGAAATCCTTGCGTACTACCCCTATCAAAGAAAAACCACCCTTATTTCCTGCTTCTCGGTCTTGGACTTACGAGGGATTGGTTTTCTTTTGGGGGGGGAATAATAATAAATTCAGTTAATTTACATAAAGTACCACGGACCTACCCCCGGGTGTTGAACCTACTCCCACCCGTAACAGCATTATCTTCAGAAAATAAGAAAATACGGACACAAGGTTTTTTATGGGTTTCAGAGGGCATGACAGAGGTGCTATTTTTCACGTAACTACCCCCAACGCATAAGAACCACTGCCTCTTCTACGCTGTCAGTCCTAAGCATGCGGAAATTCGTCGGATCGGGGTTGTTATGGGAATATCAGGGAAACTAACCATTACTAAACCACGGTTGACCTGACTGCATCACAGTTATCTGCTTGAGAATCACTGACATTTCTGAACCATCTAACACATATTAGTTCAGATAGTGAAGCGATCTTTGAACCCGACAAGTTAAAGTTCACTAGATTAGCTAACTGTACCCTTTTACAATTTTTTGGGTGTTTAAAAAAATGCGTAACTAAACATTACAATCTCCAATTTTTTTCTTCAATATTATAAATCTCGGGCTATCTATTTATGCGCCGATTTATTGTCGGAATTCCGTCCTTTATATTTTCAAATTTGTAAATACACGCTGGCATTCTTTCGATAAAATAATAAAAGGCTTTTATTTCCTGTCTCTTAAATATTTCTTTTTAATAATAAGAACGTCACATTGGTTGTAGACATATACCTAATAAAAATTCGACTTGAATGGTAAACCGAAAGTGAAATATTTAGAAAAAATGCAACAGTTTTTTGCATTTAAAATAATTACATTGTACTATTCCGGATTAAAGGGTGCTCCAATAAATCGTTGAGTAGGTTTTGATAGGTTTACAAGTCGCGAAATTCACTGAATAACATTTTAAGCAAGAGGCGTGAACGGCTGTGTATGTGAGTTTCTCCAGATTCGATCAGTAGATTTCCATACATATTGGTTTCTGATGCAGGACCTGGCTACATTGAGTAAGAAGGAAAAGTAGCAAATAAAATAAAATAAAAGTCCTCATGTTAGCTACTCGCAATTTACCACCCTTTTGTCGCAAGTTTACACGTTTTCGAAATATTTTAGTTGCTTTCGAATACTCCATATATTTTGTTACTTCTTGAACCAAAACTTTGCGATATAAAATCTAATTTCAAAAATTTATAGATGCTCTTGTTATGTTTTTCGTTAAACGTCGCTACCCACATTTTATGTTTAATTTTCAAATATTTTTATCTGCGTATGTATAAGACTATAGGTTACAAATAAAAATTCTTGGATTTTAAACTATTCTTTATTATATTAAAATTATTTACTATGAACAAACAATTAAATACTGTGGTAAAAATACTGCTATCATTATTGTTGGCTGTAAAAAAATATAAAGACAACTAATACAGTCTCTAATTGTAGATTAACTAAGCGAATTCGAGAATTATTTGACTATCTTTTATTATAGACAGAAGTTTTAAAAGATTCATAGGGTTGTTTCGTAAAAGTGTTCTCTAAATATAGTTTGTATATTAGCGTGGAGCGCTACTCTAGGCGAAATTTTTATTTTTGCTACTGAAAGTTGTAATAGTAAAAAATGGTGCTATACTAGATATAAATAATGCCCCAAAGCCGTTTTGCAGTAAAGGGATATCTTCTGCTCTCTACCATCCCTCCAATTTTTGCCCTCTGTCGCTATAATTATATTCATGCACTACACTGGAACAAAACGCGCCTGAATGTTTGTTTATGTCATAAAAGTCACACGGCCATACCTACTACGTTGTAGGTAGTCTCACTTTGCCAACAGCTGCTGTTAGGTGAATTACAATTATTTGTTTACGTTGTTAGCGACTAAATATTAAGGATGAGTGTTTCAAAAAAACTGTATACTAGAAGAGCAGTAGAGTGTCCTTTATTCGGAGCCCCTTGTGATTTTAGTGATAATGTATTACGTACTTGCGAAGACGTCATTAAATGAGTTTTGCATGTTCGCTATGAAATTAAGTCCCCTGACTCCGGAAAAGAGCCAACTGTGTCAGAAATTAGTGAAATTTTATGTGAAAAAATTTGTAAGTTGTGGTCAAAGACTTCTCTTCTTACAGTTTCCCGTACGACCAGTACTTTAAAGTTATCAGACATCCACTATCAAAACTATTAACTAACTAACTATTTATTAAACTAAAATCGTTTCAAGAGAATTCCAAAATCCTTTTTGATATTAGTTCTTGTAAGTGTAAAACAAAGCATCAGTTCAAGAATAAACTTTCTTAACAGATCAGATCCAACCGAAAAATGTTCATAGACAACGTTGACGTAATAGAAACAAAAAAAAATACAGAAAGAAGAAGAAAGAAAAGACAAAGCAAGAAAATATGAAATACGCAGCAGCTACCATCTACTCATGACGTTTGCAAGGAAAAAATGGACGATTTCGACACCGTCAATATTTCTAGAGGCGAAAGTACTAAATATAAACGATGAGTTCCATCAACCTCCAAAGAAACGGAGGCTATACACAAAATAGGACCAAATCGTATTGAACTGAGAACATTCCCTCAAATATGTGATCGATATGGTTTGTCTGACAGATCCGCAGCAGCCATACCATCAGCTGTGCTAAAAGATGTTGAAATCATTACAGAAGAAGATAAAGTTAATGTCGTAGACAGAAGTAAAGTCAGGAGAGCTAGGACAAAAAGTAGGCAAAGGTTGCAAGACAACGCTGTTGAGAGGTCAATAAAAGTGGTTTACTTTGACTGCAGAAAAGATAAAACTTTGATTCAAGAAATAGTTGGAAACAAACGACATAGGAAGACTGTAGTGGAGGAACACATCTTCTTGATTAAACAGCCTCGATCTGTTTACATAGGGCACACCATACCTTCTTCAGGATCTGCTAAAAGTATTACAGTGTCCATAATAAAATTTCTTGAATCAAATAATTTCAACTTAAATGGGTTATTAGCTATAGGATCTGATGGGACAGTAGTAAATACTGGATATAAAAACGAAGATAAGAAAGATCAGAAATATCTGTACCAAATATGTTCTGCATTCTCCAACGGTACCTGCTCCTTAGATTTATCTAAAATGGATCTTGGCAAACTGTCCCATTCCAGGTCGTTAACTGCAGCGAATCGAATATTACGACTCTATATTGGCACAAAAATACAATCTCACAGATTTGATCCAGTTTATTGAAACGATCTACGCACCAATGTGGTTTGAGATTAAATTTAAACCATCGTTCACAAACGGTGCCAAACATGTCTAGAACGCAATTCAGCTAGGTCGATACCTAAAACCAGAAGAAAGAAATATTGTTGATCCAGTAATACAACGCAATGTCTTTTTCATTCACCCCGAAAACCTGCTAATATGTATGCTTGCAGATGACAGAACACATGTCCAAGAACTAGCATTAAGACGTATACTAAAGGCTAGAATGGCCTGTGACAGTGACATAAAAAGAACATTCGTCATTCCAAAGATAAATTTGCAAGCTACTAAAATAACAACCCCACCCATTCTGAAAGATCTTATCGATGAAGAAATCACAAGCTTAATTAAAACTAAGGAGTTGGCACCCCTCGTCTCCTTTCCGTGCGGTGGAAAGATTCGTCAAGTTAGTGACCCAAGCTTCACAGCATGTGATTGGCGCCGAAGCTCGAGATGGCCTTATTAGAACTACTCTTGAATCCAGAGCAGCAATGCCAGTCTTTAACTCGAAAAAACAGTTTAAACAATAGAATTTGAAGGTAGTTGGAGGGTGGGAGGGTGGAACTCGCATAGCAGCCACCTCCTCGTGGTGAGTTCTGGGTTGATTAGTTACTGATCAAGCGAGGAGCTGCTTTTAAACGCATTTAACACCAATTGGTACCATTTATTTTTATTTTCACATTGCATCCCTACTTTAAGGGTGTGTAGAGGGCAGAAGATATTATTAGATTTTTGTAAAAAAAATCAGGGTTATAACTAAGCTATAGTAACAACTTTTTTCCACTATTAGAACTAAAAATATAAAAATTGATTTTTTTCGCTCCACCCTGCTGTGCATCATACAAATGTATAAAAGTAGTAACTTTTGGCACAAGTGTGTGTTTTGTTGAATGAGGCAAAGCTAAATTCAACAAACTGCACGAAGGCCAAAAGAACACTTTACTAACACGTGGCATACTCTTTACCTTTTACAACAACCGTCGAATTTAAAAAATGTAAGTGTATAAAAATAATAATAATTTTATTCGTTACAATGTTGCACCGTAGTGCTTGCACAAGTCGTAATTACACAAGTAAAGTAAAAGTGGACATAAACAAAATATAAATAGAACATATGTACATAAATAAATATAAAAATAAACATAAAAATACACAGAATAAATATAACTACTCTAACAATATAATATTATAGCAAAACAAAATTATTAATAGTACATATAAGAAGTAAATTAGCAAGGTTTCCCATACTTAAAATCGTATGTACAGGGTGTCAACGGATCATAGTAGCCCCCTTTTTTCCTTATTTTTATCGTATCAGAATGAAACTTAGTAGATGTATTATATGACCAAGAAGACACTTTGTGGCGTAACTGTTACTTTGTTCACATTCCGATTTCACCGGAAATGACCCTAACTTTTGGTTTTTAAATGGAACACCCTGTATATTATTATATTTTTGGAATTCTTGAAAAACTCCGAGTACAGTGGTACCCTATAAGTGACATTTCAACTCCATGAAAAAAATTTAACTCGTAATTTGGTGGCGCATCTAGAGTGCCATGACCAGAAGAAATTGCTTGTAATGGACCGGTGTGGTATCAGAAAAATCAAATCGAGCATAAAATTTTGAGAATGTGTATTTTCTGGGTCATCAAATTTGGCCTGGACGGTTTTTTTAACAAAACTTATTTTTTTCAAATGGAACCATAATGGTAGAGTATCATAAAATAGCGGATGTTCTAAGGAATTCGTGGACGTGCCCAAAATCAATGTTTTCTGGTCATTGCACTTTAGATGTAGCAACAAATTTCGAGTGAAATTTCGCTTATTCAAGGGTTATGTCGAACTGTAATAATTTACTATCATACACGATCGTTATAAGCAAAGAGCACTTAATAGCTAGTAAAATAAAACATGACATCCGAACCTGTTTGTTAAATAAATTGTCTATGCACTAGTATTTACATCGGGTTATTTCTCCGTGAAATTCTCAGTAGGGGACGCTGCCCTTTAAGTGGGACACTTCAACTGAGACGTGTCGTATTGAGTCCGGGTATATTTTCCGTGAAATCTCTCATTTGGGGACATTGCCCAAATTTCTAAATTAGATTCCGAGTTATTTTCCGTGAATTTTTGAGTAGGGGACGCTGCCTTTAAGTGGGACACTCCAACTGAGACCTTGTTTAGCAATGAAATATTCCATCAGCAGGTTGACAGGGTCAAGTTCGAAAATCTATCTTTTGCGTAATATTCACAAATTACTTTATTTTTGTTAGAAATTTTAAAATTTGAAAAACTATCTATCGAAAGTTTTGTCCAAATTGCTTACTATTGCACGTGTCGAGCCACCATTTTTGCTTTAATTTCTTTTGCACGAGTATATCATCGCTTACTTGCTTGCTGTCATTTGCGTATTAAAATTTTCAATTTGCTTGAATGCCAAACTGTTTGTATAATTTAGCTGTTTTATTGCAGATATATGTACCAGTATTCTTTTTTTTAAATATCTATCACATGTCTTAAGTTGACTTTTCTTTGAACTGTAAATGTAAATATTTTCAATATATTATTAAAACGTTTTATATGCCTTAGTTTGAGTCTTTTCTCTAAGTTGCACTGTCCTGAAAAAGAAAAACTGTTACAAACATAAAATCATTACAGCTGTCCATTCCACGAGAAATACAGCTTAAGTACGTGAAATAAGCCTAAGTTTCGACCCCTGGTAATAAACAGTCTTCACTGATGTTATCTGGGGCCTCTATCATACTGCTGATAGAAAAAGTGGTGTTTCTACACTTTAAAGCAACATTGCTAGCTAATGAGGGTGCTGACATCATACACTTCAAACGACATGGTGGATTGAGTTCAATTGAAGTTGCTGAACACTATATTGAGGATTCTGTTCAGATTGAGATTCATATAGCTAATAGGATTCAAAACGCAGGTAGTTCAAACACAGAAGCTCATTATAATGTAAGCTCGAAAAATGTCACGTCAACAAATAATTTTGAAATACCATGCTTACAAATAAGTAATACTAATAATTATATGTTTAATATTACTATTTAAAAATAATGTTTATATTTGTAAACCAAAAATTTACGACTGTTAAAATTTGTTAATAGAGGGTTCTTGTTGTAAAAATGTAAACTGAATAATATGTTGTTTACGATACAACACTGTTCTCATTTTTAAAAAATATTGTACGTAACACGTTCCAAAAATGCTTTTACTGGACTCGCAGTCTTCCAGGACTCGCCTTGGAATTTACCCACTCGTCCAGTAACATACAATTTTCGTTACTTGTTAGGTAAATAGCTATTGTTTCACGCACACATTTTTACATACCAGTTTTATAAAACTCACTATACATTTACAAGTATAAAATGTGTGATCTGTAGAAGCTAATATATAACAGCATTAATCGTCTATATCCTAGGTATTCGCATAGTAGATCTACAACTAGAAAGGATAAGAAATAAAATACGGCAAGTTTAATAGTAAATCACAAAACATTTGATGCCATTTTTGATATTTTTTAATATTTCAATCTCTTAGATGATGCGAATGCTTATATTTTCGCTATCGTACTATGCAATTGGCTTATTATTATTACAATTTACAACAGAAAACCTTATAGTAGTAGTGACAAGCATCAAATTTTAGTGAATAAGGAACTGTTTTCAGAGTAAATTTTTTTTTAAAACATGTGACTTACATCGAATACTATACGAAATTGACATTTTCTACCTCTAGCAACTGCCGCTACGCAAGTTACTGGCCATTTTGTTAAAAATCACCTATTTTGGTAGTTCTTTCTAAATATAGATGAGTATATCTCGGTATGTGTAGGTCCAAAAAAATCGAAAAAAATGAGGCTGTTCGTTCCGGTTCCAATATGAAATTTTTATCTGCACACATAACCTCAAAAAATAATAAAAACTGACGAAACTGCTAAATTTTGGTTTCTTGGTTATAGCTTCGGATGTTTCAAGTGAAATTTTATGAAATTTTCAGAAATTATACTTTATCATGCATGTGAACAATAACTGTTTAAAATTTCAAGTCAAAATATATAATGCAAGTCCAAAAATTTACTTTAAATTTTAAAATTGATTGACTTATTACTTTGGTGCATCGCATTGTATGCGGTTCTTTTTATAAATGTAGTTTTTTTATGCGCTTTATGATGGTGAACAAGAAAAAAAATTTAAACTTGGGAAAACGTGAAAAAATTCGATTTTTAATTTTTTATTCATACAGGGTGTCCCAATAAAAACTCCCAGGCCGGATATATTCTAAACGAATAGAGATATTTGAATTCTGCAAAAGCCAGTTTGTAGAGCATAAAGAGAGCTTCATTTCTGAATATAATTGTTTTTTGAATATATCAGTATATAGATGGCGCCGTGCTCTAAAGAAATATTTCGATGGGAGAAACTTTGAAATGGGGTTTATATGAAAGTAAATGCATTTCTAAGCAGATTATGCTCTAAAAAAAATACCATAAAACTGACCCGAGATATTTTAGTCCAAATGTTGGCATTTGCCAATATTGAATAATTATTGTAATTTCTTCATCATTTCAGTCCTTTAAGTTGGATAATCCATATTTAATTTACAAATTTTGAAAGAAAATATTTAAAGAATTTTTCATATAATTGCTTTGTTATTAGGTTAGATTATAATTAAAAATATTTGATATCTAGTGAGTATAATAATCCTTATACCTTATAAATTAAATACAATTAAAGTTACCTTTGGAATTATAGTTTTGACATTTCTCAATTTCAATCACATTTTGTGTATTGGTGTGTCAATAGAACTGTATTATTTTGCCTAATTATTGTTTTCTTTGTGAATATTTACTATTAAATATGGTTTCTCATACAAATGAAGATAAATTGAATATAATTATAATTTATGGGGAATGTCGTAAAAATGCTTCAAGAGCTGTAAGTTTACATGGAACACGTTTTCCTGACAGACCTTCACCAGATCGGAAAACTTTTGTAAGTTTGTGTTCTAATTTGAAAAATTATGGAGGTTTTAAAAAACCAAAAACAACATGAAGAAAAAGAACTGCAATTGATGAAAATATTGCATTGGTATTACATCAAGTAGAAAATAACCCAAACATTTCAGTAGGTACGCAAGTTGACGGAAGAAACAGATATTGCACGTTCCACCTACCCCAGAATTCTTAAAACAAACAAATTTTTTCCATATAAAGTTCATTTAGTTCATCATTTGATTCCAGGGGACAATGAGCGGAGATTAGATTTTTGGCGTAATTTTCAATTCTCTTAGAAGAAAATCCAAATCTTTTAGATACAATTATGTAGGGTGATGAAAGTCGATTCCATAACAATGGGTAATCACAAGACATAATTGTCGTTACTGGTCTCAAGAGAATCCTAGGTGGATGAGACATACCAGATCCCAAAATCGTTTTTGGAGCAAATGTTTGATGCGGCATCGTTAATCGCTACATTGTTGGCCCATACCTCTACCATGAGGATTTAACAGATGAAAAATATTTAAAATTTTTGCAAAATGATTTACAAGTACTATTAAGGTATTTGCCCGCTTAGTTGGATAATATGTGGTTTCATCAGGATGGAGCAAGCCCACATAATCATCACAACGTTGTTAATTATTTAAATCAAACATACCCATTGGTACCAATGGAGTACTTAGATGGACCGCTCGATCTCCTGACATTACTCCCATTAGACTTTTATTTATGGGGATTTTTAAAAAGTGAAGTGTACAAAGAACCAATAGAAGATATGGCAGATCTTTATAATGAAAGTTATTCTAGTGCTGCAGCCATTAATCGGCATACATTATTAAAAGTTTGTAGATCTGAACTAATTAATAGGTTTACGATGTGTGTTAATGAACATGACAATAATTTTGAACACCTATTATATTTTAATTTCATTGTTTTTTTATTGTTTAAATGTTTGAATTATATGATAAATAATATTTTTAGTTTCTTTTTCAAGGGTTACTTCAAATATATTTAACTCATAAGATATGAAAAATTCTTTAAATATTTTCTTCCAAAATTTGTAAATTAAATACAGATTGTCCAACTTAAAGCACTGAAATGTTGAAGAGATTACAATTATTCAGTATTGGCAAATGCCAACATTTGGACTCAAATATCTCGAAAACGGTTAGTTTTATGGAATTCTTTTTAGAACATAATCTGCTTAGAAATGCATTTTCTTTCACATAAACCCCATTTCAAAGTTTCTTCCATCGAAATATTTCTTTAGAGCACAGCGCCATCTATATACTGATATATTTCAAAAACAATTATATTAATAAATGAAGCTCTCTTTATGCTCTACAAACTGGCTTTTACAGAATTAAAATATCTCTATTCATTTAGAATATATCCGGCCTGGGAGTTTTTATTGGAACACCCTGTATATAAATCCCATTATCCATTAGATTAAAACATAATTTTTCAGACGCAAACAACTCTATAAAATCCTTATTTTACTATAAGGAACGTAACCAGACTGCAACCAACAGCTATTCTCCGGGTTATGTGCATAAAAAAAACCTACATTTGAAAAAAAAGAGAATGTCATACGATGCGATGCACAAAAATAATTGGCCAATTAATTTTAAAATTTGAAGCCAAATTTTGAGACTTGTATTAGATATTTTGACTTTAAATTTTAACTAGTTATTGTACACATTATAAAGTATAATTTCTAAAAATTTTACTTAAAACGTCCGAAGTTTTAGCCAAAAAACCAAAATTTTGCAGTTTTATCATGTTTTAAAAAAAATTGACTCTGGAAACAGTTTCTTATGTTTTGCTTGTCCGACTCCACTATTATGTTTTTTATTAACGGAAAAGAAATCTTAAAAATTCTTAAACGAATTTTGGAACTGCATTGAAGTGAAAAAGCCTACAAAAAATGACAATCCCTCAAACTATTTGAGTAGTTGACTTGCTGGAAACCTGATTCAGATGTTTCGCCTACCGTTTTTTATTGAAAAGTAAACACTTGGTAGTAATTCTTATAATTCTCAGAATGAAATAAAAAGAAGTTATATAAAAGTAGTATATTGTTTTATGTGGAGTAAAACTGACATTTTTTGTGTCGAGGTTGTACTTGACACAATAAAGCCGAGAAAAAGAAAACCACTTCTTTTGACATTTAAAAAAAAACCTTTTCTGGTGAGTCAATAGTACGTTAAAAGCCAATTGTTTAGACTTACCTTAACATTCCCCATGACCCCTCAAAAAATCACCAACTGTGAACCCCTTGCGAAATCTCTTGGTCCCCTGCAGACTGGACTACTAAGGTAGAGGAAGACGAAGTAGAGTAATTCATAAAAACTACTAAGCATAAATAATTTCAAATTTAAATTCCACATAACATCAAACAGGGGCGTACTTGTCCACCTGAAATTTGATGAGTTGCTCGCTCCTAATAAACTCCTTGTAGTACAATTAATGTGCCTGAATTGTGAATCAAACTGGAATCTTGAAGTCGAAATTTTACCAAGGACTTTCAAGGGCTACATCTCTGCTGTGGTGTGAAGTAAGTTAGGTTAAATAGCCATATTGCCACTCACTTCAATCAAATTAAAAAACAATATAAAGAACATTATATCATTAAGCACATATCTTCGCCGTGAGTAGTATCTATTAATAGTTATTGGCATTTACAAAACTGAATTTTTATTGATATTATTAATGACTTCTAGACTATTTACATTATTCTTCAAAAAAATATCTATAAAAACTGGAATTTAAACGCACTTATAAGCTATATAAGTCTCTTAAGTCTTTATTAAAAATACCCTAATACAAGATAAAATCTATACTCTCTTTACGACAGTCCCCGTATCAGATTCCTCTGAGGGCGTGGATTCCGAACTTGACGATTCCTTGGTTGTACTAGAGCCTGACGCTTTCACCAACATAGGAATCTGGCTCTTTGTTGTAGTTGCCTTTGCGTTTTTCACATTAGGAACCTTTAAGGAATCAGTTGCTGATACTGGGTCTGATTTTATATCGACACTACCATTTTTACTTCCCGCTTCATCTAATTTTTGCTTCACGTTATGATACTGAGGTTGATTATCTGGTACTACCACCCTCGGAATATTCTTCTGGTGCTTGTCGTCACTAAGTTTTCTTGTTATGGTTGGTCGAACAACAATCCTTGGATCCGCCCTTTTTATAGGAGCATTTGGATTTGCTGTTATTATAGTTCTAGGCTTGGTACTCTTGCTTTCAGTCTGTTTTAAGTTCTTTAAACTATCATAAATTGGTTGCGTATTTAACTCGTCTCCTTTACTCCCGTTCATGTTTTTTGGAATTAATGGACCAACGTAAAAATTGTTGCAAACCACTTCTGGCTCAGAAGAGAACGGCTCCTCAGCAAGCATTGGCTCAGAGACACAAACTGCCACGGGAGTGCTAGACTGTTTGGGTAACGTTGTTGTTCGTGGAGGAGGAGTAGGAGGTAGCTTAGTAAAGCTTTTGTTCGTTGGAGAATTAGGCTGTGAAAATGACGAAGACTCGGGTATGGGTAAGAAGAGGCTGTGCGCTGGCATTGATCTGCGTTTGTGCATGAAAGCTTCTCTCCCTGGATGATCTGGTAACACTTTTGGAAACTTTCTACGTTTTATCGTCATTAGGGACTCTTCTGGAGATAAAGGCATTGGCAACTCTTCCTTATCATCTCTAGATGTAACGTTAATATCTGAATTTGGATTGAAAGTTTTAAATTTTCTCATATTCGTATAATTTAAGTCCTGAACCGGTTCTGACTTTGAGTGACCATGTTCTATTTTAACTATAGTGGGTTGAGCATCGGGATATTGCAAATTTATGCTAGTACTGCTCTTCCTCAGATCTTTCTTGTTATCCACAACTCGAGGTGAGAAATCTTCTAGAGTTATAGACCGTCTTAGAGGTACATTGATCTCAGGTTTTAAACTAGGATAGTCTAAGGACTTGGTCATCTCTATAGGTTGTTGCATTAAAACACTGTTTCCTCTACCAGAAGGAGTTGCGTCAATCGCTACTGAAACCTTAGCGGGTTTTGCGAGTTTTGGCCTTGTAACAGTTGATGTTTTCATAGGTTGTTGTTGATAAATAGGTTCGTCTGATGGACTGACCGGTCTAGTAGGACTACGCCCTAAGGTCGAATATTTTTCTGTTTCATTTTGACTAGAGAATTCCTCTTGTGTAGACTTTTTCGGTTTCGGTTGTTGCGTGTGCTTAGGTCGCCTGAGAAATTTTGGACTATATTTATACACAATTTCTTGCGTTATCCAGTCCCTCACTTTTGTATGCGCGTCAATAGTACTATTTGACATTTGCCTGGATAATTTTGATTTCGGAGTGCTACTTGGTTTGACTGCTGCGTACGTGTCATCACTTTTCGATGACTTACTCATTATCCTTACTATGTTGCACCCATTTACTAAAAAGGCTTCCTCATCATTTGTCTTTTTCTTTTCCTCTGCGATTTCTTCTAGTTCTTCCAGTTTAGGTAAATTATCTTCTTTTCTTCTGTAACATTTGATGTACACGATCAGCAACAAAATTAAATTTGCTATCATAAATAATCCTCCAGCAATAACCATTAGGTTCATGCTAGTAGTGGCAGCTTGTTTTACTTCCTTTGGAGTTATAACAGTGGTAGTGGTAGTTTGAGTAGTGGGGGTTTTAGGGGCGTAACGTTCCCTGTATATTGTTTCTATCGGAGAAGATTTTGTAGCATAGTACTCTGTGAATATTGGTGGGGGTCTCTTACGTGGTGGGTTTTTTGGTGGAAAGTATCGTATTATCGGCCCTTTTGTGCTTGATGGAGTGTTGTAAATAACTGAACGATTTTCTGTAAGTCTGGGGAATAGTTCGTTCCAATATGTCACTTTCTTGTCTCTATATCTCTGTGATGGTTGTGGTGGAATATCTAAGAAGAAAAAAGATTCGCTTAGTATTACAAATTTTGAACAATGCTATATTTTATTCTTTTTATGATTTACTAGTACTTTGTAAAATTTATTCCATTTTTTTTTTTCAAAAAGCGTATCTGTCAAACTATGAGGCTACATTTAAAATTTTTCCCGATCTTCGATTTTCTCCGTGCGCTGAATAAAAATACCGAATATATGGCTTGAAAATAAAAATATGCAACGAAGTAAACTAAATTTGAGAAAGTTTATATGCTATCTGATGTTTAATATGTACCTATTTTGTATTTTAATTCGTAAATGTTTGAATATTTGGATGAACTTCTGTAATATTTTTGACGTTTTGTCAACATTATCTGACAGACTAATTTAAAACAAATCACCTTTGAGTAACTATGGAAACGCATCATATATACCAAACACTGCATTGTCAGCATTGTTTATTTTCTGTCAATTAAATTTATGCCAGTAAAATGTACTCAGAAGAAAATCCCGAAATTCCCGATAACAACCTATAGCAAGCAGCACAAGCGAGTGCGAATTTCTTACCAATAAAATCCAGGTCAAGATATGAACACGAATATCAAATTTTTACTGAATGGCGAAATGTGAACAAAATCAAAACTGTAAGTAATGATATTCTCTTAGTTTACTTTGTCGAAAAAGCAAAGTCTATGAAATCTTCCACATTATGGAGTCGATTCTCAATGCTAAAAAGTCATTTGGCCATAAAAGAAAATGATGACATCAACAAATATCCAAAAACTATTGCTTTCTTGAAGTGTCAAGCTGTAGGATATATACCAAATAAGTCCAGAGTTTTAACAGCAGAACAAGTAACCAAATTTTTATGTGAAGCACCAGATGAACAATATCTACTAGCAAAAACAATTTTAGTATCTAGGATCTTTGGTGTGTGTCAAAGAGATGATTTAATACGTTTAAATTTAGACGATGTGGTATGAACGCTTTTTTGTCGCGTTTTTACGAGATGGAAAACTCATACATCAAGAAGTTTCACCACTAACAATGAAGGATGTACATTTGAACCCTGCACACTTTATCGTAAATATGCAGCTTTACGACCTGAAAATATGAACAGCGAAGCTTATTTGTTGCACATCGAAACGGCAGGTGTTACGCTCAACATGTTGGATGCCATACCATCGGTGGTTAGTTCTTACTCTAGTAGTTACATGTTTCTTTTATTCCTATAACATGGAAATTAAAATGTTCCAAGCTTCTTTCGTATGTCTTTTTTGTAATATTTTGTTTTTATGTTGTCGTTTTCAAAGAAGGTATAACATAAAATATCATTCATTACACGTCCAAAAATAGATTTTTCCATGCTTACATGACTTCCTGTGTTCGGTTTCGCCTCGCACGAGAATTTATCACACGTGAACCGAAAAATTCTTATTTCCAGACTACTAATGAAATATACTATTCTATTATTGCTCAGTTGCAAAAACGGTAAATAAAATCGTAATCAATGTTTAAACATCTAAGAAGAACCTATAAAAAATAATAGAAATGCAGAAAATTTATTTATTCGCTTATTTTCTTATAAAAATATTCCATTTTTTGCTCGTAAAATAGACAGATGGTATAAGAACTAAATATCCACGGAAGTTTTAACAACAATTGGGTAAGCCATTAATTTATTATTTAAGTAAAGACTGTATACTATTCTGATCAATGCTGACAGCAGTGTATACTAGATTATACGAAGACATACAGACATGTGAAAAGCTATCCTTGTTAGAAAATAGACACGAAGAAAACTTGTAACCGTAAAAAGTACAGACCTGTAGAAAATCTTTATTAGACAGACCTGTCGAAATGGCTATTGAAACACATTTGAATTTCCCACCAGCGCAGTAGAAATGGGATGATTTAGAGTAGAACATATTTTTACTTCTAGTATAATCTCTATCTAGATTAATATTATAATTATATTTGTGGAAGTAATGTTTTCAACATACAACATTAACGCGTATGAGCCTCCAAATTACCTTATGGGTATAGTGATAGCAAATCGTTAGTTTATCCGCTTGATTTTGATAAAACTGATAACTATCCGCTATTATCATTCATAGAAATTAATTTCAGTGGAATATCCAGTATTCACAATAGATTTTACTATTTTTATAAAGGCATACCTACCTAATTGAAGATATCTCTCATCGGCTAGGTCATATTCTGGCCAGTCTATGTCAAATTGAGACCAATAAGCTGGACCCAAGGTATAAAATTCCGATTTTCGTGGCATGTTTGGGTTCCTGAAATTGAAAGGCAGCAGGTTAATGAAATAATAAATAGATATATTATGAGTATGTTATTAGAGGCATCGTAGCATACCAAAATCATTTATTGAATTAATGAGAATTTTATTATTATTAAGCCTGTATCTTTAATATATATTATTGTGTACCGGAAATAGAAAAATAATGTTCACTACTACAACTACAATATATTTGGGATAACATTATTTAATGCTTATATTCTTTTGCATCAAATGTATCAAAATCTGCGAGGTATGTATTATGAAATGTTCTAACGTATTAGAAATGCTTTTAACCGCCTCCCAGGTCACTTGAATGACACTATTAACTCTAGGACGTCTGAATTTGACAGAATAAAGAAGACGGCGACAACTCACAATAGAATCCGAACCATATCTCGGGGATAGTTTATAATTGGAAACTATTTCGCAGTAGGTATGGCTCGACACCATTTAGTTTGGTAAGCTCAGAAAGCTAGAGGTTCTAACCACTGACCTACCGTCCCCTTAGTCCTGATATGCTACTACTGTTGTTGCTACTGATGTTTCGCAATTTATAACCAAAATGTGAAAATATGAAGAAGTTATGTTTAAAATAAGCAATAAAGTTGCTATACTTCAATCAAAAATATAGGACGATCACTTTAAGCAATAATTAATTAAGAAAATACAGCAAAGAATAATACTTGCCAGAACTTGATATACCTTTAGCTAAGAAAATATACAGGGCTGATCACTTAAAAGAAAAACCATAACAAAGTAAAACTACCAAATAGAACAGGCAGCCTTATAATTTTAAATATTTATGCATTAGCTTAGGCATTTTATTCATATCAGGAAAATCAATCCAAATCACCAGATGTCAGTAAATCAATAGCCTTAACATAAAACCGTTGGTCCGTCTAACTTTCTGTGGCCAGAATAGCGAAGAATTAACTACCTATTTTCAGTTAGTATTTTTGTCTACTACATCATATTGCCATATATACACTTACGAGGTGCCTATGATAGTACTAGCCAGTTTATAACTATCTAGTAAAAAGATATCGACTTCAAATTTTTGGGACATTGTATGATTGGATATTTTGAGTAACATCTGATGTTTGTTTGTGGTTTAACCGGAACAGTTTTGTGTCTCAATTACTGATGTTAAAGTATTTCATACCGACATTTAATGAAATAGGATTCACCACGGTCGTCGCAGGAATTATTAATGTATATTCATCAAACTTTTATCTTATTTCAATTCTACTGATAGTACAGTAAAAATGTACCATCCTGAGCAGAAAAAAATAGGACAACTTTTTTTTTCTAATGTAAATCTGTCTCTATTTGAATATGTAATGAGTAGCCGAAATAAAACATATATCACTTTTAATTTATTTTTTATTTGAATGCTGTAGTTATTGCTACAGTAAATGATGGATGGTAAATGAGACAAATTACACTGCATAACATTAACAAAAATTTGGTGTCTAACATTTTAAGAAAGTGGAGAATAAACGGTTACGATTAGTAGAAATCCTGGATCAAAGGACAAAGGAGATCCTACTTAGCAAAAAACTAACTATTAATATTTCGTTATTGCACCATTTCTATTTATATAACTTCTATAAGTATGTTTGGCATAGAATTAAATAACCTTATAAAATAATCATTAGTAATAATATTTTCTCATGATTTATTTACTATTTCCAGTAATTCGTCGGCATTCTGTGGTCTCACATTTCATTTTTGGATACTACTTACGAGTAGTCCCCATACTTCTTAAACAGGGTTAAGATCTGGACTATGACTGGGCCAGTTAAGAACATTGATGTTGTTATCTTGAAACCAGTTAGTTACGGTATGAGCAGTATGAACGGAACAATTATTGTCTTGTTGAAATATGAACTCATTATTAGGAAATAAATGTGACGAAGGAAGCATAATATTGTCTAAAATCCTAATATACGTTTCACTATTAAATCGTTTCTCAATATGTCACAAAACACCAGGACCACGTGCCGATATCCACACATATTGACGGAAAAATCTACCACTTTTATCATTGTTAGATATATATTTCTCATCAAATCGAGCATTCGGAGGGCGGTAAACACGAATACGACCGCTGCGTGTTTATTGGAAAGTCTTTTCGTCTGTAAAGATTACGTTGTTCCAAGAATTTACATCATGCGCTAAAAATTCAAGTGCAAATCCTACTCGAGCTTCTTTATGTTCAGGTTTAAGTAAGTATTTCTGTGCTGCTGCATGACAGCGTAGCTCAGATTCTCTTATTCGCCGGCAACCAGTACTACACGATCCAGGAAAATTCGTTTCTTCAGCAGCCTGAATTACTGAGTAAAATGGATTTTCTACTAAAGCATTTACCAATTGCAAGTCTTGTTGTTGAGTTGATATCCTTCGTCGCCCTGATCCAGGATTTCTATTAATCGTACCGTTTATCCTCCACTTTCTTAAAATCTTACACACCGAATTTTTGTCCATATTGTAACGCAGTGCAATTTGTCTCATTGACTATCAATCTTCTGCTTTAGCAATAACTCCAGATTTAACTAAATCGCTCATATGAGGCATATTAGTTTTTTGCACACTTGCAATAAATTATGACAACTAACTGACAATGTCACAAAAATTAAAGTTAGATGAACACAACTATATTTTAGCAAAATACCGTTATAAGACTTGTCCTATTTTTTTTGCTCACGACCGTACCAAAAATTCCCATAATTTGGAAAAAATTGCACACTCGAAATTGTCATGTTCAACGTTATCATGATCACTTACGGGCGGTTTTATACGTTCTGTTTAAGCTTCGGGTGTTGGTTAAACTGGAGTTTATCATAGATGAGCGTTTTATACGTCTCGTTGACCGCCAAATCAGGTTTAATCATCAATCGGTGGATAGGGTATAGTTTAAACTTCAGTCCATAGAAATATGGTCGGGGAATTGACAAATGATATTGGTTACCATTCTTTCATGATTTGTAAGGTGTAATTCAATGCAGGTCGGGGTATTTGCCCGCTGAGTTGTTGTTTCCTGCAAACCACATATTATAACAGTAGGTTAAGTCCACCTAGGACTGAAAGGTCGCCGCTCTCAGGTACTTGCAGAATCGCAAGTCGCTATACGCCCATGGAGACATCTGTGGTGTATAGTAGCAATTGACCATTTGAGAGGTTTCACTTACCTCTCACCACTACTCAATTTACTGTAGTTTGTATAAAACTAACAGGTTGGCCAATATAATTTGTCTGTTCCATGATCTATGGCATACTGATGAGAACTAATAAGTTCGAAACCGGTCTATGTCTGGTCGGGGAATTGACAAATGATATTGGTTACCATTATTTCATGATTTGTAAGGTGTAATTCAATGCAGGTCGGGGTATTTGCCCGCTGAGTTGTTGTTTCCTGCAAACCACATATTATAACAGTAGGTTAAGTCCACCTAGGACTGAAAGGTCGCCGCTCTCAGGTACTTGCAGAATCGCAAGTCGCTATACGCCCATGGAGACATCTGTGGTGTATAGTAGCAATTGGCCATTTGAGAGGTTTCACTTACCTCTCACCACTACTCAATTTACTATAGTTTGTATAAAACTAGCAGGTTGGCCACTATAATTTATCTGTTCCATGTCCTATGGCATACTGATGAGAACTAATAAGTTCGAAACCGGTCTATGTCTGGTCGGGGAATTGACAAATGATATTGGTTACCGTTCTTTCATGATTTGTAAGGTGTAATTCAATGCAGGTCGGGGTATTTGCCGGCTGAGTAGTTGTTTCCTGCAAATCATATATTATAACAGTAGGTTAAGTCCACCTAGGACCGAAAGGTCGCCGCTCCAGAATCGCAAGTCGCTATACGCCCATAGAGACATCTATGGTGTATAGTGGCAATTGACCATTTGAGAGGTTTCACTTACCTCTCACCACTACTCAATATATATATATATATATATATATAATATATATGAAGCTACATTTTTGCGCATTAGAAGCGATAAGCGGTGCCATTCGAGCGAATAAGTCATGACGTCAAGCTTAAAGGCACTTGCGGCGGTTAAAGACGTTAGTGTAAGCCGCGAGATCACAAAAATTTAACTTAATTCTTTATCTATACTTCAGTCTGCAGATTTTAATCACGCCCAGTTTGAGATTTTGAGAAATATGGCTGTCACAGACCAGCTGTTCGACTGGAGTGTTGAAGTTTTCAATTTATAACCTAACTTGTTCACACAAGAACAAAAATACAAAATGGACTTATTTGATGCTTTTGAGGAGTTAATAAATGACGAAGATGAAGACTTTATTCAAATTGTTTGAGTCTATAGAGCAAGACCTTATCATTTTGAATATTGGGATGACTTCATTTAGATTATGATTGTACTAACTCATGTCATGCATGACACTAGGAGAACTTAACCACTAATATAAAAATGCTGACACTTGGATTGCCTGGATCCTGTTATTATTTTGTCTATCAGTAACTCTGATGAGCCGATGAGATAACAGATATACCAGTACCATCTGGGGCAAAAACTAAACAAGTCTATCATAGTAATAAACACCTATAAAACCTCCTACGTTTAAACTTTAAGTTAAACTTATGTTTAAGCTTCAACTTAAACTACAGTTTAACTTTTAGGTATAAAACTACCAGTTAGAAGGTCTAAAACCAAGAATGTGACCTCCCCCCCCCTCTTTTGTTTTAGCCGCCATCTTGAAAAATTTTTTAATAGTTTTATCTCGTGTTCTATTGGTCGCACGGAAAAAGTTATTGAACAAGAAATATTGTAAGTAAAATTCTACATATTTCTGGTAATTGCCGCGATGCAGAGAAGTTAATATTCCGAGCGGTAGAGGGCGCAGAAGTTACCAAAAAACAGTTTTTTGAAAACAGTGTTGCGAAATTCAACTTACCAGCTGTTTAGGTAAAAATATTAGCCATACCCACATATCCAAACAAATTCGATTCCATTGATTTTAGATTTCCAATCAAATTTTGAATAAAACTATTTTTCAGTAATAACTTCGGTGCCATCTACCGCTCGAAATATTAACTTCTCGGGATCGCGGCAATTGCCGCCGAAAATATATATAATATCAATTGCAATATTTTCTGTTCAATAACTTTTTCGATGGGACCACTATAGAAGACGAGATAAAACAATTTAAAAAAATTTCAAGATGGCGGCTTAAGCAAAAGGAGGAGGTCACCTTTTTTGTTTTAGACCTTCTAAGTTGTCCTGATAACATTAAGCATGACAGATTCGAATGTGCAATTTTTTCCAGGTCAAAGTGCTATTAATTTAATTGTACTATGACGTAAGTTATACTACTGTCCATGCATATGATATTGCCTTATCTAGGAAATCTGATCATGAGTTGATTATAACGTATATTTGTCATTTGTTTACTCGAAATCGATTTATTAAGGTCAATATTATAACTCGTAATATTTCATAAATTTTCTATATCAGATTAATTGTACCGTTAAAGATGACTGTCCCAAGAACTATTCCCTGTGGTACACCACGAAACAAGTTATTTTCTTCATTAATCTTACAACCGTTTTATATATTTTCGTTTAGAGTGAATCATATACGTTTGCTAGAGCTGAAAATAATGTTTAATCGCTCTTGATATATTACATTAATATTTTAATAGCTGTTGATATGCTTGGTTCAAAATCCGAAACGCAAAAAAATAGATATTGGTGTGTGGTAGTGTCCTGGGACCATTACTTTTCCTCCTTTACATCAACGACTTGGATAATTCTTTAATAATTTTTTTTTGTGCATTTGCTAAATATATCTTTATTGTGGTCTGTGACAAAATTCAACGTAATTGATAAGATAAATTCTGCCTTGATTAATATAAGTACCTATTTTTATGACAAAAAGTTAGTAATGAATGAAGAAAAAAACAGTTTCCCTACATTTTCACCCTGTTCGAGCTCTTTACACTTCCAGTTTACTGTTAAACAGAGAGTCAATTGAACAAGTAACTACCTTTAAGCTCTTAGGCATCAACATAGATATGTTTTTAGATTGGAAATCACACGTCTTCTTTATTTGTAGCAAATGTGCTTGTAATTGTTTTGCGTTAAAAAGGTTGAGCCAAGATTGAGCCATATAGCAAACATTAATACTGTTAGAATATTCTATTTTTCTAGTTTGGAGTCTAGACTGCGGTATGGTATTATCTTTTGGGGAAATTCATCTCCAGCAAGTCGCATATTTGTACTGGAAAAAAGAGCTATCCGTTGTATGTTCGGTTTAAACTATAGGGAGTCCTGTAAATCGACGTTTATCAATCAAAATATTTTAACATTACCATGTCTTTATATATTCGAAATCTTAAAATTTGTTAAAAATAACTTGTCAACTTTTAATTCTCTCAATGTAAATCATGATTACCCCACACGACATGGACATAATCTGCAGTACAATATACATAGACTTGAAATATATAAAAATAATTCATATCACATGGGATGTACACTCTACAATAAGGTAAGTATTGATATAAAAATTATAAATAATATCAACAAATTTTTCTCAAAATTAAAAAAATTTCTTTTAAGTAAAACATTCTATTCCATTGAGGAATACTTAATGCATTACATTTTTCCTTTGTCTTCTCTCTCTTTATTTTTGTTTTTCTTTCATATTTCGTTCATACTGTATTCTTTAGTAGTGTAATTCTACATTTGTACCTTGACTTATTCTATATCACTTTGTGATCTATTGGATGAATAAAGTATTATTATTATCATTATAAAATTTTGATATTTTCATTATTAAGTAGGATAATTTCCATATTTCTATACAATAAAATTTGGAGACTAGATTCCATTTTTTAAACTATTATTTAATACACCGTAGTATTTAAGCGTAAAAGGGCCACCCTATTATTTTTATGGAAATTTCGACTTTGAACTCGAAACCTAACCTAACTTAACCATCGAACTATATTTTAGTTCATGAAGCCAATAAACGAAAAATAAATGTATCTCTTCCATGTCTTCATAAAGTCGAATTTACTTCATGAAGTAAAATGAAATACGATGGTTAGGTTAAGTTACATTTCGAGTTCAAAGTCAGAATTCTGAGTTCAACGTCGGAATTCAGAGTTTAAAGTCGGAATTTCAATAAAAATAAAAGGGTGGCTGTTCTACGCCTTCGTACCGATATTATTTAACGAAATTCTTTTTTATTCAATTTAGTTACTGCCCAAAGCGTTTTCGTAAATTTAAATATTTTCGATGCACATATGTCACAAATTAAGAACCCCACTGCGAAATGCTGTGATGACTTCAGACAACAATCATTAACACTAAGACAGTTAAATAAATAAAACAATACTCACCCTGTGTACGCAAAATTACAGAAATATGTCATAATAATCTCCGAAAACAGGCGCTCTCGATCCGTATAGGAGTCGATGAAATGAAACTTTGGGCCGTCGAGTGGGATCCCGAACACGTACGGCAACTCTTCTCCATTAAAACTCTTGTTCCTCTAAACAGATTTAAAATATCATGCACCAAAATAGAATACTATTTATAATGCGGAAATAAATACACAATTTAAGCGATCGGTCAAATACCTTTGATGTTAGAAAATGAGAAAGATTATTGTGTCTCACTAAACTAATCGCGAAAGTATATTGTTCTATTATACAGGAGTAGTCAAAGCCAATGTACTACTTATGGTAACTTTCAACAAATTTGGGGCTATCGATGTTGTATTGACAAATATAATTAATAATGCGTTTAAATGCATAATTATTCATAGAAGTACTGGTTGAGTGGTGGGATAGCTATTGCTAAACTCGCCAATAAAACGATTAAAATAAAAAATAAAATAAGAACATCAATTAATATTTGCTGAGGTTTCTATTGAATATTCATAGATGGCGCTATATTTATTTATTTATTCGCCTAATAGATTTTTCAATCTAATAGCACAACTCAAAAAAAATAACATGTAAGATATACAAACACATAAATTCGAATTTACTAACCAGGATGCCATATTGGACTGCAATACCTTAGTTTTGCCATTACTTATCCATAATACAAAGATTTTAAAGCATTGACATTCTTAAAGTTATTGCAATTTCTTATTTTGAAGCCAAGCGATTTAACAGCAGATGCCGTCAATCACAATACCTAGATCCCTAATAGTGTCTACTCTAGCCAAATTTACTTGATGAATATGGTAACGGAAGTGAATGGGATTTTTCTTTAGTAAATAGGAAACTATTTTACCCTTAGCAGCATTTAGATTCATTATATTTGTACTAGACCATTCAATCACCTTATTTAGTTCACTCTGAAGACTACCACAATCATCCAAGAGATGTTATAATAAATTTTAAGATCATCAGAAAATAATCTGCCACACGTTAATTTCTCAGATAAATCATTGATAAAAAGTAAAAATAGTAGTGGTCCCAAATTAGATTCTTGAGCAACACCTGAGCTAGCAATGAAATAAGAAGACATGTCTCTATTATAATAAACGTACTGTTTACGGTGGTAAAGATAAGACTTAAGTAATAAAATAATAAAATCATTAATGCTGAACAAGATTAATTTGTCAGTATAGTTGGATGGCCTATGCGGTCAAAGACTTTAGAAAAGTCTGTGTAGATAACGTCAACGTGACTGCCATTACCTATATTATCCGCAAAAAATTGCGTAACTAAACTATTTATTAGCCGTTACTCGAGTCCGAGTATAAAAATGTTACAGTCGATAGATTGTGTACAATAAAAAACAAGTAAAAGGTGTAGTCTATTGTAATTCCCATTCATCTACGGTGCACACGACTATGGCTATAGAGGCCAATTCGGGAGAGCACATGTCGACCGCAGTCAGGACAAACATAGACCTGGTTAGGTCTTGGATTCGGCCTTCTTGCAGCAACATTTCCTTGATAGCTGGCCACAACCCCTCGCCATTCGGTTCTGTCCGCTGCAAGTTGTTCCCATTGCTCGTCTGCAATACCGCAGGATTTTAGATTTTCATGGAGAGCGTCTTTGAACCTCTTTCGTTGACCGCCACGCCTTCTTCTACCGCTTAGCAATTCACCATAAAGTGTACATTTAGGAAGGCGGTTATCATGCATACGATGAACGTGACCTGCCCATCTTAGGCGTGCTCTTGAAATAAGCACCTCAATTGGAAGGCTGTTTGCTCTCCTGAGTACTTCCACGTTTGATATGTGATGGAACCAACGGATTTTCATCATACTTCTGAGGTGTCTTTGCTGAAAACGTTCTAATTCTTTCACATGACGACGGTAAGTGACCCAGCTTTCACATCCATATAGCAGTGTTGGAATGACAACTGCTCTGTAGACAGCCATTTTCGTTGACAAAGCAAGGTCGTGGTTGTCAAATACTCTCTCTCTAAGTCCCCAGAGTGCTCTAGATGCAGCGTTAATTCTATTGCGAATCTCGCTGTCCATGTTTGCTTTGTCATTAACAACGTTGCCTAAGTAGTTGAACTGATCCACCACTTCAAGAGAATTTCCGTTAAGTGTAATGTCTATTTGGTTCACTTGATGAGGAGTTGACATAATCTTAGTCTTTCCAATGTTGATTTTAAGTCCCAAGGAATCATAGCTCTGGGCATACACATCTAAAAGTTCTTGAAGCTCTTCCGGCGTAGAGGCTAAAAGTGCACAGTCATCCGCATACTGGAGATCACAAATGAACCGTGTGCGTGTCTTCGTGAAAGCTCTAAAGCGCCCTATGTTAAAGAGACCGCCATCAAAACGGTATCTGAGACCTATTCCTCTGACTGTCAGTTTGTTGTCAACAATAATTGTTAGAGCAGTGGTAAACAAATTAAAGAGTAGGGGTGCCAGGACACATCCCTGCCTAACCCCAGTGAGGGTTTGGAAAGGTTCGGTTGCCTCATTATTATACATAACCTGGGCGTTGTTGTTTGTATGTAGACTGCGACATACTTCCACAAATTTTCTAGGGATACCTAAGCGGAACATAATTTTCCAGAGCACTTCCCTGTCCACCGAGTCAAACGCCTTGGTTAAATCAATGAAGGCCATGTGAATTTCTCCTTGATGTTCGAGTGCTTTTTCTTGAAGCTGTTTAAGTGTAAAGATTAAATCCGATGTGCCTCGGTTTGGTCTAAAGCCACTCTGTGTTTCAGGAAGTAACTTTTCCTTAACAGGTGTTAGCCTATTTGCCATCGCTTTAGTGAGTATCTTCCCTCCAACAGCCAGGAGAGCTATACCCCTGTAATTTCCACAGTCCGCAGCGCTTCCTTTGTTTTTGAAGAGGTTGATTAAAAGTGTATCACGAAACTCCTGCGGAGCTTGACCACTTTCCCACACGACATCAAACAGTTTTTTGAGGTAGGGTATGAGCTCTGACGACACAACTTTAAAGATCTCAGCTGGGAGTGAGTCGGCGTCGGGAGATTTGTTATTTTTTAGCTGCCCAATGGCGGTTAAGATCTCTTCCGTTGTTAGTGGTTTATCTAAGTCTTCGAAGGTGTCATATTGAGGGATAAGATTTATAATATCGTGATCGGCTTGACTTTGCTGGTTAAGAATGTTAGAGTAGTGTTCTTTCCATCGGGCTCTTATTTCTTGGTCTTCTTTGAGGAGATTTCCATTTAAATCTTTAATAGGGCACATATTTTTCCGACTGGGGCCGTACACTGCTTTTACTCCTTGAAAGAAATTCCTGTAGTCGTGTGAGTCGGCGTACCTTTGAATTTCTCTGGCCTTGCTTGCCCACCACTCGTTCTTTATTCTTCTGATTTCGCGTTGCGTTTCATACTTAGATTGGGTAAAAGCTTCTGCTTTTGATGAGTCGTTGGGGTGGTTGATAGCGTTTTGGAAGGCAATATGTTTGCGGTCAAGAAGTTCTTGTATAAAAGCTTCATTATCATTGAACCAGTCCTCCTGTTTTTTACTTGCTGCAGTGCCAAGAATTTCCTCACTCGCACTTTTTAAACTGTCTTTAATTTGTGTCCAGGTAGTAGCAACATCTACAGAATTGGTTTCTTCTAGTGCACTCAAATTCTCTTGAACTTTTTGCTTTAGCTGTTCGACGGTTTGTTGGTCATGCAATTTACTAATACAGAGACGGGGTCTACGTTTTACTTGAGTTCTTCGGTGTTTGGGTCTCATAACAATTTTCATTTTAGAGACAACAGGACGATGATCGGTCCAACACTCGCTATCAATGCGCGCCTTTGTAATTTGGACGTCCTTGAGATGCTTCCTACGTACGATAACATAGTCCAGTAGATGCCAGTGACCTGATCATGTTCGGCGCATTTAGTTAGGAGTAATTGACCGTTAGCGTTCATGTTGCCCAAACCGTTCTTGCCTATGATGCCTGGCCAGGTGTCTGCATCTCTCCCTACTCTAGCGTTAAAATCGCCAAGAATAATGAGTCGTTCCGTTTTAGGTATTCTACAGAGGGTTTCTTCCAGCTGTTGATAGAAGCTTTCCTTGGTTTCGTGACTTGCATCCAGAGTGGGAGCGTAGGCGCTTATTAGATTTACCGCGTTGCCATCTGATAGCTCATAGCGTAGCAGCATTAGACGCTCGGATAGGCCTTGTGGTACTTGTGTTAAGTTGGATACAAGTTGATTCCGAACGGCAAATCCTACTCCATGTTGTCTTCTTGAATTGGTGGGAAGACCTTTCCAATAGAAGGTGTAGTACTTTTCTGTGAGAGAGCCTTCCTCCAAAAATCGAGTTTCGCTGAGAGCTGCAACGTCAACATTGAGTCGGTGAAGTTCTCTATCTATTAGAGCAGTTCTTCTTTCAGGCCGATCGGTGCGAGTGCTGTCGTTCAAAGTACGAACATTCCAAGCGCCGTAAATGAAAGAATTAGTTTTCTTGGATTTAACTTGTCGGTGTTTTTTCGACATTCGATGAGGTGTCCCTGTGGGCACCCTCCCCCGGAGATCCGATCGGGAGGGTATTTTACCTCCGGATGGTTTTGTCCCACTTGAACGCTCCATCATTTTTTTTAAAGTCTTAATCGACTGAAAACGAAGCTGCATTTGAAGTTTTAGCTGGAGCAGGTATGCAACTGACCAGCTCGGTTGCGGAAGGCGAGTGGTGTGATCCCATGGCACAGAAGGAGACTGCGACGATGGGGTAACCAAACGATTCCAAAAGCAACCTTTGTGTGCGGTGGGTTATTTTTACCGCACACTTCGTGAGAAGGTGGATGTGCTCACGGCAAAAGGTAAGGGTTATTCCGCCCTTGCTCGGTCGTTAGAGCCTCGTTAGTGAAAACAGGGTGCACCAAGTTCAAATTGAACTCATCGCGAAGGTGAGGCTAACAATTGAGTAGGAGAGGCTATAACTTGCGCTTCACTACCCCATTACAACTAAACATAGGTTAGATAATGCGCAGATCTTTTTTCCACGAAGCCATGCTGAAATTGAGTAATAGAATTCTTCACATCTAACAGGATATTATCCCGCAATAACATTTCAAAAGCCTTTGTAAAATTACACAGAACTGAAATAAGTCTATAATTGCTAACTATAGATGAATCGTCAGTTTTAAAAATGGGACAGACTTTAGCCACTTTCCATACATCTGGAAATGTCGCAGTCTTCAACGCTAAACCAAACAAAATTGAAAGAGGTTTGGCAAAAATATATGTACTATCCTTTACAAAAAAAAGATATTCCATCAAGTATAGAAGTAAATTTGTTTTTTAATTTTTTTAAGACTTTAAAAACATCGTCTGGAGTGAAGGTGGACGCACATGTAATATTCGAATCAATATTTAGAGGCAACAATGAATCGTTACTTTGAGGTAGGTAAGCGCTACTAAAATACTCCCCAAATAGATCAGCAATCAACTGAGGGCTGTCATAAGAGATATTATTATGCATCATACTACCTGAAATTCTGAAGTTCTGCCGTAAGTCAAAACTAGTGAAATATTATTAAAAGTTAGAAAAATAATTGTCAATAAAACGGCGCGCCTTGGGATTACTCCAGGCGAAGCCATTTCTTATGAGATATACAAGGTGTTCAGAAATTCCTATCCCTAACTTTAGGCAAACATATTACTTCCAGAAATAAAAAAAAACGTTTTCTATAGACATGCCGGGAATTTAATTTCATTTAATTGTCTGGAATTTTGCTGAGTTACAAATTTTAATTTGCTTTATAAGAAAGGGGGTTGGGTTAAGTTTTATGCAATATTTTAGCCAAAGCAGTTCTGCGTATAATGGGAATATTTAACGGTTGCTGAGATATTTAATTTCAAATGAAACATCGACGCAGAAAGGCAAAATTGAGGATCAGCAGAGTAGAAAAATCGGCGACACACGCTTCTCGTCCTAGGGCTTATTAAGACACCTATTTTTTATAACAAAATAATGTAGGTAACCACTACACATTAAAGGATACTACAAAGGAAAATAAACAGCTAACCTGTTCAAGCGTTCATATACAAATTTCAAAATAGTTTTTCCTTTCTTCCAAAACGCACAATCAACTGTATTTTAATTGTCCCGCCGACTGACAATATAGATACCATGTTTATTCAGGTCACTCGACTATATGTTCCAACGTGCTACCTAGCGGTGTAGCGGGAGGGCCCACAGCTCTCGAGAGTCTCCGAGTCTATATACGAAATTTATGATTAGAAAATAGCATCAAAATTTAGTTTTTAAATTAAATTTTTTTGTGCTCGAGTCAAGCTTTTTCCACAAATGGATTTCTTTAAATGTGAATGACTTTTGGAAAGCTGACGATTTCTGCTTAGCTATTCTATAATCGCATGTACCTTGTGTGCGTGATTATAATAAGAGGCTTCATAGGTAACTAGGCTTACCAGTAGTCATCACTTTATAAATAAGACCGTATGTATATAGTAATACTACTATTTTTCATGTTTAAATAGAACTTTTATTTAAGTAGGGAGTGATGTGATTTCTAAAAGGAACATTGTACGCAAAGTGCATGCAAGCTTTTTGAACTTTTTGTATTAGACGGCAGAAAGGGGCACTAATAAAATTATGATATACTATATCACCATAATCAAGAATAGAGAGAATGAGACTGTTACACAAACGATATTTAGCAGCAGATGACACGAAAGTTTTATAAGCGTATAAACTTTTTAGACGGTTGAAAGCCAATCCTATTTTAGTGGAAACATGTAATTGAAATGTAAGTGCGTCATCCATGGCTACGCCAAGATTTTTTTCTTCACTCAATTTAGGTACTTCATCATTATCAATTTTGAAACACACACAAAATCAGACAGTTTATCTCTAGAATGTTTTAAGCCTGCTATCAGTAAGACAGACTTAGAAGCATTAATTTTTAAGGTATGATCCCAGGAAATTTTTTTAACTTTCTGTAAATCTGTTGAAATATTTTTTTGCGCAAATATTTTATTATTTGGACAAACATCAAGAATTAATTGAGAAGCATCTGCATATTGCATTACACTAGAATACTGAACTTCGCCATTCATGTCTGCAACGTATATTAAAAATAACAGGGGTCCTAAGATGCACCTTTGAGGTGCACCTTGATGTAATAAAGCAAATTTGGATTTTACAGTCTTATTATCTATTGTCAAAGCGACGCAATGTTCTCTACTAGTTAAATAATATTTTTTAAACTTAACGCAATTATTGGAGAAACCGAAATAATGCAATTTAGGAAGCAAAACTTGTGGATTCAAAGTATCGAAGGCTGTACAAAAATAATAGTAGTACAACTAGACAAGTCGTTTTATTGTTAGAATAATTATAAACATTCAAAAGAATAGTTACAATACGCACTTGGTTTACTGTTTCACGAGTTTTGTTCAGTTTTGTCTGGCATATGTTTTGGCCCTGCGACCATTATATAATTATTATTAGCCGTTACTCGAGTCCGAGTATAAAAATATTACAGTCGATAAATTGTGTACAATAAAAAACAAGTAAAAGGTGTAGTCCATTGTAATTCCCATTCATCTACGGTGCACACGACTATGGCTATAGAGGCCAATTCGGGAGAGCACATGTCGACCGCAGTCAGGACAAACATAGACCTGGTTAGGTCTTGGATTCGGCCTTCTTGCAGCAACATTTCCTTGATAGCTGGCCACAACCCCTCGCCATTCGGTTCTGTCCGCTGCAAGTTGTTCCCATTGCTCGTCTGCAATACCGCAGGATTTTAGATTTTCATGGAGAGTGTCTTTGAACCTCTTTCGTTGACCGCCACGCCTTCTTCTACCGCTTAGCAATTCACCATAAAGTGTACATTTAGGAAGGCGGTTATCATGCATACGATGAACGTGACCTGCCCATCTTAGGCGTGCTCTTGAAATAAGCACCTCAATTGGAAGGCTGTTTGCTCTCCTGAGTACTTCCACGTTTGATATGTGATGGAACCAACGGATTTTCATCATACTTCTGAGGTGTCTTTGCTGAAAACGTTCTAATTCTTTCACATGACGACGGTAAGTAACCCAGCTTTCACATCCATATAGCAGTGTTGGAATGATAACTGCTCTGTAGACAGCCATTTTCGTTGACAAAGCAAGGTCGTGGTTGTCAAATACTCTCTCTCTAAGTCCCCAGAGTGCTCTAGATGCAGCGTTAATTCTATTGCGAATCTCGCTGTCCATGTTTGCTTTGTCATTAATAACGTTGCCTAAGTAATTGAACTGATCCACCACTTCAAGAGAATTTCCGTTAAGTGTAATGTCTATTTGGTTCACTTGATGAGGAGTTGACATAATCTTAGTCTTTCCAATGTTGATTTTAAGTCCTAAGGAATCGTAGCTCTGGGCATACACATCTAAAAGTTCTTGAAGCTCTTCCGGCGTAGAGGCTAAAAGTGCACAGTCATCCGCATACTGGAGATCACAAATGAATCGTGTGCGTGTCTTCGTGAAAGCTCTGAAGCGCCCTATGTTAAAAAGACCGCCATCAAAACGGTATCTGAGACCTATTCCTCTGACTGTCAGTTTGTTGTCAACAATAATTGTTAGAGCAGTGGTAAACAAATTAAAGAGTAGGGGTGCCAGGACACATCCCTGCCTAACTCCAGTGAGGGTTTGGAAAGGTTCGGTTGCCTCATTATTATACATAACCTGGGCGTTGTTGTTTGTATGTAGACTGCGACATACTTCCACAAATTTTCTAGGGATACCTAAGCGGAGCATAATTTTCCAGAGCACTTCCCTGTCCACTGAGTCAAACGCCTTGGTTAAATCAATGAAGGCCATGTGAATTTCTCCTTGATGTTCGAGTGCTTTTTCTTGAAGCTGTTTAAGTGTGAAGATTAGGTCCGATGTGCCTCGGTTTGGTCTAAAGCCACTCTGTGTTTCAGGAAGTAACTTTTCCATAACAGGTGTTAGCCTATTTGCCATCGCTTTAGTGAGTATCTTCCCTCCAACAGCCAGGAGAGCTATACCCCTGTAATTTCCACAGTCCGCAGCGCTCCCTTTGTTTTTGAAGAGGTTGATTAAAAGTGTATCACGAAACTCCTGCGGAGCTTGACCACTTTCCCACACGGCATCAAACAGTTTTTTGAGGTAGGGTATGAGCTCTGATGACACAGCTTTAAAGATCTCAGCTGGGAGTGAGTCGGCGCCGGGAGATTTGTTATTTTTTAGCTGCCCAATGGCGGTTAAGATCTCTTCCGTTGTTAGTGGTTTATCTAAGTCTTCGAAGGTGTCATATTGAGGGATAAGATTTATAATATCGTGATCGGCTTGACTTTGCTGGTTAAGAATGTTAGAGTAGTGTTCTTTCCATCGGGCTCTTATTTCCTGGTCTTCTTTGAGGAGATTTCCATTTAAATCTTTAATAGGGCACATATTTTTCCGACTGGGGCCGTACACTGCTTTTACTCCTTGAAAGAAATTCCTGTAGTCGTGTGAATCGGCGTACCTTTGAATTTCTCTGGCCTTGCTTGCCCACCACTCGTTCTTTATTCTTCTGATTTCGCGTTGCGTTTCATATTTAGATTGGGTAAAAGCTTCTGCTTTTGATGAGTCGTTGGGGTGGTTGATAGCGTTTTGGAAGGCAATATGTTTGCGGTCAAGAAGTTCTTGTATAAAAGCTTCATTATCATTGAACCAGTCCTCCTGTTTTTTACTTGCTGCAGTGCCAAGAATTTCCTCACTCGCACTTTTTAAACTGTCTTTAATTTGTGTCCAGGTAGCAGCGACATCTACAGAATTGGTTTCTTCTAGTGCACTCAAATTCTCTTGAACTTTTTGCTTTAGCTGTTCGACGGTTTGTTGGTCACGCAATTTACTAATACAGAGACGGAGTCTACGTTTTACTTGAGTTCTTCGGTGTTTGGGTCTCATAACAATTTTCATTTTAGAGACAACAGGACGATGATCGGTCCAACATTCGCTATTAATGCGCGCCTTTGTAATTTGGACGTCCTTGAGATGCTTCCTACGTACGATAACATAGTCCAGTAGATGCCAGTGACCTGATCTGGGGTGACGCCAGGTGCCTTTAAATTTATCCTTTTGTCGGAAAATGGTGTTTGTTATAACTAGATCATGTTCGGCGCATTTAGTTAGGAGTAGTTGACCGTTAGCGTTCATGTTGCCCAAACCGTTCTTGCCTATGATGCCTGGCCAGGTGTCTGCATCTCTCCCTACTCTAGCGTTAAAATCGCCAAGAATAACGAGTCGTTTCGTTTTAGGTATTCTACAGAGGGTTTCTTCCAGCTGTTGATAGAAGCTTTCCTTGGTTTCGTGACTTGCATCCAGAGTGGGAGCGTAGGCGCTTATTAGATTTACCGCGTTGCCATCTGATAGCTCATAGCGTAGCAGCATTAGACGCTCGGATAGGCCTTGTGGTACTTGTGTTAAGTTGGATACAAGTTGATTCCGAACGGCAAATCCTACTCCATGTTGTCTTCTTGAATTGGTGGGAAGACCTTTCCAATAGAAGGTGTAGTACTTTTCTGTGAGAGAGCCTTCTTCCAAAAATCGAGTTTCGCTGAGAGCTGCAACGTCAACATTGAGTCGGTGAAGTTCTCTATCTATTAGAGCAGTTCTTCTTTCAGGCCGATCGGTGCGAGTGCTGTCGTTCAAAGTACGAACATTCCAAGCGCCGTAGATGAAAGAATTAGTTTTGTTGGATTTAACTTGTCGGTGTTTTTTCGACATTCGATGAGGTGTCCCTGTGGGCACCCTCCCCCGGAGATCCGATCGGGAGGGTATTTTACCTCCGGATGATTTTGTCCCACTTGAACGCTCCATCATTTTTTAAAAGCCTTAATCGACTGAAAACGAAGCTGCATTTGAAGTTTTAGCTGGAGCAGGTATGCAACTGACCAGCTCGGTTGCGGAAGGCGAGTGGTGTGGTCCCATGGCACAGAAGGAGACTGCGACGATGGGGTAACCAAACGATTCCAAAAGCAACCTTTGTGTGCGGTGGGTTATTTTTACCGCACTCTTCGTGAGAAGGTGGATGTGCTCACGGCAAAAGGTAAGGGTTATTCCGCCCTTACTCGGTTGTTAGAGCCTCGTTAGTGAAAACAGGGTGCACCAAGTTCAAATTGAACTCATCGCGAAGGTGAGGTTAACAATTGGTCGGGATAATGGTCGGAAGGCCGAAACATATATTAGACAAAACTGAACAAAACTCATGAAACAATAAACCAAGTGCGTATTGAAAGTATTCTTTTGAATATTTATAATTATTCTATTGAACATGTTTCATCAAGAACCTACCGCAGATTCAATCCAATTAGTTTTATTGTTATCTGAATGTTGACAAATGTCATCAGTTACTTTTATAAGTACAGTGGAAGTGCTATGATTTTTGCGAAAGTTAAAAATTTACATTGAAATAAGGAAAACTTTGGTTGTGAATATATCTTTCCAAAATTTTAGAAGTGGAAGATAAGGTAGGTCTGAGATCTTTTAGTTCTATAGGATTAGCTACTTTTGCAAGAGGCTTAACTATTGCCTTTTTCCAGCAGTATGGAAAAACCCCATCGAGTATACAGATGTTTAAAATATTTATGAGATAATTTATACAAAATGGCAATCACAGCTTAAGAAAATAGAAATACGAACTGCGCCGAGATTGCCAGTTCTAATTTTACTAATTATGTTGTAAACATCACTCCTTGTTAATAATTTAATATTAAATTCATAATTTTGATGTAAATTAGGAATACAAAAAAGTATTTTTTCATTTGAAGGATTATTGTCAGGAATTATGGACGAAATGAAATAATTATTGATTTTTCTGGATCAGCAAGAGCATTTGGAATGTTATTGTTAGTCTTATTTTTGTTAAACTTAAATTATTTACCTCTGTCCAAAGTAATTTGGAATCCTTATATTTTGATAGTGCATCAAAATAAGCCAATTTTTTCCCGTTGTATGGCATGATTTGTATAATTTTTTAGTTGTTTATAATATTTTAGATTCTGGTGACTTTTGCTTTTTAAATATTTTAATTTAGCTTTATCTCTATCTTTCAAAAGAAGTTTAATGTTGTCAGTAACCCATGGTATAAAAGGCTTTTCTTTTATCAGTATATGTTTTAGCGAAGTATGTTTATTAATTAAATACAAAACATTGTTATTGAAAATATTTTGCTTCTCGTTTACATTTTTAACATAATATATTGCATCCCAATTCAACTGACTGCAGTCTTCCTCAAAAAATTTCATATTAATTTTATAGTATTCCCTATAATAAATATATTTTATATCCGATTTAATTTTAGATTTTTAACTGCAGAAAAAGTCAGATATATCATTTGAAATGGGCACTGAATTTGATTCTAAGATTTCAATGTCATTGTTCATTATGGTGAGGTTTATTAGTGATGACGTACCTTTTAGATTAATTTTAGTTGGCAAGTTAATAATTGATTAAGATCAAAAAAATTTAAAATAAACTTAAAAACTTTGCTTCTATCTGCCAATTAGAATTCGGTAATAGTTATGAGTTATGTAAACGTAGACAAAAAAGGAATATCACAGACAAATGATTTATAGTTTTAAAATTAGCTTTTATAAACGGTTGTTGAAAAACAAATATATCTACTGCATGGTATTTATCATTTTGCTAAAGATTTCAGATCAAATAATTTCTTTCGATATGTCTACATTTTCACACTGTACGTGTACACGTTAGAAATTTCTGCCGAGATTATGTATCGTGATGTTTACTGAAATTGTAAGAGGCTTAAATCTCGATGTAATTTAAGGACAGTTATCCATAGTAGACAATGAACACCTGGATAGATAATGTGACACCTGGGGCATGTAATGTCCCTGGAAATACATACGGCTCACCCGGGATGAGAGGAAATTTTATCCTGAGACATCGGAACCCAGCTTACGTACTCCATCTAACAGGAAATTTATCGTGCGAGGGAAAATAAATAAGTGGCTGGGTGTAAAAGTAATTTCGCTATTATTAGAAAACTTTACTTCGTTAAAAGTGTCTTTTTCTTTATTTTTAAAGTTTTCAACGAAGCTTGAAAGTCACTATATGCGATGATAAATCTTAAATTGCTAATTTTAAGGAACGATTATTAATAATAATTTATAAATCATAACAGCCGATATGTGCAAAATTGCCGTGTTAACAGTATTAAATAAAATGTGGAGCGGAACTGACTGGAAGGGAACGATACGAAGCAAAGTAGAGCAGTGTAGAGTAGAGTAGAATGGAGTAGGGTAGGGTAGGGTCGAGTAGAGTAAGGTAGAGTAGAGTTGAGTAGAGTTGTGTAGAGTTGAGTAGAGTATAGTAAAGTACAGTACAGTAGAGTAGAGTAGAGTAGGATTGGGTAGATTAGAGTAGAGTAGAGTAGAGAAATAGTTTTTCTTCAGCAAATATAATACTTCTTATCAGTACCCATTCTTTTATTACATTTAGTATGGGTAATTTGCTCGAAAAATCTAGGAGAATGGATTCAAATTAATTTTATCTTTTAAATTCAGTGCTAAAAACCTTCGTGTAATCATATGTGCCAATCATATGTGCTTCTAAAATGCAAGATGTCGGTAATCCTATGCAAATTTAAAACTCTTTATAAATTTAAATATGTTCTACCATCAGATGTTAAGTGGAAACTTGTAAACTCGGCAATTCTAAGTGCAGTGGTTATAGTGTAGGCAAACCGTCGAAAAAAGCCTAAATTGAAAGAATTGAATCTAAGTGATCTCGACTATTGAGGAATTGTTGTTTATAATGTATATAGACATTTTTTGTCGAATCACCTGCCAACGGTGCCTGGGAAAAATAGTTGTAAACAAATTTAAAAGAAACATAATATTTTTAGTCGCAAACTCCTCTATAAAATCCTTATTTTACTATAAGGAACGTAACCAAACTGCAACCAACAGCTATTCTCCGGGCTATGTGCCCCGCCGAGCGCTAAATTGCAAGTACATGCCTGGCGCGTTAAGTGTAATAATTGCATATTACCATCAAATCGCTAAAGCTCCTATTGTTAGATGGCGCCTGCTGACTATTTTACATGTCGCTATCCGAAAGATACCGAAATTAGTAATTTATTATAATTAATGTTTTTGCATTATTGCATAAGGTTAATTTGCAAAAAATAATTGTGTTTTCACCAAAAATGAACAGGAATTTAAACAAAGCATAAAAAAAAATTATATAAAATTTTTTTTATAGCGCGCTCAATAATGCTCGCACAAAAATGTTTTTGTACTTATAGATCAGGGCCAAACCGTTTAAAATATCGTAATAGACGATAAATTCTTAGCAGTATACGAATGGTCGGAAAATGTAGTTAATGGTGTAAATAATTAAGGAAAAATCGTCCAGACTGAGTAAAAGTTCGGGAAGGGGGGTTGGGGTGGTATTATATACATTTTTAGGGGTTGGTACTCGTTTTTTTGCGATTTGCGGCTAAACTATGCATCCTATCGAAAAATGTTGAATATAAAAGTTGTAGATAATGAAAAAGTCTAAAAAAAAATCGTTTTTTCGGTTTTTAATTTATAACTATCGCAAAAATGTTTATATTTTCATGAAAATTGGTGAAAATGTTCACTTTTGTGTTTCAAACAAGCCCAAATTTTTTTAAAGCGAAATATTTAATTTTCAATGTTTTATGAAGAAAATAAAAAAAAAGACCTAATTTTCGATCGAAAAATTTGGTTAACAAATTTTCGATTAATGAACTTTACTAGTGCTAATTTTTTTCGTTGAAATCTCAACTTTAATATAGAATTAAAATATAATATTGTTTATATACAAAAATATGGTTAAAAAAGCGAAAAACTGAAAAACTACTTTTTAAAAATCGAGTTTTCGGTGAAAATCATGAATTTCTTTTTCTTTACTGTAAATAAACGTTTACATTCATAAAAAGCGTTAATTCTCATACAATACTATGTTATACAAGTAATGTACATGTACCTAACTGAGGCGAGACTGTTACAATTGATCCATTACTATTATTTCAGAGAATTTCGCGAAATATCAGCAGCACAGATGATATGAAAAATTATTTACAGTACGAGCTTGCTCCATTTCCTGTGTCGTTGTTTACAGAGAATGGCTTCAGAAAAAATGTTAAGTCACATTTATATATAGAATTTGCGAGCATCGATTCGTTACCAACTTCAAGCAATATTGTACACGTTGTTGATGGCGGGTTTCTCTTACACAAAGTAATCTGGCAAAAAAACGATACAATTAATGAAATAACACAAAAATATTTACATTATGTACAAAACAACTACGCAAAATATAGTTATATGAAGAAGATGCAGATTCCCTAATTATCAATACATCCCTTGAAGTAGCAAAAAACTTCGATAAAATAGTGGTAGTTGTTGGTCAAGACATAGATCTTTTAATTCTTTCAAATCAATTCAGTTCACATGAATTGAATATCTATTTCCACAAACCCGATGCAGGAAATATTAATGATATTTATTACACCTCTAATAGTTTTAAACATAAATCACATAAACTTATTGTAGCATTTTTGCATTGTTTTTCTGGCTGCGATACAACTTCCAGTTTTGCTGGGGAAGGAAAAAAAACAATTATAAAATCATTATTGGCCGATAAACATTTACCTAATATTGCAGAATTTTTTTACAATACAAATGCAGACAAACAAACGATTACCGAACATGGATTAAAAATAATAGCTTCTATTTACAAAAGATTTGAACTCTACCGAACGGCTACTCTTAAATCCTCATTTAATTTGAAAAAATTACCTCCAACTGAAGGGGCAGCTAAGTAACATTGTTACAGGGTGTATTTTCAAATACAAAGTTGCCTTGGTAATCAATTAACAGCTACAGATTGGGGATGAAAACATCACGTTAATGGCATCGTACCTATATTTACAGAACAAGAATTAATTCCTGAAAATTTATTGAAAATTATCTGCTGCAGCTGCGAAACAGGATGCGGTAATAGCAAATGTGGGTGTCACTAGCATGGCTTAGGGCGGGTTGTACAAAGGTGGTTCAACTTTGAACTAAGTTCAAAATGCAAGGTTACAATTGTACCAACAATTGTAGTCAAGGATTTTGAACCGAGTTTAGGTTGAACTGGAACTGAACTTTGTTTGTACAACTCGCCCTTAAAGTGCACAAATTTGTGCTCAAATTGTCACGGTTCTGATAAATGTTCTAATGCCGAAAAATCGTTGTACGAATAAAATTGTAGTCTCGAGGACATCGACGACGAAGACAGTACCCACTATCTAATAAATAATAACAAAAATAATGATACTGAATTCTGGCGATGAAGAATTGCCCACGAAGAAAAAAAGATTTCAATAAAATTATTTTACTTTTAATTTTTGTATTTTATAATTAAATATAAGACTTTGACGTGATAATTTGTAAATACTTACGAATCACAGGAAATAATTAACAAATTTTCTCAGTTCACAGGCTTTGTGTATTTTGAATTTTTACCTATTTAATTGCAGTTTAAATACTGTTTTCGGGACTTTGAAAGCCGAGAATAGTTAGGTACATGTACATTACTTGTATAACATAGTATTGTATGAGAATTAACGCTTTTTATGAATGTAAACGTTTATTTACAATAAAGAAAAAGAATTTCAAGATTTTCACCGAAAACTCGATTTTTAAAAAGTAGTTTTTCAGTTTTTCGCTTTTTTAACGATATTTTTGTATATAAACAATATTATATTTTAATTCTATATCAAAGTTGAGATTTCAACGAAAAAAATGAGCACTAGTTCATTAATCGAAAATTTGCTAACCAAACTTTTCGATTGAAAATCAAGTTTTTTCTTTTTATTTTCTTCATGAAACATCGAAAATTAAATATTTCGCTTTGAAAAAATTTGGGCTTATTTAAAACACAAAAGAGAACATTTTCACCAATTTTCATGAAAATATAAACATTTTTGCAATAGTTATAAATTAAAAACCGAAAAAACGGTCTTTTGCATTTTTCTCGATAATTTTGAGGTTATGGTCAATAATGATTAATTAGAAAGTTTTAGATTTTTTCATTATCTACAACTTTCATATTCAGCATTTTTCGATAGGATGCATAGTTTAGCCGCAAATCGCAAAAAACGAGTACCAACCACTAAAAATGTATATGTTACCACCCCAACCCCCCTTCCCGAACTTTTACTCAGTCTGGACGATTTTTCCTTAATTATTTACACCATTAACTACATTTTCCGACCATTCGTATACTGCTAAGAATTTTTATTGCCTTAAACAGGATTGGCCATGGTCTATTAATGAAGTTGTATAAAATTTCCGGAGCTTCAAAATTTAATTCTTGTAAAATTATGGCTATGGGCAAAATTAGATATGATTTAGAGACATATGAGCAAAAATTTATCGATTGAAAGAAAAAATTAAACAAAAACTCTTGACACAGCAGTGCTACGTAAAAGGCTACTTGTATTTTGTTTTCTATCACCTGTTAATTTATGTATATGTTAGATTTATAGGGAAAGCTGTAAAATGCATTCTTGCAATGCCTTCCTATTTTGAAATTATATATTTATTATATATTTTTTGAATAAATGTTATTAATATATATATATTATTATTATCTACTTCCATTTTGCACCAGTTTATACTTTTGTTATCAGGTTTCTCAATACTTTCCCTGTTTAACCCAACCAGTGTCATTTATAATGACGTAAATCCTAACAACATTCATCATCGACCTAGGGAATGAATACACCCGGCTATTCACCATTCCCTAACTGTAAATTACGCGGCTTGCTAGAAACTGAACAGTTAGAATGTAGCGTATTTAAATTAAACGCCAAGCGAACGCTAATTGAAAAGAACAAAACTTACAATGTATTCCTTGGAGTGGGTCTTGTGAGTAAAAACATAAAAATAAGACTGCAAGTGCAAAGCGGCATGGTATTTCGCCATCTGCACAATCGGTGCTACTGATCGAGCATCCGACAGGATGTCAAGTAAGGAATCCCTAGCTAGCTGGGCTAAGTCTGGTTCGTGACCCATGTAACCTCTGGATCCTTGATCGTTCACTGTGAATTCGTCGCCGTTGTACTCCGCCAAAGTGCGCACCAAACAAAACTCTGGCTTCATCTCACATCGAGTTCGAACATATTTTCTCAGCTCGGAGTCACGTTCCTCCTTCAGCATGCCCGCGGTGAGAGCTACAGGGCCAAGGAGATGAATGCTCTCTAGCTCTGTTACTCCATACATCAGTTCGAATCTACGGAGAATAAGAACAGAAACATTAGAAGAGGTTGCTTTTACAAGTTATGGTTCAATTTTATTATTTTATAAAAGTGTAACCAATACATTTGAATGTCTAAGAAGTGGATGTTGTCGGAATTACAATTTCACAGGACTTCAATAGGTTGTTTTTTAAAAGATAAACATTTTTATTGGTAGTTCCAACAAATCATATCCATTCTCAGTTTCAACAACTTCTGCAATATTAGGGATATTATTTTTAACATTTATTTTGCAAGTTTAATTGCAGAGCGAAAATAAATGACACAATGTCTAAATTGAACCATTTGTACCTTACAAAAAGTTTTTCGTTAAACACAAAACATAAATAGAAATGATGAAATGGTAATTAAAAACTAGCATTTCAAGAAATGGTTTCCAAAACGCCAAATAGAAAACGAAATTAAGCAAATATATACTTTAATACAGAAAAATGATTGATATTTAAATTTACTTAGAATGGCTATTTTCATCACAAGAGTTAGTAGCTTCATACTATTTGTCATATCCTTGTAATGGTAAAATATTAATGGAGATATTAATAATCAAAATAATGAACTGACAATGTACTTGTGATGGACCATGGAATTTTACGCGAAAGCACTGCATATAAAGAATTCATAGATTTTGCATCTTACCCAAGTATCTTTGATGCGTTGAAAATGCATGACACAGCAGCTGTCAGTTATCTAATTTGAGACTTATAATAGTTTCAGAAACCTTAAATCACTTTTAAAGTCACTAAGTAAACAATGTGATATTGATGATGATAAATAATTTATAATAAAATACTAAGGATGACATTGTTTCTTACATCCCTTTAACTTTGAAGAAGGTGATTGTGTTTTTCTTCCATTCTAATTAACAGTTTTTCTTATTATAGTACATGGGTTCGGAAGAGATCCTTATCTACTTCTGTCTGATGAGAACAGAACTAAAAACAATTTTTTCAATATTTCCGAAATTTCCGGGACTTATGCAATACTTTCCAGGTTTATTGTGATGTAAAAGCAGGCTTTCATATTATTATACCTATTTCAATTTAGTCGACTGAAAAAGTGATAAAAATGTTTAAAAAAATTTTTTAAGGTACAACCCCATGGAACTTTCACAGATCTGTGATCTGAAATGGTAAATTACAAAAATTTTCACTTCTCACAATTTTTCATTTTTTTTTCTGTGAGAAAGGTATGATATTAAAATTATAATAAAAAATTATTGAGCCCTTATGGGCTTTATCTTCTAAGCTTTCCCAAAACTATATTGTCTTTAACGGAATCCAAGTTTAGGACAAATTGACATAAATTGTTACTTGATATATTGTACAGTACTGCTCTGATGATTCAGGATTCAGAAGCTCCTCCTCTTTCCTCTTTTTGAAAGGAATTGTTTGCGCCTCTCTTTGCTCTTTTTGAGAATATTCTCCACGGAATCATGCTCATTCACCAATGATTACGTTACATGTTTGCAAAACACGTTTGCGAAGTACGCATTTTCAATTAAGTTCTATGCCTCTTCTTGCGTCATTGAAAACTGGATGACATGCTTGCATATCTGATAAGTCAGTAAATTAGTCATACAGTAATCCAGAAAATAGATATTTCCATTAGTTATTGATAGGTGCTGGTCTTGGCCTACAACTGAACTTCTTCTGAGTACCGCATACGTAACATGCGCAATTTAGTCGGGGGTCAGTGAATTTAGGAGGACAGTTAAATATGAATATTTTTAACTTTTCCATGAGCATTGGGGCTAACTGGATCCCATATAATCAAGTTCTTAAAAAGTCTCAATTCTGGGCCCTGTATACCAATTATCATCTTCATTGAACCATTTTCCAAAGTGCTCTCGTGTTAATTATTATTTTCTATATTGAACAGTTTTAACTATTTTAATATGCTAGATTTTACGTCTAGTCCAAGACCTGGAGAAGATATTTTCATTACAGTAGATATATTTGTGTAGATTAATTTATTAATGCCAGGTATATTAAATTTTGAGCAACTTGTCGGGATGGGAACTCAAATTAATACACAGACATTGTTAAATTTACTTCCAAATTAAAATGAAAACAAAATAAATTATACGTTAGATATAGTAATAACTCTTTGATGTAACGATGTAATAAATTCATCAGAGCTCTGAAAAACTATTACCTTATTTAATCAACTAGACGAGCACTAGTCTTTAATGTAACCGTAAGTGGCCTGCCATTCTTAGCCCATCGTTCTATTAGCCATCTTTAAACCCACTTTAAGAGGTCATTATCTTGAATAATTTGAATGAGACTCTTCGATTGTTCTAGTCTAACATAGTGTCTACTTTAAAGGCACTCTGAGCAAGAAATAAAGACCTTTATAATTTAATTTCAATCTCACAGGATAATTGGAATTAATTTTACTAACCCTTCAGTCTTCAAGAATAAAGAGAATGTATCTAGGTAGTACTTTCATAATAAGGGCGCATATTTATACGTCAAATACTTTTGATAAAGTGTAAAAAATAATTGTATATTGAGGACGTAAATTCAGCGTTTTATCTTTAATAACATATGAACACGTGAATTTATTTGTATGTACTGTCGTGAGCAGAAAAAATAGGACAACTTTTTTTTTCTAATGTAAGTCTGTCTCTATTTGAATATGTAATGAGTAGCCGAAATAAAACAGATATCACTTTTAATTTATTTTTATTTTAATGTTGCAGTTATTGCTAAAGTAAATGTTGAATGGTTAATGAGACAAACTGTACTGCGTTATAACATTAACAAAAATTTGGTGTGTAACATTTCAGGAAAGTGGAGAATAAACGGTACGATATTGCACCATTTCTATTTATAACTTCTATAAGTCTGTTTGGCATAGAGTTAAATAACCTTATACAATAATCACTAGTAATAATATTTTCCCATGCATTATTTACTATTTCCAGTAATTCTTCGGCATTCCGTGGTCTCACATTTCGTTTTTGGACACTTCTTACGAGTAGTCCCCATACTTCTTCCACAGTGTTAAGATCTGGACTATGACTGGGCCAGTTAAGAACATTGATGTTGTTATCTTGAAACCAGTTAGTTACGGTATGAGCAGTACGAACGGAACAATTATTGTCTTGTTGAAATATGAACTCATTATTAGGAAATAATTGTGACACAGAAGGGAGCATAATATTGTTCAAAATCCTAATATACCTTTCACTATTAAATCGTTTCTCAATATGCCACAAAACACCAGGACCACGTGCCGATATTCAAGCCCACATACTGACGGAAAATCTACCATTTTTATCATTGTTAGATATATATTTCTCATCGAATTGAGTATTTGGAGGGCGGTAAACAAGAATACGACCACTGTGTGTTGACTGGAAAGTTTTTTCGTCTGTAAAGATTACATTGTTCCAAAAATGTACATCATGCGCTAAAAATTCAAGTGCAAACCCTATTCGAGCTTCTTTATGTTCAGCTTTAAGTAAGTATTTCTGTGCTGCTGCATGACAGCGTAGTTCCGATTCTCTTACTCGCCGGAAACCAGTACTACTCGATCCAGGAAAATTTGTTTTTCAGCAGCCTGAATAACTGAGTAAAATGTATTTTCTACTAAAGCATTTACCAATTGCAAATCTTGTTGTTGAGTTGATATCCTTCGTCGCCCTGATCCAGGATTTCTACTAATCGTACCGTTTATTCTCCACTTTCTTAAAATGTTACACACCAAATTTTTGTCAATATTGTCTCATTGACCATCCATCTTCTGCTTTAGCAATAACTCCAGATTTAACTAAATCGCTTATATGAGGCATATTAGTTTTTTACACACTTGCAATAAATTATGACAACTAACTGACAATGTCACAAAAATTAAAGTCAGATGTACACAACTAGATTTTAGCAAAATACCTTTATAAGACTCGTCCTATTTTTTTTGCTCACGACCGTACGTAGATGCTAATTTTTTAAATAATTATTATAGCTTTTTATTTGGCAAAAAAATTTAAACAATTTTTTTTCTGAAATCGGTCAAGAATGTCTACTTTCTCGGCGCAATTTCAAATCCCAAAATATTCATTTTTAATATTTTAGTCCCTGCCTAGGCAGGGAAAGTAATACTTAGTATCCATGGTAACCAACTAGTAACAACTGCGATTTTTAATGAATTTTTATTGAATTTATTACAACAAAAATAAAGAGATTGTAATAATTTAATTCTTTTAGAATATATTTCCTAGAGTTCCTAGCCTCGTCTACGTTCGGCTAGAAATTATCAGCCGCGGTAGTTAATCTACCATTTTGCTGCCTGGTTAAACAAATAACTATTCCCGTACCGCTTTTTTATCTATATTTTAAACGGTAAATAAATCACACGGACAAACCAACTCACATTAAAAATGCATTTTTTCGTAAAATTTTCGTTCATTGAATTATGTAATAGCAAATGTTTATTATAAGCATTTGTTTACCCAAACAACATTCTAACGTCAAGCCAACGTTGGGGTTCCCAACTATAAATCAGTGTGCCACGTATGCAAAACGTCGTGCCAACTCATATCTATGCCAAATCGGTTGCTACAACGTCGGAGACTGACTGAGCATCGTTGCAACCACGGACCTAATTCGCACCAAATATTATATCAAAATAAGTTGAAAATATTTACCTAAATCCGACCGATGTGCCCTCTTGTTCTGCGCGCCCCCGCACTAGGGCCCCCGGCCGGCCGACGCAACTTTGGCAACGCAAGGAATTCAAATTGTTCTAACCTCACCAGTGGGCCCCGTTCCGACATAACCTAACGCGTCCTCTGTGAGACATAACCTCACTCAGCCAAAAAAATTGACAAATTTTTAAACAATTCCCTAGGCTCTCCTAATTAACGAATTTTAGTATCTCAAAATGGATTTGACAATTTGAGTGCTCTTTTATATGTCAAGAAATTTTCAACTTTCTAAATGTTTTAGTTTAGCCTCGGCAACATCTTGAAAATTTGCAAATTTTTTGCGAAGTTTAGATTGCAAAATTATTATACAAAAACTAAAAGTCAGATCTTGAGTAAATTTGGTGAGAAGATTTACTATATTAAAAAGTTTTCTTTAGCTAAGTATGAAAGTACTACGTATAAGTCTCTGAAAAAAATTCTACAAATAACCTGCTATTTCAATTTTTTTTTCGATTTTCACTACTTAAATGAATTTTTTGATTCGTAACCAACTGCATCTTATTTAAAATGCAATTACAAAACTTTTCATTTCTGTAACTTTTCTCAAAAAGTAATAGTTACTAAGTTATATGAAAAAATAGGAAAAAAAAACGGATTTTTTGTAATTTTTTCACATTTTGATTAATAAAGAATTACGCCCACGTTTTCAAACTAGCGCATGGTGAAATTTTCATTTCTTATGATTTTTCGGAACGATTAAGCCAAAAATCTGCCATACTATCTGATTCGCCCAGCCCAAAACAAATACCGCCGGGCTATAGGTATAAATAAATAGTTACCCTTTAAGAATTACGTTTATCTTAAGAGTATTAAAATAACGCTTTTAATAAATAGGTACTAAGATCTTTGAAAAGGTTTATCCAGCATGGCCGCCTATTTTTGATTTCGATAGAATCAGTAAATATGGCAAAGTCGGTATTTATTATTTAAGCTTTACTTAATTTGACTATTTGTCGCGAAAGTTCCAAATAAATACACTAAATTCGGCTTAGGGTTGTGACAAGTGCAAATATTTTTACCAACAACGACGTTAAGTTACCAACGTCTAACCGACGTTGAAAGGTTATCCATAAGTTAACTAGTTCTATTTAGTCAGTTACTAATGTATAATAAACGTTGGAAGGTTACTTAAAAACACATCAAACCTAAATAAGTCATCTTCTGACGTCAAATCAACGTCGGTGGGTGTTCCAAACTAGAGTAGTAGGTTTGTAAGATGCAAGAAACGTTGCTCCGAGGGCAATTCACGAATGTAAGTTGGAATTAGCAAAAGAACTAGTAGGTAGTCGGTGAAACGTTCCTTGAGTATATTTATAGTTATGTTACAGTTGTGCAACTACTAAACATTGGTTGAATTTACCCGAAAAGTCGGTGACATTATTGCCGTTAATTACTATTTATTCTTCGTCAATATTATCACTATTATTAACAGATTTCCCTTAGTTTCTTCCCCTCCAAATATTTTATCTATTATGTCTATGTTATTTTTTTTAAATTTCTCTATATACTATTCGGCAACGCTTGAGGAGTTCCTTCGTCTCCTTAAAGCAATTACGTCTGTCCAAGCATTAACCAAAATTATCACAGAGGATCGACGAAAATAATGTTCTGTGTATTCATCTGTATTTGCCAAATTGATGTGAAATGTTTGAAATGTTTATTAACCGCCTTTCAAGTCACGTGAGTGACCCTCTTAAGTCTAGGAGATCTAGATTTTCTGAGTAAAGGAGACAGAGCCCTACAGTTTATAGTGGAATCCGAGCCACGTCTTAGGGATAATTTCATATTTCAAAGTTACCTCGCTGTAGGTGAGGTTCGAACCCACCTCGCTAGGTATGCACAAAGAGACGCGCTAACCCTCTAAGATACAATTGGCCACCACATTCTCCTGATACGACACTGTTGGACTAAAAAATATATGATGAGCGATGCAAAAAGTTACAACTTTGATGCGTGAAATTCAGATCTCTGATAAGAAAAGTGTATAAAATGTTACATATGAATGATCAACTTTTAGATTATTTCCGGAACAACAACGAGCAAAAATGTATGTTAAAAAACGCTTGAACATGAACAAAACTAAATATTTGCTATTAACAAAAGAACATATTTGTTGTTAGACTGCGTCTTAATGGTTTTTTTTTTTTTTTTTTAGATCGTAGTCAGTTTGGTTCATTCTATTTTGGTCTCAGGAATATGTGGAAGCATTTTTTAAAAATCTTTAAAATATACTCTGAGTAGACACACTATGGGATTACTAGACCAGGTGCCATCTAGTTTCAGATGTCAAGGGGGAAGACGTAGGCATGATCTGCTGGCTATTGTCGTTGGAGCTGAAATTTTCCTATGACAGCTAAAGAGCTTAAGGACAGACAACTTCTGGTTATTGTTTCCAGAGCTCTACAGCGCACATTTTTCTCTAAATAGCCATCTTTGTTATGTATACCTGAAATAGGTATATTGTTTTTTTATATGCAGTAATTTTTTTGTACCTTTACTTTATTCTATTTCTTTATCTTCTTCTTAAGCGCTGACAACAATTATCAGAAATTTCTTCTTAATCTCTTCAGCTTCTACAGAAATTCATCATATTTAACGACAATAACCAATAGCTTACATTCGCGATGGCACCTGACAACTGGCATGTGGTCCGGTAACTCCATAACTTATCTACTACCCTGTATATTAAATAGCAGAATATTTCTATATATGATTCTATTTTCATCAGCACTGAGTATTATTACTTACCCATTATAGAAGTACCATTCAATATGTGATTGAATAATTTAAATAAAGTATCATTTCCATACCTCTTAAATATATCATTGTACTGCGTCATGGACTTCTTTGGATCATTAGGCACCACTAGAGAATCCACTACGGGGCCGAAACGCGTCTTGTAAGTTGGAGTGATGGCACCTGCAGCCATGATTTCATCAAGCCGTTTCCTTCTCAGGCAGCCCGCAAAATCGTCCTGTATTTGACAGTTGAGTGCCTGGGATACTTGATATGTTACTTCACTCGGATTTCCTGCTAATGCCCAGTCCGCCAATGCCGTGCCTCCCATTAATATCGCTCTATGAAACAAGCCTGCAAATATAATGGTTCAATTTAAGGGTGCTTGGTCGGCTACATATTTGCAACAGAAAATATTTTTATTAATATTTGTAAATGAATGTGCAATAATTGAATTCAAGCACTAAAAAGTTTGCAACGGTTTAGTCGAAGAAAGTCACACAGTTTCTAGGGTTTCTTTAGTAACACTGTCAAAAAGGGTAGACTTTTTTTAATAAATAGATAAAAATTATAGAAACACCCTCAGATTGCTTTGGCAATTTCTGTGTCGTGTATCAAGTTTTTTCTCTTCTTTTTCGATTGTAATTAACAAATATTTTTTGATGCCCTCATGAGGAATAATAATTTTGATACATGGGTGTTCGTAAGAGCATCTTAGATTTGATTTTTTGATCAAATTCTTATTTAATCTTGAATACTACATCTTGATAAATATTGTTATGTGCTGCCCTTTAACGGGGAGAGATGTGATTAAGTCCCTGGACAAAGTGAAGGGAAACCTGTTATTGCGTTGATGGCCGGTAGGTGGGGTGGCGCCATCTCTGGGCCGATTGACGAACCGCCATCTAGCACGTAGTAGAAGACCGTGGAGGATTCCAACCTGTTCTATAAGGTTATGAAATGGGATTCTGGTACATTCTAAGGGTGTAAATAAGGTGTATGTAAGTTGAGCATGCAGGACAGTTTTTGGTTAGGACAAATGATCAGATGAAGTAAAGTACAGTTGTGATTTAAAAGTAGTGAATTTATATTAGATTAAAGTTATTATTAGTTGTGTTATTTTTTTAAGGATTAACTATTGTAATTTAAGTGGTTAATAAAATAGTGGTTTGTGAAGATTCTTGTTGCAAGTTATTTGAACCTACGGGGTGTTTTCTGGAGATTGTAAACACGTAACAATATTTTGCTTTTAAGTTTACTTCATATAGCCTTCTTCAAATGACTTATTGAACCTAGCGTAATTGTTAGGTTACTATTGTTATGTCTTTTTGTGCAAGGTAAAAATTATTACTTTTCATAATAAAAACCATTTTCAAAATCATACGAAATATTCTGCATAAGATAAATATATCGTTAATACAACTTTTATGGCCAGTTTCTGAAACGTTAAATAGAGTTAATTATTCGTTTACTGTCATAGTTACAATTGTGATAACAATTGTTACTATGACATTTATTAATAAATAACTTTATTTTACGTTTCAGAAACAGACCCTCAATCTACCTTCATACTATATATTGGATATTATTAACTAGTAATAATTATACGAAAAGTGATATAATATTTACGCAATTATTATGAAACATTAATGATGAATGATTTTTTAAATTTTGGTACTGACGCAGACACCTCAACTTAAACGAGAAGCAATCCACGGTATGTAAAATATCGGGCTGCACATAAGCTAGCCTAAACTGTGATTTCAATAATTTTAATTTTCCGAAAATTTTGGTCTTTGTTAGGATTTTGGTGGAAAATGAATTTAGAGACAAAAATGTATAAAAAGAGAACAAGAAACAAACGGAACAAAATGAAATAAACCGGAAGGAAGAGGGAGACAGGAAAGATTTAAAGATTCAAAGGTATGCAATATCAGTAAAGGTGGATAGATCAAGCGGAAGTTATAGTTGGTGAATGTTTGGTTAAAGGGGTTGCCGGAAGACCGGCAACGTCTAGTACGGTAGGATGTGTTTTATTCGAAATGTGGCATTATGGTGTACAAATTACACAACATACATATGTCATTATTATGTATTTTTTATACGGTTGCCACGAAAGCAATTTATTTGAAATAATAGTATCCACTATGAACATGGAGAATTGTTTAATTTATTAATTTTGTAAATGTGGTATATGTTTGTTTATGTTACATATTAAATATTTCTATCTAGATATTTTTATATGCATTGATATCAGATTTCAATTATTCACGTATTATTAACTATATAAAAAAGATATGTATGTGAAATTCTAATGTAAGTTTTGAAATAGATTGTTTTATGTAATTGTTATTGTTAATAGGAATAAACATACAAAAAGAGATATGACATACGCATTTATAATAAAATATTCATGATGAATTAAATGCACTATGCTGCACCTGTTGTTATTAAATATTGCTAGGTACAGTTGAAAACGGTTACAATTCGTTAACATAACAGTAATTGTTCAAAAAATGACGTTAACTGTCTGCACGACTATAGTTTATTGACAACCGTAAGCGTTACGCAGTCGGAAAATACATTAGTAGTGTGCGTATTTTGCCTATTCATATGTATGTCCAGTAGATCTGTCGGACGGACGTGCTTGTCGGACGGATCCGCATGTATTTGTCCACGCGCTCGACGTAGATGTCTCGCTTGCCGTTATTGCATACCTCATTTGTTTTTAGGCAACTGACTCAAAAATTGACGTTTATCGGATCTGACAGCATTCCTAAGTGTCATCTCTTTGTACCCATTTACTAATCTTATTTTTTTGTCCGCTTTTACTTCTCGGCCGCACTTCACTGCCTTATGTATTTAGGCTTAAAGTAAAACTATAAGTAAGCAGTAGTTTCAAAGCTTTACTCTGCATATTAAAATTAATAAACTGAGATACAACAAACTTTATAACTGTAAGTCTGTTGAGATTTGTCCATAAATGTATAGCAGCAACAGATCTGTCTGCAGACAAATTCGCCTATGTACAAGCTCGCCATATATCTGTCTGTCGGACAAATCCTATGGACATACTCGTATGCGAATAGGCCGCTTAAGCCAAAATAATTGCTTAACTTTAACGTATCCATGAGGAATAATAAAAAAATGTTTATTGGGATCTCTGAATAATATATTCTTTGTTATACCTCATACAAATAAGGAATACATACATCTATTATTGGCATCGCTATGAAAAGACAGCTTATATTCCAACTTCACGGATTTCTTTGATGTGTCAGAACCCTTAAAAAATTATATTGCAGAAACATGTAATTTCAAATATTGATGTTTTCGATCAACTACTGTGTGGGAGATCCGGAATATTTCAGTTATGTTTGATTGGGATTGATGTAAGTAACATTTTACTGCATTCAGATATATAACTCCATCATATCCGGGAAATTATTGAAATTCATAACGTTTTGCACATATCCGTAGTCAATTCCTCAGTGCATGATGGTATTGCAATATTTTTAAAACTCCTAGTAGTTTATATACGCGTCTAGGACCTTCAAATATTTTAAGCAAAAATGTACCTCAAACATTATATACTATTTGATTTACTCAGATGCTTCTATCGATTTGCTAAAACAAGTAAATAATTTTTGAAGTTGTAATGTAACAGTCCATTTTTTAGCTTGTGTAAATTTAGCGAAATACTAGTAAAATGTTATATATCAATCTGTTCAAACAAAGCCTATAGTGTGCGATCTATTTGTACTTCAACTCTCGGTGCATTTTTGAATTCGAAACTCTGATTGGTTTAGGTATAGTAACGTCATTTATAAAGGAGTGAGGTGATGGGATGAAGAAGTATTGCAAGTGTTATATTACCGTGAAATAATGTGTAAAGTTAAGTTAATTACTTGTAGATTCACAGTCTGTCGAAATTATCTTCATAAGTTGCCGTTAGGAGAGAAGTTTTATTTGACTAGTGAGGCTCTAAACGGCGAGTCGGCCATACTTATTACGAAATTCTCACGTTCAGTTGTTATAATTACAGTATTAGTCTGTATACTGTACTGCGTTATTAAAGTGTAAACCATAGAAACTTTCCTAGCGAAATAAAGACTTTCTGTGGAATGATCCTTGTTTAGTGTGGAAACCTTTAGTACATTAAGGGTTAATTTGTCCATTTTCGAACTGTTCACCCTCCAAGTGGGTATTTGGAGGATTGCTGTCAGTGCCTAGTTAATGCATCAAGTGACAAAGTACGTTCTAATTAAGTTCCCTGAATGGTTTACAGCTTTTTACCAAAAATAAAATCCGTGGCGCCCAACTTTTCCTTCGAGGTTTTGGCTTGAAGGATTATTATGTGTGTTAATGTCGGAGTGTCCAACTTTATTTTGGTATACTCCAGATTTTGTCAAGCTTGTACTTTAACTTTTGTTACATTGAAAATGCTAGATTATGTTCACATTTGTAAATTACCTTTTGTTGTGGTAAAATTCTCTGTATTAGTTTAGTTATTTTTGATATCGACGTATTTTTTATGTACTATGGCCTCCGGGTCACCCATTTTTTTGTAATATAGGATTAGATTTTAGGACAACACCAACGAGAGTTATGGAGGAAATGCTGTGTCTACCACCACTAGATACATATCTACGGGAAGTGGCTCTGACAACAATGGTACGCCTCAAATCCGTTGACATTCAACAAAATGTAGGCTGTGAAGATACCAGGAGTCGCCTGTGGAATGAGGCTGTCAGAAAGACGCCTCTTCTACAGGCGTTCACAGGTGCTCTCCCCGATTTGTCTTTGACAGACCCTGCATAATACAGACGAATAGTGAGAATGAGGCTGCTGGCAAAGGTGTGATTAACATCTTCACAGATGGACCAAAAAAAGAAGATGGGACAGGATGCGGAATATACTTCAGAAATCTGCAAATCCAATATAAATGGGCTATGAATGAGAGAGCCAGCGTAGTACAAACGGAACTGGCGGGCATAAACATAGCCGTAAAGGAGATTGTCCTTAGATAAACTACGGGCAAAAATCAGGATCTACATAGATTGTAGATAATCATTACTAGCTCTGTGAAGTTATAAAATTAACACAGGAGCAGTATGGAAATGTCACCAAGCAGTTGTGTATGCCTCCAGCATGAATAAAATACTGATATGCTGGTTGAAAGGACATGCACAGTGTAGTGACAACAAAATAGCCGACAGACTGACCAAAAAGGCAGCAGGCCTAAGTATCTTTGGACCAGCTCCGGCCAGACCGTTACCAATCACGGCGATAACACAAATAATTAAACAGAACACCCGCAATGAATTCAAGAAGCTGTGGGATGGAACAAACAGCTGTCTAGAGAACTTTTAAAATATGCAATAGGGTACAGGTCAGCGATGGATTACATGGCAATGTCCATAAGGAACCTACGCTTTATAGTTGGAATCCAGACTGGACACTGTCCGTTAAAGAAACATCTACATAACATCAGATTAAGCGAAACACCTCTCTGTAGAGGTTGTAAGAAGGTGAGACGGTTCAACATATACTCTGTGACTGTTCTGCCGTCTCATCAATCAGAGAATCCATTTTGGGAGAACGTTGGCCTATTTTGTCCGATGTAAGGGAGGTGTTCCTAGGCAGCATCAGCACACATTTCGCAAGATTAGGTTGGTTGGAGACCTAGATGAGGGTCTGCCGACAGGGAGGATGTACATGGGGCCCAATGGGGCCTAAGTGCTGTGGTTCAATAATTTTCATTGACCACTCTCCCAACCAATTCCATTCAGTTCCGCCCCCTGATATTGAGCTAGCTAGGGCCTTTGAAGTAGAGACATTTTTAAAGAAATTTATAGTAAAATTTTTAAATCGCTTCAGTAATAAGTGAGAACGATTACGCTAGAAAAGCATCCTCTTCATTATTTTTACCAATCTCTCATTATATCTAAAATAATATGTACAAATACCAGGAAAAAATCATAGTAACATATAATATGATTTTATTTTGCAGAATAATAACATATTAAATATTTGTTAAGCAGATACTATATTATGATAAAATATCTAAAGTCCTGTGTTGAAGGACACTTCCAGCATCGGGAAATATAGCAAGAAGAATTTATTGAATTTAGAGGTATCTGAAACTACCAACTTGACTGCCAACTTTCGTTGACATGTTGATATTGGAATCAATTTTATGCGGTGCAATTTCACTGTGCAGTGATCTCGAAGTTTGACCTATGTAAGAGCTCAGCAGACGCAAAGCGGTTTGGCAATATTAAATCATAATAAGAACCGTATTTTAAATTACGAAACAGAAGAACAACTATAACAACATATTTGTGCCTGGAATATGTGTTTCGAATGTATTGAATATACGACAAAGGTCTTTGCTGGGTTTGAAGAAAATTGAAATTTTTTCAAACAAATGTTCGTAATTCTACATATTTAAATATGCGTAATATTCTACTCTCAGTATTTAAAATTCGAAAATATTGTACAACCTTTGGTACGTCATACTTGTTTTAATCAAAAGTAACTCATTAAATCTGCATATCAATTATTGATAATTGCTAATATGACACTGTTACATGGCCTATGTCCATTTAACAGTTTTATATAGAAACTAGTGATTTGGTTATATTTAGCACGACCTGTATAACATTTTTCGATTCAGTTTTTGTAAGTGAAACTGTTTTCAACTAACAGAAGAATTTTACATGTATAACTGCTATACCATTTCACACTGTTTATGTACTTAGTTTTATATCTTAGGAACCTGGTCCTGTTTTTCTATTAACTATTATGTAGCTCATTTCCGTTGTAACACAGCATTATTATCCCAGGAAACAATGGTCTACAATTCATTTAGTTACATCGGATATCTATTTTTCAATTTTTATATTTTTGTTTACTATGGAGTACATAGGGTTATTTTCCTTACCTTTTCTTATTCTATATATAGTAAATCCTATAAGATGTAATATATTTATTGAGTTATCAATACGTTTTACTATTTATTTACATCTGTTCATATTTGTGGTTATGTATAAAATAGAAGTTACAAACTGAGGCAAAGACATTGGTATGGAACAAAAATTTTTATTATAGATTCCTTTTATCGATTATATGCCACTATTTTAGTTGTGAGTACGGGAATCGACAAGGCAAGTTGATGCGCTTAATGCAACCATTGACAGATGGCCATACTTGTACTATTTTTATATTTTATAGCTCTCAATTTAAATATGGAATTAGATTTCTCACTTTTTTTTGGTAGCGTTGTTTTCCAGTAACTATGACAAAAAGTTTACCTTACCAGTAAAACTCACCAGGAAGTCATTTGCTTGCAGCCTTTGTACTGATTCAAACGTATATAATTTTTAACTGTGGACTTCAGTAATTGATATTACAATTTTTATATCCCAGTTACTAAGTGTTTAACATACAGGTAATTTCATTATACTCATTAAAATTTTTTTAATTAATCTTCAAATGTTGCCTTTGATATAATTTCAATTATTTTTAAAATAAATTTGAGTTCAAGGTCAAATCTTTTTAATTTAATAAGTAGTTAAAATACTATATGTACCACATGGTTTTAAAAATATTTTTCTCTTTCCTTTTCATTTTTTTGGCAATTAATAGTTTTTATGAAATCAGCTTTTGTATAGCTAACTTGCTTAAATTTTGTACATGCTTCGATGCTTATATTCTTAGATACTTAAATTCTGAGATACTTCTTCTACATTCCTGCATAGTTTTTGCATAGCTTATCTTTCATAGATAAAATTTCGATATCTTTTCATTAAATCGCATAGTTGGTTAATTTTCCTACAACTTTCACCCCATTTCATTGAGAGACATAAATTGCCAAGGAAACTATAGAATTCATTCTTGCAACAAGAGTCAATTGTGGGCACCGTGCGTTTACAAAATTGTTGCAAGAATAGAATATTTAATCACTCCACCAAATTTTATAATGTAATTGACAGTACAGGTATTTCTTGTGTATTTTATCTATGCAAGATAGAAAATAGATGTTTTTATTTAAAACATTTACGAACAACAGTCCACTAATGGACTAAGAATATACAAGTATATCATCTAATAAACACTAGAGTTTTAAAAGCTTCCTTAACGTTGAAGAAATAAATAGAAATAAAAATTCTTGGCTTTTAGAGTAGAGTGAATAATAAATCCTTGGTATATTTTTTTACTTTATTTCACATTCACAACTGTAAAATCCATAAAACTTATGTACAAAACTTAAATTAGTATTTTGCGCTGCACAAACTTCTGAAATAAATTTAATTATAGACTAGTCTAAATCTGAATATGGTGTATATGAAGTCACGTACGTTCATTATCCTGCAATACCATAGGACTGATAGTAAGGAGACTGGCACAAACCGCGCCCGTTCCATGTCCGAACAGCGTGACTGCCTTGGGATCCCCGCCAAAAGCTGCGATGTTATCCTTGACCCACAACAAGGCGGCTATCTGGTCTACAAGCCCGAAGTTGCTTTTTGATAGCTCTTCAGTTCCAGCCTTCAGAAATCCTGTAATAAAGACGATTATATCTTAGTTTAATTATGAACACAACAAACTGCATAGCAAACATTATACTATTGCTAGTTTATCGGGTTGTTATATTAATTGTTATTGCATGTCCTATATGATACTCATTGAAGTTTTGTTGAAAAGTAGTTGGTATTTTTATTTATTTATTTATTTACAATTATAATACAAAAGTCTATTATGACAGTGATTATTAATTGGAGTACCTAAATTAAACGATTTGTACTGTGCTTCACTAAAAAAATGTTGTTAGTCTCACATAAGTGATATTATTGAAAGTAATTTTTAGATTATACATACATGTTCCTAATAATATATGTTATTATGATTACTATTCTATTCTATTCTGTTCTCTAAATTTAGCCGTGGTCAAAAAAACCATTAGCACAGTGCCTGGTAGTTTATGATTGTCCAAATCATTATGATTACTAGAAGAAGCGAAAAAGACTAGACAATTACTTATTCTGTAATAAAGTCTAGTAAACTCTAAACTGGCGTGTGTATGAGTTGATAATGAGCGTACGATTTCATTTCTCTCGCACACAAAGTTAAAGTAATAGCCCAAAAATTCTGTCGCGTATGTCTGCCAAGCTTCTCTCTCGCCTATTTTGAGACAGAAATATTGCGATACACACTGAAGAGAGATAAATTTTAATCTACGTTTCACGTTTTCAATAAGTTCAGCGATTCTCAAAGTCTGAAGATTTGTCATTGGTTATTTAACAATCGTCTCATATTAGAATTAAATTCATCTTTATCTGAAATATATAAGCTATTTTTAGTGGTAGTGGATATTCATCCGACGAACGGACATTGCCAAACCACTATACCTAGGACTTACAATTTTCTAGTATCTACATATTACATGAATTATACGTCGTGAAGTAGCTCAGTGTGTAAGTAAAGGGAAGTGAAAATAAAGACTTTTTTTTTAATGGTTAATGGTTAATGTAAGTAAAGGGAATAAAACATCCGGGTTCAAATCCTGTTGCTTACCGATTTTTTAAAAAAAATTATTATATTAAAAGTTAAAAAAATTTCTTCTAAACATTTTATTTTATTAATCTGCGCCGCAAGTTTTGTTAAAACTTTCTTTTCGTTAAAAATTTTTCTTGTATTATTCCGCGCGAGTATATCCCTTGGTATTTAATGGTCTGGTTATTTATTCGCTTGTCAGACGAATATCCAGAGCCGTTTTTTTATTTATTATACATTACATAGGCCATAGGCCCTCAATCCTTCGTGTTTTATTTCTTGCTAAATAAATAGTCAGACCGAACAGTTTACCGCGGTGTGTCAAAGCTGTAGTATTTTTTAAGGTATTTTTTACAACCCATTCCTATATCTCCTGATGATATGGGCGTGGCGTATCTATAGGTTTTATCCAATAAACAGACGTACCATCTACAGTTTGCGGTTTGGAGGGTCGCTAAGCCGGTCGTTCTATTTAACGTTAAATGTGTCCGTGTTTCTAAATTAGATACGTGTGTAAATATTTATTTCGAATAACATCCTTAAATAATTCCTTTTATAGGAATTAGTGGTTTTTATGCTGTAGTAATTTATTTTACTATTTTACTACACATTTATGGTTAATTTGATAATTATTGACTCTCTGTTGTTAGTTTTATATTTTTATATTAAAATTATTGTTAATTTATTATTTAGTATCTAAGAATTTTCCTTTATTTTGGTTTACCATAGAAATTGATATATTTTTAAATATTTTCTCAAACAAAATTTACACAATTTATTATTATTACTTCTAATGGACATTTCAGATTTATTTTTGTTATTACATGAAATATTTTATTTTACTAGCATCCTTTCCCCTATTAATACTACCATCCTCTCCTTTCCTGGCAAGAAATGTCCATACCTGCCCGTGGTTCTTGCTGAACTGTAACAATATTAGTTTTCGAACAATATTAGTTTTCTATTATTTTTTTTCTTCTAATAACTAACATTATTATTGACTGAACTGGATAATTCATTTTTTGTTATCGGTTTTAGTTGTGCCCGAGCCTATATCGGTATAGTCAGAATTACACTAAAACAACGAAATTAGTAAATTCATATTTCCTAATATTTTATGATAACACTTTTAATATTTTTGTATAATTATTTAGCGATTGCATTACAGACATATAATCATTTGTAAATTGTTGCAAACTGTTTGAGAACCACTGTCATACCTGAGCTATCGAGTAAATAGTTTCTTACTTCATACGACGAAGCGACTTTTGGACCCGCCAAGTTAGAGTTTACTGGACTCTAGTAGTTTTAATTAAAAGAAGTGCAAAAATTTGTTTGTGTATAAAAAACGTATATTTTTAGTTTATTATTAAAAGTTTTTATATTATGAATTGATCTTATATTATTAGGTATTGTATTTAATTTTATTCCTAAATAAGATATGTATTTCTGACAAGTTGATTGTGAAAAATTTTTGCTCTACATTTTTATTTTCAATTGCTCGTGTATTTTCCCTATCGTAACTGTCGCGTTTCAAGTTTTATAAGAACAAAGATAATCGATTTCACAATATTAACAATCTAGTATTCAGCAGTTTTGTTTCGACATACAACAGTTGCGTTGAATATTTTTTAGATTTCTTTAACATCACTTTAATTACATAATTTTGTGTTTTCTTCAACATATTGAGAGCATTGTTCCTTAGTCCTCACCAATTTATAATAGCATACCTTATTACAGTCTCTGCCAAGGCTGTATAAATGGATATTAGCTGCTTTCTATGTAATATATTTCTAAGTTGGTAAGATATCGGAATAAGAGTTCTTAATTTTTTTGAAACCAATTCTATGTGGCTCTTCCATTCTAAGTGTTGGTCAACTATGGCTCCTAAATATTTTATTTCATTAACTGATGTAATTTTTATTTCACATTTGCAGTTTTTATACTAATTTTGTATAAGTACAGTTAGAGTTGTGTAATATAAGACTTTTTATATAGTTACATCAGAGAATGAGAATCCAATAAATTTAGTTTTATGATAGTTGAGTGATAATACATTTTTATCTAGCCACATTTATTTCCATAAAAAAAGTATCGCATTCAGCATATGATATTATTTTAAATTCGATGTTAGTTTCGAGTAACCTATTAATATATTGTCTGAAAGTTATTTGTGGCACTCTACGCATATTCTTTGGGTTTTCTACCACATGTATTATTATCCTCTTCAAAACAAATCACCGAATCTACAAAATAATAGAATTATTGGAAAAAAGCCTCTGCGCCGTGACGTTTACGCCAAAGGAAAAGTCAGAGGTTATGTTTTGCAAATAATATAAATCGGAATAAACACAGAAATAATGTATTTTGCTGACGTTTCGGAAAGTAATATCTTTCCGTTTTCAAAGCTATTTTTTTGGAAGAACTCTTATTTTGCTGTGTATGTCAAATACACAGCTTTAAGATTCTGTTTATGTTATTTCCATAGATACTTACTACTTACACAGAACATAGAACTGATGATATTTTATTTTAGATAATGTTGAGTTTGTTAAGTTCTTCTTTTAACATTGGTAGCCAGGTTGTACAAATATCTACAGTACAATTCGATAAGCACCTATCTTCATTTAATAAGATTATTGCTGATTCTTTAATTTTTCTTTTTTTGGTATCTGTTTCTTTTGTTAAAATTTTTGCCGAGTCCCAGTTTATTCTATGTCCGTTTTCCCAAGCATGTTCACAAATCTTTGATTTCTGAATTTCATTCTTAATTACATTAGAAAGAATCAAATTCAGAAATCAAAGATTTGTGAACATGTTTGGGGAAACGGACACAGAATAAACTGGGACTCGGCAAAAATACATTATTTCTGTGTTTATTCCGATTTATATTATTTGCAAAACATAACCTTTGACTTTTCCTTTGGCGTAAACATCACGGGCGCAGAGGCTTTTTTCCAATAATTCTATTATTTTGTAGATTCAGTGATTTGTTTTGAAGAGGATAATAATACATGTGGTAGAAAACCCAAATAATAGGAAAGAATACCTATTAATATAAATTGAGAATAAAGTTGGTCCAAGTACAGTTTGTTGTGGAACCCCAGTTTTTGTTATTAGTAGATCACTCAACTAACCATCAATTTTTACATATTGTTGCGTATTTTTTAAACAATTTTTAATTATAGTTGGAGCAATACCCCTTATTCCGATTTTGTCCAGTTTATCTATTAATATCTTGTGTGATACTGTGTCGAAAGCCTTGGCAAGCTCTAAAAACACGACTATACATTTGTTATGTTCATTTAATTATTATTTACGGAGTTTATAACTAGCTGTCTCTGTATTTTTGTTATTTCTTAAACCAAATTGATTTTCTGATAATATATTGAATTGGTCTAGGTATGCTACTATTCTACTTCTCAGTGTTTCTCAAATATTTTAGTTATGTTGTAAGATTCTTTAAAAATTTTGGGAACAGTTCCAGGTCAAAATATTGAATTTATTTTTTATATGTTTTAATGGTAACAGGATGTGTAAATGCGTTATTTTAATCAATTGACTTGATATTTCATCAAGTCCTGGGCTACATCTATGTATATTAAGATAATTGCCATATTTTAAATTGATGTTAGCTTGATTAGCGAAATATTCATCAATGTGCGATGCAAAATTTTTTTTCATAAAGGATCATAAAAGTTTGAAACCTATTCATGCACATTCTCTTTACTTTCAAGTGTTACCTATTTTTACTTGCTTTTCTTTAACTCACAATGTAGTTTTTGTTTTATTTTTCAGAAGGTTTGTCTTAAAATTTTACATTTTTATTTAACACACTTCCTTACATAATCAATTGATGAAATTTTGCACAGTTACTAAGATCGGAAGACAATACAAAATTCTGCCGTTATTTTAGCAAATATCCGCATGTAGGGGGCGCGGAGGTAAACACACCGCTTGTAGACTGCAGTTTGGAGCTGTTGGCTCTCGCCAGTGCATGGTAGGCACGTGACGACCGACACGAGGATCACTTGACTACTTAGTACATTTCGGTATCTTTGGGATAGCGACATGTAAAACAGTAAGCAGGCGCCCTCTAGCGGTCGAGTATCTGTTGCAATCGAGAAATAAATAGCCTGACCGGGCTTAGCATAGTTCAAATGTGCTTTTAGAGGGCGGAATATTAAAACATAATATTTTTAGTCGCAAACTCCTCTATAAAATCCTCATTTTACTATAAGGAACTTAACTGTTGGTTGCAGTCTGGTTACGTTCCTTATAGTAAAATAAGGATTTTATAGAGGAGTTTGCGACTAAAAATATTATGTTTTAATATCCCGCCCTCTAAATCCACATTTGAACTATGCTAAGCTCAGTCAGACCATTTATTTTTCTATTGCAACAGACACTGGACCGCTAGATGGCGCCTGCTGACTACTTTACACGTCGCTATCGCAAAGATTGCGAAATATACTAAGTAGTCAAGTGATCCTCGTGTCGGTCGTCACATGCCTACCTTGCACTGACGAGAGCCAACAGCTCGAAAGTGCAGTCTGCAAGTGGTGTGTGACGACTGGCACGAGAGCTCCTTTAAGTAAGATCAGTCTATCGGCTTGTGTTTGTTGCAATCGAAGCATTAGCGTTTTGATGTTAATATGCAATTATTACACTTAACGCGCCAGGCTTGTAACTTGTAATTCAACGCAACTCAGGGCAATTTTTTTAATGAAAAATTGTTTCGCCTTGCGGGAAACGAACCCACTTCCCTAGGCAACTCAGTTTGCTAGCCAGACGCTTTAACACATTGAGCTACCGACCCTCTTAATGATGTCTTCACGAGGAATATTGGTAATACCATGCCAATACTTTCTGTGAATATGGCAGACGTTAATTATTTGTTCATTCGTTATTCGAAAGTTTGCGATTTAAAATAGACGGTACACATAGTAAATTAATATCTGACTGCAGTTGTAGCTATGGTTCGCTTATGAAAACATACAATTTTCATAAAATATGAGTTCAGATGTGCCGCTATCTAGAACCGGCAGTGATAATAAAATGCACATTATCTATCAGGAAAGAGGTAACTGCATCGCAAATGATATGTCGAGTCAGATTTTATTTAGTTTATGATATGAACTCTATACTATACTAGAAATGCTTTCCAAATAAATAGAAAAATATAGATTCGACAATGTGTTAGGAAAATGTCATTTACTTAACAAAAATATTTAAACGATCCAAAGTTCATTGTTTCCAGATTTTACTTTATAACATAAAAAATATTATCTGTGCAAAAATAAATATGTAGTTTAATACATATTACGATAGACCAAAAATTCCACTATTTCCTATAAAAGGAACTAAACACATTGCCACCCAACGAGGTTGACAATGCGCGTTTCCAAAACGATTGAAAATTATGCCCTAAAACTTGCGATATACTACGTCTTCAATCGCAAAACGCCAACAAAAATCTGATTGCAATAAGTCCCCAGCAGACAGATTACTCCTAGAAAAAGGACTACAGCGCAGTACTGTTGTGTATCACTAGCCGCAGATTAGTTTCGAGCCTGTTACCTCTCATCAGTACGGCATAATTGAAGACACAAGACTTAGTAGTATATGTGCACTTGTGGCTATATTAATGTGTCCGCCCGGTGGGCGCTTACCTTGAATTTAAGTCTATACCTGGGCCAATAATTCGAGTCAGTAATTGTGATCAACAAGAATGGAGCGGACAAGCAAGACGGCCGCGCACGAACTGCCATAAAAGCATGTGCCGCTCCGCCTATACATGGGCTAACTAGCATTCCTTTACTGCCTCGAATTATTGGCTCTGGTATAGCTACCTTGGAGTTGGCTATCTCTGGGGGGTGGGGGGGAGGGCAGACGAAGGACGTCGGAGGACACAAAAAGTAACTAGTTTAGGGATTGTATATGTAGTTTAGAGAGATGGATGTTTAGGTACTAGGGATAATTTGGCGGTAAGGGCAAGGGCTATAAGAGGATTTAAGTGTTGCATTAATTTTTTAGCGAAGTTGGGAATGACTCTTGTACAGACAAATTCGTCGTTTCTGTTGTATTATGTAGATAATTTATCGATGTTGTTCGTGGGAGATTAGTAGCCCATCTTAAAAATTTACTTTGAATTTTTGTAGTGTTTGTTGGTTATACAGGGTGGACCATTAATAATAAGCCATAATTCAGGGATAAATTCTTTGGGCAAAAATATGAGGATATAACCAAATATGCTTCAGTAAAATGTTGCTGTGAAAAAAGATACAGGCTGTCAAAGTTCAAATTATTTTTAGTCTTTTGTAATAACTCCACAGTCTCTGGACTGATATTCTCCAAATTTGCTAGAGGAACTTTTTTTACTCTAAGAAACAATAATTTATGTTTTATATCACATTAGATCATAGAGGGCGCCGCAGGACCCGTATCTGATGGTGATTCTTTTTTCATATTTTTTTTGACGAAACGTTGTGGTACTTCTGACGAGAAAATCTGATGCGGGTGTCATTTCCACATATAGAAGGTACACTTGGTAGAACTTGATAACTCCAACCGTTTCACAGTCAACAGTCACAGTCAACATTTCCACAGCAACATTATACTAAAGCATGTTTGGTTATATCCACACATTTTGGCCCAAAGAATCTATCCCTGAACTATGGCCTATTATTAATGGTCCACCCGGTATAGGGGAATTAAGGGATACCAGACATGGGAGGTGTAGGTGATGATGGGAGGTAGGATCTGTAAAGGAGGGTGGCGGTACAGGTAGGAGCGGATTTCATTGTGGAATATAACCAGTTCGAACGAGAGTAGGTTTGTGCTTTGATCGAATTTATATGTTTTGTGAAATTAAGTTTGTGATCTATATGGATCCCCAAGTATAGTATATCGTTTGCCCAGTTAATTTTTTGGTTTTTTATTGTGATTTCATTCCTTGGTTTAGGAGGATACTTTCTCTTGGTGGCAATAATAGTTTGAGATTTTCCGTATTTACTATTAGTCACCATTTTTCATAATATGATGTTTTATCCGTTTGTTTTTGTAGGATTGCTGTTAATATATCGGGTTTTTTTGAGGTACCTATAATGGCAGTGTCATCTGCGTACATCGCGTATGTCAGTCTGTGGTCTTTTAAGGGTGGAATATCGTTGGTGTAGAATAGGAATAGGACGGGACCAAGGGATGACCCCTGGGGGACGTCAGATTACACTGTTCTTCCAGTCTATCAAACTACAGACGAAAAGCTTCCACAACTTGTCGAATGATTCCATCTGATGGTGACTTATTATTTTGTCTGCGGGCGGATGAGCACGTTTTAATTTTATTTTCCAAGAAAATATTTGTAATTATTTTCAATAACAGAATAGTTTTTTTATCTATTTTTTTTGTATCAAACTGAAATATGTTATATATTTATCTTTATATACATTTATTTAACGTCGGCCTATTTCCGCTACTGAGGCCTAACACCGACGCCTGTAGACGAGCTACCCCCAACCAGGAATTTTGCCGAACCTCTTCCCTTAAAAAAAGTAGGGATCTTTTACTTGCCTAACATTTAATAGACAAGGGACCGACGGCTTTACATCCCCTCCAAAGGATGGTATATCTCCTATACAACCCTCGCCTAAGGTTGTATAGCTTCCGCGCATACACTGATATACAAGCCGCTGGAAGATGTGTGAGGCGAGGACGCGGTTTCCGTTGGAATGGTCACCCATCCAAGTACTAACTGCGCCTGTCGTTGCTTTACATCGTATACCGAAGTATGTACATAGTAAAGACGCACCTACGCTCGCCCCACTGAAATATGTTCTATTAAGCAGTTAAGCAAATTAAATTAAATTGTCAAGTCAAAGAGTGACCCAGTCTATCATAAAAATTTTGCCTCACATGGAAAAGCAAGATGATCTGTTATTTATAAAAAAAAAACATTATTTTTTTCTGATGAAGCCATATTCAGGTACCAAACAGAACTGTAGATACTGGACTACAGAAAATCCATATTGGGTGATGGAGGCCAATACTCAACATCCTGAGAGGGTGAAAGTTTGGGTTCGAATTACAAATTCTCAAATTATCGAACTATATTTCTTTGATAGCACAGTAACTGGCGCGCGTTACTTGGATTTTTGCAAAATTTCATAATTCCAGAGTTAAGAATACATTTCCCAGATGATGACAATCCTAATGAAATTGATAGAAATATTCGGTGTCAGCAGAACGGAGCTACACCACATTTTGCATTGGAAGTAAGAGCCTATCTCGATCAAATTCTTCCCAAAAGGTGGATTGGTATAGTCTAGTATACTTTAACTTGGAGTGTGTATGTATGAGTTAATATTTCCGTACGATTTCATCTTCTCTTGTACACAAAGATCCAGAAATATGGTCCACGTAGACAATGTTTCTGGACTATTGCTTTAATTTTGTGTACAATATAGGAGAAAATAAAATCGTACGGAAATATTAACTCATACATACACACGCCAAGTTAAGTATACTAGACTATAGACGCGGTGAAATTGAGTTTGACCGATTTGACCTCGCTCGACTATTTTTTGTGGGGTTAATTAAAATCGAAAGTCTATTTCAACAGACCGAATAACTTTGATGATTTAAAAGAGTTTCAGCAACGTCTCCACTATTGTCAAGAAGCTAGGGCGCCCAATTTAAACATTTGATTTAAACTGTTTCTTTTGTTTACTTAGTCACACTAAAAATGTAATATTTTTCAATAAAAAAATTAGGGAAATCAAAAAAACGTTATATTGCTGGATAGAGAATTTATAAACACTTTCAAATGAGCTACCACACGCACCCTCATTCCGATTAAAAATTTTAAAGGGGAAGCTGTTACTCCAGGTGGTTGAAGGGGGTGGTATAAAATTACGTTAAAAAAATGTCATTGTCAATTATTGATTACATAGATAATGAATTGTTCCGATACTTACGACCTCACTGTGTAAATAGTTTCATTTTTACTCTAGTAGAGTACTCAAACAGGAAAATTTCATCGGTGTTTGCAAATGCAATGCAAATTTATTGAATATTCACTAGCCCTTCGATTTGTTTAAAGCCTTGTGAAACAAACAACTAATTATTACAGAGGAACTGAAATTTACGTCGATCGCAAACAGTCAGCATTGTACTCATTTCCCCTCGAAGAAATTCAAAGCTCTTACCCTCGGATTGTAAATAGCCGCAAAATGTTTGTACCGCTCAAACAGCAAACAGCCTGTAATACTTTATACTACTGAGCGGTCCAGACGCATAAAGGGCTTAAGGTCCTGAAAAATGAGTGATGAAACTTTTCAAACCCACTGGCCGACTGTCCCAAGGGGCAAATAGAGTGCAATATAGATTGTGTATATGCTGTGAGAAGATTCCCCAAAACCTGTCATTTTTATAGGCTCAATATATAAGGCGCTAGATTTCATCTCTTTTTACTTGCTGGGGAATTTTCTTTGTGGCTGTAAATGTGTTTTGCCGGTCTGCGACTTGATTTCCGTTGAGGAAAATTTATATCTGACGACCTTTGCAGTTAAATATGTACTTTAGCGAAATTGTTTGGGGTTACCGCGCTCTAGACAAATATAATAAACAATTTTGTTTAATAAGGACGCGTTTCATGATTGTAATACATTCAAATGTGCTGAACTAGAAAAAGTCACACGGCAGCATGTTTCACACGAAGGTAGGGTCATAGGGGGGATATTTCCATTTAACGATTGAATTAAATATGTAGTCATCTACAGATTGTCCCAGCCAAAAGAAGTCGCTCTTTCGAGATATAAATATTTTGAAAATTTGGTGTAGCACACCGTACTACTAAACTAAAATTTTTAATAGACACAGGAGCAACAGTTAACTATTTTCATTTCATATTTATCTAAACATGAAAAAGTTGATACATCAACAAAAATCAGTTTAAAAGGAATTTCTGGGTCAACATTGTCAAAAGGCACAGTTTCTATTTCATTGCGAGTAAATAATACACAGAATTGTCATCGGTTTTTGTTAGTGGATAACCTTGACCATGACATGTACTGTATACTAGGTTCGGATTTTATTTCTAAACATTCAGCTATAATAGATTATGAAATATTCATATTTTGTTTTGGCTTAATAATAAAAAAAAATTGTAATTCCTTATACAGTGTGCTCAGGCATTTTTCACTTTAATTCCTGCAAGGTGTGAAATAATAAAATATTATAGTATTGAATTAAATGATGGTTACGTTGTGTTACCTAGTGAACTATGCGAGGGAGTTTTCGTAGCTGGAACTCTTGGTAGACCCGAGCAAAATATGTTACCTATTAAAATATTTAATGCTAGGGACGAAAAAGTTGTTCTAAAAAAATTTAGAATTTTTTTTATGAAATATTCAGATGTATTTCAATTAGAAGGTGACCCGGTGACAATTATGATATTTATAGAGAAAGAATATGACTAATTAAATCGGCTAAACCTGTATATGTAAAACTTTATCGACTACCCCACGCGCAAATGGCACAAACTCATAACCAAATTGATAAACTGTTAAAAGAGGGAATTATAGAGGAAACCAGGTCAAAATGGTCAGCATCTTTGCTGACTGTTCCAAAAAAGGTAGATCAGAAAGGAATTAAATAATGGAGTCTTTGTAGATTATAGATAATTAAGTAAACAATTAGGGCATAATAAATTATTTCCATTACCCTGCGTCATAGAAATTTTAGATTCAGTATCTGGCGCTATGTATTTTTCTCATCTCTGATTTATTTCAAGGGTATTATCAAAGTGAACTTGACTATTCTAGTAGACAGGATACAGTTTTTACAACAGATCGTAGTCAGTACCAAATGAAGACTTCCATGTGGATTAAAAATAAGACAATTGCAGTGTCTGGGTTAAATTATGAATGTTGTTTTGTGTATGTGGACGACTTAATTGTTTTCGGTAATAACTTATTAAATCATAATAGGAACTTTGAAATTTTTTCAAAGGCTGAGGGAAGTAAATTTAAAAGTAAATTCAAATAAATGTGAATTTTTAAAAAAGAAAATTCTTTATTTAGATCATATAATTTCATCTGAAGGTGTTCCACCTGAACCATCAAAGATTTAAGAAATTCAAAAATTTCTAGTTCCTAAAAGTTCAAATTAGGTGAAAAGATTTATTGCTTTTTCTAATTATTATAGAAAATATATACATAATTTTGCACATATTACTGCATATCTTAATAGTTTAACAAGGAATAACGTTCAGTTTGTATGGACCACAGAATGTCTAAAATCATTTGAAAAATTAAAGCGTCTTAATTACCTCTCCAATTTTACGGTATCTAAATTTCTCACCATATAATTGGTTTCAATTGAAAACTGATGCGTCTATACATGGATTTGGATGTGTCTTCTCAAATGCGCATGAAAGACTTGTTGTATTTGCTAGTTTAGCCCTTAATAAAGACGAGAAGAATTACAGTGCCGGCAAATTAGAACTCGCTAGTTTAGTTTTTTCAGTAAAACATTTCAGACCTTACTTATTCGGTAGGAAGTTTTTAATATTAACTGATCAAAGGCCGTTATTTTGTTTATTTGGGATGACAAACCCGTCAAGTGGGTTAATGAAATTTAGGTTGACTCCCGAAACACGTTTACATAGTTAAGTATATTAAAGGAAAGGATAATGTTGTTGCATATGCTCTATCAGGAGTTGTGATAACGTCGGATGATTTAAAATCTATGAGCAATGACATACATAACGGAGTATATGTAACAACAACAAGGGCACAAGCCAATAATATTCAAGGTAATTTTGATAGATCTAGTTCTGACAAAAGGATTGATCACCCCGGCGTCGTAGAAACATTAAAGTTGCCTGAAGATTCCTTTCAGTTATGCCCAGTTTCTTATTCAGATTTTGAAGAAGTAAAAAGAACAAAAAAATATGATTGCCAGTTACTCTTATTTATCAAAAATTCGCGAATAATTTATTTCAAACAGGATCCTCGATCGGCATTAAACTTAGGTACTATGTTGAGAGACCTGAAAAGCATTTATGATACACATAATGTTCGGAACTATGTTGAGAGACCTGAAAAGTATTTATGATACACATAATGTCCGGAATTGATTATTTAAAAAAATGAAGTGCGTAAAAATACTTAAAATATTTTGAAATTTAAAGGGGGTGGTATAAAAATATGAATACTGACAGGCGTTCAAAACATTACGGACTATGAAACAAGACAAATTATCATGAACGATTGCCATATACTACCAACTGGGGGACATACAGGGGTAAGCCGTATATATAATAATATATAAAAAAACATTAGTTTTGGCAAGGTTTGCATAAGGATATAGAGAATTTTATAAAAAAGTGTGACGATTGCCAATGCTATAAACATTCCAACCCAAACAAAAACTCATGACGGTCACTACAACTGCGGCTTCGAGATTTCAGAAAGCTTATTTAGATTTTGTAGGACATTTGGAGATTCAGAAAATAAGCAATATATTTTAACTTTACAATGTGAACTGACAACATTTGTATGTGCTTACCCTTTATAAAACAAATGAGCCTATACAGTAACCTAAACTTTCGTAGACAATTTTACTTTGCGCTACGGTTTACGAGATACAATTGTATCAGTTCAAGGCAAGGTACTGAATTTTTGACATCAACGCTTAAAGAAATATGTAAACTTTTGAGTATTATGAAGCTACATTCCACAGCATATTATATCACCGTGAAACTCTAGGTTCTCTTGAAAATTCGCACAAAACTTAGGAGCTTATTTACGAACCCAAGTAGCAAAGCATTCCAATGCTTGGAGCTGCTGGGTGCCATACTGGTTCTTTGCATGTAAAACCACAGTATGTAGCGCAACCAAGTACACACCTTATAAATTAATTGTTGACCAAGCAGGTAGGTTGCTTTCAAATCTAAGTAATAATATAGATCCTTTATATAATTTTAATGATTATCATTTGGAGTTAAAATGTCGGTTGTAACAAGCATGTATGATTCGAAAATTAACTTAATTTCAAGTAGTTTCTTTCGGGTCTTGCCGTAGTCGTCGAACTGACTTGGCGTTTCGCTGACCATCCAATCACTTTCTTCAGAAGGATTCTAAAGATCTTCTCTCTAAGTCTTTAGAATCCTTCTGAAGAAGCTGACACGATGATCAGCGAAACGTCAAGTCAAGTTCGACGACCACGGCAAGACCCGTAGGAAACTACTTCATTAGACAACTGTCGTGAAAACCTGCATTCTATTAAAATCAACTTATGACAAGAATAAAAAAATTGTAAATTACGATGTAGGAGATAATATCATGCTAAGAAATATCCCAATAAATAAATTGGAACCCATAATTCATCCATATAAGGGTCCTTATTGTGTTATTGAGGATAATTCTCCAAACGTAATTATAATGATAACTGATAAATTAGTTAAGTGCACAAAAATAGGATTAAGTTATACCATGACTAAAAATAGAAAATAATGCATATCTTTGAGCTCAACATTATTTTTTTCACCTTCACCGAAGGAGATGTAATGGCAAAGAGGTATTATCATTGTTATTAATTTTAATTAATTTTTTTAAATTAATCTAGGTTAAGTTATTTGTTTTTTTATTCATTAATAATTATTATTGTTATGCTACGCTAAAGTGTCGTAAGTAGATTGCAAGCTGGTTGTGATATTACTTTATTTTAAAGTAAAATAGAATAAAGGAAGTATTTGAAGAGATAACAGCTCTTTAATTTCAAGTAAAGAGCCGTACATTACACGTGTTTTTAAGTGTAATGTTTGTATATCTATCGTCTTCTCATCTCTTTCAAATTATAATGAGTTTTTTCGACAAAAAACACTTTCCTTGCGCGTTTGATTTTAAAATAATAAAATATTTATTTTAGACCTCTTGAGGTGTACTTGAAAATTAATTGTTTATTACAAAATTGGGTCATTATATCGTTATTTGAAATATACATACTGGAGTTTTGTGATCAATCCATCCATAGACACTGGATATCAATTTGATACTTTTAAAAATGTATCCTTATAGTGATAGAAATAATGTTGCCCGAAAAATAAAAAAATATATATCAAATAATGGAGGAATTAAAGTTAATTGATCCACTGACTTAGTTTAATACGAAAGAAGTCGCTACATATTTTACAAGATTTCTAGATTCATCGGAGAAACAAATATACGGAGGTATCGAGTGAATACAAGTATATTATAGTATAGTATGACTGATGATGGAGAGGTGAGCGCACTTGTTTCTCACCCAAAAGTTCCGGGTTCGATCCCCGGTCGTGGCAGTGGAAAATACTGTGAGAGGGATTTTGCCACTATACACGGATATTGGGTGTGTGTCCCTTGTTTCTAAATGTGTAGCCCCCTCCCACACGAGGCTCTTCTAGAGCCTTCCGGGATAAAGGGGGTTGTCATTACCTGTGGTGGTGGTGTATTTATTATTATATAGAATTCCAATTTCAAATATGCACTATATTGGTATATCAAAATTGTATAGTCTTGTTATGACTGTGTTTCCTTTAGTTTACGTTTTACCGATGCCAAATTCAAACTGATCACAAAGAATTATTGTGTTACGAAAAACAAATACAGAAATCTGTTTATACAGGGTGAACCAGTAAAAATAGGCCATAGTTAAAGGGTAAATTCTTTGGGCCAAAGTATTAGGATAAAACTAAACATGCTTTAGTAAAGAACTATGGAAAAAGACACATGGTGTCAAAGTTCCAATTGTTTTTTAATTTTTTTGCAATAACTCCGCAGTCTCTGGACTGATATTTGCCAAATTTGCTAGAGGAACCTTTTCTATTCTAAGAAACAATAATTTATGTATTACATCACGTTAGATTATAGAGGGCGCCGCAGGACCTGTATCTGATGACGGTTTTTTTTTCATATTTTTTTTGACGAAACGTTGTGGTAGTTCGGACTAGAAAATCTGATGAGGGCGTCATTTCCACGTATAAAAGGTACACTTGGTAGAACTTGATAACTCCAACCGTTTTCGAGGGAAGTGCCGTTAAACATTTCAATAATTTTTTGAAAGACAAATGCAAAAATGAAACAAAGTGTATTTATTGAAAAAAGTACAAAACGTAAGGGAAAACAAAATCGTAATAACACCGTAAACTCTTTCTCACTTTCTTGTGAACTAATGGATTATTTTCATGGTATTGAGATAAATACATAAATCAAAAGATTATCTAAAATAGGGATCTAATCTTATTAGAAGACCAAAAAAATAAGTGTTTCCTAGGCGATGGATTAGATGGAGTAGTCAGCCGGGTCACCGGATCTCACGCCTCTAGGTTTTCTATATGAAAGCTTTGCCCAACCAAACCCAAATCTCACGAAGAATTAAGAGCCCTCTAGAATACAGTTCAGTGACACCAGACGAAATATATGCATGTAATTTGAAAACAAACTGCACTCCTACTATAAGAAAGGTTCCTGTAAATCGTGATTTCATCTCACGATGATATTAACATTATCATCAAAATTATTTTTCAATTGATTTTGGAGTTTATTTTACCTATTTTGTCTTAAGTTTGGGTAACAATTTATTTACATGAGTCAAGACTAATAATTTCATCCAGACAGGACCTGCTAATGAATTTTCTAAAGTTACTAAGATATATGTTCCTTCCGCGGCTACGCGGCATCCTTTAAAAATTTATTGCCGCAATTAATTATTATTTCTCTTAAAAATAAATTTAATTATAGTTGCGAACTAGATAATGCTTCGTATATTACCACGAGGGTTCTTTTATTTTGGATTAACTCACTTAGAGAAATATATGGAGGAAGCTGCGCCTCGGTCGCAGGGATTAAAACACTGCTCGAGACAATCTTAATTTCTTTTATGGTTTCTTACTTTTTACAATTGTAAATCTCTAAATGAATTCATTATTTAATTATCAAGAGATTTTTTTCCTGTGAGCCATATATTTTTAAAAGGGTTCAGCATTTAGGGAATTACATTACAAAGATTTATCGGGATAATTAACTACATGTACACCGTGTTTTGCTTTCCACGCGGCTACTCTCATATTTCACTTAGCTGATATCCGAATATTGTGAAGTATGATGGTATGGTCGATTACAGTTTTGCAGTCAAATAATGCAACAAAAACGTTACGAGCTTAACGCCGGTGAACCATTCGGCATGGTCTCATCAAACAAGCCGACGTACATTAGAAACTAATGAAGATAAGTGATTCAATTTGCAGGCGATATAGTACAGAGTAATGGTATTTTAATGAAGTTTTTGTTGCGTTTTTTAACTGCCCAGCAAAACTGTACCCGACTATAAAAAATATAATTTAAAAAATATTATTCATCCCTTTTATTAATGATACCTGGTAGTAAGCGTCACGCTTTTTGGAGAACTATCCTAAGAGTAGAAAATAAAATTTTCTGAATTCGAATTTTCTGGGCCAGGTATGTAGACTTCTTTGCGGCGGCATCATCATTTTCACAATAAGGTACAAAACTTATTTGTACCCATTTTATTCTGTGTAGGTAGTATTATATCAATTTAAAAAAGAAAACGATATTAAAATGAACTTTTGACGTTTCGGGCGTATGACGAAGTTGCCACGAAGAGCAACCAAAATTGTTAACTCTGCCAAAAAGGAGAGTAAATCTTAACTCAGGAGCCCTGCTGCTATGAAGACCTAAAAGACCTCTATCAAACCTATGGAGTGGATGAGGTACTTTAAGGAGAGTTATACTTGACAGTGCGGGAAAATAACAAGATGTAAAGAGCTAGAATAATCGTATTTATCAAGTTCAAAATTTGAAGATTTACTGATTCATATTAAAATCATTACAAAAAGATACATAATTAATTTGTGTGACGGTGGCAATAATGAAAAAGCTGATGACATATCGGTAATCATAACTGCCACGGAATCTATCAAATTTATCAGATTATCAAACCCTGAGAGTAGAACTGACGATCAAGGATATATGCCCTTAAACATAGCTACAGACGATACAGTAGGCCTGCCAGTTTGAGACTGAACTGTCCGACTGAAGGCTAGTCGCTGGATGGACTGTCAACCCTCCACACGTTCAGGTGAAACTTACAGATTCCACTGAACCTTTGGTCAACTGAGTCGCAGCCGTGGCCTCTAATGACGACGCTCTAACACTTTTTGGTGTAGTAGTCTCTTTGAAAAAAAAAAATGAAGAAAAACGTACATTGTGGTGTAAATAGTGGCTAAAAAAAAGGACACGTATTTACACGTAAATTTGCTGAGTGTCTTAAAATTGGCTCCGAAAGACTGACACAAGTACTTACGTATGGATGAACATATATATCTGCAGCTTCTGTCATTGGTAGCACCTTTAATAGAAAGAAAAACAAAATGAAGAGAAATGTAATCCCGCCCCATGAAAGGTTGACTACGACCTCGAGGTTCTTAGCCACTGAGAGAAGTTATGACGACCTTAAGTTTTCTGAATGAGAACTGACTAAACTGATGGTCTGCCGGCCCGACGTGGCGCCGTACCATACACACCTTCAGGTACGCCTGCGACCTCATTAGTTCTGCCGGATGGACGAACGTATTTTTGATTTTTATCTGGTTGCCTCGTTGCCGGAACAGTCTCAACTGACAGGCCTCCCGGATCGTGAATAGCCGCCTTAAGGAATTTTAATAAAGAAAATATTAATAAAATAATAGCAGATCGACCGCGTCTTCGCCTCACATCTTTCAGCGGCTTGTATATCAGTGTATGCGCGGAAGCTATACATCTTAGGCAAAGATTGTGTGTAGGGGATATACCATCCTTCGGAGGGGATGTAAAGCCGTCGGTCCCTTGTCTCTTAAATGTTAGGCAAGTAAAAGATCCTACTCTTCGAAAAATAACAGTTTCGGTAAAATTCCTGGTTGGGGGTAGCTCGTCTACAGATATCGGTATCAGGTTTCAGTAGCGGAAATAGGCCAACGTTAAATAAGTGTTAAACAAAAAAGATACTAGGATTGATCTTCTACTAAAATAAACGTATTATATACAAATTTCATGGAGAATATTATGTCATCCATAAATAAAATATGCCCTGAAATGAGAATTTTAATGAAAATTATACCTTGGATAAACAAGGGCATGAAACAGGCACAGCAAGAAAGAGACGGCGCTTATAGAACATACTAGTTAACAAGATTAGCATTGGGAAGAATATAAGTCAAAGAGAAATCGAGTGACAACAGTAATACGGCAAGAAAGTGTAAAGTATCATGAAAAGAATATTAATAAATGTAGAGGTGATAACAAAAGAATGTGGCTTACCATTCAACAATTGACTAACAAGATGAAGACAGAAGATTTTGACGTATAATAATTATTTTCAACAAGCAATAAAACACATTTGAAGAAAACTTTAACAACTTTTATTATGAAAGTATTATGAGTTTTTGGAGGACGTAATAGAAATACAAGAAGAAATATCCAAACCAAAAAACATCGCCTAGCCAGTGAAAGACGGTATAACAAAAAAACCTTATAACTCCTATGCAAACACATTAGTAAGCCTATAGCCCACATTATTAATTTTATATTTAAAAATTCTATAATTCCTGAAATTTAAAAAAAAGTATTGTGGTAACAATGTAGTATGCAGTAAAAATGACATGACGAAATAATATTGCAAAAAACTTCGAAAAGTGTGTAAACAATTAATAGACTTCGGCCATTCCTAGAAAAAAAAAATCTGCAGCTACTGGAAGCGGCTGGATCCTCCCCACTCGGTGGATCTTTGAAGCCGAAAAGAGCATTAAATTGTATGACAAAACGGCACTAAACGTAATCCGATCTCATCCAAAACCTTTTCAGATCTTCTGGGGCACTAAAAAAAACCCTCAACTTAATGAATTTACCTATCATCTATGCGAGTTATTACCTACATTATCGCTCTTTGAGTAATATACTATAAGGATATTAATAACTTTAACATTACTTGAACGACTAAGGAAGTCTATTTATCCTAAATACTGCAGATTAGTAAAGCAACAAACTGAAAATTGGTAAAGTGATAATCTATAATAAATTCACCAACGAAGGTACAGAAAGCATATGATATTGATATTGTTACATCTACCTTTAAAGTTTGTGACAATCCACTAAAAGTTACAAATATGCCGAAATCTTATTAACATGACATGATAACACCAACGTTATCGGATGACAAACGATGACAATGACAATCGTCAAAATTTACTCATTGCAATCCGATCGCTCGCGGCTGTCTTTGTTAAATGAAACATTAGCATTTCAGTAATTTTACTAGATTTTAGAGGAATATTTGTAGTTTAGTTCTTCGATTTGTCTGTATATATATTTAAAAACGGCACTAAACGTAATCCGCTCTACTTCTCAAACTCTCAGACGTGAATTGACACGTAATGTGACGAGTTTCACGACGTAACGGCTACGCGCATCGATCATGTCATGCGAAATGCGATCTATGCCATGTTTGCTTTGTTTTTAATTTTTTTCACGGAAACCAAATCGAAATGGTGGAAGTGTGATATATCGTTGAAATCAGAATTTTAACTACTTTTCAATGGTTCCATTGCAAATTGAAAGTAATTATAAAATAAACAACTTGTTGCGTCAAAATGGTACTAAACGTAATCCGATTCAGATCTTCTGGGGCACCGAAGAAACGCACATGCAAAGTTTCATTCAAATCCGTTCAGTAGTTTCGGCGCTATCGTGCTAACAACACACATACACACACAGACATTTTTCAAAAACCACTTTTTTGGGTTCCTAGGACCTCAAAACGAAAAGATTTGATGTTATCTCAATTTTCGTTTTTGAACCAATTTTAGTAACCTCTCACAATTTTATTGTGGAGAGGTTAATAAGATTGGTACTGAAGAACCTCTTCAACTGATAACAGACACTATACTAAGTAACTTTCAAACGAACAAGAAAGTCTTAGCCATCTTCTTAGATTTATAAACGGTCTTTCAACAGTATCTCATATTCAGCTATTAAACAAACTAGACAATCAGAAAAATTTACATTCAATGCTTCAATTTTCGCCAAATGGTCAAAATGAAAAGGATATAACGATTCATCCTCAAATGGTTTGTGGGTTGCTATTTCCACAAATAGTTTATGAACATTTCTAACAGACTGAAAAGTAACCGACCGAATTTTTTTTCCATTCTGTCCAGGAAAAATTTGCCCAAACTACTTCGATATTTGTGAAAGTTTGAAGTCACTGCGAACCGGTATTTTTTAATTTACCGAAGGTAATGGCTTAGTTCTATCATCATCCTATTCAATTAGTCATATAAACTGCTGCTTTACTTTGACGAACCTCGAATTTTACGCCCACCTGAATTATGCTTCCTTTTATTTTCTTCTTGAATTTTCTCCTTTTGAACTCATACGTCATTGCTGCTTTCAGAAGTTATTGAGGCAGTAGTGTTCGACGAACTTGAGCTCGTTGAAGAATCACTAGAACTCGATTCAGATCTTTTTCTTCTTTTATTTGTTCGTCCTCTAACCATATTGAATACCGAAGAAAAAAAATTCACTTTGTACTAACTTTCCCCTAAATTATCCCACTTCTGACATGTTAGGATCCGGTGCGGTTTTAAAAGTAAAGTATGAATACAGCGAAACTATTTATTTAGATGCGTAAACTACGAGAACTAGTCTAAGACTGCTACAAACATTAATCCCTTATCCTATGCATACCTATGCAGTACTAACGCTAACAACTGACAATTATAATATAAGTCATACAGAGCGATTTTATATTAGTAATATAATATAATAAATATACACTAATATTCCTAACAATAGGTATCAGATGGAAATTATATAATTTATCTAACCAACAGACCACAGCAAGCCAAAACCTGCTCACGGCCCAAAAATAAGAACTGGGATTCCCCAAGGAACTGTCTTAGGTCCTAGCTTATCCCTTTTACAGAAAAATTATTCATGCAATATTGTATCATATGCAGACGATATGGTACTAATTTGTGGGGAGAAGACTTGGGACAAAACAAAAAGCCACCGCGGCAATTAGACAAGTAAAAACCTGACTAGACACCAATCTTCTTAAGCGAAATATTATAAAAACTAAATACATCTGCTTTTCCCCAACTAAAGTTGGAATGTCCCATGTGCTTGAACACATTCTAATAAACGAATCGATTAACGGCTGTGTGCATAATGCTGCCACAATAAAATACCTAGGACTACTCTTAGACCCATATTTGAAATGGAAGAATATGAAAACTGATCTATAAAATCTACAACCTAAAAAGTATGGTAAACAACAAAACTCTGCTGGTCACATACAGCAGCCTAGTTGAATCCATAATTAGATGTGGCATTACAGAATGAAATTCTGCTTATAAAGTAAGTTCTACAATCCATACAGATAACACAATGCTACATACTTAGATTAATTTTTAATTAAAAAAAGCAGAGTAATCTGCAGAAACATTTTTACTGAAAATCAATTACTCATTGTGACGGACTTATACATGAATATGGCCTATGCATATAGTAAGAAGGAAAATCTTGGATCCATTGTTGAACATCAATATGAGACTAAAGCTAGGGCAAGCAACGTGTATAAGATACCATTTTATAATAAAAAATATAAAAACGCAACGGAATCAAGTGATAATACCAGCCAATGGAGCAAAGAGGCTACATCTATTATTCGACCTATAATATGTCGAAATGCAGAACACTTGTTTTTCAATTTAACTTTTGAATATTGATGTTTTTATCTATTTTAGTTTAGATTATAAGAATTATTGTAAGAAAATTAAGGTGTTTCGTAATTTTACAGTGTAAAACATAAAAAATTGAGATGTATATACAGGGTTACTGGTAATTCGATACATTCCTTTGGAGGTGTGATGGGGCATGATCTAAGAAGTAAATTTAGCCCTAACATATATTATGTAAAACTCAATAGTTTTTGAGATTTTTAATTTTTTTTGTTTTTCTCAAAAAGTAGATCTTAATGTCCTAAAAGTTAATTTTCGAAAAATCTATTTGACATTTAAAATTTTTTTTTACTGGATTACTTGTCCAATATTATAGATATCCGTTTGGAATGAAAAATATCTGGAAACATTTCGATCATGTGAACATCTGAAATAAAAACTTTACAATTTTTTTTTTTAATCAGCTATGAAATTTACCTATTAGGTTTTTTCAAAAAAATATTAACGTAACACGCGTATAAATTATTATAAAAACTGCCTTATTTCAATAGCTATCTAACAAGGTACAAATGTTCAATGTACCCTTAATAGTTCTAAGAAAATACTAGTAAAAATAACACAAGTAGTACGAATTTTATTTTTAGATAAACAGTAAAAAACATTTCAAAAGTAGAGTTTAATTCTTCATTAATTTCAAAGTTGTACTTTATTTTTTATATGTCTTGCTCAAAATGGGAGCCCCTATTCCGTATACAGACACGGCAGCGTCTTCTTATTTCCGTCCTTGTTATTCTGGTTGTCAGATTATGCCTTATGTGTTGGGCAGCATCGACTATCCTTTGTCTAAGGTTTTCTATAGTATTGACTGGTGTGGCATAGACGATCTCCTTCATATGACCCCATACGTAATAATCAAAGGGTGTTAAGTCAGGGATTCGCGCTGGCCAAGGTATTGGGCCCGCTCTTCCAATCCAACGGTTAGGGAAACGTTGATCAAGTAACTGTCGTACTGTCAGCCGATAATGTGCTGGACAACCGTCGTTATGAAACATCATTCGCTGTCTGACGGCGAGAGGAACATCTTCTAAAATCACCGCCAGATCATTTCTTAAAAAATTTTCATAGATTTCCCCGTTTAAATTTTGAGGAAGAAAGTGTGGCCCTATTAAATAGTGGCCAATGACTCCCATCCACACATTAATAGAAAACTTCATTTGGAAACTATTTTCACGTGTTAACTTGGGATTTTCCTCTGCCCAATAATGTAGGTTGTGGAAATTTGTTATACCCTCGCGATTAAATTTCGACTCGTCCGTCCATAAAATACTTGTTAAAAAATTTTCACTTTCTGCATCTGAATTTAACATAAAGCGGCAGAATTCCACCCTCCTTCCAGGACCACCTTCCTCCAAACCTTGGACAGGGGTATAGTGGTAAGGATGACATCCAACTCTAGGTATCGTAGATCAAACTTTCCATTGTGACGCTCCGGTTAGTCTTGCGATTTTATTAGTTGAAATAGCTGGGTCTTCCTCAAAATACCTCAATACTTCTTCCTCATCATCTGGTTCATAAACGGGAGGAGCACCAGCGTCACATTTCACGGAGCCAGTTTCAGCGATATTTCGATATGCCGTACTGAATACACGTGCATTTGGTAAGCGGCGATTAGGGTACCAAAGACCATATTCTCGGCGAGCTTCAGCAGCGTTGCCACCACAGTATCCATAGACAAACAAGATATCAGCGTATTCTGCGTTGGCATACGCGGCCATGGCACAGAAAATACAATAACAACAACTAATAACAACAACTACGAGCAAAATCAAAATCTTCGATAACTAATTTAACAAGACCAACAAACTTAGGGGACACGGAGATAAGAATGTCAGTTAATGACATATATGCACAAACGTCAAAGTCAACGACTGACTGACTTAAATGAAAATGAACGATTAGTCGTTTAATAAATTCCGCCACCAGCATTATCTTGACTAATTTTTTATTAGAACTATCAAGGGTACATTAAACATTTCTACCTAGTTAGATAGCTATTGAAATAAGGAAGTTTTTATAATAATTTGTACGCGTGCTACATTAATATTTTTTTGAAAAAACCTAATAGGTAAATTTCATAACTGATTTAAAAAAAAAATTTACAAGTTTTTATTTTAAATGTTCACATGATCGAAATGTTTCCGGATATTTTGCATTCCAAACGGATATCTATAATATTGGACAAGTAATCCAGTAAAAAAAAAATTTTAAAATGTCAAGTAGATTTTTCGGAAATTAACTTTTAAAACATTAAGATCTACTTTTTTGAGAAAAACAAAAAAATTGAAATATCTCACAAACTATTGAGTTTTGCATAATGTATGTTAGGGCTAGATTTACTCCTTAGCTCATACCCCAATCACATCTCCAAAGGAATGTATCGAATTGCCAGTAACCCTGTATAAAACATAAATGTGTTTATTTAATTAATTTTACGTTTGATGGCACAATAAAGGCTCAACATTAAACAATATTATGTATCTTCTTTAATTATTTTGCATTTCAAGAAAAATAGCAATCGAATTGTTACAATTTTAAGCACACATGTACTTTATTCAGGTAGAAAGGTCAGAAATAATTTTAACTGAATCAATTTTGTCAAGTTATTCAAGCTACATTGTTTCTCCAGGATATCTAATAAAATGCAAATAACTCACCCAAAATTCCAAGCCTGAAATTTAAAGTAACTACAATGACATTTCCGTATGCAGCGAGAACGCTGCCATCATAAGGGTTTCCTGAATTCCACTCAAAAGATTCTCCATGAATATAAACCATAACAGGATACGTTCTGGGACTTTTTTCTGGATCTGGAAAAAAAATATAAGAATGTAATCTCTGCGTAAGTGGCCATAATATGATATTTATGCATTATTCAACGTTTGTAAGAGACCGAATAAATGTATTATTCTTTCACATGTGTCTGATAAGGTACAATCTACGTCAAAATGAATGATACGGTGTGTACCTTTTTATATGAAGACACCTCATGCCGTCTTTATTTTTAAAGGAGGTTGTTTAGTTCTTTTACCAACTATGCATTTCGCTATACATTTCCATACGCTTCATTTTTCCCTTTTCATGATGACGCCCTTGAACTTCAGTAAATAGAAATAGCATTAGGGGCACGATGAATTGTCAAAAACCCGTAAGCTAGTATTTCTTCTGCCATCAGATGGTACTGTGTATGATATTTATACTTATTTAAGTGTATATTATGTATATTGTGATATAGTTGCAACAGCATTGTCAGATGTAAAGAAAATTCCCCGTTTCTAAATAATGCGAGATGTACATGCTCAATAAACATATAAAAATGAATTTTTATATGTATTTCTGTCATTTTTTTAATATATTGTTACATAATATCTAAAGTAGAGATTATTTAAGAAGTCCTCGGCCGTAATAAAACGTGCAACAAAGAAAGCTACAGGGTATTCTCCGTCTTCATGCAGATCAAAGTAACAATCTTATTAAAGGGAACATGCAGTGAACGCCCCTCACAGAGAGTAAAATAATAAGTCATATAAATCCTAGTATTCTATCTATTATCGTGTACCTGAGCAAGAGAGAGAGATAGAGAGAGATAATGTAATATGAAGGTGTTTTTGTAACGCTTTACAAACTGCTTGACGTCGCTGGTGGGATTTTGCTCAGGTCCGGACTTATTGTTATATTTTTGTTATGAATTTGTGTAAGGTTTTAAATTTTTTGGTTGACCCCACCCCAAGATATAATGCCATGTTTTATAATTGATTGAATAGGACTATCATATATGATTTTAATTTCATTTAACTACAGTAGCGCAATTTTTTTTTTTTATTGAAATAGTCTTAAAATGTCATGAAACGTCGAAATTTTAAATTTGAGCGAAAAAAAATCTGTCTGTCTGTCAGTCTGTAACATTTTTGTTCGCACGTTTACTCTGGAACTGTTTATGATATTGACTTGAAATTTGGTAACTTATGTATTATAATGAGATCTGGAACTAGATTTTAATCTAATTTCGTTGAAGGATTCGTGAGCAAATGGAGTAAATGGGTAAATACGCAAATCAAGCAGGTAAGAGTCCATAAAATTGCAATTTAGAACATGTACGAAATGTCAAGGTCTCAAAAATTTTTTTTTGCATCAACCACCCCCCCACTATCACCCCTACTACCACCCCCAAAATATTGTGAAAGGGAGTAAAAAAATTAAAATGTGATTTAGTGTGTATACAAGAACGAAACGTCTCAAAAAATGTTTTGGTGTTAGCTACCCTCTATCATCTCCATTACCAGCCCCGCCCTATTGTTTAAGGGAATAAACATTATATTGGAATTTAGTGTGTATAGAGAACCAGAGGCCTCTAAAAATTTTTTGACATTTGCCACTCCCTCTACCACCCCCATTGCCACCCCCCCCCGCCCTATTATTAAAGGGAGTAAAATATTACTTTGGGATTTAGTATAAGACTTGGATACAAAATCCTTGGGCAGCGGTTTTTAAGATGTTTCTCAGTTACCTAAATTTATATATTAATAGCCATAATCTTTTGACAATTGACATTATATGATGGTCCCATCTTAAATTATTTTCTATAAGTACACCGAGATGTTTGCTATACGTGACATGATGAATACTATCATATATATGACGTAAACGCCAGATATTTGTTAGTCGAACCAGTCTTTTATCATTTTTAAGTTTTTACTTATACGAATATTTAGTTCTTCCCACATGTCTGCTTGAAAAAAGATTGTCGTATCGTCAGCGAATGATATTGTCCTGCCTTCTATTTTTAAGTTGAATTAGTTATTTAAAAATATAGTAAATAATATTGAAGTTATAACTGTGCCTTGTGATAAGCCGTAAATGACATTCCTTAATTCACTTACATCATTCTCTATTTGGACGTGTTGAATCCTATTTTGAATGTAGCCAACATATGTCCATGGTCTACTGTATCAAAAGCCTTTGCAAGATCTATGAACACGTTTTTTTATCGACGCATTCATAGATCCTGCTTGTTAGGGAAGCTATGGCAAACTGATTCACAGTTAGTAAATTATACTTACTCAAAAGAAATCCATGTTATTCATTGGCAAAGTTCTTTGTTCTTTACCCCCACTTTTAAATAACGGTTTTATGATTGCTATCTTAAAATATTGTTATGTGCTGCCCTCTAAGTCCCTGGCCAAAGTGAATGGAAACCTGTATTGCGTTCATGGCCAGTAGGTGGGGTGGCGCCATCTATGAGCCAATTGACGAATAGTCATCTATCACATGGTAGAAAATTCTGTAGGGTTCCAGAAAATTATGGAATATTGTTCTGGTACATTTCTATGGGTGTATATAAAGAGGTAAATCCAGCAGATGGGGGAACAGTACAGTTTAGTGAAGTATAAGGAACAGTTCAGTTTAGTATCTAGTACAATTCTGGTTACAGAGGCAGTTTGTAGGTTGGAAGAGTTCAGTTCAGTGAAGTAAACAGACAGAGAGTTTTTAGGTTAGACAAGAGTTGACAAGTTTAACAAGAAAAGCAAAGTACATAGTGTTTTAAAAGTAGTGAATTTATATTAGATTAAGTTATTATTAGTAGTGTGATTGTTAAGTATTTACTAGTGTAATTTTAGTGATTAAATAAATCAGTGGTTTGTGAAGATTCTTGTTGCAAGTTATTTGAATCCACAAAGTGTATACTGAAAACTGTAAGCACGTGACAATATGATGGATATATGGCTGTTTTAAATATTATATATAAATATTTCTTTACAATATTTTATTAGTACACGGAAATTAGTCAAATTTATGTGGAATAGAAAAAAAAATTATAATAAGCTGAAATGTCTATAATAGTTAACTTATATGTGTAAGAATACATATCAAAAATGTTCCCACTCCTAAGGGGTAAGCTTCATCCCTATCTCACCCCCTTTAGGGACATCGCATTGGTTTTTTACAATATCTTTTAAACGCTTTATCTTAGGGAAAAACATAAGTACAGAAAAAGGTTTCTCTACAAAAAAGGTTCTGTATTATGTATAGATATTTCTATTACTATTTATGTTATTAAATTTAAAGATTTACAGTTGTCAAATGTCCTTAAGAACTCAAGAAAAACAGTTCTTTTTAAAAATAAATCTAATGTGAAAACTTAAAAATATGGTGGATATCAAAAGAAATAAAGGTTTGTATATACATTTTCAATTATTTAAAGTGCAAAGTGTCACAAATATTCTATCTATTCGGGGTAGTGATGATGATGCAAACTGACAAATATGTGTTAAACTTCGACATGTTTTATTATGGCATTTATGTATCCAGTATCAGCTGGGCTATAAACTGTCGAAAATTTATTATGATTTATGAAGCCCTTACAGTTTATTTGTTTATTATGGTGCGGTGTATTGAATATAGCTTTGAATATGATTAAATTTAAGTTTACTAAGAAAATATGAAACAATAACACCACACATAGCGTCTATTGCCAAATAGGTTGATGATGAACTTTCAAAAATGGTAAAATATGATAGCGAATTCACTATTTTCAACATAAATTTAATTTGTGAAAAAAATTGTAAACGCAACATACTAAACTTCGGCTATTTGAATGTGCCAGGTAAGCGGCAGTAGCGTCGTAACGGCCATTATGATTGAGGTAGGACTCGCAAATGTTAATTCTACCTAATTCTACAGTGGGCTGAAACGCCGAAAAGCTGGCAGGAATACGAAAAAGGTTATCGATTTCTTATAAAATGGGTATATAGGTAATTTTGAAGTTGCTGATTAAGAAACCGAAATCGATTCTTAAAGAAACAAAATATAAATCGAACAAAAAATATGCCAAAAATCGTCAACAATTATTGGATTCAAATGAAAGCTGTCATTAGGGGTATTTGTAGTCCGAATCCGAAATCAATTGAAAAAAAAACACAAAACAGCGACTATGAAACGCCCAAACAATGTTTCAAAAAATTCAAAATGCATTATGCTCCGATTTACAAAACGTATCACGAGAGGAAATGTCGCAGGAAGACGCAGCCAGTTCTTTGTAAATAGTTAAAGAAATATTCAATAAACGACTTTATCATTTTATGCGCAATGGCTAACAATGACATAACTTATTGCTTTATTATAGCTACTTTTCATAACGAAAACGAGCGACTGTTAATTTGCTAATTTACGCATGGTTTTAGGGAAATGTGAGTACTGAGGATGCAATGCACGAAGTAACTAAAACGTTAATTGATAAAAACAAAAAACAAATGGCTGTGTTCCTTGATTTGGCCAAGGCATTTGACACTGTGTGTCGCAAAAATTGATTGAAAAGTTAGCGACATATGGTATTCAAGGAATAGAAAATTAATTATTTTGTAGCTATCTAGAACAGTGTGTTAAAATAGGACAATTTATAGGCAACAATAAACATCGATTAAAATATGGAATTCCACAAGGCACTGTGTTAGGACCAACATTATTTGCAATTTATATTAATGAACTACTTTACATTAAAACACAGGGCAAAATTATATCTTATGCTGACGACACTGCTCTACAAGTGGAAGGAGAAAACTGGGAGCAGTCGAAATAACTGTTAGTGATAAAATTTTTAGTATCTACAACAAATTTTTATCTAATTTTCAAACAATGAATTTACGTACTTTTCCCTGCATTTCGAATAATTATTTAAATTGGTTTGTTTCCAAGTATTAACATCTACTGATACTATGAAATACATAGGTATAACTATCGATCAAAATTCAAAGTTCGTAAAATCATATGGAAGTTCTATCAACTGCGAAATATTTTACATGCACCCATATTAAAAACAATGTACTATGCCTTGGCCGAGTCAGTACTACGATACGAAATTCCAATCTGGGGCGGAGCATGTCCTTCAAACTTAAGAATGCTTAAAATCACTCAAAAATATTTAATAAAATTTATACTATTTAAAAATTTGCGATACCCCTCAAACCAAATATTTCAAGAATTCAAAGTATTTAGTCTAGACCTCATATATATAAAATCAGTACTTGTGTTTTGCTATAAACGTAATTTATTTCAACACAACCCTATAGAACATAATTGCAACACACGATGTAACGAAAATTGTAATATTAAAGTCTCCTGTTTAAATAAAACAACTAGTCAAAAATTTATTTCCTACTATAGTCCATAGTTTTACAATCTTTTACCAATTGAAATAAAACTGAGTATAGTCCAGTTCATTTATTATCAGCGTTCAAAAAACGCAACAAAAACTTTACGACAAAATTATTATCGCCGTGGGCCAAGCGGCTTGCTTTCATCAAATAAGCCGACGCACATTAAAAACCTGTAAAGGTAAGCGAGTGAATTTGCTGTCGATATAGCACAAAGAGTAATGGTATTTTAATGGGGTCGTAAAGTTTTTGTTACATTTTTTGAGTGCTGTAATAGATAAACTCGACTATAATAATATAAAATTACTCACAAGAAACCTAAATAGTTATCTAATATCTAACGATTTAATATTTTTAAATATACTTCATGGTGAATAACAATATACAGTGTTCAAATGTGCTTTTAGAGGGTGGAATATTAAACATAAACATAAAGTTACAAGTCTGGCGCGTTAAGTGTAATAATTGCATATTACCATCAAAACGCTAAAGCTTCGATTGCAACAAACACCAGCCGAAAGACTGATCCTACTTAAAGGAGCTCTCTTGCCAGTCGTCACACACCACTTACAGACTGCAGTTTCGAGCTGTTGGCTATCGTCAGTGCAAGGTAGGCATGCGGCGACCGACACGAGAATCCTTTGACTACTTAGTACATCCCGCTATTTCTACAACAGCGACATGTAAAATAGCCAGCAGGCGCCAACCAGCGGTCCAGTGTCTGTTGCAATCAAAAAATAAATAGCCTCACTTGGCTTAGAATAGTTCAAATGTGCTTTTAGAGGGTGGAATATTAAACATAATATTTTTAGTCGCAAACTCCTCTATAAATCCTTATTTTACTATAAGGAAAAATACCAGACTGCAACCAAAGTTACAAGTCTGACGCGTTAAGTGTAATAATTGCATATTACCATCAAAACGCTAAAGCTTAACGCGCCAGACTTGTAACTTTGGTTGCAGTCTGGTATTTTTCCTTATAGTAAAATAAGGATTTATAGAGGAGTTTGCGACTAAAATATTATGTTTAATATACAGCGTGTTTCACTTCTCGTGAAGACACCCCTGTATCTCCTTTATTTGTGGCCGAATTCATTTCTCATTTTTATCAGATATACAACTCTATAAGGCGACTTTACATTACACATAAATGTCGTTTAGATCTAAAACGCCGGCCTACTGCGATAAAAAGAAAATCGCAATTTTCGAGTAATCATAGTAGGCTTAGAAATAGACAAAAATTCACGAGAATCACGAGATATGGCCCCCTATAAAATTTGGTGAAAATCGGAAAACTTTCAAAAAAAAATGTTTGTTTCATTTCTCGTGAAGACACCCCTGTACCTCCTTTATTTGTGGCCGAATTTCAATACTAATTCATGGAGTTATAGAGCTTCATAAAGAGACTTTGTCCAACACATAGAGATAACTTTTCCAACAAATGAAAGTTGTGAGCAAAAATCATGATTCAATAAAACGCTAAAAGAGTCACTTCTTATTATTACACATCAAGTTAACAATGTAATACAGTTTTTTTTGTTGTCACTGTTCTTGAGAAGTAACGCTCCATCATATCCTTCCTCCTTTCAGCTCAGAGATTTAGGAGCGGTTTTTTTGTTTTAAATGTTAAGAATGCCGTGAAATTAACTGTCAATATTATTACTTTTATGACAGAAGTGATTGTTGATTATCTATTGTTGAGTTTGTTAGTTTCCTTATTTGATTTTTTAACTCATAATGGCTAGAATACTTTTAACTGCCGATGAAAAAGTAGAAATAATAAAGATAGTCGTTGAAAATGTACGGTCGTCAAGAGAAGCAACAGAAGAATTTAATTTAAGACATCCTCTAAGACAACTAATACACCATGGTACCATAGCAAGAATATATCTTCAATACAACTGGTAATGTGCTTAAACCGAGAGTACATCTTAATCGAAGGCATGAAAATGATAATGTTATATTAGCGGCGTTTAACGCCAATCCCACTACCAGCCTTAGAAATATGGCTCGTGACCTGAATTTGTCGGTGTCAAAAATTTGGAGATGTTTAAAACGCCATAAACTACAACCGTATAAACCAAAATTTTTACACACTTTGGAGGAAGGTGGTGAAGAGAGAAGACTGGAATATTGTTTATGGATCCAAGGTAATTATTTAAACAATCGAGACTTCTTGAAGAAAATAATTTTCACGGGTGAAGCAACTTTCTCCACCAACGGGGTGGTATCATCACAAAACTCTAGGTACTGGGCAGTAGAAAATCCTGATTGCGTAATAAATTGTAAAAGGCAATATTTCCAGAAGGTAAATGTGTGGTGCGAAATTTTAAACGAAACAATAATAGGGCCGTTCTTCTTTTTTTCAAAATATAAATGCGTTACATTTGCGACAATTTTTAAATAATGATCTGTGGAATGCAATAGTCGATTTTGGGACAATTGTATTTTCAACTTGATGGAGCATCTATCCGTAATCCCGTAGCAGTAAGAGCATGGATGAATGAACATTTTCCCCAAAGATGGATAGGGCGAAATAGCCCTCTAATACATTGGCCACCCAGATCTCCTGATTTCACTCCTATGGATTTTTATTTTTTGGGTCATATTAAAAACAAAGTTTATAAGACCAGACCTCAAAATGTAGAGCAGCTTTGTGAGAGGATAAGGCAAGCGTGTTTAGAAGTTACAGCTCAAGAATTGCGAAGAGTTGTAATAAATAACAGAAAGCGGATTGAGAAGTGTATTACACTTGATGGTGGGTTAGTAGAAAGGGGCCGAATATAATAATATAGTCATTCATTGTAAACACTTACTTCATCTTTTATTTAATTAATAATTTTAATAATAATTGTGCACGATTTTAATTTGTTGGAAAAAGTTATCTCTATGTGTTGGACAAAGTCGCTTTATGGAGCTGTATAACTCCATGAATTAGTCTTGAAATTCGGCCACAAATAAAGGAGATACAGGGGTGTCTTCACGAGAAGAGAAACAAATATATATTTTTTAAAGTTTTCCGATTTTCACCAAATTTTATAGGGGGGCATATCTCGTGATTCTGGACAACTTTTATTAACAAAATTTTTGTCTATTTCTAAGCCTACTATGATTTCTCGAAAATTGCGATTTTCTTTTTATCGCAGTAAGCCGGCGTTTTAGATCTAGACGACATTTATGTGTCATGTAAAGTCGCCTTATAGAGTTGTATCTGATAAAAATTAGAAATGAATTCGGCCACAAATAAAGGAGATACAGCGGTGTCTTCGCGAGAAGTGAAACACACTGTATATGTATACATTGCATGGGTGCTGCATAGGCTGGGGATTCATACTGGGGAGAAATTAGCTTGGTAATTACTTTTCAGTGTGGGTCTCTCGCTTTGGCAGTGCCTGATAGTGTGTAAATACTCATGTACCAAGCAAGCTATAAAATATAACATATCATTTGACGATAAATATCCTATAATATAATAAAGACTGTTTTTGAATTCTGAATATTTCGTTGCAATAAAGGTGTATGTAGAATTATATATATAATAAAAATATAAAATATAAATTCTGATATATCAATCATAATACACACAAAAATAGTATATAAAAGAATTTTATGTACTTTCGTGCAAAAAGTGAATTATAGATAATTTCGAAATGTGTACGTACGTACACGGATATTTGCGGCCGAATCACATCGCATGGGATCAACCCACACGAAACGTGATTCGTTCGTACACTACTACTACGTACACTACTTCACTAGAAATAATTCCGTGTACTGTTGATCGTGTCCGAATATATTCGATTATATTCGAAAATAAGGGCCCAAGTCACTTGATATATACTACCAGGTGTTCTCATAACTAGCAATTGCAACAAACAAGCGTAAGTTGCACCTTAATTATTACAAAATAAATCAGTGTCCATTAAATGCAAAATTTATAGCATTTACGCTGTCACCGTCGCCCTTTACAATTTGACTTCACAAATTCCGTAAATCAGTTTCTTGACTGATTGACAATGTTTCACTGCAGTAGAAGTTGTGCCTAAAGTCGGTCTCAGCGTTTATGGCGTGTGTATGGCTCGAGCTACGCCTTGCTTCAAAATTTGTTCTCACTCATACACATATCAAGCGGTCACTGTAAGCTACCTACGACTTTCCACTTTATCAAACTACTACAATTACACGTTCATCTCCTTAGTTCATGCGGTTAAATGCACTGATAATGGACCAACGTTTGTGTCCACTTAATTGTTTCCGACATAGCCGGGCGATAAAATTAAATTAAGCGAAAATGTAATTGAATGTTTTCGATATATTAAATATGATTTAAACGTATTTAACATTTTACAAAATATTTTCGAAATTACTTAAACAAAAACCGCTGCCCAAGGAAACACTACTTCCACATCCATATTTTTATCCAAGTTTCAATTTAATTTTCTACTCTCTTTAATAATAGAATAGGGGTGGCAATGGAAGTGGTAGAGGTGGTAGCTGATGCCAAAATAAATTTTAGAGGCCCTTGGTTCTTGTACAAACACTAAATTCCAATTTAATTGTACTCCCTTTAATAATAGGGTGGGGGGCAATGGGAGTAGTAGAGTAGGGTAGCTAATGCCAAAAATTTTTTTCAGGTGTTTCGTTCTTGTATAACCACTAAATCGCATTTTTTATTTTTTTACCCCCTTTTATAATAGTGTAGGGATGGTTATGGAGGTGCCTATGGAGTTGGCAGTGGCGGTGACTGTTGTCAAAATAAGTTTTAGGACCTTGACTTTTCGTACATACCCTAAATCGTAACTTTATGGACTCTTGCTTACTTGTCTTGCCTATTTACCTTTATTTATCCCATTTACCACCGAACCCTTCAACGGAATTAGACCAAAATATAATTCAGTTCCAGATGTCGTTATAATCTGTGCTAAATTTCAAGGCAGTATCATAAACGGTTCCAGAGTAAACGTGCGTATAAAAATAGACATACAGGCAAACAGACAGACCGACAGAGATAGAGACAGACAGAAAAATTTATTTCGCTCAAATTTAAGATCTCAACGTTTCATGACATTCTAAGCCTATTTCGAGAAAAAAAAATGTAATTTTTTTGCATTACTATACTTTCACTGGACGTGGAAGTAATTAAATATTTTGAAAATGTCCGTTCGTGTACTCACAAAATACCTACTTCAATAATAATAACTATGATTGTTACAATAGTGAAGGAGAGGAAGATTGAATGTTGTTTATTTTTATTTCAATAATAAGAATTTACTACTATTTAATAATATTAATTCTTTTTTTTTTATTATTTCATTATTTACTTTCATTTTTTGATGCAGAATTATTTTGTTTTATTTCAAATTAATCTGTTTGAGAATTTGATTTTATTTAATTCATTCATTTCAACCTCCGTGCAAAATTGGTTGAGCCGACAGTGTTCGTCGACGCACACGCCATAAACGCTGAGACCGACTTTATAGCTAACTCATGAACTTTTTGTTATTTGTATGTGTAGCTAATCCATATTTTCTTTTTTTCGCGTCGGACCAATTAAATATATGTCGTAGTACATGAGGTTTTAACAGAATGTGATCATCCATTAATTTATATTTTCAACCTATAATAAAAAATCATTATAATGAGAGTAGAGATTTGTTCTACTTTACATTCAAATGGTCTTCACAAAGAAATACTTTGTCCTTGTTGTTGGTACTTTTTATCTGGTTTGATTGAATCATTTATGTTTAAGTACACTTATTAAACACTTATTAAAAACCTTTGTTCTGGTGAATTGGTTGAAATTAAACACATTTCACTCGATTTCGAAGATGAGAAATTACAGGCTTTTACAAAGAAAATAAATTTCTCTACATACTTTGCTTAATAATATCAAGTTGTAATGTAATGTTGGACATGTATGTAACTCGATTTTACACCCTATACACATTTAAATACTATGAAAGAGTCCGCTTTTCATTATCTAAAATAAATTTAATTCAAATAATAACTTATCGATAATTAAAAATTTTCACAAAAGATGCTGAACATGAATATGGTAAATACCTTTTCAGTGGTAATTTTTAAACTATGAAAAATAAAACATGACCTGAGTCTAATTATATCATCACATAAGGTAACTCTAACTTTGTAATGAAGTTACGAATAAAACATAAATAAATATGAATATGTACGGGCAAAAAACGTCGACAGTTTCAGTTTGAACAGAGAAGCGGTTCTATATTTCCCTCTACTAAGTCTTTTACAAAATAAAGCACAAGAATAAACTGAAACTTGGAAATACACTGAACAGAGATCTTCAGCTATCCTGAACCTCCTCCCGAGTGCAGCCAGTTCGGCTACTGCCCTGCAGGAGGCAGCTGCTGCTACGATTTCGACGCGTTGCCTCTAAAATAGTTTCACTTCCTCAATATTTCAATATTTAAAACTACATTTGACAAGACTGTATAGCAGTTACAAAACTGGGTTAACATTAACTATTAAATAGAAACTTTAGATGTTATAGAATTTTCATCTTGATATGTATTAAATCTTATTTAATAGAGAAAATAAAGATTCATAAATCTTTATGGTGACATTAAAAGTTGTGGTTATCAACCTACATTTAGAGATTTTATGTAGGTACTTCATCATCGAGGACATATTTTCTTGTCTATTGAATATATTTATTATGTTTTTATTCTGTTTAATAAATTTTTATGGGTGGGTGTTCTAAAGTTAAATTTAATTTAATTTCCTAGTAGTAGTAGTAGTAAAATAAATAGCGTATTTCATTATTGATAGAAAATTATGCAAAAAATAAAAAAAGGTCTATTACTGATTGGTTTAGCAAAAAGAAACGTAAAACGGAGAGCAACTCAAAATATTTTTTATTTTAATATAAAATCAGGTTTTTGGTCTACAAACTAAAAAATAAGTGAAAATAACTGCATACTCGAGGAGGTAGAGAAGTATTTTACAACCAACTCATATCCTTTACAGTCGTGACAAAGTATACAATGTAGCAAAAGAACAACCTATAACATTCAGTTGCTACGACTTTGTGACCTTTTGACAAATATTTTATGAAAAGCCACTTACCGTGGGGGTAGATATTAGACAATAAGCTGCAAAATGTATTTTTATATAGAATACATTATATAGTGGAATCCGAACCATTTCTTGGGAATAATTTATAGTTGAAAATTATTTCGCCGTAGGTGGGGCTCGACCCACTTCGCTTGGACATGTTACTTTCTGTTAGGTAGGCATTTCGTCAGAAGTCGCATAAAATATAAGGAGCAAACCTCCTCTTTAAAGTCGAAGTTTTAATTTAATTAATCAGAAACAATGCTAATTAATTTAATCTGTATTTAAAATAACTACATTTATTTTAATATATCTTGTAGTCCTACGGAAGATAATAAACCTTGTCGAGGCGTCGTCTTTAAAAATTATATAAGGTTTGCTCCTTATATTTTATCCAGCTTCTGACGAAATACATACCTAACATACATTTTGTGGATAGTAAACTTATGTATGTTGTAGCTTGTAGATTGTTTTACAGGGTCGTTTGGCTTCGAACAGCCTTACTTTTCATCGACCTAAAAGATCTTTTGTGATTTACCCTACATCTAGTGGTTGCCCAGAATTTTAAGACTTTTTACAAAGCTTGTGATTTTCCTGGTGGCTAATTTCCCTATGTTTCGGGCGTTAATTCTGCTTGTTCTAGGAACTTTACCCTAGTGCGGACTAACACCTTGCATTCACAAAGTATGTGTTTCGCAGTTTCAGATACAGTGTCGCAATATCTGCATTTGTTATCCTGTAATTAGCCTTAATTCGGACTTTTCAAGTTCGAGAAGCCTTGTTTCATTCTTTGTCGAATAAATTATAAACTTTTTTGCTTGTCTTTGGCCTGAAGTATTCCTCCAGTAGGACTTTTTCTGGTCCTTTTCCCATTCTTGGATCTCCTCCGCTATGTGTCCCCTGGCCAGGCCACAAAACAGTTCGGGTCCAATGAATGGTGCTTCAGCTCCTTCTTTTGCAAGGCTCTCAGCAAGTTCGTTTCCTTGCAATCCCTTATGCCCTGGCATCCACATCAACCTTGTTGTTATTGGCCAGTTGCTTCAGGAATTGTCTACATTTCCAGGCAATTTTAGACTCAAAGGTATAAGACCTCAGAGCCTTTAGTGCTGCCTGGTTATCTGATAGTATATAGATCTTTGCCCTTCGGATGCCTCTATTTAGGCATATCTGGGTACACAGATCTATAGCGTATATTTCCGCCTGGAAGATGGTTGGGGTGTTATCGAAGGCTTTGGACAACGTACATTTAGGCTCTGCTACGCTCACTCCTACCCCAGCCGTCTGTATACCATATGAGTGACCCTTGTTCCAATCGTAGTGCTTCTATCTTGCTGGTCAGACGACCTTCGAATAAGCACGTCAAACGGGCAGTCAAAGTTTGGTTAATTGGCATTGAGTCAGTGGGTTTGGTCATGGACTTCCAATGGATTAACTCCATAATCATTAAGTGTCCAACCAGATCGCCTGGTTTAAATTTATGTGCCTGATGCAGTCGTAAAGCACTAAGTGCCGCCTCCTTCTTTACATGCAAGTGCAAGGGAACTAGGTCAAGCATAGCCTCCATAGCTGCTGTGGGACACGAGTGCATTGCTCCTGAAGCCCCTAAACAGCCAAGGCGTTGCAGTTTCTGCAACTTTCCCTGGGCAATTTTTTCCTCTGTTTTTAGCCACCATACGCATAATGCGTAGGTCACCATAGGTCTGACAACCGAAAGATAAGACAAATGTGTCATTTTCCATATTACGGCTGATAATTTAGTAAGGGTCCAGATGTGAGTTCCAGGTAAGTTTTTGATCCAGGAATACTCTTAGATACTTGACTTCACTGGAAAAGTTTAGCATCGTTCCATTCAGTATAGGAGTTCTAAGACTGAGTTTATCCTTTTAGTGAACGGGACAATAATTATTTTGCTCAAAGTGATATTGAGCCCCTCTGACGAGCACAATTAAGATGTTATGTTTAGGGCAATATGCATGAGGTTGGAGATCATGACCTCAATTTTGTCTCTGACAGTGACGACCAGGTCATCTGCAAAGCCCTGGATGTTGAAACCTGATTTACTCATTTTATGAGGAGATCATTGACCATCATCGACCAAGGGTGATAGGACTTCACCTTGTGAACAACCCCTGACTGCAGTCACTGTAGCTGACTCATCCCCTACACTTGTGGTAATAATTCTGCTTCTGAGCATGGATTGTATCCATTTAATTGTAGATGACTGTATTCCCCTTTTTCATAGGAGGTGTTGTCAAAAGCACCCTCTATATCTATGAAAGCACACATAGCCTTAGACCAGGCAATGTAGAGCACTTATTGTTGATTTGCCAGGTTGATAGGCAAATGGTTTAGCGTGAAGCGGTGTTCCTGTAAGGATTTCGCTTCTAATATATTGATCCAAAACTTTCTCCATTGTTTTTTGAGAGAAACGAGGTTAAGCTAATGGGGCGATACGAGTTAGGCTCGTCTGGTGTACGTCTGCCTATTTTCGGACTAAACGCCACCTTAGCTGCCCTCCAAGCTTGGGAAATATACCCAAGTATATAGCTTGCTATAAATATACTTCTCAGGCTTGGGACAAGCTCCTCAATTCTGCGTTAAAGTAGAGCAGGAAAGGCGAGGCCTGGGAAATGAGTGCCTAAAAGCACTCCTATGTTTTTCTTCTGACTCTCTGTGTACTCACCATCGAACTTTCTGAGTAGCCCTATTCTATTTGAGTGGTCTTTTTCAACAACTTTTTGTAGGCAGACTGCTGGGGCAAGTTCACTATCCCTTCGCAGAACCATCTCCATGATCTTCTTTTTGACTTTCTCAATTCTTTGTTGTACTCCGTAAGGGCTTGTTTGTAGTCCCCCCAGTTTCCAGAGTTTTTGGCTCTGTTAAAAGCTTTCCTAGTTTCAGCCCTGAGATGGCCGAGATCCCTATTCCATTAACTTATGACATAAAATGAACATCTTCGGTACCACAAAACCGAGACGCACACGCCTAATCGTCCCTTGAACAATATATATAGAAAGTATGTTACTTACAACCCCGAAGAGGGGATGGTTTTTTAATTATACTTGCAAGATGGGTCTTTGAGTTGTAAGTATCAGCTATAACTAGTGAAGTATGTTTTGATACATTCAAAAGCTGTTTATACTTTACTTCTCAGGTTATTCTCCCATTACCATCCCCAACCTAGGGAAGTAAAAGAAATGCTTATCAGTGGTGCCTTCAAATGATAATAATTAGCAATTTTTATAAAACATTTTGCATTTAAAATCGTTTCTTCGTTTACTTTGGATTATATTCTCATTTCTACGCTCCCCCTTCCCGTGGAGATGATTGTTAAAAAGCAATTGCTAATGAGGTCTTTTCGTGGTAGTTAGCAGTTGAATGATTATTTTATTTTGGTTCATCGATGTTTACTTTGGGTTGATTGTATGGTTAAGGTGCTATTTAGCCCTCAAGAGGGTTGTAAAATCATTTTCCCGCCTCTCTGAGTGTGTACCTGTTGTTCTCAGTTTTATTGTTAGCTCACAACCTTGTTTTATATTAAAATAAACATAAGGCGGTTTGAAGAGGTGCGTTAGCCTTCCAGGGGGTTGTAAAAATATTTTCCCGCCCCCCCAAGTGTTCTAGAGTCTATGCCTATATTTTGACAAAATTTGCAAATGATTTCATTAGGATTTGGCCGTGTCGCATTAGGGGCAGAAAAACGGCTATATTTAATATTGTATGAAAATATAATATTTTTCAGAGAACTTTATGTTTACCGTGGAAATTATATAGCGACTTAAACTGCACAAATGGCTGTTTTATAAAATAAACATAAATTTATATAGTTGGCACCACTGTTGACCAGAAATTACAACTTCACATAGTTTAATTCTAGCCCATTGTCATTTTGACATAATCCTTCATTTTATTTTTATAAAAACGCAAGAAAATAAAGCTGCAAATGACTAAGCAGTCGAATATTACAGTCTAAATCTGCTTACAAAATTTCCTCATTACATTTTTCCATGTAACCATAGGCGTTTTAAACATTAATAAATATATAAACAAGAATATGCAACTTTACTAATAATCTACACGTCACATCTTGTGGTTAGAAACTTCATCCTATGTCTTAAACTTGTTAATCAAGACGAGATTCACACTTTTGGCACAGAACTAACATATTATATAATTCTAAACTTCCCGCTAATTATGTTGCACTAATTATTTCTGACATCACATTATCTGCTTCTTAAAATATAAACTACTAACTTATAAAATAAATAACAAAATATATAAGCCAACGCAAAGTGGATAAATTTATAACAAAAATAATAAATATGTAGTAAAGTAAAAATACCTACTACGAGAGTTCATTATTCCACTGTTTCTGATTGTAACAAGCCCCCAGCAGGCAAATTAATCGTAAAGAAAGAACTACTGTGTAGGGCCGTTGTGCATCGCCAGCCGTAGACTAGTTTCGAAATTGTTAGCTCTCATCAGTACGACATAGGCTAACAAGCTTGAAACTAGTCTACGGCTGTCGATGCAAAACAGCCCTGTACCGTAGTCGTTTCTTTAGGATTAATCTGCCTGCTACGGGCTTATTGCAATCAAATTTTATTTTACGTTTTCTAATTGAAGAAGTCGCAAATTATAGGACATTATTTTCAATTGATTTTGAAACGCAAACGCGACAGTACGTCGCAAAGCAAATTCGCTTTTTCCATATTTTCAATTAAATATACTTAGAATTATTAACCTTTAATTATTGTTTGGACTAAATGAAATTGCACACACCCTTGTGCGAAACAAGACGAATAGTATAATCATACTATGTAATGATCTAGCTTAAGCGTTCCAACTTATTAGAACGCACTGCGCATGACCGATCAACACGTACTCTCATTGTCCTTATTTGTAATTTTTAATTATTTGTGTGCATTTTGACTGACTTTGGTTTATTTTAAATGCCGAAACATTGAATGTGTTAAAATATATGTAGCGTTTGTATATACATTTTTCCGTATAACATGCTTTAAGTTCATAAAAACTGGCCATTTTATAGCTTGGTAACAAAGAAAAAATTAATATTATGAACGTTACAGATCACTATGCAATTGAGTTATCTCGTGGACATACTAAAAATACAGAACTATAGCTAGTGGTTTCCAGAGTTCACTTACTACTGCAGTTTGCGCAAAATAACTGTAATAATTAATAATTGGATATTAAACATTAATTATTAAATCATTAAAACCAAATTAACTGTCGATTTGCTGTATGCATAACATTTTTTATCCTATTTTGCAGATTTCTCAAAAGCGTTTAATATTTAGAATTCCTGTAGCAGGAAGGCGAGGTACGCCTCTGTTTTTGTTGTATACTCTCAAGGAATATTAGGAATCATCCGTCAAATCCGACAGGATATGACCCGGACTTGGGTTTCCAGTTTATTAGAAGAAGATAATTCATCCGCTGTCAATGGATAACAAAGCTCGTTGTTATGGGTTGCTCTCAACAAACAGTATTTAATTTCAAAAGGAAGTAATAAATGTGCTCCTTGCTCCAGTTATAGGAGGAAATCTTAAATTGTAGTCGCGAACGACGGTAAGTACATAAAACAAAGTGATAAAAAGCGCCCGGTTAATTTTTATGTGATAGTATGTTTTCTGTGGCCCAGATTCTGGCCGCGGTTAGTTTTTTTTAGAGATTTATGTAACTACATGTGTAAAAAGTATTTCCTTTTAGCAAATTTTAAATATGTTGCAAAAAGTTAATATTTATGTTAAAATTTGTGTTATCTTAAATATGCAATCCTTTTGCAAGCACTTCATTTTGTAGAATTGTAGTTGATTAAGTCGAAGGTACTATATAAGAAATTATTTGCTGGTCTTCTCCAATTACAATGTTTTCTATTGCTGTATGTTTCCTACTGATGAATGTCTGAACAATTTACGAGCAACTTCAATCTGCCTGCTTAGCAATTCTTCGATGTAAACTTCATCCACAGTCGAGGGATACCAACCTCCATGTCTTTTAGGTAAGCAGATCCCCTCCGCATTCGACTAGATTATCTTAAGCTGTGTCCAGTATATTCTTAGGTTTAGATATTCAGAAATCTGTTGAACGTTGAACACGTTGAACATAACATTTTCCATTGTTAAACGATTCACTCATCTTTTCAGCATGCACCGAAAGTACGAAAATATTAAAATTACTTTAGGTTATAACAACTTCTGGTGCTTCAAGTTTGAATTTGGCGACTTAGTCTGCAAACTTGGGACTTTTTCGGTGTGTAACCAACATTTTGTCGTTTGAGAAATACAGTATTTTTTTCGAACAAATAAACGAGAAGAGTACCCATTTTTACAAACCTCCAAAACATTTGAACACTATTTGAGCTTGATCTATATATGTTCTATATATGAAATGGTTTTGAAGTGTTTAAAAATGCCAAGATAAAATTTGGCTGATTATAACTTCTTAACGGTAAGAGATACCAATGAATTTATATTAACATTTCTTCTTCACAATTTTTGGTGTAAATAAAAATATTGAATACAAAATTTTTGTAGGGCCACCCTGAAAGAAGCTATTATAGATTATTCCTTTCAATATCCATAAAGTTCGCCATGTTGGATTTGTGACGTCACACGGGCAACCGGCCGTAAGTTTAAGAAAAATACCTTTTTTTTATATTGTTTTTTTTTTGACGGGGAAATTGTCATGAACACCTGAGCTTAGTGTCTAGGACTACAGATAGTGCCGAACTTCAACCGGCTTTTTAAACCCCTTCCCTTTCTGATTTTTGGAACTGCTTTCGCTCATCTTCAAACCAGCTGGTCATTCGAGTTTGTTGTTATATATTCCTCCATGGGGTCAGCACATCTGTCTATCATCCTCTTCCTTCTTTTTGATAATGCTAGTTATCGCCTCCTTCGCATTTCTCCAGTTCTCCTCTGTCTCCAGTATCTTCTCTTCCATGTCGTCCGAAGAAAGTAACGGAGCCCCACCGTGTCGCCTCTCTTCCCTCCACCTGTTGAATACGAACACGGAGTGTTCCGGGTTGTCGGCCTCCCCACAATGTACACACTCTCGGCCATTAGTCTTCCTCATATCATTTAGATATTCCATGAAACACCCATGTTCGCTGAGGACTTGGGTAAGATAATACCCCACTTCTCCATGCCTCCGTTCCATCCACGTCCTTACATTTGTGATGAGGCATCTGACCCACCATCCCTTGCCTGTGACCTCTCATCGCCTCTGCCACATTTCAAACAGTCCGTCCCTGGTGTGGACCTTCGTAACTCCCTTATAGACTTCCAGCCGCTCCTTGACTATCAGATCCAGAGGGGGAATCCCTGCCACCACCAGCGTCGCCTCGTACGAGATAGTTCTATATGTGCTGCACACCTTTATCGCAGCGCAACACTGGATCCTGGTCATCCTATCCTTCGTCCTGTCGACTTTTGTCATACTTTCCCAGACCGGAGCCGCATACAAGAGGGTAAAATGCACGACGCTGCACATCAATCTTCTCTTGCTAGCTCTCGGTTCGTGTGTGTTAGCCATAAGTATTTCGATGGCTGTGGCTGCCATTTCGCTATCCCCATTCCTCCCACCCTAACTTTCATGGGTGGAAGGTTTCTCTTCCTGGTAATAACAATGATCACCGTTTTCTCAGCAGCTAGCTCGAGCTGCATTCTTGCTAGCCTCTCTCGACCTTTCTGATGGCCTCATCATCCGCCTCGGTTATGTGGACTGTCCACCTTCCAGTCAGCGCTATGGCGAAACCGTCCGCATAACCGATGCTCTTCACACCATCTTACCATTACAGTCGGAAGACATTATAAAATATAATATTCCACAAGGTCGGCCCAAACACTGAGCCCTGCGGAACCCCACGCGTGATGTTTTTTCAGACAACCTCTCCCTCCGTCTCATACCCGATCATTCTGTCTTGGAAGTAATTCATTGTAATCCTTACGAGGTATGGAACTATCCCCGTATTCTGCATCTTCATGACAATCATCGCCCATCCCGCCATATTAAAGATATTTTTGACGTCCAGGGTCACGACGGTATTATATGCTCTTAGCGGCTAAGGCTTTCTCCGCCGTCTCCTTTAGAAGAAAAATACCTGGTAAGACATGATAGTAGAGCTTATAAGGAATATATCTCAAGTAGTTATTCATAATCCTATTGTAGTACAATTGCATTTTTGCTTATTACTTTTTGATATTGGTCATTATTTAACTTTATAATCTGTAAACAATAAAAGGCACTTATCTGCAATCTTATTTTAGTTCGCTGTGTAACTTTGTGCGTGTTTGAAAAAGAAATTATATGTGATTTCTACCTCATCCTAGCCTGGGAGGAAAAAGATTATCGTTCATTCATCCATCATATCCGCCTTCGATTTTCCTCCTTACACGCCTACCGCTAGAAATACTAACTACAGCAAACTAATATTCGTGTCTCTGATAATTTGACGTAACTCATATTTATAGGCTCGAAGTTTGTGAAGCCTGCGATTCGTAAATAATATAAAAATATGGTTTTTAAACTCGATTATCTTATTCGTGTTGTTGAGAATTCAACTTACCTTTATTTCCACCAAGAAGGAAGCAGTAATAATTTGGCCTCTTAAAAGATAAAACAAGCAAAAAGTTGATTTTACTTTTTTATCGCCTCTAAAAATTTAATGACTTATTAGTATTCTATATGCAAAATAAGTTCAAAATTTTTGCGAATTTACGAAGTGTGTCTACTTTGTATTCAGGTTAGTTCAAGTTAGGACAAACTTCAGCTTTGCAGATTGAATTCCGGTTAAAAGTACTCTAAAAGGTTTTGAGTACGATAAAAACAACCAAATGGAATACATCAAAAAAGGAAATAGAGTAAGACATAAGTACAAAATTACCTGAAATATAAACAGAATAGAATTTTAAGAAATGTTAAATTTAAAAAGTCGAAAGCCAATTATTTCAAATACTTTAAAAATATACGGATATTTTATGACTACATTTGAAGCACAAATTATTAAAAAACTTCATGTGCTAGATACACAGTACGTTTTCTATGTGTTATTAAATTTGCAAAGAATATTCTCATTATATGGTCATAATTTTCGGTCTATAATTCATTTATGTATTACAATTAATTCATAATTAACATCATCTACTTTGAGGCCCAACTAGAATAAAACAACAAACTTTAAATTAGTAGTTTCCTCTAAAATTTGATAATACTCTACTGTGATCCTGATTACACTGATGTCTTAGTGCTTAAAAGTTTTATAGGAGCTTTTACTCGTTCTTGGTATAAGAAAGAAATACATCAATCTTCGGTTTCTTAACATATTTATTCCATTTCATTTTACAGCGGTAAAACATCTAAAAGGAGTTTTTGAAATAAATGCAATTTTAACGAGTCGAATACAAAATGTAATGAATAATTCTTGTCCTGATTATTTACATAACCATTATATTATTATACCGTGTCTAACAAAACATCACGGATGTGACATGTGAAAATAATCATGCAATTCCATTTAAACCTGCGTCCTAATAATCGACATACCAGGTGTTAATTATTTTATTTTTGTAAAATCCTTAGGACGATTAAAGCATTCGATAAGCTGTCTAAAAATTGCTTATTACAAAAATCTGGACATTTTGGTATATGTGGTAGTTTGTTAATGTGGATCACAGATTTCCTAACACATCGGATGTTTTTCGTTAAAATTAGTGGTATAAGAGTGATAAGAGAAACGTGATCGGTGGAGTCCATCAGAGATCTATCTTAGAATTTCTGTTGTTTATCACATTTAGATCCGATCTGCGACACTATATGAAATCCTGCTGTTCTTTTTACGCAGACGATACAAAGATCAACTGCAACTCACTAAATTAAGCTCTATTATAAAATATTCAAATCGCATTCAAAATCTAGTGAAAGATGGTTACTCCCTTTAATGTTCACTTGGGATACGATACAAGATTAGTTTCATACAATTGCTTTCCTCCAATTCTCAGGACGGCTTCGGAGTTATCACCACACATAATCTTTCTTGGTCTAACCACATTGCTCGGCCGATTCGGATAGTAAACACATATTTGAATTCTACCACTTTAGGCCAAGCTATACAAAACTTATGTTCTTCCAATACTTGAATAGTGTACGGAAGATTTCACTGAGTAGGCTTGGAAAAAAGCATCTGCACACAAATCTGCTACTTCCCTATAGTTATTGAAAATACAGCCATAAGCTTTCGAGTCTAACTGATAGTAAATATACTTGTTCCCTTTCTTGAGTTATTGCTAGCTGCCAAACCTTACTCGAATTCCTTCCTGGTACATGATATAAGTAGTAACAAATGGTTTGAAAACAATCGATCAACAAGGAAGTTTTCATCGTTTCTGCTGCGTCTAAATTTTTTACGTAGTAGCCAGCTAAAAAACACTGCCGTTACGAAAAGTTCTGGGAATATTAAAATTAATTTTTGATAGTAATTATGGCACATCAATAGTATTGTTAATTATTTCATGAAGAAACATTTATGAGAAACATTCTCGCCTACGGCTCATACCAACTATTGAATATTTACGCATCAAATTATTTTGCAGAATACCTATCGCTGGATAAAAACCTTCTAATTTAATGCAATAACTTCGCAAACTTACTTTGTACTGAATCTAAACTATTAATATGCACATTTTAGTGTCGGTCCAAACAAGTGAGGCATATTTGAGTTTCAATCTAACATAACAATAATACAGTATCTTGTGTGTATTTAAATTCGAAAAATCACAGGAATATCTGAATATAAGTCCATACATTTTACTAGATTCAGTGACAATGGCATTTGTATGTACAGTTAATGATAGAGTTTTATCAAATACAACCCCCCAAATGTCGCAGAGTTTTAGGTCTGTGGAGTATGGTACCATTTATGGTATAGTCGTAGGAGATTGTATTCAATTTTCATGTATTAAAACATTATACTACATTTCTGGGTATTTAACGGGCGTTTATATTTAATACACGACTCACTTACTTTATCTAAGTTTTTTTCAATCGAATGCAGTCATCAATGAATTAATTTTAGAAACAATTTTCAAATCATCATCCGCTTACATTAAATAGTTAACATTGTCTAAGCCACCTACAATATCATTGATGAATATAATAAAAAATTGTGGTTCAAGAATAGACCCTTGCGGTACGCCAGAAGTAGCCATGAATTCGTCAAACTTGAAATTATTAAATGCCACGTATTGAGTCCTTTTTGACAGATTGGAATGTAATAGGGATAATAAACTATGAGACAGCCCGATATCGTCAACTTTCCTAAGCAACATAGAATGGTTAAGCCTGTTGATAGCCTTGGAAAAATCCATATAAATTATATCAGTTTGAGTTCGGTCATCTATTGATTCTGATATATATTGAGCCACACAAAGCAAATTCATTATCGTAGAACGCCCTCGCATAAAACCATGCTGGTGAATTGACATTCGGTTATGTACTGCAAGTAGATGAGAGTACATGATGCAAATGAATCTCAAGGACTTTGACAAAGTTGTATATTGATATAATCCGAGAGTTGGAAATATCAGATTTGTCGCTCTTCTTAAAGACTGAACACACTTTAGAACGTTTCCATACTCTGGACTGCTACCATATATCAGAATTAAATTAAAAATAATTGTCGAAGGTGAAGCAAAAATACGCAATCTTTTAATAAAAGCGCGGGCACGCCATGTTGACCGGCCGTCATTTTTATTTATTTTTTTAAAAGCTTTTAGTACATCATCCTCTTTAAATTCCGAAATATGCATTGTTGCATTATTGTTGAAATTGTTATGTGTAAACAAATTATTAGGTGCGAAAGTGTTGCTAAAAAAAAAATCACAAATGCATTGAATATGTTAACAGATTCATGCACTTCATTTCTATTATATCTCATGACATTTTAAATATTTGTCGAACCCCTTCTAGTATTTAAAAATGTCCAGAATTTAGTGAGATTATTCTTTATATTATATACAGTAGCTGTAATATGGTTTCTATACGAGATTTCAAATTTTGGTTTTTCTACTAAAATATTTAAAATCATTATAACAAGTTACGTCACCGTTATTTCTATACTCTCTCAGTTTCCTAGCTTTTCATTTGATATCTTTAATAATAGTAAAAGTAAATCATGGAGGATACCTCTTGAATCTATTAGTTCTGAATTTCGGTACACAAGCTATATGGTATATTTCAGTTAGCAACCAATATTTTTTAGTTAAATATCGGTCACACCCATTTGATGGTATTCTAAACGCAGGGGATTAGTCAGATTTGAGATAAAATAAATCGCTAGCACTTTTTTCGGATTTTCGATCTTGAATAAATCGAAGTAAGACTTGAAATGTTGCACCACAGTAGTGTTATTGCAACTCTGTCATTCAAAGAAAAATTTGTTTAAATCGGTCAGCAAATAAAATTTTTAAATAGGTGTTCCGTTTTCAAATGGGCTACTCTGTGTCTTGTTTCATTTCATAGGTATCAGTTGTAGCTAAAAGTTTTTACCAATATTATAATAATAGGTTTTAAATCATTTTCAATGATATAATGATTTTCAATCTTTTTATTATCTTGCATTACGTAAGAAATACAGCAAGGGGTTACTTTCATTTGTAAATTCATTTCTCTGGCTTCTAGAATTTCTGTGGTGTTTATTTCTTTATTTTATTTATTGTTTAACAGGGCGTCTTTGTAAAATAAACTTGTCTTTGGTAATAATCATGTTTAGTTTCATTTATATATTCCTCCTATACCGGGTGTAACTGGATCATGGTATACCCCCTTTCCTCTTTTAGTTTTGAAGATACTTGATTGAAATACTGCATACATAATAAGCGGCACTTTTTGACGTACAATTGATTTTTTACACTAACTTTCGACTTTTAAATGGAGCACCATATATATTACTGCATTTTTGAATTTTGCATAATTTTCTGAATCCAACGATGCCAAATAAGTGATATTTCTAACATAATTTTTTTAAAATAATATAATTTTTAGTTTTCCATTTAAGTGTGCCATGGCGGTTCCGATTTATTGCAAATGACTCGTGTAATGCTACAAAAATCGAAAATACCATTAAAAATACTAAATTGCGTGATTTATGAGCAAATAAAGTTCACCAAAATTGTTTTTGGGGCAAAACTCAATTTTTTCAAATGGAACCATATCGATACCGTGGTACCATTCATTAGTACTATTAATGGGGAATTTGTTCACATATCGTATTAAAGTGGGCGATAAATACAAATAAAATTACAGCTAAAAGAAAGTAAGAAAATACAATTTTATTCTAATTACCTTGTTACACATAAGGTGGTTTTGGAATACAAAAAATTAACACAAAACATTACAACGGTTGTTGAAAATGTTGTCCATTAACGTCAATGCACTTCTGAACTCGCATAGCTGTTTCTCGAAGAACGTTCGCCAATTGCTGGGTCGTTATGCTATTAATGCTCGTCTTACTCGCCTTTACGGGTTGTAACGGCGGTTGCATAGACAATATTTTTTAAATAACCCCAAACAAAGAAATCAAGGGGCGTTAAATCTGGTGACCTTGGAGGCCACCTCGCAGGACCATTCGTCGAAATTACGTTTTTTCCATATCTCCGTTGAAGGTAATCAATTACTATCCTTGAATTATGGGGAGGAGCGCCATCTTGTTAGAAATACATTCCCTGTCCTAAATCTAAAGGTAACCCATCTAAAATGTCCTTAATCTCATTTTCGAGGAATCTCAAGTACCTGGCACCAGTCAAAGGTCCTTCAAATATTATTGGGCCCATGATTCTACTACCGATTATTCCAAGCCAAACATTGAAACCGAACCGTACTTGAAAGTTATCCTCCCGTAATAAATTTTAATTTTCTTGTGACCAATATCTTGTATTTTGTCGGTTAAATAATCCCTAATTTGTAAACCTAGACTCGTCCGAAAATAAAATCAATCCCAAAAAATTATTGTTTGGCTGCACGTTATTATTATTTTTTTAAAATTATTTATTTAACGTCGGCCTATTTCCGCTACCAAGGGTAATCACCGACGCCAGGGGATAAGCTCATCAGTGTCTGTGTAGGCACTGGGACCCCTAACCTGTAAATTTTGCCGAACCCCCACAGTATGTCGTGGGGTTTTAACGTCCTCACATCGTAGATACACGGAACCTACAGTTTTACATCTGTTTCGAAAGATGGTGACGCGAGCAGATCCGCTCATCCACTATATCTCATCGACTTGCTGTGACCCGGTTTTGAACTCGGACCGTCTGGTTGGAAGAACGCGCCACTGTCCATCTCACCACCAAGCCGACTGGCTGCACGTTATTATACAAAATCCAATTGCAATATTCCATCCTACGTTCGTAATCACTTTCGTACAAATGCTGGCGCAATTGATATTTAAAAGATTTATAGTGGTATTTGTGCAAAATTCGGCTTACTGTTTAGTGACTGATGTCCAATTCAAACCCACTTGCCTTAAAGAAACAGTCTTATCAACTTCTATACGAGCCAAAACCTTAATTTCTATTCCTTTGTCAATAATGAAGTTTTCTTCGGGATCATTGTTGGGCTCTCTTCGGAACATTTGAAAAAATTGAGTTTTGCCCCAAAAACAATTTTGGTGAATTTTATTTGCTCATACATCACGTAATTTAGTGTTTTAATGGCGAAACCGGAAGTGAAAAAAAATCTATTGATGTGAAAAAGTGCCGCTTATTATGTTTGCAGTATATCCTAAATTTCAATCAATTATCTTCAAAACTAAAGGAGAAAAGGGGAGTATACCATGATAGTGTTACACCCGGTATAGCAAATATTGATTTTTTTATGACACAATAGCGATTACCCTGTAATATTTTTGTTATATTAAATTCCACGTTCCTCATTTGTAGGCTTGTTTCCATTAGTGCTTCATAAAAAAATACATGTAAAATATCTGGAATGCATTTGAGATGTGTATAAATAACACGAATAAAAGCACTTTAGCTTTTGGTTCAGAACGGAACGAGTTAAAACAATATTCATAAATTTGTAAAAGTTTTCACGAAATTACAAAGCATTAAGCCGATTTGAAACCGTCCAATCTTCTTAAATTATATTAAAGAAACAAGCTTTTCTGAATTACAAATCCTATACGAGTAACAAACTTATAGCGATTTACAAATTCTCGACAAAATCTCCCAAATTAATGTTGTCAATTTCTCACAAAGACGGTTTTAGAACAAGATCTTAATACTTTAATAAATTTCTTTTGCCCAATCTTGGCATAATACGGAATTACACACCCTCTGATTTTTAACAACTAAAATCCCGATGGTGTGGGGGTTATCGATTTCAATATTTCACAGCATTTCAGAGATTATTCTAAGTGCATTTTAATGCAAATCAGATGTTGTTCACCTAAACCGGAGAAGTTAAACGTTTATGGAATCTTTATGCACGTTCTAGACGACTACACTTTATTATAGTCGCATTGAGTCATGACATTAAAAGTTTTTAGATATAGAGTTCAGGAATATTTTCCAATGTTAGCGATAAGAACGGACGGTAAAGTCCATTTTACATATTCAGCATATGAAAATAGGCGAGGCGCAGGTTCAACTGGAGGTATAGATGGTTTGTAAAATGTTGTGTTCTATCTCCACTCAAAACAAACATCTTTTTGTGGAAAATGAATTGTTCTCAGGGCCGGCAGTCGAAAGGTTTATTGAGGCGTCTGCACGGTCCTTATCCTAAATAGATTCTCTAATTTTCTTCGATTAGCGATAGTATTGATCTATATGATCGTAATCAGGTTAATTTTTAACCTCTCCACAATAAAATTGTGAGAGGTTACTAAAATTGGTTCAAAAACGAAAATTGAGATAACATCAAATCTTTACGTTTTGAGGTCCTAGGAACCCAAAAAAAAGTGGTTTTTGAAAAATGTCTGTGTGTGTGTATGTGTGTATGTGTGTTAGCACGATAGCGCCGAAACAACTGAACGGATTTGAATGAAACTTTGCATATGCATTTATTTAGTGCCCCAGAAGATCTGAAAAGGTTTTGGTTGAGATCGGATAACTTCTAGTGCCGTTTTGACGCAACAGGTTGTTTATTTTATAATTACTTTCAATTTGCAATGGAACCAAAGCAGTTAAAATTCTGATTTCAATGATATATCACACTTCCACCCTTTCGATTTGGTTTCCGTGAAAAAAATTAAAAACAAAGCAAATATGAAGCATAGATCGCATTTCGCGTGACATGATCGCCATTACGTCGTGAAACTCGTCACATCACGTGTCAATTCATGTGTGAGGGTTTCTTCACTGCTCTAGAAGTAGAGCGGATTACGTTTAGTGCTGTTTTTAAATATATATACAGACAAATCGAAGAATTAAACTACAAATATTCCTCTAAAAATCTAGTAAAATTACTGAAATGCTAATGTTTCATTTAACAAAGATAGCCGCGAGCGATCAGATTGTAATGAGCAAATTTTGACGATTGTCATTATCACCGTTTGTCATCCGATAACGTTGGTGTCATGTCAAGTTAATAAGATTTAGGCATATTTGTAACTTTTAGTGACTGCACCAGTGGATTGCCACAAACTTTAAAGGTAGATGTAACAATATCAATATCATATGCTTTCTGTACCTTCGTTGGTGAATTTATTATAGATTATCACTTTACCAATTTTCAGTTTGTTGCTTTACAAATCTGTAGTATTTAGGATAATTAGACTTTCTTAGTCGTTCAAGTGATGTTAAAGTTGTTAATATCCTAATAGTATATTATTCAACGAGCGATAATGTAGGTAATAACTCGCGTATATGAAATTTGCAGCACGAGCCGCAAGCGAGTATTGTAAATTCATTAAGTTGAGGGTTTTTTTAGTGCCCCAGAAGATCTGAAAAGGTTTTGGATGAGGTTGGATTACGTTTAGTGCCGTTTTGTTCACACAATTTAATGCTCTTTTCGGCTTCAAAGATCCACCGAGTGGGGAGGTTCCAGCCGCTTCCAGTAGCTGCTGACTTTTTTTATTTTACATTTTGTGTTTTTGTCGTTCGGTAAAAGATTATAGTAGATCATGCGACAGTAATAAATGTGACGATAAATTAAATATTTTGTTGATTATAATTTCGTTTTCGTATATTTTGCATTATATATCATATTACTGAATTATTTATCTTTAAATTATTATTGTAAATTTTATCCTGTTCGATAATACAATACATAGAGCATTTCTTCAGTCAGATTTACTATAAGACCATTTATTACTGCACGATTCATGCCTATCTTGGCAGTTCTTGCCGAACTAGCTTCGCTCGACCGTCGGGTATATGCTCGAAACAAAAATATGTCACTTTTAATCCATATAAAACAATATACTATTATGTAGCTGAATATAAATTTTGACACATGATTTTAAAAAACCATGGCAACAAAAAAGGACAAAATAATATTTTTCACAAATAAAATAACAGTGCAATAGCAAATGAAAACACAGAGTTTAGGATGTTTTAAGTATTTTATATGGAATTCACAAAACAATAAAGCATGTTAATTATCATTAATAATTCAATTATTTACCGAATAAATATGTTTAATATGCTTTAGTTGACTAGTTTATTGAATATTTCTAAAGCTGCATAGCCTTAAAATCCCACAACGTTGTGAATTGTATCTATCTGAAAATAAACAATGCATAATCATGGACATAAACTGTAAAATATCTAGATATCGGCGAAAATACATCGGATATATTCTTTCGATATTTCTACTTAAATTCAAGTATACGTGAGCGGACGTGAGATATGTTTATGCAAGATATAACATAAGCAGTAGCATTAAATTTTATTATATAAAGTAAAAGTACACTAGAACATGATTGAATGGGTCTTTTGGGATACCAATGCGTCGTGGGATATTTTCATAAAGTTATCCCACTTCAGTGACTCCTAAAGAAAATATGAAAATCGTCTTCGCTTCTTTATAATCAATATTACTCTTTTTATAAGGTTTTCACGTTATCTATTGCATCCTTCTTGCCTTTTTTTATAAGGAAAGTAATATATTTTATCAAAGCGGAAAGCGTTTCCTTAAGCAATATGAATTTTTAATTAAACCTACCACTAACGGTGTTTCCATTGACATTATTTAGTCATTAGTCAATGTACACATTACAACTATCAAAAGCTTTACAATTAAAGTTTGGTAAAGTCATTAAAACATTATAATAAAAAACCTTTTATTTGTTACAGCAAGAAATTCTGATCCGTATAATGATTAGTTACTTAACTTTATTAAATAATTTACCATTTAGTAGAATGCAGGTTTTCACGGCCGTTGTCTAATAAAGAACACCAGAGAGATAGCAGATTTGGATACACGGATAGGTCGGCGATAGCAGAACATGTCCATAATAACGAGTACCATAAAATCGACTACGAGGACGTCAATATATTAGACAGGAATACGCGTTATTATCCGCGAATCATTAGGGAATCACTGAAAATTATGAAAAACATGAACAATTTTAACAGAGAGAATGAGTAGAGGGGGTGGCTAATGGCAAAAAATTTTTAGAGTCTCTTGGTTCTCGTATACACACTAAATTCCAATGTAATTTTATACTCCCTTTAATAATAGGATGGGGATGGCAATTAGGCAATTTTTTTTACGACGTTTCGTTCTTGTATACATACTAAATCACATTTTAATTTTTTTTACTCTCTTTCATAATAGTGTGGGGATGGTATTGGGGTGATAGTGAGGGTGGTTGATGCCAAAACAAATTTTGAGACTTTTCGTTCATGTCCTAAATTGCTTACTTTGCATATTTACCCTTATTTACCCCCGAACACTTCAACGGAATTAGATCAAAATATAATCTAGTTCCAGATTTCGCTATAATACATAAGTGCACCAAATTTCAAGTCAATATCATAAATGGTTCCAGAGTAAACGTGCGCACAAAAAAAAGTTACAAACCGACAGACAGAAACTTTTTTGCTCAAATTTAAAATCTCGATGTTTCATGACATTTTAAGCCTATTTCAACAACAAAAAATTATTTTTTTTGCGTTACTATACTCCACTGGACGTGGAAGTAATTATCTAAAGTTGGATCTAAGTTTTCTTAAATGTATATTTTATTAATGTATATAGCATTAGACTTAAACGTTAATCCTAAGGAAATGAAATGAAAACAAGTCTTTGAATTTAACAATGTTTAAAACACTTCTTTTATTACTACCGTATTCTCTCTAACAACGAATTAAGTTCAGGATAGCTCCTGAATTATAAATACATATAAAACATAAAATATGTTGAAATTATTCTGATCATTGCAAGATAGAGGAACAGTCAAATTTGCATGTACTCATAAGATAATTGTTTGGACTCAGTGGAGTCTGAAACTTTATAATTCTCAAAATATAAATATTATGTAAAAAATAAGCGTAGTAGTAAGAAACGAGATATCTGACTTCCTCCACTACTTTGAGAACGCTTAATAATAAATAAATAATAAATCACACGAATTAGACAACCCCCAATTCCAGAAGCCAGAGGCTTGTACGGAAGGGGGTTACACATTGAAGAAACCCGGACATACAACAATTCCCTCTGGCAGTGCCGGAGGCAGGATTCGAACCCGGTGGTGCGATGTCCGTGTGATTAATCGCGATTGCCACCTCGCGCCTTAACCCATTTGACTATCGGTTAACATAATTTTTTATTCAAAGGATTCTGATGAATTCAGAATTAGGACTAGTTCTTACTAAAACCGGATAACAGAAAATTTGTTCGTGCATTGGGGAGGAGTTATTTTGCCTGAAGGAGTGATGCATGGCTCAAAGATGATGCCAGGTTTTATTTATCTGCACCTGGTGAGTTTGATTCACCTTCTTATTGCATCGTCGTAAAAAATAATGCAAACAATAAAAAATCTGTGCTTCTCAAACCAACCAAAACAAATTATAGTGAAACTTCTAATATACAGATTTCGATAGATATAATATTTAAAATGTATGCAGGCCAGCGAAATGCTAATGTTACTGGTACAAGACTAATAAAAGATGGCATGTTTATAAATAGTGCAGACAAAATTTCTTTAATAAGTTAAAGGAATATATGGAAAAACGGTACGCAGTTGTCGCATTATTGAGGTACGTATTTTAGTGCATAATGTTGAATCAGACATATTTTATTTGAATATGTAACTTTCGGAAATTCCAAAAGTTGAACCTGGGAGCCAGACATGACCACTAAAATTTCTGTCAAAGGTATTGCTGAAATTGTCAAGATATCTAGTCGATAGCCGCGTTGGTTAAGGCGCGAGATGCCAATCACGATTAATGGAACGGTTATTGCACTGCCGGGTTCGAGCCCCAGGTCTGGCACTGGCACTGTCGGAGGATATGGTTGTATGTCCACGTTTCTCAATGTGTAACTCCCTTCTGCACAATCTTCTGGCTTCTGGAATTGGGGGTTGTCTAATTTCTGTGATGTTTATTATTATTTATTTATCTGAAATATGTATTACATGAACAGCAAAAAGCCCTTTAAATGTCCGATGTCAAATTAAAATTCGAATATAATAAAAACCATGACTTCTACGATCACCCCCGCTATATTCCCTACTTCACCCCTCCCCCTGCACCTATTGGCAAACAGACAAAAAAAGAAGCTAGTAAGAGAGCCTAATAGTAATTATAACTATTACCACTTCTCTTATATTTACTGTACTGTTGTTTATTTATTATTTGTAAAATTATAAATAATACCTTAGGCCAGATTTCTCCCGGATTAAATGTAACTGTAAACTAAAATTATTATAATTAATGTAATAAAGACGATTTTTATTTTTATTATTATTATATAAATCGTTAAATAGTGTCATAAAAAATTTATTTATTTAATTGAAAAATAATAAATAATTTACTATGCGCTAATTTTCATTTATTAATTTTTTTGACTAACTGAACAGAGGAGAAAATAAACATTAATTTAAGGTCAACATCGTTAAATTTATATCTATATTTGAATTATATATTCTCATAAACTGAATAGTTATGTACAAAGTATTTCATGATAAACATCGGTAGTAATTTTAAATATGTCTTTAGTCGGTAATTGAATAGAAAGAAAAAAAAAAGAAAAAGTAAACCTTATTTCCTCTTAAAGTCGACGTTTCAACAATTTGTCTTCTTCGGGACTAATGAGGTGATAAATTATTAGTCATTAAAATCAGATATAATATCATCGTTACTGGTTTAACATAAAAAACATAAATATACAGGGTGTCTCACCGGGAACTGAATCGATCGATATAGAGAAAAGTAAGCATCAGAAAATTTTGAAAATTTGGATAATTACTAATGACGGTGTGGCCAATCCAACTAAAATAATTACAAGCATCTGGCACTTCCGCTTATACCGGAAGTCGATACCAACTTGCTTATTTCAAATGGAACACCCTATATATTTTAGGGTTTTCGAAAAGGGCATAGAGTCGAAAATATGTAACATATCCTATACCTAAACCTAGCCGTTTCAGAGATATTTGACATTTTATAGAAAATTTGACAGGTGCAATGGTTTACAAGAACCGTTATAACTTTCTTCGTGTAAAAGATTCTCATTTGCTTCTTGTCACATAAAAAGAACACAAGGAGAACTACGTTCTACAACTGAACTAAATTCAATAATATCATACCAAGTGTTCCGTTTCTCGTGTTACATTTTGTCAACTTCAAACCGCGAAAACTTGTTTGGGTCAAATGGAACACCCATTTTTTTATCTCAAGTTGTATAAAATTGAATTCCCTTTTTTCTGATATTAGCATTGTGGGGGTTAAAGTTACAACTTTTTGAAATATTTGCGATTTTATTAGAAGTTCATGAATTGTTGTAATCATTTCATCAAAATAGCCATGATTAGAAACAATCAGTCATTAGCTTATATCAAAAAATGCCAGCATGTTTAAATTATACCAACGAAAACTTTTTAAATTTGTTTATTATTTATGGAGAATGTGATAAATTAATATCAAGAACCTGCAGCACATTTGCTACACGATATCCACAAAAACGCAAAATAACACTAACACTGTAACATGCGTATTAATAGAATTGAAGATATGGCATGAACTAAAATAGCAGAGATAAGATCAATTTAAAATATGATTTCATTTCAATTTAATAATTGCTCAAAATTCCGCCCTCGAACTTCGACACATTTTTCGCACCTTCGGATTAGTTCCTCATGGGTAGCTCTTCTAATTGAATCCTGTGATATGTTTTGAAATGCATTTCTTACTCTTTGCATACAATCTTCAATGGTTGTTAATGGACTCTCATAAACTTTATTTTTAATAGTTCCCCAAATGAAATAATCCAGAACTGATAAATTGGGAGAGCGAGGAGGCCATAAGTAGGGTCCATTTTGGCAACCCATTGATCATAAAAAATTTCTTGTAAATAATTATTAATTAAATATGCGTTATGTGGGGGAGCACCATCGTGCTGATAAAAGATGTTTCTATGTTCGGCGAGAGGTAAATTTTCTAAATAGTTGTTATTAAAATTTTGTAAGATATTCAGATATGTTTCACCTAAAAAAAAAAAAAACAAAAATTTACATATACATATTAGCAGAAGAGAAAATTTAATTTACCGTTTAAATTTTCCTGATAAAATTGTAATGCCACCACTCAATCGTCTCTTATGGCACAGTAAACATTGAACTGCCAACTTTCCTGAAAGTTTCGCTCTCTGAACATATGAGGATTTGAGTCACTCCAATAATGCGAATAGTGTCTACTAAAAAGTCCATTTTTAGTAAATTTTGCTTCATCTGTCCATATAATATTTCCCAAATAAGAATTGTGACCCTCAGACCTTATTAGAATAAATTCTGTCTTCTTAGGAAATCTGTTTCTTTTAATCCTTGAACCATATGGAATGAAAACGGGTGAAACTTATGTTTTAATAAGATTCTGTTAATTGAATCCTTTCATAATACCGATTCCAGAGCAGATTGACTATTTCAATGTTTTCGTCATCAACAATAGGCTTTCTTCTTTGCATTTTTGCCTTGACAGAGCCATAATTTTTAAAATTTTCCAGTATGCGTTTTACAGTGTAAACAAGTTTTCGCGGTTTGAAGTTGACAAAATGTAACACGAAAAACGGAACACTTGGTATGACATTATTGAATTTATATCAGTTGCAGAACGTAGTTCTCCTTGTGATCTTTTTATGTGACATGAAGTAAATGAGGATCTTTTACACGAAGAAAGTTATAACGGTTCTTACAAACCGTTGCACCTGAAAAATTTTCTATAAAATGTCAAATATCTCTGAAACGGCTATGTTTAGGTATAGGATATGCTACATATTTTCGACTGAGAATTTTATGCTCTTTTCTAAAACCCTAAAATATATAGGGTGTTCCATTTGAAATAAGCAAGTTGGTACCGACTTCCGGTATAAGCGGAAGTGCCAGTTGCTTGTAATTATTTTAGTTGGATTGGCCACACCAACATTAGTAATTATCCAAATTTTGAAAATTTTCTGATGCGTACTTTTCTCTATATCGATCGATTCAGTTCCGGGTGAGACACTCTGTATATCCAATAGCAAAACTTAGTCCATGAATTTTTTCTCCAATATATTATTACTTTGATTATTTGAAATATTCTCATTGGTAACAATATATTATTTTAATAATTTACTTAAACAATTCTACATGCATATATTTTCATATTCATGATTTAAAGCAATCTTTTAACTTGATAGATTAAGGATTTAATATGGTTTGCAAACTATGTCAATTTTCAAGGAATTATGAGCTCTAGATCTCTAGAGAGGAGTAATAATAAATTTCGTTATAACCAGCGTTATATAACATGCTAATATTTGCCTGTTTTGTAACGGTCCACTCAAAGATCTTTTCTATTTTACAAGTAGATGAAACTTCCCGACCACAACAATAAACAGGCAGTATGAAATTATTTTAAGGACGTACATGTCTTAGACTTTATTTTTATCAATAATTTGCAAAATTCAAGCGGGAGATTATATTTTACGACGAATATTTCAGACGCAAACGAGCGATCTACTCAGCCCAACCAATTTGCAACTGAGCACTCCGTGATTCAGAGGAAATATTGCTTCCCGTACCGCCATATGGAACATAAAAATGCTTTTTCTGAATTTTATTATCATAATCTGCGTATTTCCTCTACTCTAAAACAATGCCACGATATAAAAGTAAAGAAATTTAAAACAATATTGACAAGAATAAGTGTATCCTGATTCTTTCATGATTTTACGAAATACGCTGAAGGGAGACCTGTTAATTTCCTCGGACTAGTCGGTACTGGTTTTTTATTAACAAAATTGTATTGTTTCTGCAAAATATATTTTAATCCCCGAGAATCTAGTTTCGTATTATTACATTATTTATTATACCACTGTTACCTGTTTTATTTCTTTCAGATCGTTGATTTTGGTTTATAGTTTCATCAAACATCGTTTATATACGAATCCACCTTGTATGAAAATTGTGCAAGTTAGAAACTTTTTTATTAAATTTGTATTTACTGACTACGTCTCCAGTGAATGTGTTTAAATTTCTTGACAAAAAAGCAAAATGTGAAAGTAAAATATAATATATTCAAAAAAGAGAGAGCAAACATTGTGGACGAGTTGAAAGTCAGCAGTTGTAGAGTTTTGTCAACATTTCAAAAAGCTTTCGCGATGGTGGGAAAGTTGCGGTAAAGTAACAGAAAAGTTTGAGTTGAATTTCAGATTTCTATTGACAAATTTTCCAGTACGCCAACAAAAGCATGTGTTGAAAATGTTCTTTTTACTATTTTATGTTAATAACAATGTACAGGGTATACATGGTATATCAAAATGACAAGCCATTATAAAAACATAACTCCAACTGTTATAAAAATTATATAAAACAGTGTCATTAAATAAAATGTAAATATACAAGAAACTCGTTACATATCTATAAGCTACGATCTTTCCTTTTCAATTTATATCTTTGAATAATTATACTACTAGTAAAAAATCATGAACCATGCCAAGTACCTGAGAGACCTAAAACATCGAGTGACACTTTGACTGCGGTTTCCGAAAACAACTCAAATCCTATAGTAGGGGAGCCCTCGACCAGGATTTTTGATCTTATCGCTGTATGAAAATTTCAATGATTTTTCAATAGTTTATATTATTATAATAATAATAATATGTTTATTTGCCATAAAAATACAAATACAAAATTGGATGGAATCTGCAATAGGTTCTTGATGAACAATATTCAATAGAATAATTATAAATATTCAAAAGAATAGTTTCAATACGCACTTGGTTTATTGTTTCATTAGTTTTGTTTAGATTTCTCGGACATATGTTTCGGCCTTGCGACCACTATCAAAGAGTCTTAAAAACTGACCTGAAAGTGGTGGTTCACAGTATATATCTTACAAATCCTCTACCCACCTAGAGGGGGATAATAACTTGATTTATTATTTCTTAAAATTTAACAATACAGACCTAAACTACGAACTTAATTTTAATTTTATTTCTGTCTAGTACAGGATTGTTCGTAAATTCTCTTTGTGTATTTGTAACGTTTTAGGGCCTTCTTAATTTCTAAAATTTCAATCATGTCTAGGATTTTCCTAACGTTACAAATACACAAACAGAATTTATGAACAATCCTGTACTATACACTACATACAGAGAGTACCACAAAAGTTCAAACAGATAAAGTTTTGTAATTTTATTATTCACTTGTTAGTAAAGACGCATAATTATTAATTTTTATTTTATTAATAACTACAAGTTTAATATCACTAGGTTTTGTAAGTATGCCATTATTTTTAGCTTCCCTTTAAGAGTTCTTTAAGTCTAATACTTTATACATTTCAATTCTGGCTGTTTCTGATGGAAGTTTCTCAATATATTTCTTAATTTTTTTTTAATTTAATTTGCCTCTTAATGTTTCAGGTATAAAGTTAAATACTTTAGGTGCCAAGAATATATGGGATCGTTGCCCTATTGTTTTGTATATTTGTTTAGCATGCATTAGTTTACTTATATGTCTAGAGTTATAATCATTCTTTTTACTTTCAGAGTATTGCATAATGGATAGGCTAACGAAAAACAACTGACGTGGATCCAATATCGATGTGTCCTTGTATAAAGAATCAGTAGGATAGGTAGTTTCTTTGTTGTAGATTATTTTAATTATTCTTTTTTGAGTTACTTCTAATTTGCTTAAATGTACATTCATTACATCTCCCCACCCTATTATATTATACCTGGGTCTACAAGTGTCATATATATTATCTTTAAATGTTTAATATCCAATACCTGCTTTAGAAATTTAAAAAGATGAATATGTATTCTTAACTTTTTTGGTGACGTGATTTATTTATCTATCTCACCTTAAGTGACAATCGATAATTAATCCTAGGTATTTATTGTGTAATTGGGGTGATATGGAAAACATATTTTGCTGGTCATCTTTTATTTATAGAGATTGGTAGTGTGGTAGAAAGGAAATGTATGAGGTATGCAACCACTTTTGTGCGCTTGTATTGAAAATGGTCCCTGTTGCATACGACAGCTGTTTTTTTTTTGGGGAGAGCATAGGGTTGCAAGTCAGGAGTGTGGATATGAGAGGGCGCCACTTGGTTGTTAAAAGTTACTCCCAATTCTGCCCAACCAAGAAGCAAAATGGTTTCGACTATATTTTACTATTAAATTGAAATTTATAGATTGATTAAACGATTAATGATTATTTATCTAAGAGAAAACTATGCTGGTACCATTATCAACTCATAAGATAAGTTTACCAGAGGCGATGCAAGTATTGAAAGTAAACGTTAGACAAAAAGACATTTATTATCTGCACAAGATATATATACAGGTTGGAGAGTTTCAGTAAGATGTTATATATTTAAAGTGATGAACCTAAGTTTTTAAAAAAACAAAAAGTGAACAGTACATGTAGACTTGGAAGTGATGTGCATCCAACAGTATTGTCTGTCTACAATGTAAAATGATAACTAGCGTTGCATGATCATGCGCTGCCTTACAGGCTTATATAAGAAATATATGACAAATTTATGAAAGTTGTGTTAAACATGCATGATTAAATTTAGACGTTACACAGATTGAAGATCTTAAAAAAAATTAAAAAGATAAAGTAAACCTGCTCCAACAAAACAGCTCCACCTGACTGGACAGCTCAATCACTGCATTCCAGAATATCTGACTTGGGACGTCTGAGTAAGGCTGCCATGACGATGGTCTCTAGACTTGTGGCTGGTACTCCACTGACACGACTTGATTTCATATCTGATAGCTGGTACGGGCATCTCAGCATAGGCAAATACAGGTTTAGGTACATCGGCAGGCAAGGGTGCATTGCAGGTCACAAAAATTATATAGCCAAAAAACAATCAATCCAAGATAATGGCCAGTCCCAAACACTCCCTATAAGTAGGGTAACACGTGAACTTCATAAAAAAATAACCCAAAAAACAGGAGGCTTCTCCTTGACAAAAACGGAAGTAATTCTTCGTGCAACAGCTGAGAGAGCTTCCACACAACGGCAATGCAAAATTTTTCAATCAAAATCTCTAAACTAAATTGGCTAAAGCCCATCAAAACGAGAAAATTGCTTCCTTCCACGTGCACAGGTAAGGAGAGAAGGACCGTCATTTTTACCTTCCAAATTTTGACGACTCACTCAGTGCTGCCAACTTTGACTAAAACACTTCCCGTTGCCAACCATGGAATTATAGGGAAATATATTTACATAAAATAGAAAACAACCTCTATTGTTCAAAAATTTCATGAAAGTTTCAAAATAAATAATCTGAAAATGAAATAATTCTTTGAAAATTCTCTGTGGATTAATTTTATGACTCCATGGGAAATGCAATATTAAGTACACTTGTGTGTGCCCTGGTTACATACCCTTGGCACCACATGTAGTATTTAAAAATGCTACAGGTAAAAGGTAAATATACGGTCTTTTCAAAGTTCAACGAAAGAAGTTTATTATCAAACCATTGTTTTATATCTTTGAAGTTGTTTTGTACATTTTCCCTTAAGTTGCTTCATGTGTCACTCTCATAGAAAATGACAGTGTCGTCAGCAGAACTAATGATGGTACCTTCTATGTTAATTTCGAACAGATTATTTAAATAGATAATAAACAGAATTGGATCTAGTATGGTTCCTTGCGTTACACCATATTCAATTGTTACAAAATTGCCTCTGTGATCATTTATTTCTACACATTGTTTCCTATTTGTTAGGTAACTATGCATTAGTTTAAGTGCTGCACCTCTAATCCCGATATCATCTAAGTTTTGTGGTAATAACGTATGACTTATTGTATCGAAAGCCTTCGCTAAGTCTAAAAATAAACAAAGCGAAGGTTTCTAATTATCAACAGCTTCGTAAATTTCTTTGGTAAGTAAAGCAATCGCATGTTCTGTCAATTTCCTCTCCCTAAACCCAAATTGTTGGGCTGACAAAATATTGTGATTATGTAGGAATTTTACGATTCTGGATAATGCCATTTCGAAAATTTTCGCTATATTTGTTATCAACGATATAGGCATATAATTTAAAGAATTAAATTTATCTCCTGTTTTATAAATTGGTTTTACAATACACTTTAATAATTTCTAGAAATACACCCGAATTAAGAGATTTGTTTACAAAATATATTAGGGGCATAACAATATATTGCCCTGCTTCTTTAATGGTTGCGGATTTAATTTTATCAAACCCTGGAGCTTTTTTATTTTTCAGTCGTAATATATATTCTTTTATTTCGAGATCGATGCAAGGATGAAGAAATGTTGAATGTAAATTCACTCTCTTAGGGGCGAGCGTGGGTGCGTCTTTACTATGTACATACTTCGATATATGGTGTAAAGCAACGTAAGGCGTGGTTAGTAGTTGGATGGGTGACCGTTCCAGCTATTATAACACTTCCTTACTGTATTAAAAAAAATCGTTACGATACTCAAATTAACTAAAATAGACAATTTTTCTAAAATAATTCTGGAAAAATGCAAACATAGCCGATAATTCTCAATTAACGTATATTCATCGTGAAACAACACCAAACACCCAAATTCGCCCTTTCGGAACTCAAAGTCATTCAAAAAACCACCTTAAAAATATCAGCCCCATAAAATCTTGAACCTCATCAAAATCACCTTTTATACCCATACCCACGATATTTTATCTCGATTCGTTACCATTCCGTAACCAGATTTTACGTTTTTAATTTCAGCACTTTTCGACCACCCCCGTCTACCTCAACTTACTCTCCGTACTTCTCGATACCACACTCCCATCAAATTCGTAAAAGTATACCACCCGCTTCTACTTTGAATTTTCTTACTTTTCAGTCATCCCTCGTATATCACATTCCATATCGGCATTATCTTTAACCACGTTACTTTATCATCTTATTTCCAGACACAGCCCGCCTATCGTACCTTTTTAATAACTTCGTAAACATCGGACCTTCGTTTCGACTTTACGGGGTCAATTCGAAAACATTTAATTTAATAATTTTAATTTATACCAAAAAATTCCCCTTCTCAAGACCGATTTTCTTATATGACTTTTATTTCAAAATTTTAAACTTTAGCAAGAGGTTGCGCAATGTTGTGCAATCTTACGCAATCGAGCCGATCCAGACTACACGGTGCCGTATCCAGCTCTTTTAAAACGGGATGCTGGACTACAGGGGGTGCGCCAAACGCAACATTTCTGAAAGTATAAATAGCCGCTCCACGAGCTCAAAGCAAGTTAGTTTCTTGTAAAATATTATTTTAAATTTTTAATTAAAATAAAAATTAAACCCGCCTTCGTGCTAAATTAAATTATATACATTTTTCCAGAATTAAAATAAATAAATTAAAAATAATTAAATAACTTTCAAGTCGAAATTTTGTGTCAAAAAGTTACCTCCAAACTACTATTGTGAAAAAATAAATAAATTACATTCGAAACTCTTTTCACGTACTTAAATAAATTTTCAAATGTGCTTTTAGAGGGCGGAATATTAAACATAATATTTTTAGTCGCAAACTCCTCTATAAATCCTTATTTTATTATAAGGAAAGTAACCAGACTGCAACCAAAGTTACAAATCTGGCGCGTTAAGTGTAATAATTGCATATTACCATCAAAACGCTAATGCTTCGATTGCAACAAACACCAGCCGAAAGACTGATCCTACTTAAAGGAGCTCCCTTGCCAATCGTCACACACCACTTGCAGACTGCAGTTTCGAGCTGTTGGCTCTCGTCAGTGCAAGGTAGGTATGCGACGACCGACATGAGAATCCTTTGACTATAGTACATCCCGGTATTTTCGCAATAGCGACATGTAAAACAGCCAGCAGGCGCCATCTAGCGGTCCAGTGTCTGTTGCAATCGAAAAATAAATAGCCTGACTTGGCTTAGCATAGTTCAAATGTGCTTTTAGAGGGCGGAATATTAAACATAATATTTTTAGTCGCAAACTGGCAAGGGAGCTCCTTTAAGTAGGATCAGTCTTTCGGCTGGTGTTTGTTGCAATCGAAGCATTAGCGTTTTGATGGTAATATGCAATTATTAGACTTAACGCGCCAGATTTGTAACTTTGGTTGCAATCTGGTTACTTTCCTTATAGTAAAATAAGGATTTATAGAGGAGTTTGCGACAAAAAATATTATGTTTAAATAAATTTTGTAAATTGTTTTAAAAGCAAGTGTCGTTATTTTAATACACAGAGTGTAATCTCTCCCCGAACTTCGAATTTTTTAAGAAATAAAGTGCACACACGGCCTCAAGAGTCACAGCTTCAATTTTATTTGAAACATTTTTAATTTTTTCAAAACCTGAGAGGCGAGTGCGTGTTCACAACGAAGACCGCGTCCTCGCCTCACACATCTTCCAGCGGTTTGTAAATCAGTGTATGCTCGGAAGCTATACAACCTTAGGCGAGGGTTGTATAGGGGATATACCATCCTTCGGAGAGGATGTAAAGCCGTCGGTTCTTTGTCTATTAAATGTTAGGCAAGTAAAAGATCCCTACACTTCTTAAGAGAAGAGGTTTGGCAAAATTCCTGGTTTGGGGCAGCTCGTCTACATTCGTCGGTGTTAAGCCTCAGTAGCGGAAATAGGCGGACGTTAAATAAATGTAAAAAAAAATTGACTCTCTTGTTTCATTGTAGTTTTCATTTTTTTTTATTTTACTGTCAGGTATATTTCCTATATAGAGACCTCATAAGCCCTCCATCTTTTATTTTGTATTTGCCAGGTGGAAATAGAGCAGTACACATAGGGCTCCTTGTACCGACTGCTCTCATATGTGGCCCAATATGTGGCACATGAGGTATAAAGTGCAAATGGAGTACTGTGTACTGGACTTTCCTATCTTTAATAGTTTTGCTCACCTAAGATATATTCGCTAAGCTACGCTATGCTGATGAGGAGCAATAACTCCGAAACACGTGTCCGTAGCTGCATTGTTGTTTCTTTTTGAGGAATAAGGTACTAACCCACTTTCATTAAAAATTATACATTTATTTTAATCTATCTAAGCAATAAAATCCTATATACTATACATTTAATAAAATTATTTTATTTTTCTTATACAATATTACGCTTTATTAAAAATATTTTTTTTTGTCTTACTGTGACTTGTTTTGTAAGTTTTCGATTATTATGACTTGTGTGATAGTGGTTGTTAAATATTTCTTTTGCTGATAAATTTCCAGTGTTTCATATTTTAAATTATTTTTCATATAGTAAACAACACGCCCACCTCTGCCGCTACGATTATTCCTTTCCGAATAATTATACTAAGAAATGATGAACCGAGCCAAGTCTCTGAGAAGGCGGCTTCCGAAAAATTAAACAATTGACACAGTAATACAGGGTGTCTCACCGGGAACTGAATCGATCGATATAGAGAAAAGTACGCATTAAAAAATTTTGAAAATTTAGATAATTACTAATGTCGGTGTGGCCAATCCAACTAAAATAACTACAAGCAGCTAGCACTTCCGCTTATACCGGAAATCGATACCAACTTGCTTATTTCAAATAGAACAACCTATATATTTCAGAGTTTTCGAAAAGAGAATACAATTCTGAGTCGATAACATGTAGCATATCCTATACCTAAATCTAGCCGTTTCAGAGATATTTGACATTTTATAGAAAATTTGACAGGCACAACGGTTTGCAAGAACCGTTATAACTTTCCTCATTTGCTTCTTGTCACATAAAAAGTACACAAGGGGAACTATGTTCTGCAACTGAAATAAATTCAATAATGTCATTCCAAGTGTCCGTTTTTCGCGTTACATTTTGTCAACTTCAAACCGCGAAAACTTGTTTAGGTCAAATAGAACACCCTTTTTTTGCGACAAGTTGCGTAAAATTGATTTCCCTTTTTTCTGATATTAGCATTGTGGGGGATAAAGTTACAACTTTTTTAAATATTTGCGATTTTATTAGAAATTCATGAATTGTTGTAATCATTTCATCAAAATAGCCATGATTAGAAACAATCAGTCATTATCTTATGTCAAAAAATGCCAGTACGTTTGAATTATACAAACGAAAACTTTTTAAATTTGTTTATTATTTATGGAGTGTGATAAAGTAAAATCAAGAACTTTCAGCACATTTGCTACCACAAAAACGCAAAATAACACTAACACTGTAACATGCATATTAATCGAATTGAAGATATGGCATGAACTAAAATAGCAGAGATAAGATCAATTTAAAATATGATTTCATATTAATTTAATATTTTCTCAAAATTCCGCCTTCGTACCTCGACACATTTTTCGCATCTTCGGATTAGTTCCTCATGGTTATTGGCAATCCATTGATCATAAAAAATTTCTAATAAATAATTATTAATTAAATATGCGTTATGTGGGAGAGGACCGTCGTGCTGATAAAAAATGTTTCTATGTTCGGCGAAGGGTAAATTTTCTAAATAGTTGTTATTCAAATTTTGTAAGATATTCAGATATCTTTCACCTAAAAAAAAAAACAAAAATTTACCTATACATATTAGCAGAAGAGACAATTTAATTTACCGTTTAAATTTTCCTGATAAAATTGTAATGCCACCACTATATCGTTTCTTATGGCACAGTAAACATTGAACTGCCAACTTTCCTGAAAGTTTCGCTCTCTGAACATATGAGGATTTGAGTAACTCCAATAATGCGAATTGTGTCTATTAAAAAGTCCATTTTTAGTAAATTTTGCTTCATCTGTCCATATAATATTTCCCAAATGAGAGTCGTGACCCTCAGACCTTATTAGAATAAACTCACAAAAATTCTGTCTTCTTAGGAAATCTGTTTCTTTTAATCCTTGAACCATATGGAATGAAAACGGGTGAAACTTTAATAAGATTCTGTGAATTGAATCCTTGCATAGTCCCGATTCCAGAGCAGCTTGTCTTAATGATATCCTTGGAAATGCATGAATATATCCCAGAATGACTATTTCAATGTTTTCGTCATCAACAATAGGCTTTCTTTTTGAATTTTTGCCTTGATAGAGCCATAATTTTAAAAATTTTCCAGTATGCGTTTTACAGTGTTTGGTGACGGTTTCCGTTTTTCTGGATATCGAGTAGAAACGTGATGCAAGTTCTTGATATTGCTTTATCACATTCTCCGTAAATAATAAACAAATTTAAAAAGTCTTCGTGGGTGTAATTTAAACGTGCTGGCATTTTTTGGCATAAGATAATGACTGATTGTTTCTAATCATGGCTATTTTGATGAAACGATTACAACAATTCATGAACTTCTAATAAAATCGCAAATGTTTCAAAAAGTTGTAACTTTAACCTCCGCAATGCTAATACCAGAAAAAAGGGAATTCAATTCCATTTGACCTATCAAGTTTTCGCGGTTTGAAGTTGACAAAATGTAACGCGAAAAACGGAACACTTGGCATGATATTATTGAATTTATTTCAGTAATAGAACGTAGTTCTCCTTGTGTTCTTTTTATGTGACAAGAAGCAAATGAGGATCCTTTACGCGAAGAAAGTTATAACGGTTCTTGCAAATCATTGCACCTGTCAAATTTTCTATAAAATGTCAAATATCTCTGAAACGGCTAGGTTTAGGTATAGGATAGGCTACATATTTTCGACTCAGAATTTTAGCTGTATTCGAAACCCCTAAAATATATAGGGTATTCCATTTGAAATAAGCAAGTTGGTATCGACTTCCGGTATAAGCGGAAGTGTCAGCTGCTTGTAATTATTTTAGTTGGATTGGCCACACTGACATTAGTAACTACCTAAATTTTCAAAATTTTCTGATGCGTACTTTTCTCTATACCGATCGATTCAATTCCCGGTGAGACACCCTGTATACACTTGAAATGTCGAAAAACAAATTTAAAGTAATCTACTGCATGAAAATAAATGAGGTTTTAGATACTTTTTTACTACTCTATCATTACTTTATAAGTAAATTAAGTAAATTTTTGGAACAAAATTATCACGTTGTTATTCTCTTAGTTATATTAACAAACCATCGGTGAAAAACTACCCTCAAAATTAAATCCACGAGTTTGTTTGAAAATTTCCATAAATTAATTTTAAAATAATTATATATAATTACCAAAAGGGAACAGCTCTTCTCAACTGTTTTAATTACAATTAAAAAGAGGAATTTGAATAAATTGGGATGCCCAATTATTAAAACGAAACTCAAACCTCTTTGAGGAGCTGTTGAGTTTTCTGCATTTCACCATTATATATTCCAGTTCTAGCGACCAATGCGAATGAGCTTCTCTAAATAGTTGATATAAAAGCCTGCAAACATTTCTTTTGGTATATTTCGCTACAACGTGCAACATACTAATCAGCTTTCCGTTCGTCCATTCAGTACCGGAAACACCGTTAACTACGAAAACGTTTGTGTTTTATTTTATTCAGCTGACTAGAAATTCAATTAGGTATTTATCTATGCATGAAGTTTCGGAAGCAAAGGACTCGTTTTCATTATGAAAGAGTATTTAAATTGTATGACAATATAGATACTTTAAACTAAAATGAATTTAACGGAGAGAATTTAACGTCTAGATTTAAAACACCGATGCAGATCTATACATAATATATGATATGTATATAAGGGATTTTAGTCCAATTATCTTTATTCTATCTTCGTTTCTAAAATACATTTACTGTGGAATTATATGACGGAGATTAATATTTTCTGAATTTATAATTTCATGCGACGGTCTCGATAAGTTAACGTACTTCTGTTTCTGAGGAAGACATTTTAAAATCATCATGAAAATGAATTCCAAAACTCTAAGTTTCGATGGCATTAACTTAATCACTCTTCTGCTTCCATGTTATCACCTACTAGAAATAAGAAAGCTTATTTGAGCTAGAGACAAGGAATAGAAAATTGAAATCCAGTTTCATATCTAAACAATATTAGTCAGCTTACAAGGTCCAGCTGTTATCAACAATTATTTCATAAGCTTCTTTGACAATAACGATAATTATAATGGTGCAATTTTACATTATAGTATTAACAAATGTAACCACTTTTATACCTAGTTGTATAAAACTGTTTCTGTTGCATACGGCAACTGTATCTTGTGAGAGAGCAGGCGGCTATGAGTTCGGATTGTGTCAAATAAGAGAGGACGCCACTTGGTTGTCGAAAAGTCTCTTTAGACGTAAAAGTAATGAAAAATTTATGATTATTTATTTAAGAAGAAGCAACAGCTAGCAAAGGAAATTACTAAACAAATATTACCAGAGATGCAGGCGATGAAAGTATCGATAACAAGATTTCTAAAAAAAGAACATTGTCCCTGCGGTACAACATGATCTGGTCGTTTTCATGACACCAAGCAAGAATGGTACTATGATGGTCCCTGATGGTTATAGTTGGTGCTACACTGGCTGCATATGATTTCATACATATAGTTGCAGGCTGATACATCGACAGATCATAAAAATTTACTGTTGAACGTAGATTAAGTCAATTCAGTTCCACACTCTGTAAGTTTTACAGGTATAAGAACAGCCTAATAAAACACACAAGTAAGAATTCCATAAAAAATGCCAAAAAAACCCAGGAAGCCTTTTCTCGACCAATTCGAAAATAAAGGTTTAATGCGACAGCTGACCAAACTTCCACACAAAAGAAATACTAAACTTTGGTTCACAAAATGCCCAAAACTAAACTGGGTTGAGCCAACGAAATGAGAAACTTCCTTCCTTCGCACACGAGACCAGGCAAAGACAAGAAATTCGCCATCTTTCCCCCAGAAATTTGATGTCTTTTCAGTATTGTCAACTTAAATTTTATCTCAGAAGACTTCCTGTTGCCAACCAATGATGAAATATAGTATTTACATAAAAGAGAAAACAACCCTTACTGGCAAAAAAAAAATAATGATACTAAAGAAATAAACAATGCGAAATTAAATTAATTGTTATGAAACTTTGATCGGTTGATCTTGTCGTCTCATGAGTAATGCAACACTAGGTACACTTAAGTGTACACCCGGTTGCATGCTCATTGCGCTAGAAATTTCACAGTAGTATACTAAAATGCTACACAAATTTAGCGACCAACTCAATTTTAACTTTGCATTTGTTATGCCTGAAGCCATCTTGAAAGCTATAATAGCTTACGATCCAATATTGCTGGTGTTTAAGTTTGTATATTTATGATTAAGTTATTAATCGGGGTTATTTTGTACTATATAATTCGTTTAATAAATAATGTATGCATAGAAAAATTTTACTTTCCTAAAAAAGTAAAAATCCTAAATTTTTCCCATACACCAATCTGAATTTCGAAAGCCTCACAGTACCACCACAGCACTACTTAATCTATGGGATAATATTATAAGGACCTTAGATAAGGGAAGGGCAGTTCACTCAGTATCACTTGATTTCTCTAATTTTATGCCTTCAATTCATTTTATCAGGTGTTTCACAAGGGTCTATTCTCGGACCACTGCTGTTTGTTATCTGTACAGCCAATATTTCAGACACAGCACTAGCACCATATGACATAAATTCTATTTACACATTATTCTAAGGAAAATGTTTCAAAAAACAATACAAATAAATTGGTATCATTACTGTTTAGTTTAACAGAATAATAATGAGTCTCTAAAAACACACTCGAGGTAAGATATAAGGTAAAATGGACTTACATAAGGTAATCCATCACAAAGTAACAAAACGCTAGTAATTTAGGAAACTATATACAACACTTATAATTGCTAGAACTTATTCAACTTTCCAAATGGTTATCTTTGCTTAATCAATCAAACTTAATTTGAAACTTCCTAAATTAAAAATAAGGATAAAATAAGTAAGTGTATTTCAATATATTTGTCTACTATTATAAAACAACTCAATATTAAAGATCCATTTCATGTATTTGATTAATTGGTTCGTGAAATATTCTCCCCAAATACAACTCGTGCTTTTAAATTTTATCTATGAATTTTTTTCTCGAGCTAAGTTGCCAAGAGTATCATCATTCGTGTAAGTTGACAGTTCATTATCAAAGATCAAATCCATCGTCCTAAAGCACTCAGGATTTAATTAGGTAATAAACTATCACTTTATATTACTGGGCAATTACACTCTCGAAGAAATTATTCCGATAACATTCTAAGCCATAATGATATTGCATACGATAAATGCCCGTTAGCGTAAGGATATTTTTATAGCGAAAAATATGCCTACATGGACCTAAGTATTTCAAGTTAAATATTATCCGAATCATCCCTTCTGAATTAAGAATTGTAATTTAAATGTGGGTAAAATCGGGCAATTGGCAATCGATCATCAGAATGATTTGTTCAATTTATTGATCATTTATTCTATATGGTCTAGTCATAATATCAGGCCGGAATCAATGATAATTTCAATATTTTCATTGTCGATGGAAAAAGTAAAGTTCCTGTTCCATTTATGATGACTTAAAAATTCCAAGGTAACAGTCATATTGACATATTGATAATTAAATTGTTTTCATTGCACCATTTTGTAAAAAAATTTGTTACGAAAGTCACATTACGAGTAATTTCTGTTCCGCATTTAACACTAACAATTAGAATAGAATAGAACAGAATAGAATTTTGTTCATGCTATACTTACATTAGTATTGTTTGCATACGTCATAAAAGTAGTATAAAATATAAAAGTATAAATATAAAAACATAAAAAATAAAAACAATGTAAAAGACGCAATAAAATACAATATGCGTAAGTTAAAAAAATTTAATAAATACACAATAAGTATAAAAAAACAGTATGACAACTATAGAAAAATAAATATATATGCATATACAAATATATATACACGCAAATGTATACAAGCACACACATACATATATATATATATATATATATATATATATATATATATATATATATATATATATATGGGGCGAGCGTAGGTGCATCTTTACTATGTACATATTTCGGTATGCGATGTAAAGCAACGACAGGCGCAGTTAGTACTTGGATGGGTGACCATTCCAACGGAAACCGCGTTCTCGCCTCACACATCTTCCAGCGGCTTGTATATCAGTGTATGCGCGGAAGCTATACAACCTTAGGCGAGGGTTGTATAGGAGATATACCATCCTTCGGAGGGGATGTAAAGCCGTCGGTCCCTTGTCTATTAAATGTTAGGCAAGTAAAAGATCCCTACTCTTCTTAAGGGAAGAGGTTCGGCAAAATTCCTGGTTGGGGGTAGCTCGTCTACAGGCGTCGGTGTTAGGCCTCAGTAGCGGAAATAGGCCGACGTTAAATAAATGTATAAAAAAAATACATATTTATAAAATTGTCAAAAATCCAACAACAGTTAATACAGAAAGCTATAATATACAAGTTATTAGACAGACGATAAATTAGATAAGGTGTCAAAATATTCGTCATATATATAAAACGCATTTTGCAAAAGAATATGTTTTATTTTTTGTTTAAACATGCTTACACTCATGTCGACATTTTTTATGTTATTAGGTAACACGTTGAAAAATTTAAATGATTGATATAAGAAAGAGTTTTGCGATTTGCTTAGTCTATATTTTGGTAATCTTAAGTTTGTTTTCGTTCCAGTATTGTGGTTGTGTATATCCTTCTGCTTGATAACTTTGTCGTCACTTTTTTAATTTTGTTAATATGACACAAACAGTCATATATGAAACATGATGGCAGAGTTAAAATATGAAGACTTTTTAGAATTTTATTTAAATGGCATGATGATCCCCATGCTATCACTCCATATGCCATTATACTATGGAACACTGCAATATTTTGTTGTTTCATTACTAAGTTGCCTTATTACAAAAATGAAAGTTGATAGCCGTTAACGATGTATTGTCCGCGTACATAAAAGTATTGTACTCATTTAGATGGCCGCATAAATCGTTGACATTTAAGCGAAAAATGAGTGGACCGAGAACACTACCTTGTGGGGTACCATATTCAGTTTCATGACTATCTGAAAAAAACATTAGCATATTTATTTATTTCCTCGAATACCTAATTTAACTAATTTTATTAAGACAAATCTACTACCTATGGCGTTGAACGCTCTAGATAATTAAAAAAATACCTCAATTACATTTTGAGAATCGCTGAGTTTACCTATGATATGCTAAATAAATTCGGTAGCCGCACTTTCCGTTGAAACATTTTTTTCGGAAGCCAAACTGACATTTTGTTACCAGGTTGTGCAGGTTTAAGTAGGCATTTAAGTTTTGAGATTGTGATATCTATAATTTTAGAAAAAAAATCCATATCCTCCAAGTCACCTTTTTTAAGAATGGGAATTAGAATGCCAAGTTTTAGAATATCGGCAAATTTACCACTCACAAAAGCAATATTTATTATTTCTGCTAAGATAAGAACAGCGTATATTTTAATTAGATTTATGAAGACTTGATCAACCCCAGTATATTTTTTTCTTTACTAGGTAATCTCATAATAATTTTGTCGTGTTTATTGACTGGATTAAGAAACATTGAATTATTTACATTTGCTTTACCAGCGGTGCAGTTTTTTTAAAGGTCAGTTTTAAAATGGTCATTTAATTTATCTTGAACAGTACTGGAGAACTGATCTCCAAAGGCTACAGTTATTTTATTGCTGCTTGCTGTTAGATGGTGAAAATATTGCTTTTTCAGGTCGAGCAAAGAAACTTACGATTTTAGGAAGATGTAAATAAATAAATGAATGAATGAATGAAAGTGGAAACTTGCATATCATAACGTTACTAGAGTACCACGACTACAATGGCTAGCTAAGAATCTTAAACCATAAAAGCTACTTGTCAACTTACTACTTAGTGCACGTATGTAATAATTCCATTACAAATTCCTCTCGAAGTGGACACCAACAATTTTGATTAAATTTGATAATATAATGCCGTTATTTGCAGTAAATCCATTTATATAATTCGCAGTTATTTTTTGGATAGAGAAAAGTAATTACGAAGTCTTATCTTTATTTAGATATAAGATATTTTTTTCCGCCCAAGTAATTATCATGTTGCAAACTTTCTGAGTCAGAGATTGTAAGAGATCTATGGATTTATCAGTGAGCAATATATTTGTATCGTCGGCATAACAAGTCAGATATAATCCTGAAATATTTGTTGGAAAAAATAATAAATAGTAAAAGTCCCAAGATAGAGCCTTGGGGTACCCCTTTATCAACAATATACTGTTGCTGCTGTAAGCATTGTTAAATTTAACAGTTTGTTTATCCAGATATGAGGCGAAAAATTTGAAAGAAATACTTCGAATTCCGTATCTGTCTAACTTTTCGAATAATAAAATATGATCAACACAGTCGAATGCGCGGGCGAAAACTACAAATAGGCCTAAAGTACATAGTTTATTGTTTAAGGCATCAATAATTTTATCGTGGAAGGAGCACAGAGCGGTTTCGGTACTTTTATTTTTTGTAAACTCATGTTGGGCTCGCGATGATATACTATTTTGCTCCAAAAAAACAATTAATTGCTCTTTAACACCGAGTTCAAATAGTTTTGAATGGCTTGGTAATAAGCATATGGCTCTATAATTGGCGTAGTTCGTTCTTATAAAAGGTGAGAACAATAGCTAGCTTTAGACGATTAGGAAAAATACCATTTTCAAAAGATACATTTAAAATATACGCGAAAGACCTGCATAGAGCTAGTTTGCATCAAAATATTTGATATACCATCATAACCACATACTTTTGAATTTTAAGGTTATTTATTAAAGTTAAGACACCAGTTTCTGTTCATGGTGATATAAAGAACGAATTTTGACAAACTGGAATATTAGCTCTAAGAAAATTATAATGTCTCTCTATGTTGTTATGCTTTATGGATGTGTTCATTAAAATTGTTTGCGCTTCCTCATTAGGTATTATTCTGCACAATTTGAATATCGCATTTTTTTCTTATTTTTTCCTTGCAATTTTGAAATAACATTTCATAAAAATAATCATTAGAATTTCTACTAGTTTTAAGTAATACATTTCCCATTTTCACATATTTCATGTATAAATAACGATGACTGTAGCATATTACAACTTCACGTTTCTATATGTTAGTATTATGTTAGTTGAGCTTCAATATCTACATAAGTATGACATCAACCATTAAAACGTTAGCAATAACAAATTACCTTAATAAAATCAAAATGAAATACTAGTTATATCCATTTAAATTTTATGAAGTGCATGCATCAAGAAATGCTCCGAGAACATGTATAAGTACTATTTGAGAAATGGCTGCCTGCACCATTATAAACTATATCTCGCACGTGGAACTCATATATCTTTATGTCCATTTGCACGGAGTTACTTTACATGTACGGTGAATACAGAATATATTAGGCATCATTTTCTTACAATCGCTTTGATATTATGTACAGGGTAATTTGTAAAGCACTTTTGTTATTCGAGACCTTAGAGGGGATAAAATGTATAGTGACGTTTTGATAAAACTTTTATCTGCAAAATAGAATTTTACTTTCGCTCGTTGTACATGGAGTAAAAGTGACATTTTTTTGTCGAGGATGTAGTTGATATCTAAGATATAAGAAATCACTTTACTTCACATATAATATGCTATTTTTTCTTCGAACAACATTCAAAATATTCGTACTCCGTGTTATTTTTAATCGTATATTTATTTATTGGTACAAATCTACAGCTTTCACAAGCCAATTGCAGACTGTATGTACTTAACCTAATTTAAATTAGACTAAACTAAAACTAAATTAAAGTAAAGAATTCAGAGATTGCTACGGGTTTTTATTGTGGGGCGGTAGGGGTTGCAAGATAATACAAAAAAAAAACACAGTTGGGCTGCTGTGCGTAGCAGATCGTGGACACTACCTAGCCCGGATAAGTGAAGTAGCGTGCCCACGACAAAAAGTTCACTAGCTCAGGGTGTTATGCCCAAGTTTTAAATAAACCATTAAAAGTTTTAGTTTATGTTTAGTTTTTAGTTTAGTCTGGTCGATAGCTGCGTGGGTTAAGGCGCGAGGTGGCAATCGCGATTAATCACACAGGCATCGCACCACCGGGTTTGAATCCTGGCTCCAGCACTGGCACTGTCAGAGGAAATGGTTGTATGTTTTTCAATGTGCAACCCCGTTCCGCGCAATCCCCTGGCTTCTGGAATTGGAGGTTGTCTAATTTTTGTGGTGTTTATTATTATTTATTTATTTATTTATTTAACGTAAAGTCGCTGAGGGTTCCATTCTTAGTGGTCGCAGACGAAATAATGACATTTTCTCTCAACAAAACTTATGGTTCTCTAATATGAACCTGGCGATGTGTAATTATATGGCTATATTCAGATAAATATGTTACAAAATAAATAAGGACCTTTAATCTGTGCGACCAACGGGTCGCGGCTGTTGGCGATATGTGGCCCGCGAAACACAAATATGCGTTATGAGTCGCATATGCATTAAGCCCGTAACAAGATAAGACAGAGAGGGAGGGAGAGGAGACAAGGATACTTATAATACGAAAAAATAGTTTATAAAAATGATAAATGCTAGACAAAATTTCTATTTCGTTCTGCATACTAAGTAATTTATTCTTTTGTCAACATGACATTTCCGAATATATCTAGATATCGTTGTAATCAATTATAACTTCTTGCAAATCTAACAGGAGGTGACTTTAGTTCATAGTTTCTTGTTGGTGTAATATATAAAAAAGTTCTATGAAAACTTATTCTTTCGCTGGAACATTAACTATTATTTTATTTAAGGTAGTTACATCACACGAAAGATTGTGTATATGCTTATACAAATAAAGAATGTCACAGTAAGTTCTTTTGTTATTTAGTGTCATTAAATTCCTCCTCTGTAGTATGATTTGGATCTAAATGACAGAAATCGTCAGCCATATTGGTGCCGCCACTTTGAATTTCTGAATTTTGACCAAGAATTCATAATTGGCGATCTCGAAAACCCCCAGATATCGATTTTGAGTCGAATCGGTTCATAAACGATAAAGTCGTCCTCCATCTTGAATCCGCCATCTTGTTTTTTCTTATATGAAAATGTTAAAGTGTATTGTCACCGGACTCACATACATGCTCAAAATTTCAGAGCCCTAGTTTAATTAGAACTAATCGAAATTTTGATTGCAAGATTTGACTTAAACAAACTAACTAACAAACAAACATTACAAGTATAATAAAAGCTTTTAAAAATACTGTGTTTTAGTGGTCTTTTTTCACCCTAATGAACATTTACTAGTGGAAAGACGAGCTGGGTTATTAATGCTCTTTCAAACATTACATGTACACAGTATATTATGAATATCTCAAAGGAGGAGGAGGTCGTGACGGTTGTGGGGGGGGGGGGGATAGTTGAACCTATGCAAATAGAAGTAGATACCACAAGCCCATTAAATATGTTGAAAAATGGAAAATAAAAATCGAAAACCAGCCTTTTTAGCAGTTTTTTACGATTTTGAGAAATTTTGCACTTTTTCGAAATTCTGTATCTTGATATCTATGAGGTCAAAAAATACGTTTTACAATGCAAATTGCAGGAAATTTAATCCTCTACAATTTACCAATTTGAAGTTGTCCGCTAAAATCAACCGTTTTTGAAATACTTCGAAAAAACCGAAAAAAGTGCAAACATTTTGGGGATTTTCACGCCTTCCCAAAATTCCACAAAGTTTTTTGTTGCATAACTTGAGTGTAGCACTACTGGACACTCACAAACAACATCCCAAAGTTTAATTAAGTTCGGAATTTTTCTAAGGTACCCTCCAGATTTGACCCCAAGACGACTTGATTACTAGATTTCCATTTACTGCCCTTTTTTCTGGAATCCATATTGAATGCTTGATATTTCGTTCTTACCGTGCTCATAAAGGTAGTGATATAAAATAGTCTCGAATATCTTAGATAAATTTGACAATATAGCAATGGGACGCTAATTTATAACTTCCCATCGATCTCCACTTTTAAAGCAGGAGTAATTCTTGCGATTTTCGATTTACCTGGACATTTTCCATTTTTGAAAGCCAAGTTAAATATTATGCTAATGGCTTAACGAATGTTTCCTTGCACTTAAATACATAACTTGGTATATTATCATGCCCCATTGTTCTCCTTGGTTTTAATTTATCTATTGCCTTGATGACATCAGCATCAGAGATCTGCTTACTATTCAATAGTTCTAGTTCTTCATTATCAATTATACCATTTTCAGATGTAGGATCTATTCCTTTAGGTTTATTTAGAATCATATCCTTTGGCCTAGCCAAAGGACATATACCGGAGGAGATCCAAGAATGGGAAAAGGATCAGACAAGCGAAAAAGTTTATAATTTATTCGACAAAGAATGCCACAAGGCTTCTCGAACTGGAAAAGTCCGAATTAAGGCTAATCACAGGCCTTCTATCTGGCCACTGCCCCTTGAGATACCATCTCAAGAATATGGGCAAGGCGGTAGATAATAAATGCAGATATTGCGATACTGCAATTGAAACTGCGGAACACATAATTTGTGAATGCAAGGTGTTAGTCCGCACTAGGCTAAAATTCCTAGTACAGGCGGAACTAACGCCGGAAGACATAGGGAAATTAGCCCCCAGGAAAATCACAAGCTTTGTAAAAAAAAGTTTGGGAATCCTGGGATAACCACTAGATGTAGAGTAAATCACAAAAGATCTTTTAGGTCGAACTGAAGTAAGGCTGCTCGAAGCCAAACGACCCCGCAAAACAATCTACAATCTACAATCCTTTGGTATTCCAGTTTTATTATTATTTTTTGTCCTGACAAATTCCAAAATTGCTTCACATCGCGTTTGATAGAATTTTCAACATTTGTGATATAGTTCTTATGCTACTTTGATACCTTTTTTTATTTTAGATTTTAAATTATTATAATTAATTTTACATTTTTCTATTTTCGTGTTTTTATACAACTGCCTATTTTGTTCCTTAGCTTTAATATCTCGTTTAGTTTCAGGCGTGTACCAGGGAGGAAATTATTATTCTTAGTCTTTACTTTCGGTACACACTTGTCAAATATATTGTATATTCATATTTATCTAATACTTCATCTGCATCAGATGTTGTATTTAATACATCCTAGTCTGCCTGCTTCAATTGATAATAGACATCTAGAAAATCTGCTGGTTTAAAATTTTTATATTGTGTATCTAAGTTAGATTTACATGTATCTAGGGCGTAATTTGTCTACTTTAAAACGTGGATGATTGTCATCATCATTAATAAATGGTTCGTGATCTCTTTCTACTAAACATTGCTTATTAAATACAACAACATTTAATTTCCTACCATTTACGTTAGTGATACTATTATATTGCATACCACCTACTAAGTTACAAAAATGTTAAAATCTCATTACGATATCAGGTATCTAATACTTCTAAATAATTAAATGATAGGTCACAATCCTCTATTTTTAAGATGTGGTGGAATATAAGTAAGTAGTAAAGATATGCTCTACAAATGTATGTATTTAATAATTCAATAGAGATTATTATTGTGCTTATTTTCGATCAACTTTCTAAATTACAAGTTAAACTATTTGTTTTTGAAAAATGATATTCGAGATTTCTGTATGTCACTCTTGGTCCTTTAGGCTAAATATATCACCCGTTAGAATTTCGATCATCATACTTCTAACGCCCTGCACATACGTTTTAAACCCAATAGAGCAATTTGATTAAATATTTCCTAGTTTGCAACATTTAAGTCTGGAAACATTTTAAGTCATAACACGAAATATTCCTGGCTAAAATATTTAGTGTGATTTCCAAATAAAGAGCCTATTCTTACTAGAAAAATGACAAACTTTTTACAACCACCCACTTTTAAATGTTCCCCAGACCAATATATATTTTATAATTTTATCTTATATCCTGACAAAGAATAATCCGGGCAATACAAAAAGTAACAGAGCTTTTCATTTGGGATTAAATTAGGTCGGGATAGCTCTGATGCAGTTAGTTAAGTGGTGGGGTCAAGGAGAACGCGATTGCAGCTCTTCCACAAGCTATTTCTCTGATTGTTCAATTGAGGTAGCGGTGAGTACTTCAACCGGACCTGGAGCACATTTAGAAACCATCTTATACTCTATTTGAGATTGCGAACACGATAGAATTCCAAATTGATACTATTATTGTAAAATTGCCGAGTAATTGATAAATTAACTTTTAGATTCACGAGAAATTATCAGAATGAACCTATCAAACTCAATTAGTTACTAATACTATTGAATTTAATAATTTAGGGACCAAATCTTAGAATATTTAACACAAACATAACAACAAGTTTAGCAAAAAATATTGATGAGCTGCTAGTATTTATAAATCAATTTTTAGATGACTTTGATATAATTGTACCAATATAATGTAATATTTTAAATATAAATTGATTTTTATCTTATGTAAATAAACATACTAGGATACAAGAGCAACAAAAATCATGTATTGACAAGTATTTTGTAAAAACTAGCTCCGAAGTATCGTGCCAATAAATTTTACAAGTGATATAATGGATCATTATCCAATTATCACGTTAATTAAAACCGATAGCGATATTAAAAACAAATATATTTACAAATACAAAAACACTATATTAATTAATTGGATGGAATCTCCGGTAGGTTCTTGATGAACCATATTCAATAGAATAATTATAAATATTCAAAAAAATAGTTACAATACACACTTGGTGTATTGTTTCATTAGTTTTGTTAAGGTTTCTCTGACATATGTTTCGGCCTTATGGATTACAAATGGAATTTTATGATAAGAGATGAACTGTTTAATAAAGTAAAGAAGAATCCTGGTAACTTAGACATGTTAAATAAATACAAAACTTATAGAAACAAATTAAATGAATTAATTAAGAAAACAAAAATAAAATATTACAAATCAGAAATAGCTAAAAATTTAAATTGCCCAAGAAATTTGTGGAACTGTGTGAAAACCATTAAGAATCCACATATGGACAATACTACTAATATAAAAAATATTGCAGATGATGACGGTATCATTATTTCAAATAAAAAAGGTATTTCTAATAAGTTTTGTAATTATTTCACCGAAATTGGACAAAAATTAGCAAGTAATATTGAAACAAGGCAAAAAGTAAATTTTCCAAGGACTACTATTCAAAATCTACTGACTATCTACCTGGAACATACAAATCAACGAGAAATTAGGTCAATCATAGAAAACTTTAAATTAAAGAAGGCTCAAGGGTTAGATATATTTAAAGCTGAAACTTTGAAAAATATTGCTGCGCATATCGTAAAGCCCATTACTTATATAATAAATAAATCGTTGGATACTGGTATCTTTCCCTCAGCTTTCAAAGTTGCAATTATAAAGCCCTGGCATAAATCTGGTGACAAACTTCAAATATCGAATTATAGACAGATTTCACTATTATCCAATTTATCTAAAATATTTGAAAAAGTTCTTAAAGATAGGTTAACAAAATTTATGAAAAAATACAATATAATGTCAGAAAAACAATATGGATTTAGGGAGAATAGATCGACGCAAGATGCAATAGCGGATCTCGTAACGAATATATATAAAGCTGTTGATGCTGGTGAACCCTCGCTTTGCATCTTCGTCGATCTAGCCAAAGCTTTCGACACGGTCAGTCACCAAGATTTGCTAGTTACGCTTGAAAACATAGGAATTCGCGGAATTGCATACAAACTAATGACAAGCTCAAATGTGCTTTTAGAGGGCGGAATATTAAACATAATATTTTTAGTCCCAAACTCCTCTATAAATTCTTATTTTACTATAAGGAAAGTAACCAGACTGCAACCAAAGTTACAAATCTGGCGCGTTAAGTGTAATAATTGCATATTACCATCAAAACGCTAATGCTTCGATTGCAACAAACACCAGCCGAAAAACTGATCCTACTTAAAGGAGCTCCCTTGCCAGTCGTCACACACCACTTGCAGACTGCAGTTTCGAGCTGTTGGCTCTCGTCAGTGCAAGGTAGGTATGCAACGACCGACATGAGAATCCTTTGACTATAGTACATCCCGGTATTTTTACAATAGCGACATGTAAAACAGCCAGCAGGCGCCATCCAGCGGTCCAGTGTCTATTGCAATCGAAAAATAAATAGCCTGACTTGGCTTAGCATAGTTCAAATGTGCTTTTAGAGGGCGGAATATTAAACATAATATTTTTAGTCGCAAACTCCTCTATAAATCCTTATTTTACTATAAGGAAAGTAACCAGACTGCAACCAAAGTTACAAATCTGGCGCGTTAAGTGTAATAATTGCATATTACCATCAAAACGCTGATGCTTCGATTGCAACAAACACCAGCCGAAAGACTGATCCTACAAGCTACCTTGCAGGAAAAACGCAACGTGTAAAGATAGACGACTTTATGAGTGATGAAAGAACTATTACGTATGGGATCCCACAGGGCACCGTATTAGGACCCATTCTATTCTCAATATATCTAAATGACATTTTTAAACTAAACGTCGCTGGTGATATTTTAAGTTTCGCAGATGACACGGCGGTATTTTATAAAGACACAACTTGGCTAAATTTAAAAGAAAAAGTGGAACGGGATTTTGGGACTATAATTGAATTCTTTAAATCAGAACTTCTCAAAATTAACGTAAATAAAACGAATTTTCTCCCCTTCACTTCCTATTTAAACAACATGCCAACATTTAGTAAACTCCAGATAAGAGGCGATTTTCATGATGTAGAAATTATATCTGCAAAATGTGTTAAGTACTTGGGCATCATAATTGACTCGCATCTCAGATGGAATGATCACATAAATAGCTTGGTAAAAAAATTGCGCACCTTGTTGACAAAATTCAAGTATTTTAAACAATTTTTTGGTGTAAACCACCTAAAATTAATGTACACTGCATTATTGAATCACACCTTATATATGGCATTATCGCATGGGGAGGAGCAACAAAATCATGTTTAAAAAACTTGGAAGTTGGATAATTCGTATAATATAAAATAAAATCTAGTAGTCACCTTATCGAACATCTTTATAATACAAGGTATAAAGTTGATTCCACTAATATTCCCGGAGCCCAAAAAACAATTGGGCAAAGGAGTTTTTACTATTTGGGACCAAAAATTTATAATGATATTGTATTAATACTCAAAATATCAACGAATAGAAAAAATTTAGGCCGATTGTTGGTTAATAATAAAGAAAAGACAGAAGATATTAAAAAATCGGGGGTATATGAAATAAAGTGTGATGACTGTGAAGTCGTATATATAGGTCAGAGTGGCCGTAGCATAGATGTGAGGTTAAGAGAACACAAACAGTCTATTTTATATAATAAAAAATCAACTGGTTTCGCCGAACATTGCATTGAGCAAAATCACGTTTTTAACGGTAGTAGTGTTAAACTTTTGCATAATGCAAACGAAAAATCTTAGACATGCTTGAAATTTTAGAAATTAAGAAGGCCCTAAGAAAGCACAAAAGCGTTACAAATACACAAACAAAATTTATGAACAATCCTGTACTAGACACAGTAATAAAATTAAAATTAAGTTCGTAGTTACGCCTGTATTGTTAAATTTTAAGAAATAGCAAATCAAGTTATTATCTCCCTCTAGGTGGGTAGAGAATTTGTAAGGTATATACTGTGAATCACCACTTTCAGGTCAGCTTTTAAGACTCTTTGATAATGGTCGCAAGGCCGAAACATATGTCAGAGAAACCTGAACAAAACTAATGAGATAATAAACCAAGTGCCTATTGTAACTATTCTCTTGAATATTTATAATTATTCTACTATATTAATTATGAAACCCTAAAAAAATATTTAAAGAAAGAAAATATTCTTGAAATCTATAACTCAGAAAACGTCGATGTCATGACAGATATTTTTTGAAATAAACTAAAAACAAAAATGGTCAAAATTAAAAGAGAAAATATATTACGAAAATAATGGATTACACCTAGCCTTTTAAAATCAATAAAGACTAAAATTTCATTATTACAAAAATCAAATTGATAGAAATAAAAATCGTAGTAAAAATTTATGGAATACAGTAAACATCTTCACCATAAAGCTAGTCTATAAAACAATAACACAAATAAAAAAGAGGATAATACAGTGATACATAAAAAAATTACTTTGCTGATCCTATTATGAATTATTATACTGAATTAGTTGTGGAATATGTGAATAAAATGAAAAACCACCAAACTTTAGAAAAGAAAATTAAAAAAATATAACAAATTCGATTTATTTAATTGCTACAACCCCTGAAGAAATTAAAATGCTAATAAAATCACTAGAACAAAAAAAACCAAGTTATGATGAAGTAAGATCTGAGACTCTGAAAGAAATATGTGAAGAAATAACGAACATATTAAATTATGTAATTAACAAAAGCGTCAGTAGGAGACATTTTCCGAAAGCGCTTAAAATAGGCATAATAAAACCAATGCACAAAGATGGTGATACTACAGATCTAGTTAATTATAGAACTCTCTCACTAATTTCCAATACTTTCAAGATCTTTGATATAACTTGTTTAACAAAACACGTATACAGTGTAATGGATAAACTCCTTACTTGTGCGCATTCGTAGAACTCGCGAAAGTGTTCGACACGATATGTCATATTCGACATTTTAATAAGTTTGAAAACTGTGACTAGAGGGGAAATGCCTACGATTTATTAAAAAGTTATCAATCCAATCGTGTACAGTATGTGAAGATAGAAGATACCTGCTTTTATAAAATACGGTGTTCCTCAGGGTACGGTTTTGATACCGATCCTTTTTTTAATATACATCAATAGCCTACTATGTTGGGACACGAAATATACCTAGTGAACAATACATAGCATTTTGATTTCGGTTTTGTTGCCGTTGGTGATACTGTTAAAGAACACGCTATAACCCCGATATACTTTTCGACGTTGTAACAAAATCCGACTTAGGAAATACTTCGTACGAAAAGCGTGCTTCACGTAAAAACGCCGTGGAAGAGGTTTTTAATTCTTGTAAACATATTTTTGCTCTTCGGAGCATTTTTTATGCCAAATTTTCGCTAACTCTTCAAGGAGCGTTAATTTAGAAAGTGTAGCAAATGTCGCTGCACAGGAACGTAATGTCGCCCCGACCACCTAATTTTAGAAAGTATACTAAAATTAGACTTGAACTTCAAAATTTCCAAGATTAAAAACCCTTTTACGAATCCACGTTGTCAAGCACTGCAACTCTTACGAGGTATTGAATATGAGGACAAGTTAGTCCAACGACTATTCAAAGTATATCGGAAGTTATAGCGAAAATAGCCCTTAGCGACATGGGACCCCCATCATTTCCTAGCAGTCGGTTTTGACGGGGAAATTATGACTTTTGACGGGGTTTGCCCTAAACCGGTTCCTCAGTGATTCGGAGTCAAAAAAGTATCTATACCATGTACTCACACGTGCATGGGATCCGCCTTGCCTGAACGTAAAAAGTTGTTATTGTAAAATACAATCGAAGTAGAGACGCTTCAAGCAATTTTAAGCTCCGAGGAGCGACCAAAATTAATGTGAATTAATAAATACGTTTATAAGACAGGCAAGCAAAAGCCCACCAAAATTTCCGTTACATGAAACTTTCCTTGAATCTTTTTGTGCATCGTTAGCTTATAAAACCGCATATTGGATGGTAGTTGGTACCGTATGAATCGTCCCGTTCCTCACCATGTGTTGTACACGGGTCAGACCATTGTTTGTTAACATTTTCTCTTGAAAAAGTTGTTGTAAAAACATGATTTTTTAAAGATTTAATATATATATTTTGAACTTTATATTGTCTTTTAGTTGTGTTTTCTAACAAAATTCCTTTTCAGGTTTAATTTTAAGAGAGTGTGATACAGACAGTGTTAGATTTATAGTGTTACGACGTCTTCCAATTGATACCATCAGAGCAGCAGTTAAGCATAAACGACAGTAAGTATGATTTATTACATTATTCTCCGTTTGAAACAGTCGTGTTGAACCCTAAAAATTTTGTGAACGCAATATTTACTATTTAGAGTTAAGAAAAGGTTGAGGAAAAAGAAAATTAATTTTTTCTTTTTCCTATTTTTTTTTAATTTTTTTCGAGCAGAAAATACGTCCTTCAGACATCCATAAAACATGGAACGTTCACAATACCGCCAACCTGGTGACAGCCGATGTCCTAGGTCTTCTCTGGATGCAACCACTTCGTCAGTGGGGTGCGTGGACTGTAATACTTTCTGTTTGTTGGTTGTTACATAGTTACACAGGAATAGTTTAAGAATGTTTTTAAAGCTAGAGATTTTTGATTATTGTTTTAATTTAGAGATTTTAAACATAGCGAAAAACATACACACACGTTATATCTTGCGGTTATTATCACGCATCTCTCCGATCGGCGTTCTTCGTGGTGGGTCGTGACTCCCCTTTTAACTACCAGACTCAATTTGAACTGACGTTACAATACTGGGTGAATTATAATTACATAGAGACATGATTTTACTTATACTAACACAAAAAGATAAATATTTACTTATTATTGAGAAAAACGGAACAATTAAAAGCACGGAAAGAGGTTAAAAATAAACAAAAAAGATGGTTACTAAACACCTAGTTTAAAAAATTTATATTGGTTTGATGCCAATAAACGCACGGTAAATTTTAACAAAACAATATATTTACCATTCGCTTCCTATGGGAACAACCTATCTAATCTAGAACTATTAAATATTAATAATAACCTAATCAGAATCCATAAAATATTTTGGGGATAATTGTTGACAGGCATTTACGTTCGAATTCACAAATTAAATATGTAATAGAAAAACTAAGAGGAATGCTGCCAAGAATTAAACACTTGAGAAACTACCTTGAAGTTATGTGGAGTAGAAGTAGTTTTTCAGAGAAAATTTTACATGGAGCAACGCGATGTAAAAACTAAATTTATTTTGATGAAACTAAGAATACCCTGAGTTTTCCGCTTCGAGTAGCTAGGGGAACCCCTTTTTTCGCGAAGAAGGGGTAAATTGGTAATTTTTAAGGGTTTTTTTTTTCGATGGTCAAAGAATCTTCAATTCATATTTCGTGAAAATCGGTTCACCGCCTTTCACAATATGTATATAAATATACTGAAAAAATGTCAAAAATTGAATTACAGCTAACTTGGCCAAAATCAAAAGTAACCTATATAAACAAAAAATAGTCCGCTAAATTTTAACAAAAAATATCCAACAATTTGGCCGCATTTCCATTTTTAGTCTAAATTCCAAAAAAATTTCAAAACTTTCTCCAATTTGCCCAAATGATCGAAAGAAATTTTTATTTTACCAAAATGAAGGTACTCTTATGTACTTTCAGGTGATGTAACTAAAAAATAGGTTTTTTAATTTAGCCGATTTTTTGTCATTTTTGGTATATACATACGTGCGGCGATTTCCCGTCATTTTCGGTATTATACGTATTCGCGCACGTACAGTTGACTTCAACAACTGGTACACTTTCTTTTAGCTATGTAAATCATTCGTTCTTTGATTGCTATTAATAATCTTACAAATGTCACTTTGACGTTAATCAGTGGCGTCATTATTAAAAATGGTTCGACATCTAACAGATATTCAAAAACTTCGAATTGTTTCTAAAATTGAAGATGGTTGGTCCATAAAAAGGCTTGCTGCTGAATACAATGTGAGTAAAACCACGGTAACGAGTGTTAAAAAACAATGGGAAACTAACCAAACGGTATCCCGTAAAGTTGGTTCCGGTAATAATCAAGAAGATGAAAATCTTATGAATTACCTAAGAGAAAACTCTTTTCAAACTAATTTCCCTGCTTCGGTACCTACTGCTTGCAGAAGAATAAAACTAGGAAGCGAATTGAAGAGTTGTTCATCGGCTAAAAAATACAAACTTTCAGAAGAAAAGAAGCAGGGTAGGATTATTTTTGCACTGAACTATATAATAATGATGAAAACTTCTGGGGACAAGTTGTCTTTTCTGACGAAAAGGTTTTTAAATCCTGTAACGATGGACATGTTCGCGTATATAGACCTCCTTCCACTAGATACGACGAAAAATATACTTTCGATCCACAAATATCAGGAAGGTTTTCAGTCAATGTCTGGACTTGGATGAGCCTAAATGGGTTAGGTGTGTGATGGAATAGTGGTAGTCATCTCAATTCCATTAAATATATTGAAATATTAGACAATGTTATGTTGCCGTCAGTAATAGAGGTGTTTCCGGAAAATGATTTTATATTCCAACAAGACAACTGCTCCATACATACGGCCCATCGTGTCAGGCAATGGTTTCTTAATAAAAACGGAGTTGATACCGTGGCTTTCTAAAAGTCTGGATTTAAATCCAATTGAAAATGTTTGGGGACTAATGGTGAAACATATAAGAAAATTAAATAACCATCCACATAATGGCCAAGAATTGGAAGGGATAATTGAAGACGCTTGGGAGAACTTGTCGCAAGAAGTTGACCTTGCAAGAAATCTGATTTTGTCCATGCCTGCAAGACTTCAGGCAGGTTTAGACGCTAATGGAGCAATGACAAAATATTAGTTAATTCTGTATTACGTAGTTGAAGTTCATTTATTTTATTTTTTTATTGTATTTTTATGTTCAGTCTGCATTGTTTACATTTTTTTTAATCTCAAGTGGTATTTTAGTGTTCTTATTTTAAAAATAGAATTATCATTATTCAGTTAGTATTTTAATTACAACCATTAGTAGAATTATCTGTAATAAATATTATTTTTTTAACAATAATATGGCAGGCTTTTTCGCGGAAAAAAGGTTTCCTCCACCTACTCTAAGCGGAAAACGGGTATTCTTAGTTTCACCAAGACAAACTTCTTTTTCTATGTCACGTTGCTCGATATCTCTTTATTTTGGGCTATTTCTACTCCACTACTAAACAACTCAAAATTGTCTATTATGCCTTCATTGAGTCACAATTGAAACAAGGCATAATTGGCTGTGAAAACGCAAACGAATATCATCTAAAAAACTTAAATGTAATACAAAGATATATTATTAAAATAATATACAATAAAAATTACACCTACCCAGCAGACGACTTATTTAAAGAATCTCAAAAGCATTCAAGAAACAAATTAAAAAATGGATCATTCAAACACATAGACAAATAAATAATAAACAATAATAAACACCACAGAAATTAGACAACCCCCAATTCCAGAAGCCAGGGCTTGTGCGGAAGGGGCTTACACATTGAAAATACGCGGACATACAACCATTTCCTCCGACAGTGCCAGTGCCAGAGCCAGGATTCGAACCCGGTGCCACCTCGCGCCTTAACCCACTCGGCTATCGACCAGACTTCCACTTTGAAATGTCCCGAATTAGCGCTAGTATATAATACACCCTGTACAATTATAATCAATATTTGGTAGTTTTGTCGTCGTAGCACATTCCTTGTTTACACAATTGCACAATAAATCTTCTTAATTGATAGTAATACACAAACAGCGAATTAATTTGTTAAACCTTGTTCCGACCTAAATTTTCATATTTTGACGAATACCTCGACGTGCAAAAACCACAAATATGGAGGTCGTTTGAAAGGTAAGTTTACGCTGAATTCAAAATGTAAAAATATATAGGGTGTTCAATAAAAAAAAGTGACCTCGAATATGCTCCGCTGTAGCGAGTCTCCCTGTATATTTCAAAATATTTTTAAAATGTGCGACTTTTTACACTATACCCTTTCCATACAAAAATATCCAAAGTCTTCTAATACGGCCGACATTGGACTTTGATGCACTATTGGAACACCGTGTATATTTAGTTATATATTTAATATTCTTAAATACGCATTAGAAAACGTTCTAAAGATACAATTACAGTAGATACTTTTTGAGTCTGTTTCTCTGTCTTTATTTTAGGATATGTTAATCCGAAATAAAATTTTTGTGAACTTACTTTATTCACTTTTTAATAACATCTTTGGGCAATCATGCGTAACTCATCTTTCAGTTCTACTCCACAAGGCAATATTTTATATTGTTTTCCAACTAAACGGGTCATAGTCTTTAATTTCATATAATTGCTTTCGATTCCAAGAAAAAATAATAGTTGCAGATGTATAATTTAATTAGTACTTGGAAAATATATTTCGGAGATTTTTTTTATGGTCTGCTGCACGCTTCCTTCAAAATAACTTCAAGGAAACTAAGTAACACTGTTTGGACCAGGATTAAAATTTATTACGAATTGTTGTTTTGTAGATACCAATAAACAATTTCTTGCCAAATGTAAATACATTAGATTAAAATAGAAATATATTTTTTACTAAAATATTTTCAACAAGTTGTTTTGAACGAGTAAGTATATAACTAGGGAGAACTGCCAGAGAGCGGTTTTATATAAACAAAATATCTCCTCCATTTATCTAGATTTTTGGACGTAGCTATAATAGAATTGGAAAAATCAGAGAGAATAATTTTCTTCATGAAGAAGGCCTCTGATTGTTATTAGTTCAAAGGTTACTATTTCTGACAGTCGTTAATCCAAACGCAAACAAAGTATTTTCTCCAATTATCACTAAAAATATGATTTAATATTTTTCATGTTTAATCACTATGAAACCAAAGAGTTCATTTTGAGAAGGTTTTGAGAAATATCTGTTATTCTCGTCATCAATATCATGGCCAACTTGACTAAAGCCATGTTAATAACATTTCACAAAATTTCTCATATGAGAAAGGGTCTTAAAACATTTATTTGTACGAGCTGTTTATCATGAATTTTCAATTTAATCGCTGAAGAAGTAGCCAAGTTTCTAGTAAATTCATTACTAACCTTTCAAGAGGATAAGCCTTACTCTGTATGTGAAGCATTTGGAAACTTTTATATAAAACATAGTAATCAGCATTACTTTTTATTTGTGTGTATAGCTTTTAAAAATAAATATTTCAATTTTCAGAATAGAATATACTGGAGATTATTTTCCTTAAATTGGAATATTTCAGTTGCCAGATGTTAATGAACACATTTGTCAGCAGTTCATTACAGAGTCTATAAATAACTGTTTCATAATATACATTTTTCCGGAATCCTCATAAATCAAAATTATACATTTCTAAATATTACAAACTTATGAAAGGTAATTATATAGTAAAATATAAAGATTTATATTGAATTAAAGCTAATAGATTATTTTTGGTTGATAAAAACATCTATTTTATAAAAATTCAATGAAGTGCTGTAGTTCTAATTTGTCATACTTTGTACAATAAGATTGTAGGTGCTCCTTACAAGTTACGATATAAGTTTATCATAAAACAAGAAACCCGACACACGTTCTGTTTGGAAGGAAGTCTAAGTCACATAACCATCCGTAAACAGCATGTTAAACCAAACAATTGTTATGGTATTATTAAGTAGTTTTGTATACGGTAAGGACTATCACAACCTAGCGCAATAATAAAAAACGTTTTTGAAATAATATAATTTAAAGTATTATGTAATTATAACTTAATATGCATATGATACATTAATTGCAGTTACTTACATGCGTTATTGTATGATAGAAACAATTACAATTAATTGAAATATTATTAACCATTCAAAAATGACACAATATGACATAATTTTAAAGAAATATTTATGATATATTGTTTTCCACTAGAGTAGTGTTAATACACTTCTTCCTATAGCTTTAAACATATATGATATTATTGGCTACTAATAATTATATGGAACGTGATGTAATGTAAATTAGGTAACTATAATGGAAAATGCATGATGGATTAAATGCATTCTACTACTTATGCTATTTTTACATCTTGTTATACAAGATGGAGGATGGTTACAAATAATTTATGTAATAATAACAGTTAGTCACCGAGGTGAGTGGGCTATGAACACGCAGGAGCTCTCTATTTTGGTAAAATAAAAAAATTTCGGTACGGTGTTGGGCTTTAGAGCTTGATTGAGACCCTGGAAGCCCTTTGTGCAATTAATTTTTGAATTCAAGAAGTGTGGAGGGGGGGGGGTCACTCATAAAACTTTGTATAGGATCAAAAGCTACATCCTGTATAAGCCCTGAAGTTGGTTGATGCACTTGAAATGGGTTGTTTGTCACTACGATCTAATTTACTGTCTATGGCATTGTCCAAAGCTTCACCCTGTATATGCTTTCTTGAATCAAAACACTTGGTTTTTAAAACGAACAAGAACAATTTATTTAATAACTGAACAAAGCTTTAAAATGGTTTAACTTAAATATTCAATTCACAATGTTATAAAACGAAACTTTTCAAACACTGTAATTCCGTTTTTTGAAATATTAGAAGAAGAAATATAAGATTTAAATATAAAAATGTATTAACACTATTTTTATAAAATCTAAAAAAAAATCACTTTTATGTTAGATACGCGAGGGCAGATTATAATTGACTTAAGAACCTCCTTCTTACTTGGTTATGGCCAAGGAAGCAGCTGTAGTGGCTCGTTCGCGGTGCACGTATCGAACTAGACTTGCTCGAGTTCATCGTGCTCGGTTTATTATATGGTTCGTCGTGGACTTAGCGTGCGGAGGTCTGGAAATATCGCCGTCCATTCCATACGGACACGATTGCGCAATATCGCACATTATTGCATCAGAATATGTAATGATGGGAAATTCGCACACGAATATTATACTACCGTTTTGGCATTAACATGGGATATATGAATGAATTTCGAATCGATCTGATTCTAGTAAAATGATATAAAATGATATTTATTATGAAATATTCATGATAAATTATACATAATACCTACCTCTACTATTATTGCATCTTGTTATGTATATTATTGACATACTAATAATCATTAAAAATAATAATCATTACGCAAATGATATATATGATAATATGCGTACTTTAGAAGCAGTTTATTGTGGTACTAATTTCATTATTCACAAAAAGTATAAAGAATGATATAATGTATATAATTTTAACGTAAGTTAAAGTTCGCCATTTGTTAGTTTATGTGTTAATTCGTTTCCGTTATTTGTAATATTAAGCTTGATGTAGTATTTCAGATTTGGCCTATATCGCTTTCAGCTCTGCCTAAAGCAATATTTAATTTTGTTCATTATTTTTTGCCCTTTTCTTTATTTATCTTATTGTTTTTAACCAATCATAAAAATACTACAAGATATAACAATTTTTTGTTGTACCTAGATATATCGGTGAGCACATTACAGCTGAAATGTATTTCAAGTCTTAAGTGAACTCTCTGAAACATAAAGGAAGGCGTCCTTCCAAGCAGATGCCGTAAATAATTCATGATAGGCAACCACTCATCTGATTTGCACCCAGATCTATTAGATTTAACAATTAGTCCGGCATAAAGCCGGACTAATTTACTTGGGTCCACACACAATCTCATTGTCATACAAGAATATAAATTCCCTTATAAATGATTATAACATTTTACACATCAATTATCATGACATGTTCAATGCTCCTTGTGGTTAATAAGCCGTTTAATAACTTCAATAAATTGTGGAATTAGATTAGGAATTTGTGTGATAAATTCACATGAACAATCTAATGGGAGGGTCAGAAAGGTAAATATTTTCTGGTAGAATGGTTTAACTGTTATATATTTTATTCATCTTAATCCGTGTGGTGTGGCTGTGAAATATTAAAATTCTAATAACAGAAATGGAAATTCCAGTTGGTAATTCATTAGTTATTAAATTGGTATGGGTTTTTTAACAACTGTATTTTCTTTTTGAGTTAAGGAAGTAATATCTCTGAAAGCCAATTATGTCAGCAAAATATTTTTATTTTATTTTGTTCTTTATTTTACAAACGAAGAGAATTTACGCTACGATTATAGTCAGATGTATGTAAAATTAATATAGAATTGGCAAAAAAATGAAAATCTGCAGAAACCTAGGCCTATAATTTTAAAATTCTTATACTATGAAGACAAAAAACTTCATCACGAGAAATTCCAGAAAATTGGAAAAGACAAAAATATTTATTTCGGAGGATTTAACCTTAGCAGAAATGAAAGATAACTTCTAACGGATGTATAACAGCATTTGGAGACAAATCTGCGTGGACATTTAATGGGCGTATTTATATAAAACACAGTGAAAAAAATGTAGAAAATTTACTTATTATGCTCCTGTCTATAGGCCCTGTTTAGACCAAGAGCGTACAAATAGAATACAGCATGTTCAAAACTCTTGCATACGTTTTATATACGGCGTTAGAAAAATCTGTACCACAAATTTATTACAACAACAGTACCATCATATTTATTTAACAAATTATCATACCGCACTGATGTTCACAATATTAATATTAATGTACGGAGCAGAGGATTGATAACACCACCTCCTCACAAAATTGTATTTTTTGAGAGAAGCTTTAAAGTTACGATATATAAGTTAACTCTATTCCTACTGACATTAAGATTTTTAGCGATTGTAATTCAAAAATATACTAGGAAACTTCTAATTATTTTTAAATCTGTTATGATATTATAGTGGTTTTAATAATTTTAATTTTTTACACAATTTCTTGTTGTGTTAATTCTGTTTTGTTTCTGTTGTTCTGTGTTATTTATCGTTTGTTTATTCATTCACTAAGGTTAAGTGGTAGAGCACTCATTTGAGTGAACTTCCTCTTGTTTTCCATTTTTTCATTTAGTGTTATTAAGTATTATATGTATTTCTTTTATTGCTGCTTTTAGGAAATAAAGACATTCATTATTATTATTAATATAAATATTTGTGTTAATTAAAAGCCATCACATAATAACTATAAGTTTGTCGAATACATTGCATCTTCTGGAGTTCCCTAAGGGACTATATTAGTACCCCTATTCTTTAACGTGTTTATAAATGACATTGCCGATGAACTAAATGTTAGACTTCTCAAGATTTATTCCAGAATCGAAAACCTAGAGGATTACATTAAGCTACAAGAAAATATTTCCAAGTTACATACTTATCGGTCAAAACAAAACAACTTAAATTTAAATTGTATTATCCCAAAAATCAATGGCCGTAGGACACTGCTTAAGGGCGTTATTAAAGATTTCCAATCTAAGACAGAAACCAAAGGTAGAGTTGCGTTGAAATGGCGCTGTTGCTCAATAGGTGTTGCCTCTAAAACCAATAGTTACACTTTGCACCAAGAGATGGCAGTCATTTCATTTCGAAAAAATTAAGAAATTGTTAAGATAAAATTGTATACTGTAAAATATGATGTTTCGTCGATAAATTAATGCATAACAATTGTTTATAAAGTAATAGTCAGATATTGGCTGTAATGATCGAAAGCCCATAATATAGATAGATACTACAAATTGTTACCAACTGTATGTATTTATTCCCAAATAATGGGAAAGTTTGTGCGAGTTGTCCAGGGCCGATTTTCTGCAATATGATCGGAGGGACCACAGAACAATACGACTTAGGCTTTTAAAAATATACACTAAAAATTTTAAAGTGACGTGATATTATGGAATAAAATCTTCTTTCACATATCGGGATATGCAATAATAGCAGTACACTTATCACTTGTTTCCCTAATATATAACGTAATCTGACTGTGGCATTATCTGGTGAGATAATAAAAATTTAAAAACCTGGACGGGGATTAAGCTAAACCGAAATTTGCATTTACCCAGTAACATTACCGTCTCTCGTATAAAGCCGACATGCGAGCTAATATGATACGTCTGGTTTTGTATACCTTGCATGAATTTTTAGTAGTTTGCTTGGAAATTACCAGGCTGATAAAACCGAAAGTGAAATAAAGGACATAAAACGCGGGCAATATACGGTACACAATGTCCAGCACTAGACGAGGCTTCATAAGTTAGGCGGCCTCATGGGGGTCCACGAGCATGAGGCAGTTGTTATCTCGTAAGGGGGTAGTTTCTGGGCTAGTCACGATCATGGGGAGCTCTGTCCGTGCGGCCGTACTCTCGGTATTAAAAGAACACACGACTGGAGCTTCAAGTTTTGGCGCAGTAGTAAGCGAATAATATTGTAATTTACTTATTTTTCATAGGTAGGATAAATGCTTCGTTTGATGCAGAAACAATAGTATTATTTTACAAACTTATGTCCACCTAAAGCTCAGTTATAGGATACAGTAGGGAACTAAGCTGTCTGAGAAATGCTTGTGAATGATTTATACCATTTGAAAGACTTATAAAACTGATAATGATTTCTCACAGAAAATCACCTGATAATAATAATATTTATTAGCCATTTTAGATACATTCAGCTTATATGACAAGTTGATAATAAACATTTATAAGTAATAAAAACTTAAATTAATATAATGTGAATTAGATAAGATAAAAAATAAAGTAGAATAAAATTTTTTAAAAAGTTGCAGATTCAGTCAATGTGCTATATAAATAATAATCCTAGCTATTAAAATAATCTATACATTACAAACATACACACACACAGATGATACATAGTCAAGAATAGGGATAAATTTAATAACATAACAAGAATAAAGTGTGGCTTAAAGATAGAAATATATATCAAAGGTCAACTAACTACCTGAAATTGAGTATACATAATTAATGTACCATAGTAAAAAATTTTGCCATTTTTTGAACAACTTGGAGAAATTAATTATGCGAATAGTTTGTAATGCATTAAACAGAGTGACACAATTATATCTAGGGGAATATTTATATGCTGTCATCGTATGATGAGGGATACTTAATGGATTTCTATGCCTTGTCTTGTGGTTATGTTGATCAGCAACTTTAGAGAAGTTATTGAGATTACATTTTGTGTTCATTAAATATCGCAAAATATAAATACAAGGTACTGTTAAGTAGTTACTCTATGCGGGTTCTGGCTCACTGAGTAGAAGAACACTGCCGGTTCTTAATTACGTCATGAACTGGATGGCATGTGTCCATCAGGAGTCATTGTGAGTTAAGACCTGTTTTTATCTGTTTAAAACCTGTCCAGACCTGCTGAAGACCTGTTTGAGACCTGTTTATTTTTTGTACAGAACTGTTTGTAGTTGTTCGAAACCTGTTTAAAACCTGTTCAGAGCTGTTTAAAACCTGTACAGACCTGTTTAAAATCCGTTTTATATCCTGATGGACACATATCATCTAGTTCATGACGTCATTAAGAACCGGCAGTGTTCCTCTACTCAGTGAGCCAGAACCCGCATAGAGTAACTACTCTGTTAATATTTTTTTATTTTTGTAAGTGTCACCATGATTCCCTATAATTTAAATTAAAGATCAATTGATCTAATCGTTTTTGTAGTATAGATACCCTATCCTTTTGTTTGCCACTGCCCCAACTAATTATATTTAATGACATATGTCAATACGCCAGAGCATAATAGATACTTACTAGACGGAGAAATTATTACAGAATATTAAAGCATGGTTAGATGATAGTTTACTTATGCTAAACTACGGTAAGACTAAATTTCTTCAAATAAAATCGGCCAGCCAAATTACAATGAAATAAATATACGTAAGTATGAGTGTCGCATGCCTGAAGACTGTAATTGTAATATTAGTATCGAGAGAACAACATTTGTCAAATATCTAGGAGTAATTGTTGATTGCCATCTAAGATGGGACGAACAGATATATGCAGTTTGCAGTAAGTTGAGAAAACTTATCTATATTTTTAAAATTTTAAGGAATGTATTAACTCCTGATTTACTGCGAATGACATATTATGCTTTGGCACAATCGATAATTACATATGGTCTGTTAGCATGAGGAGCAGCCTATAATACTATATTAAGGAATGTATCAGTAATTCAAAAACTCCTTATTAAAATAATACTCTCTAAACCAATGCGATACCCTACACTTCATTTATTCTCCGAATTTAAAGTACATAATATTCAGCAGTTGTATACGCTTGAAATACTAAAATATGTATATAAAAACAGATCATTAAGCTCACCAATACATAATTATAGTACAAGGTTTGTATCAAATGTTGGTTGTGTCCCACCTCTAATGAAAAAAGTATTGGCCAGAGAAGTTTTGCTTATTTAACAACAAAAGTATACAATGTATTACCTTTGAATATAAAAAATTACAGAAATATGCCTTACAATTGTTTTATGAAAATGTGTAAAAAATGGATTAACGAAAATAGTGTTGTTATAAGCGAATTACTTTGAGCAAATTTAACAACAACCCTCAATCTACTGCCCTCCAATCACAGAGCTTGTTTTTCAGTCGTTTTTTCTTTTTTTTTGTTTCCGTCTCATAGCTTGTATTGCTTGCATACTAAACAACAAACTACTCTATTATAGAGCTTGCTTTATTTTTGTCCTTTTATTCAGAATGCATTGTTTTAGTTTATATTATAGACATAACTTTTCTCGCAATGAGTGTAGAAGTAGCAGCCTGATATTATGTTATGTATGTAATTATTGTTAGGTGTAGGTGCACATATCAATTACCTATTATTATTTATATTACTTATAATATATTATTTCTACGATTTAGTGGAATAATGATAATTTGCCAAAGACAAGTTTGTTACTAAACTTAATTGGCAAATACACATGTTTCTTCTAATGTATAAAATGTTTCGAAATAAATGTTATTATTATTATTATTATTATCTTCAGCTAAGCTATTTTTCATCCGTAAAATTGCAAAATAAGCACTATTTAGTTTTTTACACACCTCCTCAATACGAATATTCCAAGATAACTGGATCCAAACAAGTTCCGAGAAAAGTGGTTGTGCTAGATAAGTTGATGGTAGATATATTAAAATTTGATGACACTGATTTTCTAACATGAAAGTTTAGGATGACAGTTTTATCTTTATTTAATATTAATTTGTTTCCGTCACACAACGCACTCAAGTCATTTATAACTTTATTGGCCTTAATTTGCAATTCGTGGGGTGTGCCTACCATCACAGAAATAGTTATATCATCTGCGAACATACTTACATGTGCATTTTTTGAAAAGTCTGAGAGATCATTTACGTATAACATAAAAAGTAATGGGCCTAAAACGGAGCCTTGAGGGCCTCCCATGGTAACTTTATGCACTATTGATATAGCCTCATTGTATTTTACCCTTAATAATCTTAAATGAAGGTATGATCTTAACCAATTTACCCATTAATTCTATTTTTTTTATTAAGAAATCAGTATTTATGGTATTGAATGCCTTCGATAAATCGAAAAACATTGTGATATTAACATAACATATTTTCATACATCTAGACATAAATACACATGATCTGACATACGATATGATGCCGTTTCTATTGATTTACCAGGTCTAAAACAATGCTGACATCCTGACAATATATTTTTACGCATTACTTTAGATAAGGTGCTGCACACCTAAGTAAGCGGATTTGACGGTAATTATTTCCACGTCCAGTGGAAGTATAGTAACGCAAAAAAAATATATATTTTTTTGTTGAAATAGGCTTAAAATATCTTGAAATGTCGAGATTTTAAATTTGATCGAAAAAAAAATGTCCTGTCTGTCGGTCTGTCTGTCTGTAACTTTTTTGTGCGCACGTTTACTCTCGAACCGTTTAAGACATTGAGTTGAAATTTGGTACACTTATGTATTATAACGAGACCTAGAACTAGATTTTGATCTAATTCCGTTGAAGGGTTCGGGGGTAAATGGAGTAAATAAGGGTAAATAGGCAAAGCAAGCAGGTAAGAGTCCATGAAATTGCAATTTAGTGCATCTACGAAAACTCAAGGTGTTGTTGCGTTTTTGACTGCCCAGTAAATATACACCCGACGATACTACATTATTAATGCACTATGCAATTACCCCAGCTCGGCTTACGGTCTTGTGGGACAATTCTTCACAATGTGTGCGTTAATAATATCTATGTATATCTCGCTTGTATCGTAAATAACTGTTATATTAATTATATTAATAATTATACCTTCTTAATACAAGATATTGAAATATATCATTTTTTGTAACATTCCTCTGTTATATAAATATCAGTGCTATACCATATATATGACAAAGACGGACGAGACGAGTAATAGTTGGTCAAAGCACAAAGCAGGTTTCGTCGTACCTACCCTTCTTGATTTCTCAAGATTATTATTTCTTTTACTGGGATGTGGCGTAATACACTACTTAATAAAGGTGTAATAAAAGAGACATTTTATTCGGCTATTTACAACGAGAGTTTGCTAGTGACTATTTGCAACGAAGGTTTACTAGAGGCTAATTTAAAATTAAAAGGTACTCATCTCATGTGACATGTTATCCTTCGCTGGTTTCCACGAGTTAATAAAAACTGTTCTTTGTTGATCAAATCATTTATCTAGAGTAATAAATTACACATTTAGCGATAGATGTCACCCCGCTCTAATTTCTTATCCAAATTACTACCTAAAGAGCTTTCCGCCAACAGATGGCTCTCATGGAAAATATAATAATTTGTTAAATAGATGAGTATATAATAAAAATATTAAATGTGAACTATTATTATAATTAGTGCATTAAAATTGTATATAAGCTAATAGTATAAAGATAGTAGTAATGATCGAAAAGTCTTTAAAAATCGATTTAGTTTTTAAAATTTCTCAAGTTGGTACTGTATGACAGTCGATTTGTCGAACAGTCAGTTTAAGTCATTTCCTCTTGTTTTGTGAGTTAAAATGGTTGTAAATATTCCCCTTTAGGAACGAGCGTGGGTGCGTCTTTACTACGTACATATTTCGATATGCGATGTAAAGCAACGTAAGGCGCGGTTAGTAGTTGGATGGGTGACCATTCCAACGAAGACCGTGTCCTCGCCTCACACATCTTCCAGCGGCTTGTATATCAATTTATACGTGGAAGTTATACAACCTTAGGCAAGGGTTGTATAGGGGATATACCATCCTTCGGAGGGGGTGTAAAACCGTCGGTCCCTTGTCTATTAAATGTTAATCAGGTAAAAGATTCCTACTCTTCTTAAGGGAAGAGGTTCGGCAAAGTTCCTGGTTGAGGGTAGCTCGTCTATAGGCATCGGTGTTAGGCCGCCTCAGTAGCGGAAATAGGCCGATATTAAATAAATATATTAAAATATATATATATATATATATATATGCTTGGGTAATATATATATATATATATATATATATATATATATATATATATATAATATATATATATATATATATATATATATTACCCAAGCACGTTCAAACTTCCTTTCTCGATTAAGAAGTTGAGTTAAAAACTTTGCTACGTGATTAATTCAGTTAAAAAGGGACGTGGTTGTTACTCGGTTTGGTACCGGATCGAAATCTAAGTTTCACATATTTTCAATTAACATTTTGGATTATTTTTATTGAAATTTAGATTTATACGGATTTAATTAGCGAGTATCGTCCAGAAAGTATATTCTGGGTAAGTTTTTCTTAGATTAGACACGTGCTCACATTAGATGTTAATTTTGAGACTAATTTTGTAAATTAATTATAGACGATTTTGGTACGGTATGAATACAGAACTTACCAACTATTCCTTTTTTTTTTTTTTATTATTTGGATTTTGGGCTTTGGATCATTTGCTATTCTTTGGTACACGTTTTTTGATATATGATTTTGCTCTCTACGTTAGAAAAACTCTATCTAATTATATGTGAAGATTTCTGGAAAGCCTTATTAAAGTAATTGTGAAATTTTTCTACAACTAGTAAGGATCTCGGTCAAACAACCTTCAATTCTGGAGCACCTGGAAACTTCAAATTATTTTGAGATATATCTTTTTTCATTGAAAAATTGCTTAAATGAATAATTCTTTTCTCTAGCGTTAGCTTAACAAACCTAGATTGATATATCTTGATATATTTCATTGTCAGATTTTTTTTACTTTTTTTATACTGTACTTTGCTTCTTTTTATAATAAATTGTATTTGTTTTTACTTGTTCTGTTTATTGTTCGCTCTCACTACAAGGATTCGTAAGATTTGGGACCTCGTTTGCTTGACTTGACTTTAGGTCGTCATACAGAGTACTCCTATACCATATTGCAATTTAATAAATAGTTGGCCCTTTATAAATTTGTTGAATGATAAACAGGATAATAAATAAACTTCGTTACGAACATATTTTTCGCAGTTTCTGGTATCTTAGTTCACTGGTCACTTTTACTAGCACCTTTACTTGCAGTTAACTTTCAGGAGATGGGCTGCCCTTAGATACTTTGATATTTTTCTCCGTAATCTGGATAGTAAAGTTCTTAGAATTGCGATTAATTTTTTTTAAGTGGTCACCTTATGTCCATTTGAATGGTGCTTTTACAGCATCATGAAGAATAAAAACGTGCGGTATTGTTGCTAGAGGTCTTTTAAAAAATAAATTTTATCCTGTTAAATGATGTTATGCAAGGACAAGTTTTAAGTTTCGCATATGTTTCCGGTTATTCGAATCATCACTTATATTAATATCTTATCAAAAGGCAATGATAACGTAATACAAATTCGATACTCAATATTATCTTAATATCGCCATAATTTTTAAACGGTAATTTTTATTTACTACGTATAGAGTGTTTAATCTCCTGTTTCTTTTGGTGGAATATATTGTAAGAACAGCATATCTTAAAAAGAATAAAGACTTAAGTACATATGACGTAAGTTTTTATTCTTCTTATATATTTTTTTAGCGTTTAGGCCAGACTCCAACTTACACAATTTTGTTCTGTGTAATGGTGCAAAAAGCCTTAATGTGCCCTTTCAGTAAGCCCCTGAAACGGTTCGAGGCATCCCTATCCATGAATATTGCAAGCATGGGCCACACACCTTATTATACTTCACTACAGCCTGCTGCTTAATAACTTAGTTTACATTTTAAATTAACAAAAAACTGCCTCACCACATGACTAAGACATAATTACCTTTGTTGCTTTGGTGATAGAATATTTAAATATCAGAAAGATTATCCCTAGAGAGCGAGTAGAGGTATTCTGCCAGTATGTCGTTTTATTCTGAAGCGTATTTAAGTGAAAGATAAAGTAAAAATTAAAATGGCGCTTTTTAAAAGTGTTAATAAGCTATTTGCAATTATTATCAGAGCCTGCGTTGGAGGGATGTACGTGGGATTATGCGTTGGAAATATAACAGTTGAGCATCTATAAATATTTACCTTCCGCTGTATAAGAACTAAAAAAAGACACAGTTCGGGATTATTTTCTATTCTATAGTCAATTTGGAAATGAGAGAAAATTCTTCCTCTACCAATAGCGAGTGAGCCCTCGACTAAAGTTTGGTGTAATATCGCCGGTTAACGGATAATATCAGGCTTTTAATGTCTATAAGAGACAATGCATTCAAGAAATTTAAGAAAAATAAAACTAATACTAATGTATGACTAGTGGTCGAGAGGTGAGTGTACTTGCCTCTCACCCAAAAGTTCCGGGTTCGATCCCCGGTCGTGGCAGTGGAAAATACTGTGAGAGGGATTTTTCCACTATACACGGATATTGGGTGTGTGTCCCTTGTCTCTAAATGTGTAGCAGCTTCCCACACAAGGCTCTTCTAGAGCTTTCCGGGATAAACGGGGTCGTAATTACCTGTGGTATTATTTATTTATTATTTATTTATTTAATTGGCAATACTATAAGGATTTAAGAAGTTTTACGAACGTAGCAATAAAAAATGAGAAGAAAGCCTACATTCAACATAAATTTGAAAATAGTTCTATGAAAGATATATGGAAAGAATTTAAAAAATTGAATATTATTAACAATAAAAATAAAATTCCACTCCATTTACGTAATGTTAATGAAATTAATAACTGTGTTATAAATTCAGTACCTAATTTAACAATGTAAATAAAGCTAACTTATTGCAATTTTATAACTCCAACACTAAAAATGATATACAAAACAATTTTAATATTAAACAAATTCATGATGATTCTGTTCTAAATATTTTAAATAAGATAACCTCTAATGCTGTCCGTAGTGACTCATTATCAATTCATTTTATAAAACTGTGCTGTCCTTATATTTTACCCTTAATTACCCACCTAATTAATTTGTGCATCCTTGGAAGGAAGCTATTGAACATTCTTTGACCAACAATAGACAACCAACTGAATTAAAGATTTGAGGCCCATTAGTGTTCTATCTGTATTTTCAAAAATCCTTAAAAAATATATTGAAGAACAAATTAGAATTTACCTAGATGAAAATGAATTATTACCATCTGTTCAATCTGGGTTTAGATCAAATCACACTTGTATCACTGCTTTGCTAAATATACCTGATGATATAATCTCTGATTCTGATGGTGACCTAGTAACTATTTTAATTCTCTTAGATTTTAATAAAGCGATCATGCACTTGATCTTGAAATTCTTGTTGCTATTTTGAATTATTTGGGATTTAGTGACAGTGCACAAACTTTAAAAAAAAATTATTTAGTTGATAGAAGGCAAGTTGTAAAATTAAATGATGTAGCTTCAAATCCACTTAAGCTGATCTATGGTGTGCATCAAGGATCCATTCTCGCTCCCTTATTATTTACCATTTCTTACATCTAAAATTTTGTAAATATCATTTTTATGCAGATGATACACAAATCTATTTACAGTTCAATAAACAAAGTTTACAGCAAGCAGTTAATAATGTAAATATAGATCTCGAAAATATCTCAAAATTTTCTTCCGCCTACGGTTTATTAATTAATTCAGTAAAGTCATGTGCTATTTGGTTTTGTAAGAAAAGTGATAGAAATTTTATTACTAGCGAGATTTCAAAAATATACTAGGAAACTTCTAATTATTTTTAAATCTGTTATGATATTATAGTGGTTTTAATAATTTTAATTTTTTACACAATTTCTTGTTGTGTTAATTCTGTTTTGTTTCTGTTGTTCTGTGTTATTTATCGTTTGTTTATTCATTCACTAAGGTTAAGTGGTAGAGCACTCATTTGAGTGAACTTCCTCTTGTTTTCCATTTTTTCATTTAGTGTTATTAAGTATTATATGTATTTCTTTTATTGCTGCTTTTAGGAAATAAAGACATTCATTATTATTATTAATATAAATATTTGTGTTAATTAAAAGCCATCACATAATAACTATAAGTTTGTCGAATACATTGCATCTTCTGGAGTTCCCTAAGGGACTATATTAGTACCCCTATTCTTTAACGTGTTTATAAATGACATTGCCGATGAACTAAATGTTAGACTTCTCAAGATTTATTCCAGAATCGAAAACCTAGAGGATTACATTAAGCTACAAGAAAATATTTCCAAGTTACATACTTATCGGTCAAAACAAAACAACTTGAATTTAAATTGTATTATCCCAAAAATCTTGATCTAATTGATCTAATCGTTTTTGTAGTATAGATACCCTATCCTTTTGTTTGCCACTGCCCCAACTAATTATATTTAATGACATATGTCAATACGCCAGAGCATAATAGATACTTACTAGACGGAGAAATTATTACAGAATATTAAAGCATGGTTAGATGATAGTTTACTTATGCTAAACTACGGTAAGACTAAATTTCTTCAAATAAAATCGGCCAGCCAAATTACAATGAAATAAATATACGTAAGTATGAGTGTCGCATGCCTGAAGACTGTAATTGTAATATTAGTATCGAGAGAACAACATTTGTCAAATATCTAGGAGTAATTGTTGATTGCCATCTAAGATGGGACGAACAGATATATGCAGTTTGCAGTAAGTTGAGAAAACTTATCTATATTTTTAAAATTTTAAGGAATGTATTAACTCCTGATTTACTGCGAATGACATATTATGCTTTGGCACAATCGATAATTACATATGGTCTGTTAGCATGAGGAGCAGCCTATAATACTATATTAAGGAATGTATCAGTAATTCAAAAACTCCTTATTAAAATAATACTCTCTAAACCAATGCGATACCCTACACTTCATTTATTCTCCGAATTTAAAGTACATAATATTCAGCAGTTGTATACGCTTGAAATACTAAAATATGTATATAAAAACAGATCATTAAGCTCACCAATACATAATTATAGTACAAGGTTTGTATCAAATGTTGGTTGTGTCCCACCTCTAATGAAAAAAGTATTGGCCAGAGAAGTTTTGCTTATTTAACAACAAAAGTATACAATGTATTACCTTTGAATATAAAAAATTACAGAAATATGCCTTACAATTGTTTTATGAAAATGTGTAAAAAATGGATTAACGAAAATAGTGTTGTTATAAGCGAATTACTTTGAGCAAATTTAACAACAACCCTCAATCTACTGCCCTCCAATCACAGAGCTTGTTTTTCAGTCGTTTTTTCTTTTTTTTTGTTTCCGTCTCATAGCTTGTATTGCTTGCATACTAAACAACAAACTACTCTATTATAGAGCTTGCTTTATTTTTGTCCTTTTATTCAGAATGCATTGTTTTAGTTTATATTATAGACATAACTTTTCTCGCAATGAGTGTAGAAGTAGCAGCCTGATATTATGTTATGTATGTAATTATTGTTAGGTGTAGGTGCACATATCAATTACCTATTATTATTTATATTACTTATAATATATTATTTCTACGATTTAGTGGAATAATGATAATTTGCCAAAGACAAGTTTGTTACTAAACTTAATTGGCAAATACACATGTTTCTTCTAATGTATAAAATGTTTCGAAATAAATGTTATTATTATTATTATTATTATCTTCAGCTAAGCTATTTTTCATCCGTAAAATTGCAAAATAAGCACTATTTAGTTTTTTACACACCTCCTCAATACGAATATTCCAAGATAACTGGATCCAAACAAGTTCCGAGAAAAGTGGTTGTGCTAGATAAGTTGATGGTAGATATATTAAAATTTGATGACACTGATTTTCTAACATGAAAGTTTAGGATGACAGTTTTATCTTTATTTAATATTAATTTGTTTCCGTCACACAACGCACTCAAGTCATTTATAACTTTATTGGCCTTAATTTGCAATTCGTGGGGTGTGCCTACCATCACAGAAATAGTTATATCATCTGCGAACATACTTACATGTGCATTTTTTGAAAAGTCTGAGAGATCATTTACGTATAACATAAAAAGTAATGGGCCTAAAACGGAGCCTTGAGGGCCTCCCATGGTAACTTTATGCACTATTGATATAGCCTCATTGTATTTTACCCTTAATAATCTTAAATGAAGGTATGATCTTAACCAATTTACCCATTAATTCTATTTTTTTTATTAAGAAATCAGTATTTATGGTATTGAATGCCTTCGATAAATCGAAAAACATTGTGATATTAACATAACATATTTTCATACATCTAGACATAAATACACATGATCTGACATACGATATGATGCCGTTTCTATTGATTTACCAGGTCTAAAACAATGCTGACATCCTGACAATATATTTTTACGCATTACTTTAGATAAGGTGCTGCACACCTAAGTAAGCGGATTTGACGGTAATTATTTCCACGTCCAGTGGAAGTATAGTAACGCAAAAAAAATATATATTTTTTTGTTGAAATAGGCTTAAAATATCTTGAAATGTCGAGATTTTAAATTTGATCGAAAAAAAAATGTCCTGTCTGTCGGTCTGTCTGTCTGTAACTTTTTTGTGCGCACGTTTACTCTCGAACCGTTTAAGACATTGAGTTGAAATTTGGTACACTTATGTATTATAACGAGACCTAGAACTAGATTTTGATCTAATTCCGTTGAAGGGTTCGGGGGTAAATGGAGTAAATAAGGGTAAATAGGCAAAGCAAGCAGGTAAGAGTCCATTAAATTGCAATTTAGTGCATCTACGAAAACTCAAGGTGTTGTTGCGTTTTTGACTGCCCAGTAAATATACACCCGACGATACTACATTATTAATGCACTATGCAATTACCCCAGCTCGGCTTACGGTCTTGTGGGACAATTCTTCACAATGTGTGCGTTAATAATATCTCTGTATATCTCGCTTGTATCGTAAATAACTGTTATATTAATTATATTAATAATTATACCTTCTTAATACAAGATATTGAAATATATCATTTTTTGTAACATTCCTCTGTTATATAAATATCAGTGCTATACTATATATATGACAAAGACGGACGAGACGAGTAATAGTTGGTCAAAGCACAAAGCAGGTTTCGTCGTACCTACCCTTCTTGATTTCTCAAGATTATTATTTCTTTTACTGGGATGTGGCGTAATACACTACTTAATAAAGGTGTAATAAAAGAGACATTTTATTCGGCTATTTACAACGAGAGTTTGCTAGTGACTATTTGCAACGAAGGTTTACTAGAGGCTAATTTAAAATTAAAAGGTACTCATCTCATGTGACATGTTATCCTTCGCTGGTTTCCACGAGTTAATAAAAACTGTTCTTTGTTGATCAAATCATTTATCTAGAGTAATAAATTACACATTTAGCGATAGATGTCACCCCGCTCTAATTTCTTATCCAAATTACTACCTAAAGAGCTTTCCGCCAACAGATGGCTCTCATGGAAAATATAATAATTTGTTAAATAGATGAGTATATAATAAAAATATTAAATGTGAACTATTATTATAATTAGTGCATTAAAATTGTATATAAGCTAATAGTATAAAGATAGTAGTAATGATCGAAAAGTCTTTAAAAATCGATTTAGTTTTTAAAATTTCTCAAGTTGGTACTGTATGACAGTCGATTTGTCGAACAGTCAGTTTAAGTCATTTCCTCTTGTTTTGTGAGTTAAAATGGTTGTAAATATTCCCCTTTAGGAACGAGCGTGGGTGCGTCTTTACTACGTACATATTTCGATATGCGATGTAAAGCAACGTAAGGCGCGGTTAGTAGTTGGATGGGTGACCATTCCAACGAAGACCGTGTCCTCGCCTCACACATCTTCCAGCGGCTTGTATATCAATTTATACGTGGAAGTTATACAACCTTAGGCAAGGGTTGTATAGGGGATATACCATCCTTCGGAGGGGGTGTAAAACCGTCGGTCCCTTGTCTATTAAATGTTAATCAGGTAAAAGATTCCTACTCTTCTTAAGGGAAGAGGTTCGGCAAAGTTCCTGGTTGAGGGTAGCTCGTCTATAGGCATCGGTGTTAGGCCGCCTCAGTAGCGGAAATAGGCCGATATTAAATAAATATATTAAAATATATATATATATATATATATATATATATATATATATATATATATATATATATATATATATATATATATATATAATATATATATATATATATTACCCAAGCACGTTCAAACTTCCTTTCTCGATTAAGAAGTTGAGTTAAAAACTTTGCTACGTGATTAATTCAGTTAAAAAGGCACGTGGTTGTTACTCGGTTTGGTACCGGATCGAAATCTAAGTTTCACATATTTTCAATTAACATTTTGGATTATTTTTATTGAAATTTAGATTTATACGGATTTAATTAGCGAGTATCGTCCAGAAAGTATATTCTGGGTAAGTTTTTCTTAGATTAGACACGTGCTCACATTAGATGTTAATTTTGAGACTAATTTTGTAAATTAATTATAGACGATTTTGGTACGGTATGAATACAGAACTTACCAACTATTCCTTTTTTTTTTTTTATTATTTGGATTTTGGGCTTTGGATCATTTGCTATTCTTTGGTACACGTTTTTTGATATATGATTTTGCTCTCTACGTTAGAAAAACTCTATCTAATTATATGTGAAGATTTCTGGAAAGCCTTATTAAAGTAATTGTGAAATTTTTCTACAACTAGTAAGGATCTCGGTCAAACAACCTTCAATTCTGGAGCACCTGGAAACTTCAAATTATTTTGAGATATATCTTTTTTCATTGAAAAATTGCTTAAATGAATAATTCTTTTCTCTAGCGTTAGCTTAACAAACCTAGATTGATATATCTTGATATATTTCATTGTCAGATTTTTTTTACTTTTTTTATACTGTACTTTGCTTCTTTTTATAATAAATTGTATTTGTTTTTACTTGTTCTGTTTATTGTTCGCTCTCACTACAAGGATTCGTAAGATTTGGGACCTCGTTTGCTTGACTTGACTTTAGGTCGTCATACAGAGTACTCCTATACCATATTGCAATTTAATAAATAGTTGGCCCTTTATAAATTTGTTGAATGATAAACAGGATAATAAATAAACTTCGTTACGAACATATTTTTCGCAGTTTCTGGTATCTTAGTTCACTGGTCTCTTTTACTAGCACCTTTACTTGCAGTTAACTTTCAGGAGATGGGCTGCCCTTAGATACTTTGATATTTTTCTCCGTAATCTGGATAGTAAAGTTCTTAGAATTGCGATTAATTTTTTTTAAGTGGTCACCTTATGTCCATTTGAATGGTGCTTTTACAGCATCATGAAGAATAAAAACGTGCGGTATTGTTGCTAGAGGTCTTTTAAAAAATAAATTTTATCCTGTTAAATGATGTTATGCAAGGACAAGTTTTAAGTTTCGCATATGTTTCCGGTTATTCGAATCATCACTTATATTAATATCTTATCAAAAGGCAATGATAACGTAATACAAATTCGATACTCAATATTATCTTAATATCGCCATAATTTTTAAACGGTAATTTTTATTTACTACGTATAGAGTGTTTAATCTCCTGTTTCTTTTGGTGGAATATATTGTAAGAACAGCATATCTTAAAAAGAATAAAGACTTAAGTACATATGACGTAAGTTTTTATTCTTCTTATATATTTTTTTAGCGTTTAGGCCAGACTCCAACTTACACAATTTTGTTCTGTGTAATGGTGCAAAAAGCCTTAATGTGCCCTTTCAGTAAGCCCCTGAAACGGTTCGAGGCATCCCTATCCATGAATATTGCAAGCATGGGCCACACACCTTATTATACTTCACTACAGCCTGCTGCTTAATAACTTAGTTTACATTTTAAATTAACAAAAAACTGCCTCACCACATGACTAAGACATAATTACCTTTGTTGCTTTGGTGATAGAATATTTAAATATCAGAAAGATTATCCCTAGAGAGCGAGTAGAGGTATTCTGCCAGTATGTCGTTTTATTCTGAAGCGTATTTAAGTGAAAGATAAAGTAAAAATTAAAATGGCGCTTTTTAAAAGTGTTAATAAGCTATTTGCAATTATTATCAGAGCCTGCGTTGGAGGGATGTACGTGGGATTATGCGTTGGAAATATAACAGTTGAGCATCTATAAATATTTACCTTCCGCTGTATAAGAACTAAAAAAAGACACAGTTCGGGATTATTTTCTATTCTATAGTCAATTTGGAAATGAGAGAAAATTCTTCCTCTACCAATAGCGAGTGAGCCCTCGACTAAAGTTTGGTGTAATATCGCCGGTTAACGGATAATATCAGGCTTTTAATGTCTATAAGAGACAATGCATTCAAGAAATTTAAGAAAAATAAAACTAATACTAATGTATGACTAGTGGTCGAGAGGTGAGTGTACTTGCCTCTCACCCAAAAGTTCCGGGTTCGATCCCCGGTCGTGGCAGTGGAAAATACTGTGAGAGGGATTTTTCCACTATACACGGATATTGGGTGTGTGTCCCTTGTCTCTAAATGTGTAGCAGCTTCCCACACAAGGCTCTTCTAGAGCTTTCCGGGATAAACGGGGTCGTAATTACCTGTGGTATTATTTATTTATTATTTATTTATTTAATTGGCAATACTATAAGGATTTAAGAAGTTTTACGAACATAGCAATAAAAAATGAGAAGAAAGCCTACATTCAACATAAATTTGAAAATAGTTCTATGAAAGATATATGGAAAGAATTTAAAAAATTGAATATTATTAACAATAAAAATAAAATTCCACTCCATTTACGTAATGTTAATGAAATTAATAACTGTGTTATAAATTCAGTACCTAATTTAACAATGTAAATAAAGCTAACTTATTGCAATTTTATAACTCCAACACTAAAAATGATATACAAAACAATTTTAATATTAAACAAATTCATGATGATTCTGTTCTAAATATTTTAAATAAGATAACCTCTAATGCTGTCCGTAGTGACTCATTATCAATCTATATATATTAAAATCGTGTTGGTGCGTGCCCCTTTAGTTTTGCAATTTTGCTGGCGCATATTCTTCGGTTTGCGGCGGAGCCCGAGGTCGGGAGCGGGACGGGCGGAAGCGGGAGGCCGAACTACGTCCCAAGTTCGTATTGGCGACGCGTGCCTTTCGGGGTTGATATTTTTAATTAGGCTAATAATGTCGGCTATCTCTTTCCCTACACGCTTTTACGACCCTCAAAATGAATTTGCGTCGCTCCTTTTTGATGACGTAGGCGCCCGCTTATTTTGGTAAACGTAAAAAATTTCCGTTTTTGTTTCGTTCCTGGCGGCCTTATAATTCGATTATGCCGGTGGGATTTACGATTTGCTTTCATTGCCATTCACGTACTTTCGATATCGACATCGTACGGCCGTCTGCGAGGTGTTTTTCGCCAGATATGAGCGTTTAAAAATTGCGTGTTTGGTGGTTTTTCACGATTCTGGCGAAATACGCACATTTTCGGTTTTCCTTCAATAACTTCTAAACCGCTGGAAATTTCTTAAAAATAAAAACTCCCAAAGGACAAGATTATTTAATGAGGAATCGTTTCCATTTTTCAGATTTCACCTTCGATGAACCGTTTTCGAGCTAGAGCGTTTTGAAGGAAACGACGTCGGGTGGCCAAAATACGTAGCGTTTTCGTTAAAAGCCGAATATCTCGGCAAATAGGCCGTTTTCGGCGAAAATGTTCGTACCTAACGAAAATAAAGCTAAATAAATTATCTACCGCTATGCAGAGTTTCATTTCTCTACTATAAATATTAAGAAAGTTGTGGCCTTTAGAAAATGCGACTTTATAGTAAAACGGAATATTTTGTTGCCGTCAAATAATTCCTTCTGAATCTCATGATGTACGTGAAACTTTTCGTAAAGGCGACGCGGTAGCCGGACGGCTAGAGTCGACGCGTTACAAGCGGCAGGTCCCCGGTTCCATTCTCACCCACAGCAGCTCCTTTTTTTTTTTTGCCGTACATTTTATCTTAATTGAAAATTCATCTTTATTTCTGTCTTTTAAATTTTTAACCTTATTATGTATATAACAGATAAAATACCCTTTTATTTATTTTTAGAACTAATGATTAATTTAAGTAGGTTTGAATAAATTTTCCTACACAATATAATAGATAAAATATAATCAATCATAAAGAAAAAATAAAAAATATCATAAAATGTTAGGAAATGATAAATTAAAACAACAATAAATAAATCTAAACCATATTGATTTCGGCTACCACCAGCCAACCTGTATCTATGAGGAACTACCTATTTTAGAACAGGATAATTAGTTTTTGTATGCACATTGTGCAGGTTTATAAAAACGTTAGCTCAGGGAAAAATCAATATAAATAGAATGAATTGTACTTATAAAACAATAAAAAAAGCTTTTAATTGGTAATTGGTTCCATCCTCACCCACAGCTCCTTTTTTTGCCGTACATCTAAAATTTTGTCTGTATAATGATTTAAAAAATATTTTCAGTGATATATTTTGGGAAGATTAGCTGTGATTGACTGATTTCATATCCATTCTATAGACGGAAATTTACGCAAGGGAGTAGAAAAAAATTTAAATAGATTTTCCTCATCTTTCATTACATTTTATCGATATTTCTTTCATGAATTCGTGCCTCGAACGATTCGGGGAATGTCGTTTCAATATTTTATAACGTATACGAACTTAAAATATATGTTCGGTTAATATTGAAAAATGAAAAACTGAAAAATAAAAAACTGAAAAATGAAATCCTGAAAAATGAAATACTGAATATTGACTTTGATATTTATTTTGATAACGGTTTTGATATTGATTTTAATATTGACTTTGATACTGAATTTGATGTTGATTTTGATATTCTTTCATGTTCATTTCGACATCCTTTCATGTCGATTTTGATATTGATTTTAATTCTGATATTGATAATAATAATGATTAATATTGAGGCGCATTCAAGGACAATTCCTTAGAATTTTGAGGCTAATCCGAGGACCGATCCTAGAATTTTGAACATATCCCCGACTTCCATGCGTCCTCAACCGCGGGGATGCGACCGGAGGGAGCATCACCGCATGGCGCCGAAGGCGCCACATCGAGCGCGAAGCGCGAGTGCCTCTGCAAGAGCTAGAAATGGCCGTAGGCCATTTCTAGTCTATATATATTAAAATCGTGTTGGTGCGTGCCCCTTTAGTTTTGCAATTTTGCTGGCGCATATTCTTCGGTTTGCGGCGGAGCCCGAGGTCGGGAGCGGGACGGGCGGAAGCGGGAGGCCGAACTACGTCCCAAGTTCGTATTGGCGACGCGTGCCTTTCGGGGTTGATATTTTTAATTAGGCTAATAATGTCGGCTATCTCTTTCCCTACACGCTTTTACGACCCTCAAAATGAATTTGCGTCGCTCCTTTTTGATGACGTAGGCGCCCGCTTATTTCCGTTTTTGTTTCGTTCCTGGCGGCCTTATAATTCGATTATGCCGGTGGGATTTACGATTTGCTTTCATTGCCATTCACGTACTTTCGATATCGACATCGTACGGCCGTCTGCGAGGTGTTTTTCGCCAGATATGAGCGTTTAAAAATTGCGTGTTTGGTGGTTTTTCACGATTCTGGCGAAATACGCACATTTTCGGTTTTCCTTCAATAACTTCTAAACCGCTGGAAATTTCTTAAAAATAAAAACTCCCAAAGGACAAGATTATTTAATGAGGAATCGTTTCCATTTTTCAGATTTCACCTTCGATGAACCGTTTTCGAGCTAGAGCGTTTTGAAGGAAACGACGTCGGGTGGCCAAAATACGTAGCGTTTTCGTTAAAAGCCGAATATCTCGGCAAATAGGCCGTTTTCGGCGAAAATGTTCGTACCTAACGAAAATAAAGCTAAATAAATTATCTACCGCTATGCAGAGTTTCATTTCTCTACTATAAATATTAAGAAAGTTGTGGCCTTTAGAAAATGCGACTTTATAGTAAAACGGAATATTTTGTTGCCGTCAAATAATTCCTTCTGAATCTCATGATGTACGTGAAACTTTTCGTAAAGGCGACGCGGTAGCCGGACGGCTAGAGTCGACGCGTTACAAGCGGCAGGTCCCCGGTTCCATTCTCACCCACAGCAGCTCCTTTTTTTTTTTTGCCGTACATTTTATCTTAATTGAAAATTCATCTTTATTTCTGTCTTTTAAATTTTTAACCTTATTATGTATATAACAGATAAAATACCCTTTTATTTATTTTTAGAACTAATGATTAATTTAAGTAGGTTTGAATAAATTTTCCTACACAATATAATAGATAAAATATAATCAATCATAAAGAAAAAATAAAAAATATCATAAAATGTTAGGAAATGATAAATTAAAACAACAATAAATAAATCTAAACCATATTGATTTCGGCTACCACCAGCCAACCTGTATCTATGAGGAACTACCTATTTTAGAACAGGATAATTAGTTTTTGTATGCACATTGTGCAGGTTTATAAAAACGTTAGCTCAGGGAAAAATCAATATAAATAGAATGAATTGTACTTATAAAACAATAAAAAAAGCTTTTAATTGGTAATTGGTTCCATCCTCACCCACAGCTCCTTTTTTTGCCGTACATCTAAAATTTTGTCTGTATAATGATTTAAAAAATATTTTCAGTGATATATTTTGGGAAGATTAGCTGTGATTGACTGATTTCATATCCATTCTATAGACGGAAATTTACGCAAGGGAGTAGAAAAAAATTTAAATAGATTTTCCTCATCTTTCATTACATTTTATCGATATTTCTTTCATGAATTCGTGCCTCGAACGATTCGGGGAATGTCGTTTCAATATTTTATAACGTATACGAACTTAAAATATATGTTCGGTTAATATTGAAAAATGAAAAACTGAAAAATGAAATGCTGCAAAATGAAATAGGTACTGAAAAATGAAAAACTGAAAAATGAAATGCTGAAAAATGAAATACTGAATATTGACTTTGATATTGATTTTAATATTGACTTTGATACTGAATTTGATGTTGATTTTGATATTCTTTCATGTTCATTTCGACATCCTTTCATGTCGATTTTGATATTGATTTTAATTCTGATATTGATAATAATAATGATTAATATTGAGGCGCATTCAGGGACAATTCCTTAGAATTTTGAGGCTAATCCGAGGACCGATCCTAGAATTTTGAACATATCTCCGACTTTCATGCGTCCTCAACTGCGGGGATGCGACCGGAGGGAGCATCCCCGCGTGGCGCCGCAGGCGCCACTATGAGCGCGAAGCGCGAATGCCTCTGCAAGAGCTAGAAATGGCCGTAGGCCATTTCTAGTCAATATATATTAAAATCGTGTTGGTGCGTGCCCCTTGCGTTTTGCAATTTTGCTGGCGCATATTCTCCGGTTTGCGGCGGAGCCAGAGGTCGGGAGCGGGACGAGCGGAAGCGGGAGGACGAATTACGTCCCAAGTTCATATTGGCGACGAGTGCCTTTCGGGGTTGATATTTTTAATTAGGCTAATAATGTCGGCTATCTCTTTCCCTACACGCTTTTACGACCCTCAAAATGAATTTGCGTCGCTCCTTTTTGATGACGTAGGCGCCCGCTTATTTTGGTAAACGTAAAAAATTTCCGTTTTTGTTTCGTTCCTGGCGGCCTTATAATTCGATTATGCCGGTGGGATTTACGATTTGCTTTCATTGCCATTCATGTACTTTCCATATCGACATCGTACGGCCGTCTGCGAGGTGTTTTTCGCCAGATATGAACGTTTAAAAATTGCGTGTTTGGTGGTTTTTCACGATTCTGGCGAAATACGCACATTTTCGGTTTTCCTTCAATAACTTCTAAACCGCTGGAAATTTCTTAAAAATAAAAACTCCCAAAGGACAAGATTATTTAATGAGGAATCGTTTCCATTTTTCAGATATCACCTTCGACGAACCGTTTTCGAGCTAGAGCGTTTTGAAGGAAACGACGTCGGGTGGCCAAAATACGTAGCGTTTTCGTTAAAAGCCGAATATCTCGGCAAATAGGCCGTTTTCGGCGAAAATGTTTGTACCTAACGAAAATAAAGCTAAATAAATTATCTACCTCTATGCAGAGTTTCATTTCTCTACTATAAATATTAAGAAAGTTGTGGCCTTTAGAAAATGCTACTTTATAGTAAAACGGAATATTTTGTTGCCGTCAAATAATTCCTTCTGAATCTCATGATGTACGTGAAACATTTTGTAAAGGCGACGCGGTAGCCGGACGGTAATAGTCGACGTGTTCCAAGCGGCAGGTCCACGGTTCCATCCTCACCCACAGCAGCTCTTTTTTTTTTGCCGTACATTTTATCTTAATTGAAAATTCATCTTTATTTCTGTCTTTTAAATTTTTAACCTTATTATGTATATAACAGATAGAGTACCCTTATTTATTTTTAGAACTAATGATTAATTTAAGTAGGTTTGAATAAATTTTCCTACACAATAAAATGATAAATTAAAACAACAATAAATAAATCTAAAGCATATTGATTTCGGCTACCACTAGCCAACCTGTATCTATGAGGAACTACCTATTTTAGAACAGGATAATTAGTTTTTGTATGCACATTGTGCAGGTTTATAAAAACGTTAGCTCAGGGAAAAATCAATATAAATAGAATGAATTGTACTTATAAAACAATAAAAAAAGCTTTTAATTGGTAATTGGTTCCATCCTCACCCACAGCTCCTTTTTTTTTGCCGTACATCTAAAATTTTGTCTGTGTAATGATTTAAAAAATATTTTCAGTGATATACTGTTTTTTGGGAAGATTAGCTGTGATTGACTGATTTCATATCCATTCTATAGACTGTTTGGCAAACGGCAAATTTACGCAAGGGAGTAGAAAAAAATTTAAATAGATTTTCCTCATCTTTCATTACATTTTATCGATATTTCTTTCATGAATTCGTGCCTCGAACGATTCGGGGAATGTCGTTTCAATATTTTATAACGTATACGAACTTAAAATATATGTTCGGTTAATATTGAAAAATGAAAAACTGAAAAATGAAATGCTGCAAAATGAAATAGGTACTGAAAAATGAAAAACTGAAAAATAAAAAACTGAAAAATGAAATGCTGAAAAATGAAATACTGAATATTGACTTTGATATTGATTTTAATATTGACTTTGATACTGAATTTGATGTTGATTTTGATATTCTTTCATGTTCATTTCGACATCCTTTCATGTCGATTTTGATATTGATTTTAATTCTGATATTGATAATAATAATGATTAATATTGAGGCGCATTCAGGGACAATTCCTTAGAATTTTGAGGCTAATCCGAGGACCGATCCTAGAATTTTGAACATATCTCCGACTTTCATGCGTCCTCAACTGCGGGGATGCGACCGGAGGGAGCATCCCCGCGTGGCGCCGCAGGCGCCACTATGAGCGCGAAGCGCGAATGCCTCTGCAAGAGCTAGAAATGGCCTAGTTCATTTTATAAAACTGTGCTGTCCTTATATTTTACCCTTAATTACCCACCTAATTAATTTGTGCATCCTTGGAAGGAAGCTATTGAACATTCTTTGACCAACAATAGACAACCAACTGAATTAAAGATTTGAGGCCCATTAGTGTTCTATCTGTATTTTCAAAAATCCTTAAAAAATATATTGAAGAACAAATTAGAATTTACCTAGATGAAAATGAATTATTACCATCTGTTCAATCTGGGTTTAGATCAAATCACACTTGTATCACTGCTTTGCTAAATATACCTGATGATATAATCTCTGATTCTGATGGTGACCTAGTAACTATTTTAATTCTCTTAGATTTTAATAAAGCGATCATGCACTTGATCTTGAAATTCTTGTTGCTATTTTGAATTATTTGGGATTTAGTGACAGTGCACAAACTTTAAAAAAAAATTATTTAGTTGATAGAAGGCAAGTTGTAAAATTAAATGATGTAGCTTCAAATCCACTTAAGCTGATCTATGGTGTGCATCAAGGATCCATTCTCGCTCCCTTATTATTTACCATTTCTTACATCTAAAATTTTGTAAATATCATTTTTATGCAGATGATACACAAATCTATTTACAGTTCAATAAACAAAGTTTACAGCAAGCAGTTAATAATGTAAATATAGATCTCGAAAATATCTCAAAATTTTCTTCCGCCCACGGTTTATTAATTAATTCAGTAAAGTCATGTGCTATTTGGTTTTGTAAGAAAAGTGATAGAAATTTTATTACTAGCGAGATTGCGAATAACTTAAATATTTCTCTACATAATAATAAAATAGTAAATGAGGTAAAATAAATTGGGTTTCTTAATGGATTTTTATTTAAAATTTAAGTCACATATTACCAGTTGCATTAGAAAAGCGCCTACTGCAATTTAAAGTTACTGTATAATAATAAAGATTTGAGGAAGTGAGGTGAAGTGAGGTGCCGTCATCGGTTTAAGCGGTGAGACCTCGATCAGCAAAGTTAAGCAGCGTTGGTCGAGGCCGTCAATTGGATGGGTAAACGGCATCTCTGTTGTAGGGTATGTCCCCTACAAGTCCAAAATAAAAAATTAAAAAATCACAAAACATTCAGATCACCCATGTAGTATGGCAAACCACATAAAAAAGTCAACCAGACGCCATTCACATAAAAAAACCACAGTCAAACCCAAATAAATCTGAGGAAATTCGCAGACACTCGATAATTTTTAAATAACGTAAATTCGCTAAATTCCAACCTCCAAACATTCATTCAAGCTCATTCGTAACCGATTCACTGAGAAGAACGTCCCTTAAAAATATAGCCCCCGTATATTCATCAACCTAACCAGAATCAGTATCTAAATCCAAATTTTCAATGTCCTACTTCAATCCGTAAATTTTCTGTAAGGAATTTCATTTTCAAAATTTTAAAACTTCTTGACCACCCCTCGTATACGTAACTACGTTCAAACTTAACCTTCGAGCTCGTTTCCTAACTTTCTTGCAACCACTTCGCATTGTATCCTTCGTACTTTTCGATCACACCCTGTATACTTCAAATCACGTTCCGTGCGTTGAGTCTTAAAAAATTCAAACTTCATTTTATCAAATTTCCGCAACCCAATTGCTATTTTAAATTTCACCCATTTTAATCACTCCTCGTATAATAGCATACAAGCATACAATATCTCGGTTCAACTCGACTCGTACCCGTTAGGAACATTTTAATATCTTATCTTCAGACACTACGCACCTATCGGGAACATTATCATATCGTTTCAACTTTTAAACATCGGACCTCCGTTAATACCTTACGGGGTCGCGTCAGATTTTGCTAATAAAAACTCAAATAACTTCTAAACCGAAATAGATCCGACTTTCATTCTAATTTTAATAGACTCCTATTTTCATTGCCGATTTTTCTATATAACTTTCATCTTCGGAATCAAAAAATTTCCAGTATTGCGCAACATGTCGTAATCGATGACTCATCCTCGCCCGCACGGAGCGATTCCAAGCCTTTCCAGCTCTTTATAACGGGATGCGAGACTCGATGGGGCGCGACAAACGAAACTTTCTCAAAACAGTATAAATACCGGCGTGCGACAAGCCGAAGTTAAATTTAGTTTTGGCAGTGACTCCTAAGTTTAGTACTCGCGACGTGATTTAGTGGAACAAGTTATTTAAAAGTGATTTTAAGTGTAATAAGCTTATTTGCTAGTGCTTCCGGTCCGGTTACTATTTAAGTAAAGTTTTAGATACCCACCGACTAGTTAGGCTTTCTTAACCACCGGTCCTCGCATACTTCTCGTGACTAATTGTCCAGGACTAGCTTCCCAGGCCGAAACCTGGTTAAAAAGAGTAGTTTTAAGTATCCGCCTTAAGTGGCCCCTTTTCTTTTTTAAATAAAATATTTATATTTCGTCCTAAGTGACAACGTTTATTCTCGCCTTTACGGCCCATTCAATTTTAAACCCAATGAATTTTTTCAGATTTATTCAAATAAAAATATTTCTATAAATAATTTTTGCTAAATTCTACTGTCAGAATTTATGCTGTCGAATAGTTTCAACCTACAACGGAAACTCTGTTAAATAAAACTTTTTACTATATTTTTCCAAACTCTGTTCAAAGCAAAAGCTTAAATAAATAATTGTTCGTTCCGATTTAAAAACCAGTGTTATTTTTTTGTACTACCATATACAGGGTGCAGTCATTGACCCTGTCAAAAACTCAAAGAACTATACAGTGTTAAACAAAAATAAAATTGAAACCACATTGCTTCAGCAGATCCAGACTACAAGATACAGGGTGTAGTATTTGACCCTAACCATCACCACAGAATTACAACAAAAAGACTTCTCACATAAAAATAAAGTGCACGAACGCCCTCCAGGGTCTCAGCTCTAAACCCCCGCTGCAGCTGATTTTATTTTTCACCACTCAGAGGGCGTGTTCGTGTGCATCTCATTTCGCCGTCCTGGTTGAGTGGAAGAGTAGCTGTTGCTAAACTCCGCCAGGACGTAAATATAAACAAGGCATTAAAATAAATAAAATAAAAAAATAAAATTTGCCTAACACTAAATTAAAATCTGTACCTTGCAATTTGTTAGTTCTGTCACAGTTTAGTTATTGCGATATTATATATGGATTTTGCTTGGATGCGTCTGATAAAAGAAGTATCCAGGTCCTTCAAAATTCATGTATGTGTTCTATTTTCGAAATTTCTCGTTACTTCAGTAAAGAAATTGAAAGTTTCCTTGTGGTTTACCTATTACATACTTGTTAAATGCTTTACTGTAAAATATTATGTATTAAGTGTGTTGGTAAATAAATTCAATTTCAATTTCAAATTATTTCTTAATCTCACAAACCTCCATTAAAAACAATAATTGACATTTGCGGTGTTACACAGATAGTGACGGTGATTCCGATGAAGGTACTATTGATGGCGATGATTCCGAACATGTAATATATACATTTAATATATTAGATATAGCATAGTTCTTTAAATCCGTTCGAGATATATAGTGAAACTGCAATTAACTATGAAACTCAATATTTTGTCTAATTTATATATACAAGTAAGCAGAGGAACGCATGTCCTCTTTATCGATGAAATTTTTAAATATATCGTCATTCCATGTACAATCGCCTACTGCATATTTTATTGGTTTCTTTTAATGACTGTAAAAACTAAGCCCGAAATATTTATATTTATTGTATAAAAGCAAAGCCATACCAATAAATTTTCTGTCTGTTGATAAAGAAAAAAAAACAACAGACATGCCGCCTGCAAGGCTGAAAATGCCAGTTATTATTTTCCCACCCCTTTCCGAGCATTATCAATCATATGAAGTAGGAAACAGATGTGCCGCTATAACTCTAGAGTGTTTAAACATTTTACAATTCAAGAACTCCAGGTCTTTCACAGTCAATGGACTTGTTAAATGCTTTACTGTAAAATATTATGTATTAAGTGTGTTGGTAAATAAATTCAATTTCAATTTCAAATTATTTCTTAATCTCACAAACCTCCATTAAAAACAATAATTGACATTTGCGGTGTTACACAGATAGTGACGGTGATTCCGATGAAGGTACTATTGATGGCGATGATTCCGAACATGTAATATATACATTTAATATATTAGATATAGCATAGTTCTTTAAATCCGTTCGAGATATATAGTGAAACTGCAATTAACTATGAAACTCAATATTTTGTCTAATTTATATATACAAGTAAGCAGAGGAACGCATGTCCTCTTTATCGATGAAATTTTTAAATATATCGTCATTCCATGTACAATCGCCTACTGCATATTTTATTGGTTTCTTTTAATGACTGTAAAAACTAAGCCCGAAATATTTATATTTATTGTATAAAAGCAAAGCCATACCAATAAATTTTCTGTCTGTTGATAAAGAAAAAAAAACAACAGACATGCCGCCTGCAAGGCTGAAAATGCCAGTTATTATTTTCCCACCCCTTTCCGAGCATTATCAATCATATGAAGTAGGAAACAGATGTGCCGCTATAACTCTAGAGTGTTTAAACATTTTACAATTCAAGAACTCCAGGTCTTTCACAGTCAATGGACAAATTGTCAGTTGATATTTTTCCTCGGTTGTCCGTCATCAAGAACATGTAATTATATGAGAAACTGACGTGCTGTGATACAAATATTTCACAGGTGTCATATTATTTGGAATGTCCCTCCACTAGGGACGCGGGTGAAGTGGAAAATATCGGTTATTATTTTTCATGTATTTACTAACATGACCTTGAATAGAAAAATAAGAAAACTGTCGTACTGCGATAAAAATTATGCATAATATATTGTTATATGTTCAGTAAAAGAATTTACCCCTTTACCAACGCAGACATGTCAGTGGCAATGGAACTTTCTCTTCAGAGACATATAAGCTATTAAAAAATCATTGAAATCCTCATGTTGCGATGAGGTCGAAAATCCTGGTCGAAGGTTCCCCTACTACAAGTATAGTGATAATATTATAATAATAAACACCACAGAAATTAGACAACCTCCAATTCCAGAAGCCAGAAGCCTGTGCGGAAGGGGGTTACACATTGAAAAAACGCGGACATATAACTATTTCCTCCGACAGTGCCGGAGCCGGGATTCGAACCCAGTGGCACGATACCTATGTGATTAATCGCGATTGCCACCTCGCGCCTTAACTAACGCGGCTGTTGGCCACACTAAGACTGTACATTTTTATAATGTGAGGAATGAGCATAATTTCCACGTTCCAATCAAACATCTGTGTATAATCTCAAAAGCGACTGGAATTATAGAGCTGAAATTCACTTACCTCTCACCACTACTGAAATTGTATAACCACTTTACCCCTATAATACAAAAATTTTAAAACCGCCTTGGTTTTCAGAGATCACGTGAAAATTACCTTCCAAAAATATGTACCTACACTATTCATGATTTTTTTTTTATTATGTCGGTATTTCATCCTTGGGATATTGTGATTTTTTAAATATTCTTATGCATTTTATATACATTTATATCCTTTTATAGATTTTAAGTGTTGTTGACTTCCGGGTGCTCTCCCGCGTCGATGGTCGACTCCTCCAGGAGTCACGGTTGTCTAAACGACGTTTCGGCAGAATCTCATCTGCCATCTTCAGGTTCTCGCTGAAAGCTGCCTACTGCTGCTCCTCGTTGCTCGAACTGAACTGACGTTCCCTGCGTTGTGCGGCTCCTTATATACGCTCCAGTCTATGGCGCGCCTGCGCGTTTGGCTACGTGTTACCGGTCCCCCACCACCTGTGGTAAGCGTGGCGGGCGCCTGAGCCAACCCGATAAGTGGCCTCGCTGAAACTCCACGTGACTTCTCTCCGGTGGTCGGGCATCCTCGTGTCCGATCGGTGCCGCAGAATGCCGTGGTTCTCCTTGATTAGTCCGCGCTCGACTCTGACTCCTCGTGATAGGTCCATTTTTTTTTTTATACATTTATTTAACGTCGGCCTATTTCCGCTACTGAGGCCTAACACCGACGCCTGTAGACGAGCTACCCCCAACCAGGAATTTTGCCGAACCTCTTCCCTTAAGAAGAGTAGGGATCTTTTACTTGCCTAATATTTAATAGACAAGGGACCGACGGCTTTACATCCCCTCCGAAGGATGGTATATCTCCTATACAACCCTCGCCTAAGGTTGTATAGCTTCCGCGCATACACTGATATACAAGCCGCTGGAAGATATGTGAGGCGAGAACGCGGTTTCCGTTGGAATGGTCACCCATCCAAGTACTAACTGCGCCTGTCGTTGCTTTACATCGCATACCGAAGTATGTACATAGTAAAGACGCACCTACGCTCGCCCCCCGTGATAGGTCCATGTCGGGCAGGTTGCTGTGCTTCTTCACTATTTGTCAATACTTGAACATGCCTCCTCGTGATTGGTTCGTCCACAGTGGATCGTCGTGTGTTTTCGGTTACGTATTTTTCCACAAGAGCGGGCTTCCAGGAACTGGGCAATCTCTGCGTATCATCTCGTTTATTAAGATTTTGTGGTCTTTTCTCGATCTCTATGGCCTCTCTGGTAATCCTTGACCTATAATGCTCGATATTAGCTACTGTTCTGGTCTTGCCGAAGTCTATTTTGTGTCCTGTGGATTTTACATGCTGTGCTAGGGACGATGTTTTCTCCTCTTTTCGTACTGCATTCATATGTTCTTCCTTTCTTACACTAATATGTCTGTTGGTCTGTCCTATGTATGATTTATTGCAATCTTGGCACGGGATTTCGTATACTCCTTGATTCTCTAGGGTAGTTTTTGATTTTGGATTACGGAGGACTGCACTGATTTTTCGGTCTGTTTTAAATATTGTTTCTATGTTATGTTTACGTAGCAGTTTGCCAATTTTATCTGTCGTCCCTTTCACGTAAGGTAGATATGCCTTTGCTACTGGTTTCTCGGTTTTCTCCTGGATTTTTTGTCTGTATGGCCCTAGCGACTTTTGTATTGTGTACCTCGAAAATCCATTTTACTGTTTCTTGTTGTTTACTAAACATTGGCTTATCCTATAGGTTAAATCTACTGCCCTTTCTGCACCAACAAAAGTATTCTATTATCTCTCTCCCTCTCCCTCTCCCTCTCCCTCTCCCTCTCCCTCTCCCTCTCCCTCTACCCCTTCCCCTTCCCCTTCCCTTCTCCTCCTGGCTTAAATAAAAGAGTGTTCTCTTCTGCGAATACCGTTTTTGAACTATTCCTCAATAAAGGATCTCTGATTTCCCTGAAAATGATTTTGGTGAATTCACATTCTCATTATAATTAATTTTCTTTGTTATAAAAGTCCGTAGATGGTCAATTTTCCAATATTTGTTATTATAGATCACATTTTAGTAAAGTTGACTTATCCTAGAATTTTAGCTGTAGATTATCAAGAAATTTTCTATTTAGTACGTTGCAGAGCAAAGATTGCTTCACGTTTCTTAATCCACGAGATATGCAGAAGTAAACACTCGAGCTATCACGCATTATATAATTATTATCCTAACATATTGTAGACACAGAATCTCCCTTAGTTCCAAGTAAATATACTTAACTTAGCCTAAACGCAAGCAGACTAATATGTAAAACAAACAGCGTAACTCTAAAGTAAAGTAAGTGAAAAGCTTTCAGAGCTTTAGCATAACGTGTCAGATGTGCTTTAAACGGTAAATAAGGTTAAGCTTGATGGATTCGTTCGTTGTCCGGCGGCTGAGAATAGGTCAGGTTAGGTCGAATGTTCACTCAATTTAAGAAATAACGTTCCCGCTGGGATATTTCGGGGTCCCTCTAATGTGCGGTATGGCTGTTTATATGGGGAATTGTGAGACCTAAATGCCTTATTACTATTTTTGTTTCCTTTCACATTTACCCTGTAAGCAATTTAACAAATGCGTTTGTGTGCCTGGAAATTACTACGTTTGTGTTCGTCGAAAACGATTTAAAAAATAGTATGACTTAACACGTGTTCTACTCGAATCCAATTGCTCGGTATATATACAGAGGGTCACATTATTTGCAATAAGTGTCCGAGAAACATGAAAAGAATAGAATTATTAGTTTAATAGCAAGTCAGAAGAAGCACATTGTATTAAAAAATTATGAAAATATATCTGTGGTGAATTATAAACCTTTTGAGGAAATTTACTTCAACAATTAACAGAAATAATGTCGATCACTCGGTTTGAAATAACAGTTGTCGGTTTCTTATGAGCAGTGTCGTAAGGCCATGGGAAAAACCTAAAGTGGTCATGTGGATATACACTGCCGTCATAAGACCAATGATAACCGATGGAGCTGTGATTTGGTGGCCTAAGAGCAAACAGACTACAGCTGAGTTCAAGCTCAGCCAAGTGCAGAGAGTTGCCTGTTTAAGCATAACCGGAGCTATCCGAGCAACGCCAATGAGAGCAATGAAGGTAATGCCACTACTAGATATATATCTAAGATAAGTGGCTCTAACAACAATGGTACGCCTCAAATCTGTTGATATACAACCAAATATAGGCTGTGGAGAGACCAGAAGTCTCCTGTGTAATGAGTTTGTTAGAAAGACGCCTCTTCTACAGGTACGCACAGATGGAATTTCTCACCGGTTTGTTTTTGACAGACCCTACATAATATAGACGAATAGAGAGAACAAGGCTGTTGGCGAAGTTATGAACATCTTCACAGACGGATAAAAAAAAGGTTGGGGCAAATGTGGAATATATTCCAGACGTCTGCAAATCAAATATAAACTGGCTATGGAAGGGCTATCCAGCATAGTACAACTGGCGGGCATAACCATAGATGCAAAAGAGATTGTCCGTAGATAAACTACGGGCAAAACAATTAAGATCTGGATCAGGATCTACAATTTGCGTAGACATATTGTAGACAATCATTACTAGCCCTGAGAAGTTACAAAAGTTACCACAAGAGCAGTATGGGAATGTCACCAAGCACTTCTGGATACCTCCAGCATGAATAACATATTGGTATGCTGGGTGAAAGAACATGCGCAGTGTAGGCCTAGGTATGTTTGGGTCTGGTCCATCCAGTATGTTAAAGATCACGGCGATAACACAAATAGTTAAAGAGAACACCCATAATGAATTCAAGAAGTTGTGGGATGAAACAAACAGCTGACAACTTGCTAGGGAACACCTAAAATATCCACCGTCCAGAAGGATGTTTTACAACGGGAATCCAGACTGGACACTCTCCTTTAAGGAAACATCTACACAATGTGAGATTAAGCGAAACACCTCTCTGTAGAGGTTGTGAACAAGAAGATGAGACGGTTCAACATGTCGCACTCTGTGACTGTTCTGCCGTCTCAGTAATCGGAAATTCCGTTTTGAGAGAACGTTGGGGCCCAATGGTGCCTAAGTGCTGTGGTTCAACAATTTTTATTGACCACCCTCTCAACCAATTCCAACAGCGAGTGATTTATTTGAAACACAATAGCAACCAACTCGAAGTACCTCCACATCAAAAATGACTCTTCCGCTGTGCCCATGCAGTATCAGCATCCTAAACCAAATATCTCCAATCTAAAAATCTGCTATCAAAACCTGTGAAACCTTAACTCCGCAATCAACATGATCTACACTTAGGCTAAGCATGTTAATATTTAAACATTTATGTACTATATTTAGGCTATTTTTCGCCACAGAATCACAAAAACCATAGCCATGTCATCAGTGTAAAATGTAATTTTTTGGGCTATGTCGTCGACGTATACAATACTGTTCCCTGTGGTACACCCGTGGCAATAGTTTGTGCTTCTCTTAGAGAATTATCAATTTCCACTCGCGGTTTGTGAGATAGTTCTTTAGAAGGTTATAACCAACACCTCGTACAACAATATTTTCCAGTCTCATTAACAGGATACGATGTTATACGGTATCAAAGGCTTTATCTACATCCAGGACAATTGACATTTGTTATTTGCATCTAAATTAGAAATTGTTTCATAGATTAAATCTTGAACTGCATGTTCAGTGCTATTGTTTTTTCTAAAACCAAATTGTCTATCCGTAATCACATGATACCTATTTAAAAAATATAGCTAATCGATTTTTAAGGTCCTGTTCAACATTTTTTGTGAAATTGTTTATAACTTATATATGTCTGTAGTTATTTACATCTATTTTATGAAATGCCTTGTAGACTGGTGTAACTATCGACCCTTTCCATTGGTAGAGTAATGAATAAATTAATTGATCAAAAATATACTATAGTGGTTCATTTTTATCGTGTGTAAATTTAGCGAAATATTAGTAAAATGTCTTATATAAATTGGTAAAAACAAAGCCTGTGGCCGCGCAGCACATTCGTATTAAACTCTAAGGCTATGATTGGTGCATTTTGGATCCGATCCCCTGATTGGTTTAGGTATTTAACTTCGTTTTAGTGAGAGTAACATTCACGTTGAGGTGAGGGCAGCCGAGGGCATCAAAGCAGAACGGCGATTAAAAATGGGTAAAAGGAAGGATTGCAAGTGGTGTATTACTGCGAAGTAATGTGTAAAGTTGGGCTAGTTAGTTGTAGATTCGTTTTGATGTTAAAATCTGGCGATATTATCCTCATAAGATCCGTTCAAGAGAGAAGTTTTATTTGGTTAGTGAAAGATGCCATTTGTTAACGGCGTAAACAGGAAGTACGCTATATTACAAGATTCTCACGTTAAGATCTGTTAATTTATAATATTGGTCGGTATACTGTACTGTTTTAACAAAGTGGACACCTTAAAAACTTTCTTACTGAAATAAAGGCTTTTTGGTGCATAGACCCTTGTCTACTGCCTGCAACCCTTAGTGAATTAGGGGTTAAATTGTAAATTTTTGAACAATACGCCCTCCAAGTAGGTATTTGGAAGATTTTCGTCAATACCAATTATTATTTCAAATGACATAGTGCATCATAAACTGTAAGTGCGTTCTTGTTAAGTTCACTAAATGGTTTTCGGCTTTTTGCCAAAAAATAAAATCCGTGGCGCCCAACTTTCTTTTCGAGATTTTGACTTTAAAAATTATAATTATGTATTAATGTCTGAGTACCTATATGATTTTGGCTCTGGTTATAATCCGGATTTTGTTCATGTTTGTACATTACCTTTTGTTATTCTAAAAATGTCATGTATTAGTTTAGTTATTTTTCTATGACTTTGATTGCGTATTTGAATACCGTATATTTTAAAGAACTCTTGTTTTTGACATTGATGTATTTTTATATTCCACGGCCTCAGAGACATGAATTTTATTGTTGTAACATAGGATTAAATTTAACATTGTTTGTTCCTCTTTAATCCAGTTTCCCTCACCCCTGCTGTTGAGCTAGTTAGAGCCGTTTAAGTACAAGCATTCTTAAAGAAATTTGGAGTAAAAATACAAGTTGTTTCAATACAGGGGAATATATTTACTCTCTGGAAAATCTAATTATAATTGGCGATTTCAATTTTCCTAAGATTTCCTGGCCCATTGTCGAACGTCCGGCGACGGATGATGCAACTTCAGACTTCATTAACATGTTTCTAAGATTCAGTTTATACCAACATATTTCTGATTTCACTAGACATCGAACCAACCAGCATTCATCCCTCCTCGATCTCTTAATAACCAACGGTGAATTTGACAAAATCGCTCGACCTCCGGTCTCACGATTTTTTCATGTCACTTTTTCTTATAAAATCACTGATTGGCAAAATTATTTCGTTACAATGAGATATTTATCCGATAAAGAAAAGCTCTTGTGATTTTACTGTTGATAAAAATGAAAAATATAACGAAAAGAACCAACTTTTTAGAACACCTACAACTTAGAAACAGTACATATCAACAACTTAATTTGTGGATTTCATTGACGCGGCAGAAGTTAACGAAAACAACACATCCATCCAAGTATGACATTATTATCGCACACTTCTGGGACTGTGCCCATCGTTGCATTAAATATAATAATGTTTTTACTGAGACGGAATCCAATCAAAGAATGGAATTTCCCAAAGATAGGGACCTTCCACTGAACCAGCTTTGTTCGATAGAAATCAGATCGATCATACTGAAGTGTTGTCATAAACTTGTATGAGGAACATAATGTAATAACACGATTATCACCCTTTATATTTTTTATGAATGGTGCAGGAATCAATAATCCAATTTCTTATCCAGACAAAATAATAAACCGAAAAAAATATATATAATTTTTCGAACAAAACATTTCATCAATAAGCTTATTTCCGGCCCTAACGCTAGGCTTAGCAATTCGATTACGTTAAACAGAGAAAGTGCAAATAAATCAAGTTAAACTTTTAACACACCCTCTTTCATATTATATTGCACTGTTGTAAGTATGAAATTTAAATCATATGGGAAGTATATACAATGGCCCTTAGAACTGTTATCTTTCCATTGTTTTGTTCCCTATACGGTATAATTCTGCACGAAATGTATATTATTATTATTATAATACAAGTTGCAGAAGCAGCAACTGAAACGAAAATATTTGATATAAAATGAATTCTTCTGTTTATACTACGTATGAAGAAATTGAATATATATTTTTATGGGGAAAAAAATCACAAAATTCTTTTCAATGTGTTACCGGTTTCGCGAACACAATTTACTTCACATCCTCAGACACAAGACTACAAGAAAACAATTTAAATTTTAAGTTAACAGAAACTTGATATGAAATCTAAGACGACAGTACTAAAATCTTATGAATAAAAATTATTTTTTTCTAAAAAAGGAAAAGTTATGACAAAAAACCAATATATAAAAAAAATTAAAAAGTTATTGGCATTGGAATTTTGAAAAATGTATATAATTCAAACTAATATAGAAAATTAATGGTAAGGCACGAAATATCTGACTAGGTATAGTTTAAATATTGGATAAAATAAGGTATTTAAATTTTTTTTAATAAACAAGGATTGTTAAAGTATTCAATATTTTTCAATATAGTCCAGTACTTTATTTGTAGGAAAAGTAAAATATGTAAAATAGACTAATAATTTTTTATTATTAGGCTCTTTTACATATTTTACTTTTCCTACAAATAAGGTACTGGACTATGTTGAAAAACATTGAATATTTTAACAATCCTTGTTGTTTAGTTACAAAAAATGTAAGTAACTTATTTTAACATGTATTTAAACTATACCCAGTCAGATATTTCGTGCTTGTTTCCACTTTATCAAAGACTTTGCGGAAATCTAGGTATACGATGTCAACGCATTTACCACAATCAAACCTGAGAGACAAGTCTGATATACTTTAAACGAGGGTAATTGAAACTGGTCAGTGTTAAAGCACAGGATCGTGCGCACTGAACTTGATATTTTGTCCTATGTATTTAGCGATGGTATCGAGATTCGAATGGTAGTTGAAACTGTGCAGGCGAGTCCGAGATTGGCAATGTAATCAGCCTGAATGAACCATCTACGACTGCACTGGTTTAAAGATACGACAGGCCTATTAGCATAGAAAAAAACTCGTAAATCGTTTCAATGGCGGACTTAGAGATGTGCTGTCTGGGTCAGTGCAGTGCGTAAATACCTGTTATAATATCAAGCGTAGGAGTTTAGTTAGTTATTGTTCATATTTATAAATATTTACTACTATATAAAAGGTAAAATATTTTAATTATTTACTAATTTATCATGGCTTTCTGGAGACCATTTGAAACAGAGGATAATATAATAACGCCCGAAAATCTTATCATTTTCTTATGACAGGCATTTCTATTTACCTCCGCACATGTACAATAAAGATATGCCGACTGTTTTTGCCGGCTTTTAGTTTTTATAGGGTTTCATGAACTCGTGTTGTTCGACAGGGATAATTTGATGTGCAAGGAGAAAAGGTCACATACTGTCCACAATTATTGACTCCATCACCTTGACAACAACGGAAGCAAGACTAATTGGATGAAAATTATCACAGCTGAACTTATCCCCTTTCTTAAAAATGACCTTAACATGTGCTTGTTTCCACTCAGAAGGTAATATCTCAGAAGCGCAGGACAGTTTCATTACTATACTGAGTGGTTTTCAAATGGAATTAATGCAAGCTTTAAGCAATATTGTGGATATTTCATCAATGCCAGGTACAGCCGATAGGTCAAGTGCTCGAATTTTCTCAGCAATTTGTTCTTCTTGGAAATCAATATCTGTCAGATCAGAAGGCACTCGAGGAAGATGATGAATGTTGGGTAAAGCATCAGAAGATTCCACTGAATAGGTCTGAGAGAAAGTGTTGGCAAACAGATTAGCTACTTCGCTGTGATTACTAAAAATGTATCCATCCGCCTGTCTGAGCTGAGGTATAGCGACTGTCGAGTCTAGTTGACAGCGAACATACTTCTACAGCCTCTCGGGATCATTGCTAACTGCTAACCCTTGTTCAAATTCATTCCTGGTACGTGACATGAGCAGCGCCAGATGATTTGAAAACAGCCAGTGAGCATGGAAGTCCTCATCAATTCTCTTTGCCATAGTTCTCTTTTATGTCTAATTATTGTCATGATATCCTCATTAATCCAGGGTTTTGATGGAACGGTTACAACAGTTTTATAATGAGAATTCATATTAACAGCGTTAAAGAAGTTCAGTTTAAAAATATTCCAACAAAGTTCGATAACATCCATATTTAAAAGCGTATTCTAGTTAACTGCTAATAAATCGCTATCAAGAGATGTAAAATTTGTGTATTTTTAATAAAATTAGTTTCATAAGATACCTCGGTACACATTAAAGTTATTATTTGCAATAATGAGGTTTGCTTCACTTGTTGCAAATAAAACGTAAATACTTACTTTTACCAGTTTAGTGTTAAAAATATACATTGAACCATATTATAATTATCGGTAAATATTTTATTTCACTCCAAAGGCCCACGGTGTACTGGGTAACTGTGACATCGGCAAATAATAGGGTATTTTTGTTTTAATTTAATTTAAAAAGACCATTTATATACACTGAAAATAAGATTGGAACAAGAACCGCGCTTTGTGGTAATTATTAAAACCAATTTTTCCCTCGAATCAATATTTTCCCACTTTTTTTAAATTTTACTATTCACATATTACACCTTTGAAGCTAAGGTCCTCGAAGACTGTAATCAGTCTTTTTTACTGATAGTGTTGAGGGCATTGGCCAGGGCAAGACTAACACAAAACCCAACATTGTTTTTATACAGAGCTTCATAGAAGTTATTAGTTAATATAAAATTACATCTTCCGATCTCTTATCTATAATCAAAGTGTTTGTTTACCATTAATAAATAGTTTCAGAATCATGTAATTTTACTTACTTTAGGAGATATAATGTATCATTTTGTAAATTTTTACGGCAGATTAACGAGAAGTAGTTGCAAAATTGTATATCCCTCCATGTGGCTACAATTTTATGTTTATGATGGGTACGTGAACCATAACTATGTACGTGTAACAACTGTGGCAAATATTTCCACTTTCTAACTATGTGAATTAAAAGCATATGTATTTTAAATATGCCCTTACATTTCAAATATTTTGTATATATTATATAGTCAAAAAATTTGTTACCTGTCTTTGTCTTTTAAGATCTCCGTCAAATTCACAGACCTTGCATTTCGAGTAAGTATCATAGGGGTATCAAGAATACCTGACACAATTGTTAGTTTTTTTAATTTGAAACTTAATAGATATTTTAGAAACCTTAGATCTTCTTTAACATAACCGTATAGGTACAATGTAATATAAATAAATTTCAGTTATTTAAAATTGCTTGCTTAAGATCCTTAATTTTGCAATTGAATATATCAATACTACAGTGTAGAGAATTAAAATTAGAATACATTACATTCAGGGGAGAGTGTTTGAGTAAATTTGTTCGAGGTGTGCTTAAGTAAAATAAATAATATGATCTAGTCTGGAAAGTTGGTATATGAAACTTAATCATTTCTAAAATTTGGGGCGAATCAAATTTGAATTAATAAATTTGTGTAAAATACCCAGGAGTTAAACTTTCTACCGGTATTTAAGTCAGATCCAAGAAATTTAGAAAGCCATTCCTCACGAGAAACACCTTTGGTGGATGAATGCCTTCTTTTCGAAAATACAAATATTTTAGAAAGCTCATTTGAGTACTTTCAATGTAGTTTTTGGTGTACTAGTTAAGCTGGAATCGAGATGATCGCGTATTCCAATTTAGATTTTACAAAGGCATTAAAGAGGAGAAATAAGGTGTTGGTGTTCTCACAATCTTTAGAATCCCTTATAATGAAACCTATTTTTTTATATACACTAGCTGTTACTTCAGAGATATGATCATTAAATGGGAGTTTAGTGCCAAAAGTAACACCAAGGTCTTTCAGTTTGTCGCATCTCTGTATTTTCGTATTATTGATAACATATTTATTTAATGAAAGATTATATTTTCTGTTAAAACTCATAGTGTAGCATTTGTCTATATTAAGGGGTAACTCGCTTTTGTCACACCATGAGTGAAGGTTAACTAAGTCATCTTGTAACCTCTTGGTGTCGTCCTCGCTATTAATACTAGTAAAAATTTTCATATCATCGGCGTACAACAATGAATTGCTAATTGCAAGTGCAGTTGAGGGAGACGATATCGTTTACAAATATGTTAAAGAGTAAAGTCCCAAGCACCGAACCTTGAGGTACACCATATTTTGCATGCAATCAAACTGGGAGCAAAACCAAAGAAACTTAGTTTTTTAAGTGACGAACAAACGCTTTAGAAAAATCTGTGCATACGATATTAACTTGTCCTCCCATATTTAACATTTCAGCCATGTACTGTGTTAAATAAATTGGGTTGGTGGAAGTAGATCCGCCTGACATAAATCCGTGTTGATTAACTATATATTTGAGATTTAACTTGAAAAATACAGATTCATGAAGTAATATTTCTAATGCCTTACTAAAATTACATAAAATTACGATGGACCTATAATTACTGACTTCTGGTTTCTTATTCTTTTTGTTGATCAGACAGACTTTAGAAGTCTTTCATACTTCTGGAAATGTAGAAGCTTTGATTGATAGGTTAAATATGATAGACAAAGGAAGCAAATATAGTTGCACAATCCACTTTCTTCTAAGAAAACCTGATCTAGATTGCCAGAAAAATGCGAAAATTTAAAGGAAATCCTAAACATTTTTTAATACTTTCTGGATACTTTTGTACTATTATACGCTAATTTTTATATACCCTGCACTGCAAAGTAAAAATTGAAAATTTTATGTAGCTTCATTTTACAAGGTATCCTCTGAATTTCACTTTTAATCAGTAACATAGAGAGGGTGTATTTATCATTGTTTAAAATTGGTTGTTACCTAAGCAACTTTAAAGTTCTAATATTTTAAAAGCCTGATATTGTACGCTTTTTAGTTTCAAAACATATATTATAATTCAGGTATATTAAAATAGCTGTTTGTGATACGAGTGGAAAAATGCATGTTAAACGCGTTTTCACACGAGTATCATCATAGAATATTTTTTTCTCTACGAACGTACAAATATTACAAAAGTTATTGAAAAATATTAAATATCTTGACGTTCAAAATGTCAAAATATTTTGAATTTGCATTTTGACGTTTCATCAGTGGCGTAACCACCGGTGTTCCGCGGAACAAGGGCTAGGGCCCTCAAGGGGCCCGCCCACAGCTCACATGAATACACATTTCCTGTTATTCTTCACACTACAAAGTATAAGTCAGTATTCTTCCCAATAGACCTGTTTAGTGGTGACGTCAAGCGCCCAAATGTATGGTAATTACATACTACAGTGAGTCGTGAATGTATACTGCGGTGGAAAGCAAAAACAAATTGAACCTTATGTATTTTTTGGGCACGGCATCAAAAGGTGGGCTCTTTTAGAGAAAATCTATAGCTTAACAAAAAGCAAAATAAGCTTAAAAAAATTAACACCTACCCGATGGTCGTCATGACATAATGCGCTAGAGGCTCTTCGATTTAGATATGTGGACGTTTTAAAAGTACTTTCAAAAGTCATATTAAAATCTGACAATAAAACTGAAATCAATGAAGCCAAATCATTAGAAAGTCAGTTAGAAAAATTCGAGATGGTTTTACAAAAATTTAAAATATGGATACTGTATCTAAGCTTTTGTAAAGTAAACAGCAAAATATTGAAGGTACATCAAAAATGTTCAATAGTTTATATGAAAATATTAAAAATATGCGGGAAGATTTTTATTTAAAGAAAATTGAAGCAAAAAAATTAGCTGGGGAATGGGGAACGAATACAGAATTTGCTAAGCCAAAAAGATGATGATGAAACTAATAATCATTTTCAAATACAGTCAAACGAAGACTGGTTCAAAATAAATGTATTTTTTAAAACATTGGATATTATTATAGTTCAATTATAAAATTAAAGTTCTGGACTAAATGATATAAACACAGCTTTTCACGTTTTATCTTCAAATGTTCTGTGTAATGATTTTGATGAAGAATTGTATCAAATGGGTTAGGAGCTATAAGTAAAATATTCAGAAGAAATTTCGGACATTATTTCGTCTCAATTACTCTCATTTAGACAATGTTTTAAAAATGATTTTTCCAAAACAAATTCCATAATGCAATTAACCGAATTTATATTAATAAAAAAAATTCTTCGTGCAGTAGTTTTAGTGAAATTTTAACTGCATGTTATATCTTTCTCACCATCCCTGTTTCGGTGGCTTCGGCGGAACGATCATTTTCTAAATTAAAATTAGTTAAAAACTTTTTAAGGAATACTATGGGCGAACAAATATTGTCTGCTTTATCAATTATTTCAACAGAAAATGAAATTGCCAGAAAAATACATGTTTCTAATATAATATGAACTTTTGTGCATATCAAAACGAGGAAGAAAATTTTGAGTAAAGCAGCTTATTGACATTGACAATTTGCTTGTCATGTTTTTGTTTCTTTTTTAGGTGTTATTTTTTTACATTTTTTTTTTTTAAATGAATAATAAATCACCAAAAAAATTGCGACGAGCGATATGCTATTTTGTTTTTTAGTAAACCAGTAAACCTTAAAGCGGTTTTTAATAAAACGAAATAACAATATCATCAAATTTGATAATAGTCGCAAGTAGATAAAAAAATTAATAAATCGAGAGTAGAACCTTCGGTTCGTTCTGTAAATTGCAAACGCGTGCTATAAAAGACCTCATATGGCACTTCCCAAGTAGCACAAATTGCTTTTTAAAAACTCTATGACTATCTACTCCACCTTTTTATAAAGCTTAATACTTTATAATTAAGAGTTAACAACAATAGTCCAATATTAATGAAGTATCTATATACCCAAAATAGGCACAGTCTATACAGCCTCTGTAAACTCTGTAAAAGGTACATAAATGCTTAAAGTAACATTATGGCAACCTCTGTGTTTCGCCTTACCAGCTGTTAAAAATCATGTTATATGACTGCTAAGAAGTTGTTATATAATTGTTGCAAGTAAGTTCTTATACAGTAAAAATTCCTCTTAATATTAGTTACTGTTTGCAGTTATAAAGCATCGATATCACAGTGTCTCTGGCAACTTCAATGTAATAACTTTCCTATGACAAATTATTAGGAAACTGAATGAATATTGCCTGCGACTTAGTGTATGCTGTGGTTGGTAGAAAATAAAATTTGCCATGGGAAGAAAATTTTTCTGTTGAAATATGCTATTCTACTTCGAAATAAATAGACGCGCCTCCAAAATTCCTTGAATTTGATAAGTTGAAAATTATTTAAAAAAATATATTTTTTAATTTTTTTCCATAGAATTGTTTTAAAATGATAAACCACCTATTTTAAACATCCCATAAACGATTGCTGTGAATATTTTGCAATGTTTTCCTTTTCAAGTGATAAAAAGTTAATTATACCTCAAACCGGTAACAATGGCCGTCCTGTCATATTTTCTTTTAGAAAATACAATATGGTTCCCTATAAGTATCCAAAGAAGGTCACTACAGAAGCAGTTACAAATTCTTAAAGCAGCACTTTGACTGTGTAAAAATAGTAGTTAAAGACAAAATCCTCGCACAGGTGAATTTACTTTGATAGAAATCCACATTTTGTGTAATAATTGAATTCATAATAACATCATTTTGTTTTTGAGGGATATGATATTATCACTTTTGTTTGAATTTCAGACCTAACTTTTTATTGATTTTGGTGGATTTTTGAAATTTGTAGTGAGAAAATGGCTGCATAATTTTTTTTAATAATAATAATAACACCACATGTAATTACGACCCCCTTTATCCCGGAAGGCTCTAGAAGAGCCTTGTGTGGGAGAAGGCTATACATTTAGAGACAAAACACACACCCAATATCCGAGTATAGTGAAAAAATCCGTCTCACAATATTTTCGACTGCCACGACCGGGAACCGAACCCGGAACTTTTGGGTGAGAGGCAAGTGCGCTTACTTCTCTACCATCAGTCATACATAACAAGAAAAATTCGAAAGCAAATCAAATAATATTGGAGGTTATGAAATGGAGTAAGTTTAGCTGTATAAGAGTTCTATAAAGGCGGAAAATTGCAGCTACATAGCCCCAAAACAGAGTTTCAGCTGAATAAATGCTTTATAAAATACTCCTTCTACTATACATAAAAAGCATTTATAAATAATCTATATTAGGGCTGACGTAAATGGTATTTGGCTTAAATAACTACATTGCTGTATAATTTTGCTTTATAAACCTTTAGAACTCAGTGTTATAAAACTGTTATAGAGAAATTGCTAAGCTGTAAAACGGATGTATAAATGTTATATAGGAGTTTATACACCTGTTATAAATATACATGGTGTGTATCTGTATAATAGAGCTTACTAAGCCTCTTATACATTTTTAAAAAACTGTATAAGATGCTCTAATAAAGAAGCTTTATATTTATACTGTGAAAGCATTTTACCAGCAATCTTATTCCACCGAGTTACTTTATAAGCAGTTTAGTGTTGAATAAAGCTTCAATATAACCAATTTTCTGTACAAGTTGCCATAATGTATTATTTATAAAGCTTTAAGTGTAATAAAAGAGTGACATGTGTTACTTGGGTTATAATATAAATAGTTATTAAATTTTACGTTTGTTGTAGTTGATTTAAATTTACATAAATATTTAATTCATCCTTGGTATTATTTCAGCATTTATTCGGATGGAAATATAATTAATAATCATTAATATAGCACCGCATTGGCATTGGTGTAAAATGTCTAGAATTTTGATTCATTCGTGTTCGAGATAGCTGAACGCGCGGTATTCCGTTAGCACAATATATCACGCTATCTTGATGAACGACAGTAATAGTTCTGAACTTATGATTAAATACAATATAGTACCTGAAGAAACAAAAGCTTCGGAAAACTCAATAAATTCTTTTCTTTGCCCTTTTTGAGGATGTGACCGGAATAATTGAGTATAGACTGAGTAGAATGCAGGTGATTTTCGGTCCATGATATCCCTATATTCATAGTTCCAATGTAAGCCACGTACAGCTGATGTGCGACCGATAGTGTCTCGAGCTGCTTTATGAGCCCCGGCTCTCAATTTACGGCCTCCTGGATGCGAGAGGGCCCCCGAATACGTGAGAGAACTGCTCCAGTTCAGCTTTGCCGTTTTGTCAATGTCGAGATTTTAACAGCCGTAGTTAGAGCTCTATTACTGGCTGAGGGGCCGCTTCACCTTAATGGTCTATCTAGGCAGACATTGCCACCCCATTTTTTATTGTTAACGTCAGTTCTACCATTTATTTTTGTTTAGACAGATGCACTGAGCTGATCTCCGAAGAGTAAGAGCCGCATTGAATTTTTAAAGTGTAAATAATGATTTTACGAACGCTATTCTTTACTTTCAACAGCATGAATAAAATATTTATTATAATGTATTGGCGGTACCTCCAGACGCTGAGTCGTCTTGTTTGATTTGTAGAGTAAGAATTTATTTACTTTTTTAATAATACAAATATACCTTGCGACAATGCACCGCTACGCTGAAAATATGGGAAATATTTCTTCAGCTACACAGCTTATTATACGGGTTTCATTAATATATTTTATCCACAATCACATTATAATTGGAGTTTTATCCGCACATATGAAGCATATAAAGTATCACTTTATCCACTAGTGGAATAATGAAAAATATCTTGAATCAATTAGATTTTATTTATTTTTTATTAATATTAATATTAACATTTATATTAACAGACATTCCCTTATTTATTTTGTTTTATCATAGTTCACTTTGTTTCCATTAATGAGAAGCTTATTTGTAGTTGTCATCGGTTTCAGAACGCATAGTGCCTGTCGAGGTTTCAACACCCTCCAAGTTTTTTTAAATCAATTTCAACAATTTTGGACGTTATAGCCGCTGACAGGGCGAAATGTTAAATCATTTTTTGATGAAATCTAATTCGAGATGAACGTTGCATTGTACTGTCGTGAGCAGAAAAAAATAGGATAAGTTTTTTTTTCTAATGTAAATCTGTCTCTATTTGAATATGTAATGAGTAGCCGAAATAAAACTGATATCACTATTAATTTATTTTTTATTTTAATGCTGTAGTTATTGCTATAGTAAATGATGGATGGTTAATGAGGCAAATTGTACTGCATTATAACATTAACAAGAATTTGGTGTGTAATTGTAACATTAGTAGAAATCCTGGATCAAAGGACAAAGGATATCCTACTTAACAAGAAACTAACTATTAACATTTCGTTATTGCACCATTTCTATTTATAACTTCTATAAGTCTGTTTGGCATAGAATTAAATAACCTTATACAATATATATATATAACCATTAGTAATAATATTTTCCCACACATTATTTACTATTTCCAGTAATTCTTTGGCATTCCGTGGTCTCACATTTCGTTTTTGGATACTTCTTAGGCATAGTTCCCACACTTCTTCCACAGGGTTAAGATCTGGACTATGACTGGGCCAGTTAAGAACATTGATGTTGTTAGCTTGAAACCAGTTTGTTACGGTATGAGCAGTATGAACGGAACAATTGTCTTGTTGAAATATGAGCTCATTATTAGGAAATAATTGTGACACAGAAGGGAGCATAATATTGTCTAAGATCCTAATATACGTTTCACTGTTAAATCGTTCCTCAATATGCCACACCAGGACTACGTGCCGATATCCAAGCCCACATATTGATGGAAAATCTACCACTTTTATCATCGTTAGATATATATTTCGCATGGAATCGAGTATTTGGAGGATGGTAAACACGAATACGACCGCTGTGTGTTGACTGGAAAGTTTTTTCGTCTGTTAAGATTATGTTATTCCAAAAATTTCACCATGCGCTAAAAATTCAAGCACAAATCCTACTCCAGCTTCTTTAAGTTCAGCTTTAAGTAAGTATTTCTGTGCTGCTGCATGACAGCGTAGCTCCGATTCTCTTACTCGCCGGCGAACAGTACTACTCGATCCAGGAAAATTCGTTTCTTCAGCAGCCTGAATAACTGAGTAAAACGGATCGTACCGTTTATTCTCCACTTTCTTAAAATGTTACACACCAAATTTTTGTCAATATTATAACGCAGTGCAATTTGTCTCATTGACCATCAATCTTCTGCTTTAGCAATAGATCCAGATTTAACTAAATCGCTTATATGAGGCATATTAGTTTTTTTGCACACTTGCAATAAATTATGATAACTAACTGACAATGTCACAAAAATTAAAGTTAGATGTACACAACTAGATTTTAGCAAAATACCGTTATAAGACGTCCTATTTTTTTTGCACACGACCGTATGTGTTTTAGTCGCGTTTTACCCACTCAAGAAAATTCTCTTGCGTGGATAAAACGCTATCTAAAACACTTATACAATAAATAACTATTTTCTCCGACAACATCAAAATATGTTTATTTTAAGAGTGTAAAGCCAATCATAAGTAACTGCATTTTGCACGGAATTTCATTCCGCATCGGTTGCCAGGCAAGTTGCTAAGTGACAAATGCGATATGAAATATTTCGTGTTAGATTTCACTCATTTTAACTATTTTTGATGACAAAATTTTTAAGGCGGCTTAGAGAATATGACGTCCAACGACGGAGTAATGAAATGTCATTCTAGATTGTTTCTGTCAACATCTTTGTACATTTGCAGATAATTTTGGACTTATTTCCAATAAATTTGATGATTAATATGGTAAGTGATAGTAATAATAACTTAGAATTGACACTCCCAAACATAAGAGAAGCGGCAAAGTTGACAACACTAAATTTATTACCAGAAACGTCGAAGAAAATGTATCAACGCGCTTACAACCTCTTTTTGGATTGGAGAAGGGATCAAAACGCAAAATCGTTTTCTGAGGACGTTTTAATGGTTTATTTTAGCGATTTGGCGAAGAAATTCAAAAGTTCTACTTTGGACACAATACTCAATGCTGAGAACGACTCTTAGTATTCATGAAAATATAGTTATCGCCAAATATTTGAAACTGAAAGCATTCCTCAAGCGACAATCCGAAGGCTACAGGCCCAAAAAGCCAAAGATCTTTACCTCAAATGACATCAAAAAATTTATAAATGAAGCGCCACATGAAATATATTTAGCGACAAAAGTAAGTTTAATTATAGCCATTATGTGATAATAATAAGTAATTTGGTTAACTATTTAGGTCGCATTAGTTATGGGCGTAATGGTTGCATGCAGAAGACATGAGCTACATCAAATGAAAATTACTAATTTCAATGATTTGGGTTCAGCTCTTTTAGTAACAATACCAGACACTAAAACCAAAATTGTACGAAATTTTACTGTAACCGCTCCATACTATGAAATTTACAAAAAAATATGCAAATCTGCGCCCTCCAAATGTTAATGGTCTATGGTTTTTCATTAACTTTCAAAAAGGAAAATGTACTGTTCAAAGAATAGGCTTGAATAAATTTGGAGCCATGGGCAGAGACATTGCTAAGTATTTAAAATTGACAAATCACGAATTATATACCGGGCACTGCTTTCGCCGATCTTTCGCAACTATCCTTATTGATGCTGGTGGTGACATAACCACGTTAAAACGTCACGGTGGCTGGAAGTCGACGGCAGTCGCTGAAGGATACATCGATGAATCCAAGAAAAGTAATCTTGACACAGCTAATAAAATTGCAAATGCGATACAGGACATTTCAAACATACCATCGACTTCAGGAAATGGAAAATCGTGAAAGGCCGTCGACTTCAACAACGGAAAATTGCCAATATCAAGAAAATATTAGTATCAAGCATTCCACAAATTCTCCAAAAATTATTTTCAATAATTGCAAATTTATCTATAAAAAATAAATAAAATAGGTAGGAAGTTATTTTATATTTTATTTTTTCTCAACTATTTGGGCATTGCTGTCCAGGCACTCTAACTTATGGTTTGTATTCAAAGCAATAAAGAAAATATCTCCATATTTTTTGTATCGATTATTATTTATTTAGTATATTACGCGTGAGCAGTGGGTTGCCGTAGAAAAAATATAGTATGCAACTCGCACAAAATAGCAATTTTACACTCGTATGAATTGCAGCACTCGTCTTCGACTCGTGCTGCAAACTTTCATACTCGTGCAAAATATGCATCATTTTGTGCTCATTACATAATATACTAATTATCAACTCTCGTTATATATTGACAGTAATATGATACTCATTTCAATATCATAATAACGTTGTTTATATCATTAATGCGATATATATTTATCGCACGCATTTTATAAAAAAAGCACGCAATTGTATACTGCAGTAAAACTTAATCCACATATTTTTGACTTAGAAATCAGTACTAGTTACACTGCGAGTAATTAAATTAATTAGACTTTCACTAAATATTTCACTTATATCCTAAAAAAAGTAATACAATCGATGATTACTTTATTTTCCAACCCAACACTGAGAAACGTCATTAATTATGATGTCTGTCACTGTTGGGTTAGACGTAATACCCCGCGGAATAGTTAGTTGGTCGATGAAGCGACCGACACAACCAGTTGCTAAGGAGATATCAACAAACAAATATTGTTATTAACTTAGCTATTACCAAAAATGTATTGAAAACGATGAGGTTAAAATAAATTCTATAAAAATGAGTTTCTCCGATGAAGATTTGTCTGCAGATATCGAAGAAAGTGCATCTGAAGCAATTTCAGGCCTTGTTCCACAGAAGCTTGTCTTGAGAGATATGAGAAATGGTGCCATGAAAAGAAAATTAAGGACATAGCTGCTGCAAAGTTCTGCTAGCATATATCAATGAACTAAGTAAGGATCGTAAACCTACTTTATGGAGTTATTATTCCATGTTAAAAACGGAACTGTCAATAAGAAAAAAACGTAGACATAAAAAATGTGCTAATTTATTTGCCATGCTTAAAAGAAAATCGGAGGGCTATAGGCTGAAGAAATCTAAAATTTTAATCAAAAAACATATATCACATTTCTACAAACAGCCGACAATGAAATAGATGTGGATTTAAAGGTAATTTTTTTCAATATCCTTTACTTTTTCAACAAAATATTTATTTTTTAAGTTCTTACTGATTTTTGGAGTGACGGGTGCCTGTAGAAGACCGGAATTGACAAACTTATTAAAAGAAGATATTATAAATGAAGAAAGTTACTTCAAAGTCCGACTTAGAGATACTTTTACTATATTTTTATTATAATTCTACTTTTATCAATAGCTACCAATAAAAAATATTTATAACAATTGACATCAAGCACCCCACGCTTTTTACAATCTATCGCTGTTGAACACATCTTAATATTTCATTATTTTTTACTTTTTATTTCGGATTGCTATTAAAGCGTGTTTTTTTAGTTTTTTAAACTATAATTTTTTAAAACTTGCTAAAAATCATTTCATTAACACGCTTTTTATAGAATATATATTAATAACAGCGGCTCCTCCGGTAAAATTTCGAAAGAGATTGGTAATTTTTTTTAATTTTATTTTATCCTGATAGAGTGGGTGAGAATCACGTTCAAAGATTACATCACAAACAAATTAACGAACTAACAAACTAACAAATAAACAAACAAATAAACATACAGGTGAAGCTAATAAAAGCGTGTTAAAAAGGCATGGTGTAATGCAATTGCAGAGGGGCACATTGAAACCTCCGAAGAAAATAAAAAGAAAACTGCAATTAAAATATTAGGTGAGAGTACTTCATCAGCATCACAAAACGAATTGGATGTTTCTACCACTGATACAAAGGCAACGTCTTCCCATTCTGGAGTACTCTTCCCTATATCGATCGATACACGTCCTGGTAAGACACTCTGTATACATCATTAGATAATAAAATGCCTACACTATTCGTTTTTATCGACTTTGTCAGAGTTTCAATGCGGTTAGCCACCCACAGATGAAAATATGAAAACATAGTTTTAGAGGCAGAGGATTCCAAACTAATGGAGAGTTACCTAATAGGCAGAACTTGATGTGTGAAAATTAATGAAACAATCAGTGAACATAAAAAATTAAACATGGAGTACCTCAGGGAATGGTACTGGGGCCAACATTGTTTAAATCTACATAAACGACCTTCTAACAATAGCGATTAAAGGGAGGATGGTCAGTTTTGCTGACGACACAGTAATCATAAACAAAGCTAATACTTAACTAACTAACTAACTTTGTCGTCATTTGTAGTCATTCATGTCATAAGTTATTGTTATTGTTGTTGTTGTTGTTGTCGTTGTATATGTTATCTATTAACAATAAATTATGACGTGAATAACTAAGTACCCTCCTAACTTTGGACTTGTGCAAGTCAATTTTGGTAACAAATCTATAATGTCCATTAGTGAAACTGACTACGTCAAAAATTTAGGAATTAATATAGACAAACACCTCAGATGGGACCTACAAACAAATAACCAGATTTCTCCCAAAATTGAAATACCTTAAATCATTTTTAAATATACTAGATATACTATGTGCAGTCTAAACTCTCTTACCCAATTATTGGCTTTAAATATAATGCAAAAATGGTTTCTAAAAATAATATACAATAGAACTTTAGTTTACCACTCCAACAAACTACACGATGAGTAAAAAATGTGGATATTAGACAGTTATTTTGCAAATAAATCCAAACACATTTATTCAGGAAAAAACAACAAATAGCCCAAGTAGCACAAATTGCTTTTTAAAAACTCTATGACTATCTACTCCACCTTTTTATAAAGCTTAATACTTTATAATTAAGAGTTAACAACAATAGTCCAGTATTAATGAAGTATCTATATACCCAAAATAGGCACAGTTTATACAGCCTCGGTAAACTCTGTAAAAGGTACATAAATGCTTAAAGTAACATTATGGCAACCTCTTTGTTTCGCCTTACCAGCTGTTAAAAATCATGTTATATGACTGCTAAGAAGTTGTTATATAATTGTTGCAAGTAAGTTCTTATACAGTAAAAATTCCTCTTAATATTAGTTACTGTTTGCAGTTATAAAGCATCGATATCACAGTGTCACTGGCAACTTCAATGTAATAACTTTCCTATGACAAATTATTAGGAAAGTGAATGAATATTGCCTGCGAATTAGTGTATGCTGTGGTTGGTAGAAAATAAAATTTGTCATGGGAAGAAAATTTTTCTGTTGAAATATGCTATTCTACTTCAAAATAAATAGACGCGCCTCCAAAATTCCTTGAATTTGATAGGTTGAAAATTATTTAAAAAAATATATTTTTTAATTTTGTTCCATAGAATTGTTTTAAAATGATAAACCACCTATTTTAAACACCCCATAAACTATTGCTGTGAATATTTTGCAATGTTTTCCTTTTCAAGTGATAAAAAGTTAATTATACCTCAAACCGGTAACAATGGCCGTCCTGTCATATTTACTTTTAGAAAATACAATATGGTTCCCTATAAGTATCCAAAGAAGGTCACTACAGAAGCAGTTACAAATTCTTAAAGCAGCACTTTGACTGTGTAAAAGTAGTAGTTAAAGATAAAATCCTCGCACAGATGAATTTACTTTGATAGAAATTCACATTTTGTGTAATAATTGAATTCATGATAACATCATTTTGTTTTTGAGGGATATGATATTATCACTTTTGTTTAAATTTCAGACCTAACTTTTTATTTATTTTGGTGGATTTTTGTAGTTTGTAGTGAGAAAATGGCTGCATAATTTTTTTTAATAATAATGATAATAATAACCACATGTAATTACGACCCCCTTTATCCCGGAAGGCTCTAGAAGAGCCTTGTGTGGGAGAAGGCTATACATTTAGAGACAAAACACACACCCAATATCCGAGTATAGTGAAAAAATCCCTCTCACAGTATTTTCGACTGCCACGACCGGGAATCGAACCCGGAACTTTTGGGTGAGAGGCAAGTGCGCTTACTTCTCTACCATCAGTCATACATAACAAGAAAAATTCGAAATCAAATCAAATAATATTGGAGGTTATGAAATGGAGTAAGTTTAGCTGTATAAGAGTTCTATAAAGGCGGAAAATTGCAGCTACATAGCTCCAAAACAGAGTTTCAGCTGAATAAATGCTTTATAAAATACTCCTTCTACTATACCTAAAAAGCATTTATAAATAATCTATATTAGGGCTGACGTAAATGGTATTTGGCTTAAATAACTACATTGCCGTATAATTTTGCTTTATAAACCTTTAGAACTCAGTGTTATAAAACCGTTATAGAGGAATTGCTAAGCTGTAAAACGGATGTATAAATGTTATATAGGGGTTTATACACCTGTTATAAATATACATGGTGTGTATCTGTCTAATAGAGCTTACTAAGCCTCTTATAAATTTTTAAAATACTGTATAAGATGCTTTAATAAAGAAGCTTTATATTTATACTGTGAAAGCATTTTACCAGCAATCTTATTCCACCGGGTTACTTTATAAGCAGTTTAGTGTTGAATAAAGCTTCAATATAACCAATTTTCTGCACGAGTTGCCATAATGTATTATTTATACAGCTTTAAGTGTAATAAAAGAGTGACATGTGTTACTTGGGAGTGTAGAGAGAACGCTGCCAAAACACGCGAAACAAAAGCTTAATCACAATAAAACCCGAAGTTAAAAGAACAGTATGTCAAAGAAATTATACTGACCTTGCTCCTCAAATCTATTACCTAGTCCCACTCGAAACTAAATCCGTCTATTCATATATTGTTTATGAAAAGGAAATTAATCTAAGGGCATTAAATACTCCAAGGCTAGTATTGCATAAAAGTACTTGATACTTCGTGGGGTCATTACTATTTATTTACACTGTATTAATCGAAAATAATTTACATTAATGCAGTATGACCTTATATTATTGTATTTTTGTAACTAATGAGTGTTAGTTATGTTTTCCTTTCCGTAAATAAATATAACGTCTGTCCATTTTATGAGGGCTGCTCACTTACTGCAAGACGAATAAAGTTTTAGAAACGGTTATCCCATTTTTTGTGAGCTATATTTCACTAAAAAGAAATTTGAAATCCATAGCCTACTTTGTGAGATATGTTACAAAAACCTGAAAAATAGGAAAACCACAAAGGGTTATAGCTTCCTTATTTGAGGAAATACGAAGAAAGTTAAAGGGATGAAAGTTGACGGCAGAGACAATAAGAATAACAATGTGTATAAAAAAATTAGAAAAACGCAGTAGGCTTTGACATTCGTTCTTGTGCAAAAAATAAAAAGAACAAATCTCAAAGTAGGCCACGACACCATTAATTCTGTTAATTTTTTCTCTTTCGAACGATATAAAACATAGTTCAAATGTGCTTTTAGAGGGCGGAATATTAAAACATAATATTTTTAGTCGCAAACTCCTCTATAAAATCTTATTTTACTATAAGGAACGCAACCAGACTGCAACCAACAGCTATTCTCCGGGCTATGTGCCACGCCGAGCGCTGAATTACAAGTTACAAGCCTGGCGCGTTAAGTGTAATAATCGTATATTACCATCAAAACGCTAATGCTTCAATTGCAACAAACACCAGCCGAAAAACTGATCCTACTTAATGTAGCTCTCGTGCCAGTCGTCACACACCACATGCAGACTGCAGTTTCGAGCTGTTTCTCTGAATTTGTCTCAAAGAGGTTTCTTCATTTTGGTTAACATAATTCAATACTTTATTCACTTTTCTTACATTATCCGCAACATAACCTCGCCCTACCACTTTTTTTGAAAATAAACCGTGCGTTTTTAAATTTTGAACTAACTTCCTAAACATAATTCGATTTAGCTGCGGAGCATCTGGAAATCTATCTCGGTAAACCGTGACTGCCAGCTCAGCGTCAAAATTGTACTGACAATAAATGAAATACAATAAGAGAAAAAATAAACAGAATTAATGGTGTCATGGCCTACTTGGAGATTTGTTCTTTTTTCATTTTTGCGCAAGAACGCATGTCAAAGCCAACTGCGTTTTTCGAAAAGTTTGATACACATTATTATTATTATAGCCTTTTCAGTCAACCTTCATCCTTTTAACTTTGTTCGTATCTCCTCAAATAAGAACTATAATCGTTTATGGTTTCCTATTGGCAGGTTTTTGTAATATACCTCGCAAAGTAGGCTATGGATTTCAAATTTCTTTTTACTGAAGTATAGCTCACAAAAAATGGCATATCTGTTTCTAAAAATTTTTTCTTCTACAGTAGATATTAATCGAGACGGTATGTGCGCACTCAAATTCGTAATAAGGATTTAAGCACACATTATTTTTTGTAATGTTATTCTCTGTATACTGTGTAATAAGATAAAATAAATAAGACATGTTCAAATTCACTTTAGCGCACCCTCTTGTAATGAAGCTATTTTCGAATAGAAAATATCACTATTACTTTTATTTTGATTTTCTTGAAAACCAGGACTCCATTTCTTTTTAAGTACACCCGGTATACTTTCATAATTAAAATATCCGTATTTTGTTTGAAGTAAAGTATTTCAAGGAACAGTCAAGTTTAAAATTTCATTTGGGAACAAATTAATAATAAATTATTTAGATTAATAATTATTAATACTGGGACTATTAAATTCATTCTTTTTCCGAAATAATATAAGTACGTTATTTGCAAGCGATTCCGAACATCAGAAAATTATTATTTATATCAATTAACGCTACTAATTATAAACATTCTGCCTCGCAGTCCACTGAAGACTGCTTGAATGAGGTGTGCCCGCGCATTCCGCGCTAAACGTTCTGATTTCTAGCTCAACACGGGGAGATCCTGAATCGGCCTCCGGCTAAGGGTCTCTTTGGTTTTCCGAGCTCGATCTGACCAGTCGACTGTTGGTAGGAATTTGCTATATTAAAGTCCTATCCAATTTGTGGTAATTTTGGACTTAGAATATTTGCCGTAATCATTTGAATACCGTTAATTTGTCTTTGTTACATTTCGATAATTTGCGTCTTCAGCGAATTTTTTCAAAACTTCATTTTTGCAAATGAACTAAGTGACTGCGAAATCCTCAGTCGGGGACGTTGCCTTTAAGTGGAACACTCCACCTGAGCCGCACTGTCACTTTGCTAGAAAAGATACACCGTTAACGAAATAAGTCATTTTGCATTCACGATCGCAAATAACAAAGACCAATTAATTCCTGATAAACTTGATGTCCGAACCTGTTTGCTTAGTAGCTTATTTTCTTTGAGGCTCTTTAGGAGACGCTGCCTTTAAATGGGACACTCCAACTGAGCCGTACCGACTTGTTTCATTCAGTAAAAATCCGATAACCAGGTTCGCAACGTCAAGTAGTAAATTTTAGCTTCTCCGAAATATTCTAGATTAATTCATTTTGTTAAAATCCATAGAGATTTAGTAACTTGTCTGTCTGTCGTGGAGTCAGTCCTAAATTACTCACATTTGAACGTATCGAGCCACCGTTTTGGTTTGCTAGTCATACCCGTTATTTTGCTTTCACTTTTCTGTTTGCCCTGTATATGCCTCGTCCACTTACTTAATATTATTTTGTAGTAAAACTAGTCAGAGAGCAAAAATAGAAATTTTGCATAAAATTCGGGTTACAAAACTTGGGTAATTGAAAATTTCTTTTCATTTTCACGAATGTCAACTACCTGTATTAATTATTTTTATGTAGATAAATGTACCAGAAGTTTTAAATATATTTCTATATGATATATCTTAAGATTTTCCTTCTTGACATGTACATAGTTTCAATATATCATTAAAACATTTTGTGTGTCTTATTTTGAGTCACTCCTCTAAGTTAGACTGTCCTGAAAAGTAAAAGTGTCACAAATATAAAAATCTTTACAGCTGTCCATTCCTTGAGAAAGACGGCCTACGTTTCGACCCCTGGTAATAAACCGTCTTCACTGTTTCTATTTGGGGCCTCTATTATACCGCTAATAGAGAAAGTGGTGTTTCTATACTTAAAATCAGAAACTGGCGCTCGAGGCAAAAACCGCTTGCACTAGTTTCAAAGTGCAAGTTGCAAAACCGACGAAGAGGCGTCACACTCTATATCATATTTTTCAACTGTTTTTGCAAGACATTCATTTCCTTTATTTTTCTACTAATTTCTACGAGTGAAATAAACGGAATGTGCTTGAATATATCCGTCCAACTAAAGCGCATACCGCAAATTTCTGAATGAATAAAAATAAATTGTTTTCAGTACAATGTAGTTCACGGCTGTGTAATTATGTCCCTGTACAATTTGACCTATACTCTTCAATTTAGTCATGGCAAATATTTGTTTTTCAAAATAGTTCTTTGTTTACTTAAATAATCTTTAGAATGCGTAACTTTACTAACAACTTTAAATGTTGTTCTATAGAAGAGAACACGCAGAATAATTTCCAAAAGTTTCGCTCTTAATTGCGTAAAGTTTCTTTGAAACGATGAAATTCTTACAATTTGGCAATTATCACCCTGCTATAAAAACCAATTATGGAGATTTTCTGAAGGCTGGTATTTATTTTATTAAAACATTTTGACGGCGTCTGGGTTTTATTGAGGGGCAAATACATGACAAAAAATGATTTATTCGCGTTTGCATTGGGCTGTTATTAAATATATTGACTTAGTCTAGTCGAAGCAAAAATTCAATTGATACTAACCATAGCAGAAATATTATTGTCTTTAAAGAATTATTGATTGACACATGAGAATGGATTTCTAATAAAAACACAGTAAGCTAAATGCAAACCCATAGATATTTCTATTTCCTCGAAACAATTTCTATTAAAAGTTTAATTAATTTTTATTAATGTTATGTTCAAGTCGATCTAAATCAACGAATAATATTTCTTTCTGAGCTACTTTATCACAAAATGTTTCGTTCCAAAGATACTGATTTTATTCTGTGTCCAATATTTTTATCGTGTCATGTAAACAAAAATATATTCAATATAAAATTATAACCTTAAAATATCTGCATATATTTGTGTGAGTTTATGTGTAGGACCAAAACAAACGGTATTCTATTAGATATATTGAGTACATTTGGGTTTTATGTGTTGTAATTATGTTATCACTTCATATTTAAAAATAGACGTCAGTATATCGAATACCGTAGTTACAAATCGTTTGACGTGTTGGCCACTTCTCGCGTTCCCTAACAATCCATTCTGGGCCCGCTCATGTTTATTGTTTTTGTAAACGATCTTGTAGCTGCCCTTAATGTAGAAAGCTTCTTATGTGACGATGATTTAAATATCTACTCTATCAAATAATTATAATCTATTGCAAAATCGGCTTGATACATCTAACTATAATATTCATTCAACTATACCATTTGATTTTTTTTTCATCATCTAACAATACAAAGACCATTTACAAGATGGGAAACAACACATATTTAATGTATAGTGCACATAGTGAGTAGCTTGAATATATATAATAAACTGGGCGAGAAAGAATTAACATGAGTCTAAAATCTAAACTGACTAGTACTGTTGTGAGCAGAAAAAATAGGACAACTTTTTTTTTCTAATGTAAATCTGTCTCTATTTGAATATGTAATGAGTAGCCGAAATAAAACAGATATCACTTTTAATTTATTTTTTATTTTAATGCTGTAGTTATTGCTATAGTAAATGATGGATGGTTAATGAGACAAATTGCACTGCGTTATAATATTAACAAGCATTTGGTGTGTAACATTTTAAGAAAGTGGAGAATAAACGGTACGATTAGTAGAAATCCTGGATCAAAGGACAAAGGATATCCTACTTAACAAGAAACTAACTATTAATATTTCGTTATTGCACCATTTCTATTTATAACTTCTATAAGTCTGTTTGCCATAGAATTAAATAACCTTATACAATAATCATTAGTAATAACATTTTCCCATGCATTATTTACTATTTCCAGTCATTCTTCGGCATTCCGTGGTCTCACATTTCGTTTTTAGACACTTCTTACGAGTAGTCCCATACTTCTTCCACAGGGCCAAGATCTGGACTGACTGAGCCAGTTAAGAATATTGATGTTGTTATCTTGAAACCAGTTAGTTACGGTATGAGCAGTATGAACGGAACAATTATCTTGTTGAAACATGAACTCATTATTAGGAAATAATTGTAACACAGAAGGGAGAATAATATTGTCTAAAATCCTAATATACGTTTCACTATTAAGTCGTTCCTCAATATGCCACAAAACACCAGGACCACGTGCCGATATCCAAGCCCACATATTGACGGAAAATCTCCCATTTTTAGCATTGTTAGATATATATTTCTCATCGAATCGAGTATTTGGAAGAGCGGTAAACACGAATACGTCCGCTGTGTGTTGACTGGAAAGTTTTTTCGTCTGTAAATATTACATTGTTCCAAAACTTTACATCATGCGCTAAAAATTCAAGCGCAAATCCTACTCGAGCTTCTTTATGTTCAGATTTAAGTATTCTTCTTCTTCTTATTCTTATAAGTATTCTGATTCTCTTACTCGCCGGCGATCAGTACTACTCGATCCAGGAAAATTCGTTTCTTCAGCAGCCTGAATAACTGAGTAAAATAGATTATCTACTAAACCATTTATCAATTGCAAATCTTGTTGTTGAGTTGATATCCCACGTCGCCCTGATCCAGAATTTCTATAATCGTACCATTTATTCTCCAATTTCTTAAAATGTTACACACCGAATTTTTGTCAATATTATAACGCAGTGAAATTTGTCACATTGACCATCCATCTTCTGCTTTAGCAATATCTCCAGATTTAACTAAATCGCTTATATGAGGCATATTAGTTTTTGCACACTTGCAATAAATTATGACAACTAACTGACAATGTCACAACAGTTAAAGTTAGATGCACACAGCTAGATTTTAGCAAAATACAGTTAATTGCAATAAGTCATTGTAGATATCTCTTTGTGCAAGTTGCTTATGTAAGACTATATAGTCAAGAAGATTTATAAAAATGCAACGTATATTGGAAACTTTTTTCATCAATAATAATCATAATGTATGATGTTCTAAACTATTCATTGTGCTCAGTGAATTTGTAATAAAAACCTCACCTAGTTATTAATCAGCTCCCCGATTATATCTGTTAATTATTCATCCAGCAAGTCCGTTCGAAATTATGTGCTTTATTCTGAAAGTGCGTAGGCGACTGGGCAACGAACCCTGCAGCAGCGATAATTCTATGATCCACTCAAGCAAATTTAATGCAGCACGGACTGGCAGTTGACCGTTGACCAATGCCGCTTCCATACCAACTATCTAGTTCAAGAGAATCGGCAATTTACACTCTGCAAATCCCAACGGAATCCGATGAGCGGTTCACTTAATTTAGCAGTTTGGCATAACCTACTACCGTTCATGAGTGGAAACCAGAATGATTTTTATGCTTCAAAATTAGGTAAGAAGTTGAGCTTTCTAATTTTCAATAAGCGAGTAAGAAGTTAGATATACTATGCGATAAAGTGACAGAGAAGTAAGTTTTATAAATGTCAGAACACTGTGAACTATACTCAGTGTGGATTTCGCCAACCAAATTGGCATCTTCAGCAGCTTTAATTATCATCGCCTCGTGATGTATATTTGATTGACAAAATGATCGTTTAAAGCATTATTTATGTTTTCGGTGCTTATCATTTCAGTATCACTTGAGGGATATTAAGTGTATCTTTACATCAGTGACTCAGTCGAATAGAGGACGTTATGTAACAAATTCGCTTTGGTGTAATTCTGTTGTGTTCTTGATTCGATCTCCGGCGCCAACACTGGCAATGACGTATTGTAATGGATGCAGTCTGCGTTTTTACAGGATTGAGAGGAAAAGCCTACAAATCAGTTGATTTTCTGTTGTCTAAAATAGATTTTCTGTGTTCTCTTAGCCTCATATCTATACTGCGGCCACTCTGACCTATATATACGACGTCACAGTCGTCACACTTTATTTCGTATTCCCCCTATTTTTTAATATCTTCTGTTTTTTCTTTGCTGTTGACCAACAAGCGACCTGAATCATTTCTATTCGATGATATTGCATTAATGCCTAATTTATGTAATCTATTATATACTGAGTTGCTAACCTTGTTCACATAATTTACACTATGCCATTTTTCATTTTGAATATTTCGTACATTATAAAAATGTTTTTGTAATAATTTTCTTTATTTTTTATTAATTTTTCAATAAGTAACTCATTATAGCCATTGTTTTTTGCTAGCGTTTTAAGAACTCTAACTTCTTTTTCAAAGTTAACCCTATTTAAATTTAGAGACAATAGTCTGTAGACGTAGTTATGAAACGGTGACATTTTTATCTCCCAAGATTGATTACAATTTGCATGTGTGAGAGTGCCAGTAAAAGTTGGTCTTAGTGAGTTCTAGACCATGTCCTTTATAGGTCAGCGTAATATCTAAAAAGTTTATTGACTGTTATTTTTCCATTTCAACTGTAAACTGAAATTTGTTGTTTAGGGAATTAATAAAATGAATGAAATATTACAATTGTCTCTCAGTACCGATCCATATACAAAACGCATCATCAACATATCTAACCCAAAAATGTATGTAATTAAGGAGATTATTGATTGTGGTAAAAATATTATTTTCAAAATTTGTCAAGAATATTTCAGTTAATAATGGGCTTAACGGACTACCCATAGGTAATCATTTTGTTTAATACACACATTGACTAATGTTTGTAAATCTTTTTGTTCATTTTAATTTAATACAATATTCGAGTTAAGACGTTGTAATATATTCCTAAGCTCGTGAATAGAGATATAGGTAAATAAACTTTTAGCATCAAAGGAAAGTAATTGGGCATTTTCGGGTAAGGTAAGGGTAAGGTTTTCCAATTTGGTCACAAGTTCCAAAGAATTTCTTATGCTAGAAGGATATTGAAACTTGATCAACTGTGGTAAAGCCGAATTGAGTTTATTATCTAGTATATAGTCTATAAGCCGGTGCGTTAATATAAGAAACTAGCATTCATTAGTGGAAAGTTGTTTGTTGTAAATTTTTTTATTTTGGGTGTATTTTTCTTCAGCATTACTTGAATTTCTGGAATTATAATTATTCTATAGAAAATCCAACTAAATTCTCATTTTAAGATCACAATTACGATACCTCTACATAGTGTTCCCTAAAAACATTAAATGATTGAAAACTGCTGGAAATACTGGATACGTTTTAAAAAATCACCTTAAAACAATAAAAAATAATAACATTCAGGAAAAATTCCCATTCTACATGTCTATAGTAGACGGCAAATGTTACCACAAAGTGCTTCTTAACAACATAACTAGACATTATAACCTTGTAATATGATATAAACGGTTACAATGTACATACTTATCAATAAAAAAATTTAAGGGCGATATACTTTCTAGTTTCAGTATCAAGAAAGTTGACGACGGTTCACTGGTATATTGCCAATCCTTATATAATATAATTCTGACATTTTTTATGTCGTTTTTACTACCACTTCAGTACGATGTGATAAAAGCTTCTTTAATAAGATGATATCTAGCAGTAAAGGACCTTTTCTACTTCAATCAAAGCCATCAGAGGATGGCATTTATCACACAAAGAAGTTAATCTTATTTTCATGCCTGGGAAATCTTCTTATTTTATTAACGTACAGGGAGGAGGACAAAAGTGGCTATGGTGGTTCTCGAGAAAATTCGGAAACAATAATTGTAATTTGATAAGTCTTTGTTAGGATAAAGTAAACTGTGAGAGTTGAAAAGTAGAAAAGTAAAAAACACGTCTGCGTCATTACCAGGGTGACAACATGAAGAAAGACTATTAGTGAATAAAAAGTAAAAGCGATAATGCAGCTTCGCACTTTATGTATCTAGTTTTATAGCTATTTAAAATAATTATTGTCACGTGTTTACACCCTGCAGTAAACACTCCCAAACTTAGGTCCAGTAATTGCAACAAAATTCTCATTAATCATTACATTGCAATACAATAATCCTTATAATAACACACTAATTATAACTTTAATCTACTATAGTCTTACTACTGTAATTCACAACTTGTTACTGTTATCTGATTACTTGTCTTCAAAAATATAACTGACTCCTCCCCGTGCATTGGATCCGCTTCTTATTTATCTGTGGCGTTTATTTTCGATTCACATGTTTCACTCCAATGATGGGGGTTCCCATTTTTTGTTAAAGAACACGCCAAAATCCTCGATGAACTTTTCGAAACTGTATCAAAATCCGCATGAAAATGTTAAAGAACACGCTATAACCCCGATATACTTTTCGACGTTGTAACAAAATCCGACTTAGGAAATACTTCGTACGAAAAGCGTGCTTCACGTAAAAACACCGTGGAAGAGGTTTTTAATACTTGTAAACATATTTTCGCTCTTCGGAGCGTTTTTTATGCCAAATTTTCGCTAACTCTTCAAGGAGCGTTAATTTAGAAAGTGTAGCAAATGTCGCTGCACAGGGACGTAATGTCGCCCCGACCACCTAAATTTAGAAAGTGTACTAAAATTAGACTTTAACTTCGAAATTTTCAAGATTAAAAACCCTTTTACGAATCCACGTTGTCAAGCACTGCAACTTTTACGAGGTATTGAATATGAGGACAAGTTAGTCCAACGACTATTCAAAGTATATCGGAAGTTATAGCGAAAATAGCCCTTAGCGACATGGGACCCCCATCATTTCCTAGCAGTCGGATTTGACGGGGAAATGATGTGTTTTGACGGGGTTTGCCCTAAACCGGTTCCTCAGTGATTCGGAGTCAAAAAAGTATCTATACCATGTACTCCTACGTGCATGGGATCCGCCTTGCCTGAACGTAAAAAGTTGTTATAGTAGAATACAATCGAAGTAGATACGCTTCAAGCAATTTTAAGCTCCGAGGAGCGACCAAAATTCATGTGAATTTAATAATACGTTTATAAGACAGGCAAGCAAAAGCCCACCAAAAATTTCAGTTACATTGAACTTTTCTTGAATCTTTTTGTGCATCGTTAGCTTATCAAACCGCATATTGGATGGTAGTTGGTACATTATAAATCGTTCCGTTCCTCACCATGTGTTGTACACGGGCCAGACTAGTGTTTGTTAACATTTCTCTTGAAATAAAAGTTGTTGTAAAAACATAATTCTTTAAAGATTTAATATATATATTTTGAACTTTATATTGTCTTTTAGTTGTGTTTTCTAACAAAATTCCTTTTCAGGTTTAATTTTAAGAAAGTGTGGTACAGACAGTGTTAGGTTTATAGTGTTACGACGTCCAACTGATACCATCAAAGCCGCAGTTAAGCATAAACGACAGTAAGTATGATTTTTACATTATTCTCCGTCTGAAACAGTGGTGTTGAACCCTAAAAATTTTGTGAACGTAATATTTATTTATTTAGAGTTAAGAAAAGGTTGAGGAAAAAGAAAATTAATTTTTTATTTTTCCTATTTTTTAAAATTTTTCTAAGTTTTTTAAAAAGCAGAAAAGACGTCCTTCAGACACCATTAAGATGGATCGTTCACAAAAAGAGTGCTTCACGTAAATATGCCGTTGGAAGAAGTTTTTATACATTCAATCACATTTTCGCTACGGAGCATTTTTTATGCAAAAATATCAGAAACTCTTCAAGGAGTGTCATTTTAGAAAGTATACTAAATGTCGCTGCACGGGGATCTAATGACAAAATTTAGAAAGTATAATGAAAACCGAGGGAAATTTTGAAAATAAAAATCTTTTTACGAGTCCACGTTGTTAAGCACTGCAACTCATGCGTTGTGTTAAATATGAGAACAAGTTATCCACTCTCTAGTCAAAATATTTCGAGAGTTTTAGCGAAAATAGCCCTTAGCGTCGAGGGTGCCCTATTATTCATTCTCTAGCAGTCGATTTTGACGGGAAAATGATGGGTTTTAACGGTATTTGCCCTAAATCGGTTCCTCAGTGATTCGGTATCAAGAAAGTATAGTTACCATGTTAACTGAACGTATGAATCAGACTATAGTTATCAGTACATTTTTCTTGAACGTTTTGTAAAAACATAATTTTTTAAAAGATTTAATATGTATTTTTTGAATTTTATATTGTCTTTTTTTGTGTCTTCAAAATTCCTTTTCATGTTTAAATTTTAGAAAGTGTTAGTATTTACTGTGTCAGATTTATAGTTTACGACGTTCAATTGGTACCATCAGTGAAGAAGTTAAGCAAAAATGAACAGTGAGTGTAAATTTTGTATTATTCTTCATCTGAAACAGTCACTTTGAACCCCTCTTTGAGAACGTTTAATATTCATTTTGGAAAGTATAATAAAAGTCCTTCAGACGCGAAAAGATGGATCGTTCATATTATTAGTGGATAGGTCTTTTAAAAAATATTGAACACGTATTATTCTATTTTTCAATCCAAAGCGTATTTCTCGATAGTTGCAAAAAATCTTTTTTGTGATTACAACGCCATCTATCGCGAAACAGAAAAAGTTACAGACAAAACCTACGTATTTTGTAGCGTGGAATCAGAATCTGCAACAAAAATGGGGTTTCTATTTAAAATTTCAAAGTTAATTAAAATTAAAAATTGAGGTCTTTGAATGAATTAAAATGCTATTTATATAAAAATTTTAAAAAAGACATTCTGATCTGACTCTGTTACCATCCACAGATCTAAATTTATTGTTCATACTAGGTGGCAATAATAAATTTTCGTCCACGTTTCCTCGAATCGAGCTTGAATGTGTAAAAGAATCTTGTTTCAATATATAAAGAATGTAAGGTTTCAATATTACGTAAGGGAAAAATATGTTCGTGACTCATAAAAAGGAATATTTTCATGCATGGGTACATGGATAGGTTGGCGTATACAAGATATTTCATCCGTTATAACTTCTTGAGGGGCATTACATGCACGTCTGGGTCACTTATTTCTACTGTGTGTCAAAAAGTAGAGTAAATAGAAAATTAAAATATCTACTGACATTACTTATATTGGTAAAATATATAATTTAAATACACTTTTCCTTTCAGTAAATAATTATTTGGTTTCCTAATGTCTAAGAAAATAGGGGTAGAAAAATTATCAGTAATTTGATACTTACGAAATACGAAATATCTCGCTTAATATCTATTGTAGAAGAATAAACTTTTTGAAACAGTTATCCCATTTTTTGTGAGCTATATTTCTGTAAAAAGAAATTGAAGTTAAAAGGATGAAAGTTGACGGCAAAGACAATAAGAATGATAATGCGTATCAAAAAATTCGAAAAACGCTCTTGTGCAAAAATGTTTAAAAAACCTAAAAGTAGGCCATGCCGACATTAATTCCGTATATTTTTCTCTTTCCAACGATGTAAAACTTGTCAAAGAAATTTTAACTGATAGTGTCAATATTTAATATTTTACGAAAACCACAATTCATATCATTGAATCGTAAAAATCAGCTATGCCATAACAGTAAAAATTCATTTTATAATAATTATAATTCAGTAATTATTTATTACAATTTAATACAAACAAATAAATATCTCATAAATAAAAATACAAATACAAAATGGACATCCAAAAAAAACGAAAAAATATGTATAACAGTATTACCTACCACCATATTGAAAAGAAAATGTGTGTATTTATTTTTCTAACTCTAAATGTTCAAATTGTACACCATGCATTCTAATACACAAACGTGCTCTACGAGACACCTCACGCATTACATTTTGGAGCAGTTCAAGACCTCTATTATGTACAAGCGTGAAAGCACATTCCCGTGAGAAGTGGGCGGAGTTCACTTGAAAATGTATAAAAGTCTATTCTGCAACTACGGGAGTGATCGAGACATGACGTTTTCAACTCTAACCCAACCTCCTTGCGGGCGTCGGACAACATACCGTCCGACGCCCGTTGTCCTACCTGCTCCGTGGAGACCGAAAGTGCTAAAAGAAGCACTTAGGTCTCCACACTCCCGAGCTACACAGCTCATCCTTACCTTTCCGACGATCCGGGGTAGGATATCAATTGATGCCCTACGTACCGGCAGTCAGTCCCAGCCAAATCTTCCTAAACCCAACTCGACCGATGACTACCCCCGGGGGTGACAAGCTGACGAAGAAAGAAAACATCAAGACAAGAAGAGCGCCAGAAGAGACCTCAGCCAGCGAGGTTCAACAGCCAGGACCAGGGGAGGTCCGCAGAAAATACCATGACACATCTCTGTGTGAGCTGGGTCTGGTAGAAGTACGCGGGCCCACCTATCACTAAGGCCGGTCCAGGTCTACAGAGATAATCTAGGTGCAAAGAGTAATAGTCGTACTCGGCCCAAGTTATCGAGACCGACATCCAGCCAATGGATCTTGGCACGCGGGAGTGATCACATCATGCGAAAAATGCTTAGTTCTACTGGTAAATCGTGAGGGAATCCGCCAGTTCCCCGGGAGAACGGCGATCCTAACCGTACTTTGATGACAGTTTGCGTCGGCCCAAAAATTATTATTGTCAAATCTGTGAATCAGAATAGACATTGCGGATTTGCTCATCGCCAACGAGGTAATAATAATATAATTTCTAGCAAATATTACAATTAATTGCTCTTTTTTTATTATAGTCATATTTAAAAAAATATATATATTACCAATAACGAGGGTATATCGTTACGAAATTTTTGATCAATAAAAATGTAGTCTGTCACCTTTTAGCTAATTTAATTAATGACATGTGACATGACAATAACAACAACTGAGAACTGAACATCTGATGCTTTTGCGTCAACCTAATTGGTTGTAAATTCGGCTATTTTCGCTGAATCCCTTCACGTTCACCACCTATTCACTGAACTTACAGAATACAGTCTAGGACGGTCGGGTGAGATGCGTGTGATGTGAGCTCTCGCTTCGCACGATGAATGCTCACTCTCCCCATAATTACAGAATAGAGGTCCAGGAGTAATGGGGAACATTCTCTTTTATTTTATCCGCCAGAGTGCACCAGCTGTACTCGGTTGTTTGTCCGTCAATGTCAATATGAAAAAATATGTGTTTGAATAAGCAAAGTTAATTAGGATGTAAAATGAAAACTTGTTGCTGTGTACCAAAGTGTTCTACTTCAAGTGTACTAACTAGAATATTGTAACGATTGATTAATATAGAATAATTTATAAACAAAAAATTCAACAAGTTCATAAATGTAGTTATATACATTTCATACAAATCAGCTTTTTTTCGATGAACTCTAGCACTTCTTTTTTACAGCTCCGCTTTTAAACTCTTTAATGACCAACTATAGTACAGTCATTCAACGTTAAAAAGGGGCCAAATCTCCGAAATCTGAAGAACTGCTCCGATCTTCTTGAAAATTTAGAATTAAGTTCATCTTACCCTCTTCTTCAAACCTGACTTGGTCGCAATGTGTGCTTTTTGTTTCTAAGGGGTGAAAACTACCCCTTGCTCCAATAAATTGAAAACTAATAAATTAACGCGGTGATGGGCTATAATTATGTTCAAATATGTTAAATATCAATTGTTTTTAATCATGGATCTAATATTTCAATATTTTACTATTTAATTACCCTTAGAAACAACCCCTCACACGAAAATGTGTTTAAAAAGCATGAAACCTTTTTATTTTGGATCGTAATAGGAGAATTTTTCCCTTTAAGTATAATAAACCTGACACTTCATTTTTTTAATGATGCAACCCCCAAAAACCACCCCTAACATTAAAACTTAGGAAAAATTGAAAACTAATAGATGGAAGCAGTGATAAATTATCATTATGTTCAAATATGTTAAATATTTGTTGTTTTTTTATAATGTAACTAATATTTCGATATTTTACTATGTAACTACCCTTAAAAACTACCCCTCACACAATTATTAAAAAACGGTTTAAAAAGTATATAATCTTTTTATTTTGGATCTTGAATAGAAAAAATATATTCTTTAACTATAAACGACCTGATACATCATTTTTCAATATGATTCAACCCCTAAAAACGATCCCTTACAATAAAAATTAGGGAAAAAATTCTTTTGAAAGCTCCAAGTAGTGGAATATTTTTCTAAAATTTTCATGCCTTAAAAACATCCCGTTCAGGAAAATATACATGTAGAAAGAAACCGTTAGCAGGTGTTCATAATCCAAGAGCCCCTTCCTCTGTTGAAGGTCGCCTTCAGAGGAATTTTCTAGAGAAGCGCACCTTTCCTTTTCTATCTTTTACTCATATTATCTATAGAACATCTTTTTATACATGTGTTTATACATGTGGGAATCCAGATATGTATGTATCAAGAAGACACAGCATGTACAAAAGAATAAATGCTCCAAAACGTTCAAAATTTATACGCTCCGTAATTTTCCTACGTTATCTCTAGAAAAATGTATTTAGTTTTTTAACGATAACTCGGCTTCTTTTTAAGCTTTTTGCATTCGCCCACACATCATTTTATAGGGAATTTCATAAGCTATAAAGTCATGATGATTATAATATTTCTACACCCTTTTGTTTAGAGAATTTTAAGGTTGAAGGGCTAAAAAGAGGTTTCCTTCGCGTAGAAATCAAAGCTTTAAATGCCCATAACTTGCTTAATTTTTAAGCTACATGAATTTATAAAAAAGCAAAATTTTCAGTAAAAGAAAGTAAATTTTTGTTAAGAACACTTTTTTTCGCAAAACCATTATTTTTTAGGTTATTTTGAAAAAACAACGTATTTTTTGAAAAATTAAAAAAAAAATTACTTAAAGCAACATTTTTCAAAATGTACATTCTCTAAACCATTCAAACTTTTAGAACATGTTACTGGGATATAAATAAAGTTAATTTTTCATGGGCTACGATTAATTTTAATTTTGCCGCTCATGGCGCCAATTTTATTGTCAATTTTTTTCAAGAATTCCAGAGATTTATTTTCATCATAACTTCCTTAATTTTCATGCTAGAGGCTTCTATAAAAGCTTATTTTGAAGGTCTAATAAAGCACTTTAAAAAAGATTATGAATATTTTCTCTGAAAAATTACTCGTTTTTCCGTTATTTGAGTTTAAATCTTTAGATAAATTTACGACAAACAAAAATTCGTCTTCAATGACTCATAAGTCGCTTAATATGACCTAAAACATTAAAGAAAAACGACGAATCGCTTTGTTTTTTTATAGGCTTCAATTTTGATAAGAACAGTTTTTTCTAGAAAACGTTTAATTTTCGAGTTATTCACGAAAAACTGTTGAAAAACGTGTTTTTTATCGGAATTTCAATCGCGAATAACTCAAAAATTATTAGGTTGTAGAAAAACTTTATATTACATTTTCCTCTTAAAATCCTCTATCGATTCCCGGTGTCATTTTGAATTTTTAAATTTCCACCCATGAGAAAGGGTGGCATTCACCCCCGGGATGGAAGCACATATCGGCACTAAGCCAGGTTTGTTATTTGCATCATTTTTGAGCTACTGTCAAAATTTCAAACAAATCGGTTGAGTCGATCAGATTTCGGAGGTGAATCAGTTCATTGATTGTACTACTACGGTAATCCTTTTTATCAATTTGGCTGATTTCTACGAATAAGAGATTGGGAAACTCTCGGAAATAGGGAAATTTAAACTATTTAAAGGTTATATATGATACAAGTTGAGAATGAAAATAAACCGAGTACGCATGGCGTCATCTATTGGATGTATTAGGAACTAGCTTGGATAGTTCCTCATTCTTTTTATCAATTTGGCTCATTTCTACGAATAAGAGATTGGGAAGCTCTCAGAAATCGGGAAATTTAAACAATTTAAAAGTTATAATATAACTTTTAAGTTGTTGTTTAATGTCATTCTCAGTTTGTATCATATATTATATGATACAAATTGAGGATGACTTTAAACCGAGTACGCATGGCGTCATCTATTGGATATATTAGAAACTGGCTTGGATTGTTCTCTATTGCCTCATGCGTTTCTAATTCTAGTTTTGATGTCCTCAATATTTTCAGGGGCAGTTTGAAATACCTCTCTTTTTTACCATCTTTAATTTAAACCCAGACGAAAAATCCAAGGGAGTAAATCTGGTGATCGAGCTGGCCATAGAACGGGTCTATATGTGTCCATCCAGCTATCTGGCATAACTTGATTTTAATAATTTTTACATATTACAGCAATATGAGCTGGAGCCCCATCTTGTTGAAAATCTGAATAATTTAATCTTTCTGCCACTGTCAATTATTCATAAAGAAAATCCTGAAATTCGTTTTGCAGGAAATTAAGGAGCGGTTAATTTGCCATCATAAAAATAAGGTCCATTAATTACTTTAGTACCTAAAAGACCCACCCAAATCTTTCTTGGAAAGCAGTATCTCTGCACCAATGTGCATTTTCTCGTTTCCAATTATAACGCATATTTTTATTGAAAAATCCATTATTAGAAAAATTTTATTCGTCCGACCAAAGAATTTTGCTCAATATCAGCGGGTCATTCATTTTTTTATTTAACAACAGTCTACAATAGTTATTTGTGTAACTAGTGCAAAAGTGCAACAAGTATACTTTTTGCACATGTTGCACACAACATTTTTATCTGCGATCGAATTAAATAGATTCTTTTTTATGTTTATTGAACAGTGCATTATATATTGACACAAGAAATATTACTAACTTTAGAACAGTTCTAATAACAAATATGAAAAAATGAAACCGATATTTTCATAAAACTATTAACTAAAACTTATTTACTTTTTTTGAGTTAATTTCAATTTTAATATCGCAGTTAGAGCAATTTGCTATGGTAACTGATGGACAAACTTCATTTCTAGCAATTTTTTGAATTTTGATTTCGTTTTCACTTGTGTTTTAATAGTATAATTACTTACCACGTTCATACGTATACGCAAATTAAAAGAAAAAATGTTACATTTCAGATCAAATTCGTAATCAATAGAATATAAAATTATTTTTTGCACCAGTGCAAAAAGTAAAACTTTTGGCACTGTAAATAGTGCTAAAAGTATTAACTTTTTGCACCATCGTAGAAAAATCTTACTCTCCTCGGCTCATCTCCCTCATTGAAATGTTGAACTTTCTTCATTTTGTAGCATCGAAATTCGTTTTTTTAAATATTTATTTCTTGCACTGTCTTTTTTAAAAGCTTTTAGTAAATTTACAATGTTTGTTTGTTAGTTAGGTTGTTTAGGGAAAATTTTACAATCAAAATTTCGATTAGTTGTAGTTAAACTAGAGCTTTGACATTTTGCACATGTGTATAAGTTTGGTGACAAGTCACTTTAACATTTTCATATAAGAAAAAAACAAGATGGCGGTTTCAAGATGGCGGACGACTTTACTGTTTATGATCCGATTCGACTCAAAATCGATATCTGGGGGTTTCCGACATCGCCAACTATGAATTCTTGGTCAAAATCGATATCTGGGGGTTTTTGGAGTCGCGGATTACGAATTTCTAGTAAAAAATTTAGTTCAAGATGGCGGACGACTTTACAGTTTATGATCCGATTCGTCTCAAAATCGATATCTGGGAATTACAGCGTGTCAAAAGACTAAAAAGTAAAAAATAAAATTGTATATACAAACTTTTAAGTAAATCAAACCCATGATTTTGTTACATTATATATATTTTTTATGATATAAAAGCTTGTCGCGAGCGATATCCTTTACACAAGAAAATCTCGCGACTATATCATAAAAAAACTATATAATGTAACAAAATATGGCTTTAATTTACTTAGAAGTTTATTTTCTACTTTGTATTTATGCGACAGTTTCTCTGAATTTGTCTCAAAGAAATTTCTTCATTTTGGTTAACACAGCTCAATACTCTATTCATTTTTCTTGTGGATAAACTTTAAGCATAGAACAAAAATCGATTAATCAAATTTCGTTATATGTAACACTTCATAAAGTACAGTTTACCAACATTATTTACTCAAAATAATAAATATTGATCAAGAATATATAGTCATATCAATAATTTTTAAATTTTACTGTACCTAAAGCAGCAGATTTTTAAAAATAATTATGTCTAAATATAAAGTAAAGCTGATTAATCAAACAGTTGCATTATTGTTTAATTAAATACAACATACTGCCTGCTGTTACACAAAATAACAAAAAATATGTTAGGAATAACTTATATGTAATATTTGTTGTACTAAAAGTGGTGAAAAGCTATTTTTCGATATATATTTCGAAACAAATTTTATGCACAGGGTAATATACAATCAACAAGCTTTAAACATTAACATCTAATAAAATCAACTTCTCCTGCTTTTATTCATTCCCATTGAGAAAACAGAACATGGAAGTGGAATTTAAAAGACATCATCATATTAATTTTTTTACCATCTTGAAAAAATAAAACCTTTATCTTTTTATACCAGATAATACCCACATTTCGCCCACCTTAATACATCATGTAGGTAGCGAGCTAAACAGTAGAAAATAGAACGTAGTTTTTGGAGATTTGCCAGAAGCGGCAAATTATTTATTTCACAAATCATAAATTTTCCAAGGTATAACCTGTTGTTGCAAATGGAATGTTTATTTATCTCTCAACTAGGGTCAATGTAATAAAAAAGACAAGCGCTTGGCTCCAGGTGCACTAGATGGATGGAGCAACGGTGTTAGGTTCTCATATGTCTGGCTAAGCATCAATGAAATGAAAAATTGGACAGATGATATAGCGGCCGGTTGTCGTATCAGTCAATCTTGATAAGATATACATACGAATAATATAAACTGTAAAGAAATATTTTGTTTCGGCAACATCTATTTAAATTATGAAGTTCTTCCTTCAGTCCTACGTTCTCTCTCTTTGTTTACATAGGAGGTTCCGATAATAGTTAATTCCAATGCTTGAGCACGTGTCAATTAAGAAAGGAGAATCATTTCTCGTGAATGAGTGCTAGTTCTAGACATATCATGAGGCTCGGGAATAACAAAGTAAAACTGATAATTAACTTTACTTAAAGCGAGAAATGATTAAACTCATGATTCAACTGTACAGTGTATACGAAAATTCCGTTACCATACTTCAATATACTATTATTCCGTCCACCAAAGGGACAAAAGTTAATCTTAGAACTTCTATGCTGAATGGAACGATGCTAAACGTTTCCAGTGAAGTCAAGTAATTAGGAGTAATCCTGGATCAAAAACTTATCTGGAACTCGCATCTTCCATTGCACTTGCATGTGAGGAAGGAGGCAGCACTTAGTGCCTTAGGACTGCATCAGGCACTTAAATTTAAACCAGGCGATCTGGTTGGTCACTTAAGAATTTTGGAGTTAATCCACATTGAGTCCATGAGCAAACCCATTGACTCAATGCCAGTCAAACAGGACTGTCTGTTTCATGTGCCAATTGAATGCCGTCAGACAAGCAATATGGAGGAACTGCGATTGAAGCTGTCACTCGTTTGGTATACATATTGATCTAAGATGGCTGCAAAGGTAGGCGTGGGCGTAGCATTGTCTAAATGTAGGTTATATAGAGCCCTCGGTAATACCCCAACCATCTTCCAGGCAGAAATTTATACTATAAATCTATGTGCCCAGGAATGCCTAAATAAAGGTATTCGAAGGGCAAAGATCTATATATTATCAGATAGTCAGGCAGCATTAAAAGCTCTAAGGTCTTATACCTTCGAGTCTAAAATTGCCTGGGAATGTACACAATCCCTGAAGCAGCTGACCAACAACAACAAAATTACCTTGACGTGGGTGCCAGGGCATGAGGGAATACAAACTTGCTGACAGCCTTGCGAAAAAAGGAGCTGAAGCACCATTCACTGTATCTGAACCGTTTTGTGGCCTGACTATGGGGCATATAACGGAGGAGATCCTGAAATGGGAAAAGGATCAGGAAGAGTCCTATTGTAGGGATACTAAAGGCCAAAGATAAGGAAAAATGTTTATAACATCCGGCAAAGAATGCCACAAGGCTTCTCGAATTTGATAAGTTCGAATTAAGACTCATAACAGGCCTTCTAACAGGCCACTGCCCGTTGAGATATCATCTCAAGAATATGAGTAAGGCTGTAGGCTACAAGTGCAGATATTGCGATAATGCAACTGGAACTGCGGAACATATACTTTGCGAAAGCAGGGTATTAATCCGTACTAGGCGGCTTGTATATCAGTGTATGCGCGGAAGCTATACAACCTTAGGCGAGGGTTGTATAGGAGATATACCATCCTTCGGAGGGGATGTAAAGCCGTCGGTCCCTTGTCTATTAAATGTTAGGCAAGTAAAAGATCCCTACTCTTCTTAAGGGAAGAAGTTCGGCAAAATTCCTGGTTGGGGGTAGCTCGTCTACAGGCGTCGGTGTTAGGCCTCAGTAGCGGAAATAGGCCGACGTTAAATAAATGTATAAAAAAAAAAAAAAAATCCGTACTAGGCTAAAGTACCTGGAGCAGGTGGAATTAACGCCTGAAGACATAGGGAAATTAGCCACCAGTAAAATCACAAACTTTGTAAAAATTCTTGTAATCCTGGGCAACAACTAGTTGTAGGGTAATTCACAAAAGACCTTTTAGGTTCAAGGGAAGTAAGGCTACTCAGAGCCAAGCGACCCCTGAAACAATCTACAATCTACTAAATAATCCAGTGAAAAAAATTTTTGTCCAAAAAAAATTCGATCGATAAAGCTTGTGGTCCCATCTGACATGTCATCAGTAAGTTCATCGACTGGCGACCCACTGAACTCTTCAGAATTTTGTCAGGTTGTATTCCGGTCAAAATGGCATAAACTGCAACATTTTAAATAACATTACCAAGAAATAGAGCACCTGGGACACCCTGTATACAACAATCTTTCCAAATAAATATTATGAAAAGATTGTCTGATCAGTCGAGTTTTCGACGATGCGACGTCATGGTGGATAATAAATTTCTTGGCAAGAACATCTGCATTTTCCAATACAAAAATAAATATTTGCTGTAATTTGTAACAAATACTTGCCATACTTTTATCAGACGCCAGAGCACAATTTTTAAATTATCTCTTCCACGAGAAACTTACTGAACATTCCGAAGTAATCTTGAATGTAAATATTATTTCTAATTAATCCCGAACAAAGTGGTGTTCAGTAAACTCAAATTAAGTTCATTCTTTTAACTATTAATTATAAAAGTTTTATCATTTTCTGCCTGCCGTTTCTGTTAATGAATATTCAGAAAGTAAGGAATAAACGAAATTTTATTGGGCTGAAAGATAAAAAATATCTATTTATGACAAACATTTTTTCTCCTCACAAAACTTTAAAATACCTGATATATTATATTTACATATATTCAAACTATTATACACGCTAAATGAATAATACGACCTAATTTGATCTCAAAAATACTGAACTTACTGAATAGGGAAAGCGTTTTGGCAGAATCCTGGGGTACTTTTTCGTTATTGATGATATACGTTCTAACTTGAGCATGGAAATTTTTCAGCAAGTTTTTTGAATTTTCATCTTTTTCCTTCATGCTATGAATGCTATGAATTCTATTTTAGAATCCAATTTCTTCCAGTAGGCTGATACCAATGAATTTTGAAGACCAAAAATGTTATTAACAGGCAAGGATCAACCGAAAAATTTAGTTAAGGTTATAGTTAAGAGAAAAAACTAAAATTAAACACGAGATAAAGTGAAATTATGAAAAATTAAAAATTATAAAAAATTAACCGAACAAAACCACACGACAATATTTTTGATAAATCAATATTTGGCCACCTGATGATGTTCACTGGATAAACGAAACGAATCAGTTCATCTAGTCAATTATACTGAGAGGATCTGAAATCTCAATCGATATATTAAATACCTTCTGATTTTGTTATGAGGATTAACTTGAAAGTGTCGCTAACACTCGAAGTGGATAATGTATTTTTTTTTAAACAAATTTTAATGAAAATGTTTTAAATTTCATTTCAATTCCATTTTATACTGATCCTTCCTCCTTCAGCGGAATATACAGGGTGTCTCACCGGGAACTGAATCGATCGATATAGAGAAAAGTACACATCAGAAAATTTTCAAAATTTAGATAGTTACTAATGTCGGTGTGGCCAATCTAACTAAAATAATTACAAACAGCTGGCACTTTCGATTATACCGGAAGTCGATACCAACTTGCTTATTTCAAATGGAACATCCTATATATTTTAGGGTTTTCGAAAAAAACATAAAATTCTGAGTCGAAAATATGTAGCATATCCTATACCTAAACCTAGCCGTTTCAGAGATATTTGACATTTTATAGAAAATTTGACAGGTGAAAAGGTTTGCAAGACTCGTTATAACTTTCTTCGTGTTAAAGATCATCATTTGCTTCTTGTCACATAAAAAGAACACAAGAATAACTACGTTTTACAACTGAAATAAATTCAATAATATCATACCAAGTGTTTCGTTCTTCGCGTTACATTTTGTCAACTTCAAACCGCGAAAACTTGTTTAGGTCAAATAGAACACCCTATATTTTTTTGCGTCAAGTTGTGTAAAATTGAATTCCCTTTTTTCTGATATTGGCATTGTGGGGGTTAAAGTTACAACTTTTTGAAATATTTGCGATTTTATTAGAAATTCATGAATTGTTGTAATCATTTCATCAAAATAGCCATGATTAGAAACAATTATTCATTATCTTATGTCAAAAAATGCCAGCACGTTTAAATTATATCCACGAAGACATTTTAAATTTGTTTATTATTTATGGCGAATGTGATAAAGTAATTTGCTACTCGACATCCAGAAAAACGGCAAACGTCACCAAACACTGTAAAACGCATACTGGAAAATTTTAAAAATTATGGCTCTGTCAAGGCAAAAATGCAAAGAAGAAAGCCTATTGTTGATGACGAAAACATTGAAATAGTAATTCTGGGATATTTTAATGCATTTTCAAGAATGTCATTAAGACAAGCTGCTCTGGAATCGGGACTATGCAAGGATTCAATTCACAGAATCTTATTAAAACATAAGTTTCACCCATTTTCATTCCATATGGTTCAATGATTAAAAGAAACAGATTTCCTAAGAAGACAGAATTCTTGTGAGTTTATTCTAATAAGTGAGGGTCACGATTCTTATTTGGGAAATATTATATGGACAGATGAAGCAAAATTTACTAAAAATGGATTTTTTAATAGACACAATTCGCATTATTGGATTGACTCAAATCCTCACATGTTCAGAGAGCACAACTTTCAAGAAAGTTGGCAGTTCAATGTTTACTGTGCCATAAGAAACGATAGAGTAGTGGCATAACAATTTTATCAGGAAAATTTAAACGGTAAATTAAATTTTCTCTTCTGCTTATTTTTTTTTTAGGTAAAAGATATCTGAATATCTTACAAAATTTGAATAATGACTATTTAGAAAATTTACCTCTCGCCGAACATAGAAACATTTTTTATCAGCACGACGGTGCTCCCCCACATAACGCATATTCAATTAATAATTATTTACAAGAAATTTTTATGATCAATGGATTGCCAATAATGGACCTTTCTTATGGTCTCCTCGCTCGCCCGATCTATCAGTTCTGGATTATTTCATTTGGGGAACTTGTTACATGACCTATGTTCATTTAACAGTTTTATATAAAAACTAGTGCTTTGGTTATATTTAGCACGATCTGTATAACATTTTTTGATTCAGTTTTTGTAAGTGAAACTGTTTTCAACTAACAGAATTTTACTTGTATAACTACTAAACCATTTCACACTGTTTTATGTACTTAGTTTTATATCTTAGGAACTCAGTCATGTTCTATTAACTATTATGTATCTCTGTTTCGTTGTAATACAGCATTATTCCAGGAAACAATTTGTCTACAAAACATTTATTTGCATCAGATAAATATATTTCAATTTTTATATTTTTGTTTACTATGTAAGTACACATGGTTATTTTCCTTACTGTTTCTCATTCTGTATATAGTATATCCTGTAAGATGTAATATATTTACTGAGTTATCACAATACGTTTTTAATATTTATTTACAGCTGTTCATATTGTTGGTTATGTACAAAATAGAAATTACAAAGTGAGGCAAAGGCAAATCTGCTGTGGTATGGAAGTAATAAAAACTAATATTATAGATTCCTTTATCGATCATATGCCACTAATTTAGTTGTGAGTACGGGAATCTACAAGGCAGGTTGTTGCGTTTAACTCAATCATTGATAGATGGCCATACCTGTACTATTTTTATATTTTATAGCTTTCAATTTAATTAGGGAATTAGATTTCTCTAGTTTATTCGGTAGCATTATTTTCCAGTAACTAGGACAAAAATTTACCTTATCAGTAAAACTCAACAGGAAATCATTTGCTTGCAGCCTTTGTAGTGATTCGAACGTATATAAATTTTAACTGTGGACTTCAGTAATTGATATTACATATTTTATATCCGCGTTAATAACAACATACAGGTAATTTCATTTATTACTCATTTAAAAATTTAATTAATCTTCATTTTTGTCTTTGATGTAATTTCAATTATTTTTAAAATAAATTTAAATTCAAGGTCAATTCTTTTTAATTTAAAAAGTAGCTAAAATACTATATGTACCACATGGTTTTAAAAATATTTTTTTCCTTTCTTTTTCATTTTTTGGCAATTTATAGTTTTTATGAAATCAGCTTAGATGCTTATTTTTGTATATACTTATATATTTATATACTTAAATACTTATATTCTTACATGCATATATATGCTTTTATATGCTTATATATTTCTATATATTTATATGTACTTATATGTTTATGCACATATATACTTATACATTTCTGTATACGTTTCTGCATAGCTTCTTCATCCCTGCATAGCTTTTGCACAGCTTATCTTTCATAGATAAAATTTCGTTAATTTTTAATAAACCACATAGTTGGTTAATTTTCCTACGACTTTCACTCCATTTCATTAAGAGACGTAAATTGCCAAGGAAACTTTAGAATCCATTCTCGCAACAAGAGACAATTGTGGGCCTGTATTGCTGTTCCAGTACCAGTCACCTCGACAATAGTCAATCTAGGATCCTGGTATAAATTTGTTATATATATATATATATATATATATATATATATATATATATATATATATATATATATATATATATATATATATATATTTTTAAATTTCAATTAGTCTTTACAAACCGATTTGTCTATTATTCATGTAATACATTTTAACATTCATTTTAAACAATCCTTTTATTTCTCTTCCCAACAATTTCAGTCTGATCTATAGTAGACTGGTTATTCGAGAAAAAGAGACAATTCTACTTATTTAACTATAGATGGTGCCCAATTTAACATCAACTTTTCTTTGTGCCCTTTTCTCGGAATAAACATAAATCTGTCGCTTATGCTGTACATATCAGAAAAAGTAAGTTTCTCCGCCCTTACGAATACTCTGGATCCACGGCTCTCTGCTCCGACTTAAACCAGCGAGTCGTTCGCATATGTTGCCTCAATTCTTTCTCAAAAATAAATAACAAGGGAAAGGAGGTAACAAACTATTAAAAATAAAGTTTATGAGAGCCCATTAACAACCATTGAAGATTGTATGCAAAGAGTAAGAAATGCATTTCAAAACATGTCACAGGATTCAATTAGAAGAGAAATAAATGAATAATAATACAGATGCTTTTTTAACATTTATTTAACGTCGGCTTATTTCCGCTACCGAGGCCTAACATCGACGTCTATAGAAGAGTAGGGAACTACTTGCCTAACATTTAATAGGCAAGGGATTCGATGGGTTTACATCCCCTCCGAAGGATGGTATATCTCCTACACAACCATCGCCTAAGATTGCATAGCTTCGGCGCATACACTGATATACAAGCCCCTGGAAGATGTGATATGGTTCGTTGTGCACACCTACTAGCCTCCCGTTTTAAAAAAGTAAAGAAGTTTGTCGTGGAGACCTTGAGTGGAGACACCTGAGGCTGTACGTGTACTTAATTTTTTATTTTGAGAAGTTATGGTGGTTAATTCTTAAATGGTTGAAACGGGCCAAATGCCTCACCCTCTATATGCTTCAGAGCTATAGTACACTTGTATTTATTTATTAAAATCTGACTAGCACTTTATTTGAAGTTATTTTTTATGGCAGGGTCACAAGCTACACCCTGTATATACTTTTCTTGAAAATAAATAATTTGTTTTAAACCCCCTCCCACATAAGGCTCTTCCGGGATAAAGGGAGTCGTCATTACCTGTGGTGTATTTATTTATAAACGAAAATTAAAATATTTTATAAAGCGTAAAGAACAGAGTTGGTTATGTGTATTTAACTTAAATTAAAATTGCTTTACACGAGTTACCTATGATATTTAACGTATCTACACTTGAAATTTTGCCTTAGAGAAGATTTTTATTTAGTTTGGTTTAGTTATGTTATAAATCTGAGAAAATTTGCTTAAATATTTTATGAGCGATGACAGCTTGATTATAGGATACTTTTTTATTTGGTTTTGGCCAAGGAAGTAGAACGAGCATTCGATTCGTTGAAATTTAAGGTTAACCGGGAGAGAATTAAAGACTATTTGGTTTAGAGACTTGCACTCGCAGAACGCAGAAACGAATTTGAGGTACACCGAAACTGACTTGCCTTGAGCTCGTCATGCTCCGCTATTTATATTTTTCGATGAGGATTTGGCTCTCAGAAATCTGGATAGAGCTGGATATGTCCCCTGCCAATCTATGTGGCACAAAATGGTGAAATAATGCACAATCGTTTTGAAAAAAATTAATTCAGGCCTGAAAATGTATGATAAATACGGTAACGAAAAATAGGATTTTCTGATATTTAAATGAAAGTTAAGTCTAAATTGGTTTTAGAAAAATGAGCGATAACTCTCTGAAAGTCGTAATTTAAGCCATACAATAATTAATTTTAATTAATAAGTTTTGATGACTAAAGTGAAGGTAATCGCGAGTTATTGGCAACGCGTATGGAACATATAAATGGGAAATAATGAATGTGATGACGGCTTGTTGAAAATGTGAATGAAGTATGTTTTGATGTATAAATGCACGAGTGAATTAGAAGTTGAGTTGAAGAGGAAAATAGCTCATAGAAATTTTTCGGAAGTGAATTAAAATATGCTGACTTGTGGTTTGCAGAGTGGTTTTGATGTGAATCGAGATAACGAGGGGGCGGTATTTTTTAGGGCAGTAGTTTGTAATGTTTTGGTTGTAAATTAGTTAATTTGGATCTTTGAATGATTCTGTGAATAAATTTGGACTAATTGATAATTATCCAAGTTATATGAATTTTTTCAGAATTATTTGTGAAAAATTGTGGTTTTTGAAGGTTTTGATAGTCTGATGGACCTTTTTATTGTGTTTTGACTTGGTGGCCTTGAAGATTGATTCATTTTGAAAATTATAGTACTTTTGTACTGTACTATCTATTTCGTTAATGGGTGAAACCGCTCCTAACGATGCCTTACATCGCATATCAAAGTATGTACGTAGTAAGGACGGATCTAGGCTCGCTCCCAATGCAGTTGCTAATATTAATATAAAACTAATGATTATTTTTTATGTACTGTCAGCCGCAAAAATATCGGTAGGCAATTTTGAACCACCTTGTATTTGTAGCGAAGTATATCTAATTTAGTTGTCATATTGTGCATGTGTTGTTTACAACTTGTAAATGCTCTTGTACTACTGGATGGCGTACGAATAAAATAAAACATAAAGGAAATGTACAGGATATATTTCCGAAAACTGTTTCCAATAAACATCATAAACAACCTGTTAAATTTTTAGAAAGTTACGTAGTATATGAGTTATTTACAAATTAATATCTTTCAACAAGATTTCTACGCCAAGAGAAGGCTATTCACGTTCGCTCTGCTCAAATTCAAGATGAAAAAGTGGACTTGACAGTTCGTTTTATTTTTAATACGGATACACCTCCTTTACCTTAAGTTTGATTTAAAATTAGACTCCAGCCGACTTTGTGATCTACTATCTTAATTAGAAACGAAATGAAAAGCAAATAACAGAGACTTGCGAGTCTTTGTTGGTGTCAAAAATAACAAACTAAAATCTCCGTTACTTCTTTCCGAGTATTTTTTAAATAATAGTTCTTTCGATTATAATTAAAATTCACATCTGTTGTATTTCCTGGTACTGAGTTAAATAAAGCAATGCTCAAAACCAGCAAGTTAGACGATATTTTTTAATTGAGTAGACAAGTGTAAAACTATGGACGGTGGGAGGTAACAATACGTCTACAAACGAAATGAAATTAAATTTTTTTAACTTTTGACAAGTCACAAAGCCAAACTAAAATACTTGGTTATTGTATATTTTGTTCTACTTGCTCAGTCATTTACCATTTGATAGTTATACCTTACACCAACTTAGTGATCACGATGCAGTTTATTTTTAAAAAGTTATACAATGTTGAAGTTAACTAGATCTGTTGCTCAGAAGTATGTGCGCTGCAATCGAATACTAAAAACAAGCCAGGCCATAAAAAACATACTCACAATAAAATATGCTAAGTATTATTCTTCTTGTATTGAGAAAAGTATTAGTTATGGAAGGGGAAAACCGAGTGTAACAAATTACATAATGCAAATACTGATAGCGACGAAACTGACATTGATTTTACTATGCCATTAAGTTCTACAGTCACCCTTAATTATTTGAAGGTTGTATATCTAATTTGTTACCAATTTCCGATGAACTAATACTATTAGGTGATTTCAATATCAACTTAAACAGCCTAATGTCTGCAATTGAAATTTTTTTTGGAGCTTCTGCATATTTATAATCTAGAACAAATAGTACATAATAACACCAGAACTAACAAAAATCCTAGTTCTTTAATTGCTTTAATAATTGTTAGTAGCCCAGAGCTTTTCGATCCAGTTTTACAAGAACCTATGCATGAAATATCTGATTACGATCTAGTAAACGTAAACACCAATGTTAAAGTACTTAAATCACCACCTAAATTATTTTCATTTACAATCTTTAAATATTTTCAGTTAGAAAAATTTCAGCAGACACGGAGTCTCAGAACTGGCAAATGTTATATGATATACATGCACCAATCATGACAGTTATAATAAGTAAACCAAAGCCTTTGTGGATAACTGATGTAATTAAGATTATGATTCTGGAGCGTAATAAATTACTAACTAAATTTAAGAAAACCAAAGGGTCAGATAATTGGAAGGCTTATAAAACTATGAGGAATTATGTAGTTAATGCCATTAGGTAAGAAAAGCAAGCTTATTTAAACGATATTTGTAAAATAGGTGATTCAAAACGAATATGGAACACTCTTGATCGACTCAACATCCACTCAAAAACTAATAAATTAGCCCATCCACAAAATCTGAGCGATGTTGAACATATTAATATTTTTTTTAATTCTGATATGAATTTTAATCTACCAATTTCAGTAGAAACTATCAGTAAATACAATAACAATAGGCTCGGAGGTAATTTCTTCACATTTCATGAGATAAAAAAATTATATGTTTATTGCTTTAAAAAGTTTAAAATCAAACTGTTCTGGACATAAAGGATTAACTCGTCAAATTATAAATATTTGCTGTTCTTTTATTGTCCTCTATCTTTGTCATATATTCAATTCTTGCCTTGCCAGTGGATATTTTCCAGAATCACGGAAAAAAGCTATAGTATCACTGAATAAGCAATATTATAGCAGAAGGAAATTTTATAACAATATAAAATATAGGAATTATAATGTTCCAACCAAGAAATTAAACCAATATATAAAGGACTTTCAGATAGGTTGGAATATTATAATTCCTATATTTTATATTTTTATAAAATTTCCTTCTGCTACAAAATTTGCTTTTTCAGTGATGATTATCAATTTTCTTTTTGATTTGGATTGTTTTGAGACTACTGACAGATGGCGCTAGTTACGCTCTACTGCGGTGGAGCTTAACAGTATCAATGAAATGCAAACTCGGGGTATTGAAGATATCACTTGCACTACACTGACGAGATCCAAAAATAGGTCGAAACCGGTCTGCAGTTAGTGACATCTTGAGATGAAGGAGGCCTCGTATCTTCCTCGTAGCATTCGAGCATTCCAAGTCATTGTATTTTAGTGTTAATTGTGTTTCGAAAAAATACGCAAAATTTTAACATATAATTCAGTGCTCGTAAGGGGGAATTTTGGTTTAAATTGTTCAGTCCTTATTTATATAAGGCACTTACAGATAGGTTGAAATATTATAATTCCTATATTTTATATTTTTATAAAGCTATAGTGCCTAAAGTCAACCAGCCAGAGTCCTTCTCAGACTTACGTCCAATCAGCTTACTAATCCGTTCTGTCTAAATTGCTTAAAAAAATATTGCACAACATTTTTTTTTGTTTTATGAATAATAATAATTTACTAGTGAAATATCAGTCTGGGTCCCGAAAATGATATAACTCTGTTACAACAGCACTACCAAATATGCGGATTGATATATTCACTGCTGTGGATAAAGGGATGACAACGGCTTTAGTTCTTCTTGATTATTGTAAGGCTTTTGATATGATAGATTATAGTTTGTTGTGTGCAAAACTATATTATTATAAAATTTTAGATTCTGCAGTTGTCTTTATTAGAAACTATCTAACAGAGAGGTTTCAAGGCGTACAGCTGAAGTCGTCTACATCTGGTGATGTCATGTTTTCAAAAGGCGTTCCTCAAGGTCCAGTACTTGGACCGTTGTTGTTTATAATTCTCACATCAGATATGGGAGATAATTTGAAGTATTGCAAACATAATCAATATGCGGATGACACCCAGCTTTACATTAGCTTTAATAAGGACATTGCTGATGAGAAATAATGCAATTTAAACGTTGATTTGAAAAAAATATATAATTATTTGATTTGCAATGGACTTAAAATTAATCCGACTAAATCTCCAGTTATATTCTTTGGTCCACATAAACTGTGGGCGAATGAAAATTTCAAATTGCGCTTGTCAAACTCTTCTCGTAACTCTGGTAAGGAAGTTAAAAACGTAGGTATCATTTTTGACAGTGAGTTTAGATTTAGAGCGCATATAGCTAAAATTTTACAGAAATGTTACATGTCCTTAAGGCATTTATTTCTTTGTGAATTTATCGTTCTATCAGATCTAAATTACGGAAATATCATTTATTACCTTGCTTTGGATCAAATGAGTCAGTTGAGACTGCAAAAAGATTTAAAACATCTGCATTAGGTTCATTTACAGTCTACGTTCCTATAGCATATTTCGCATAAATTTAAACGGTTAAAATGGTTGAATGTAAAAATAGAGAAATACACCATCTAGGTATGTTTATATTTGAAACATTAAAGACTGGTGTCTCGTGCTATCTCAAAGAGAAACTTGAATTTAGACATACACTTCATAATTTCAACTTAAGAGTCAATTATAAGTTAAATATACCAAAACATAGAACGTCATTTTTAGACGGTCCTTCTCATATTCTGCAGTCAATGTTTTTAATAAATTTCCCAGTGAAATAATAATTTGTCGCTAAAAACTATTAAAATTAAACTATTTGAATATTTCAAATGTGCTTTTAGAGGACGGAATATTAAAACATAATATTTTTAGTCGCAAACTCCTCTATAAAATCCTTATTTTACTATAAGGAACGTAACCAGACTGCAACCAACAGCTACTCTCCGGGCTCATCATCTCATCAAAACGCTAATGCTTCGATTGCAACAAACACTAGCCGAAAGACTTATCATACTTAAAAGAGCTCTCGTACCAGTTGTCACACACCACATGCAGACTGCAGTTTCGAGCTGTTGGCTCTCGTCAGTGCAAGATAGGCATGTGACGACCGACACGAGGATCACTTGACCATTTAGGACATTTCGGTATCTTTGGGATAGCGACATGTAAAATCAGCAGGTCCCATCTAGCGGTCCAGTGTCTGTTGCAATCGAAAAATAAATAGCCTGACTGGGCTTAGCATAGTTCAAATGTGCTTTTAGAGGGCGGAATATTAACATATAATATTTTTTTTGTCGCAAACTCCTCTATAAAACCCTTATTTTACTATAAGGAACGTGACCAGACTGCAACCAACAGCTACCCTCCGGGCTATGTGCCCCCCCCCCCCCGAGCGCTAAATTACGTCACATGCCTACCTTGCACTGACGAGAGCCAACAGCTCGAAACTGCAGTCTGCAAGTGGTGTGTGACGACTGGCACGAGAGCTCCTTTAAGTAGTATCAGTCTTTCGGCTAGAGTTTGTTGCAATCGAAGCATTAGCGTTTTGATGGTAATATGCAATTATTGCACTTAACGCGCCAGGCTTGTGACTTGTAATTCAGCACTCGGCGGGACACATAGCCCGGAGAGTAGCTGTTGGTTACAGCCTGGTTACGTTCCTTATAGTAAAATAAGGATTTTATAGAGGAGTTTGCGACTAAAAATATTATGTTTCAATATTTGAATATTTGTTACAATAATAATAATAATTAAAGTTCATATTTCCTTTTCTTTTTTATTCGTATACATTTTTGCGTGTTTATATGTATGTGTATATATATGATTACTGTCTAATTATTATCCGCCTTTCTTGTTAGATAAATTAGTTTCTGTTCCATCTCATATCTGTCTTATTAACTCAGATTTAATTACTGTAATTTAATTTATAAATAGATACGTAGCAAGATTTTTTGTTGTTAATAAAATATATTTATTAAGCTCGATTGCGCCTGAATAGCTATTAGCTAAACTCCACCGAGGTTAAAATAAAGGCATAACATTATTATATATCGAATATTACACATGCTACAATCATCACCCTACTGCCTCTGTTTAAGTTTAGTTGCTCAAATCTGTCAGGATTATCAAAACTTCCCTAACCGTTACTTCTTTTCCCATTTCTTTCGTGAATGATATTGCTTAAGATTACAGTTCGACGTCTAAGATTGCCCCTTACTCTAGAGATATTTGACAATATTTCGAACACAATAACAACTTTCTGTGAAACAAGTTAAACAGCGTCAAATTTTATTAGAAAAATGTTGAGTTACTAATACAATGTCATTCCGCATTAAATTTTATAAACCAAATTTCTAAATTAATTAACTCGGATAATTTAATCTAAAACTTCGGCAGCGAACTCTCCTAACAAGGGCCGTCGAAAACAATTTAATACCCAAGAAAATACCCAGCAAAGAAAGGGTGTGTAGAAAGGCTCAATATTTTATTACACTTTATTATCGATTGGGCGCGTAGGGAGGGTAGTAAACTAATAAAAAAACTGTACAGCTGCCTGAATTGGTGAACTTTACACTCCTATGTGACCCGCGAAGCAAGCAGAGATTCACCTGAAAGGGTCAACCCCTTGTGGCTGGAACTACCCCTTAGACTAGCCGCCCTGTCGCTAAAATACTACATCACTTAACTAGATTGGCTCTGCTGCTATACCAACACATATCCCAGAAGACCAAACATTGTAAATGGCTAAATACTTGTTTGCTAATTTCAGTCAAGTGTCTTTCAGTGTACCTAAGACAAATAATAATAATCAGTAAGTTATTAACACTTACCTTGAAATGGACTTAAGCAAATGTTGAAACAATATTACTATGACCTGATAAAAGCGTCATAGGTTTACATGTTATTTTATAATCTAAAAGATGAGCTTTCTGATTAGTATAATGTGAAGAATAGAAATTAATTTCTTCACTTAAGACACAGTGTGTTTCTGAATCCTTGGGCCAAACTTCGTATAGCGATTCTACATTTACGTTGTGCTGATGATGACTTGATTTGGAGGACAACTTCTGGAAACGTACTGCCAGACAGGCTATGTTTACGTTCAGTTAGACTGAAGTCATGCTTGTTGCCACCATAGCGCATTTAGAGGAATAGGGAATGAGATATGCGTTTGTGAAATTCATTGCCGTACTGTGTAGCGATTTGGAGCGTCCTTACTCCTCCTTCAGTGTTTTTGCCTATTTAGTTGTTTTTTGGAGCTTTTGTGCCTTCGTGTCTGATTTGGGTACTGCATATGTCATTGTTGATTTCTAATGCCATTCCTTTTCTTCTCTAGCTGGTCGTTCATAGTGTGTTTGGATCTCTATATTAGCGTTTTATTCAGTAGATGAGTTAGGTGCCTTTCATTTCAACTGATCCCCAGTACTTCATTGAGAGTGTTTGTACGCTTTATAAATGCTATCCATCTTATTAATGTTCATATTTGCTGTCACTCCATTGTTTTTATACTGAATTAAATGAATTCCTTTCAAAAAATTAAATTTTTAAATTCACCTTTCCGGACAAATTTGTATGTGATAAAAATTTGCATTGGTTGCCTCCGATAAAATTTTAATTTTTATATATTTTATTGTGATTGGTAGGAAGTAAATTAAAAAATAAATATATGATACTTAGCATCCTTAATTACCCTTGTTTTTACATAAATTACCATTGGTTATCCTAAAAATTCAGCCATGGGGACTTGTGAGATCGACAAGACTTAGGAAACATAAATATAAAATACAAAAGTACTACAATTGGGCAGTAGGACAATAATATCTAATAATAAATACAACATATCTGTATCACAGAGTAAAGTTTCTTAGGCAGGTCTTTTTCAATGCGTCTAACTTCTTCAACATTGTAGCAGACACTTGTATCATTTGATACCTACCGTTGAGCTGCAAAACATGAAAGACGTATTCCCCGAGCAAACACGAGTATATGCGCTTATACTTCACGATGCTTATTTTTAATGGACAGCGCATTGGATGATTCAGCTCAGAGCGGCATTGTTGATGCAAAGTGAAAGATAGTGCATATATTCTCTACTTTGATCATTGACTTAGAAGGTTTTCAATATAAGGATAAAAAGTTTACAGTGAAAGAATTGGCTGCTGTCTGCTGTAACACTAAACAACAAAACACATTATATTTTCAAACCACCATATCCATTCTCATCATTGACAAATAGTGAAGAGGCACAATATCAATGGTTGGAGAGGAATTATCATGGTTTAAAATGGAGTCATGGATATATTCAACTGAAAGAATTGCAACTAACCTTTGAGCAACTTTGTCAGAATCAACATAATTTACCATTAAACGATGATATACTATTCAAAGGTGTGATGATTGTGATGAAGAAGATAATTTCTACAGTGGAATGAAACTATAGATCTTGATGGCTCTTCACCGCTTGACTATACCAGAATGTCTGGAACATTATCAGTATAATAATTGTAGACGAACGGATAGACGAACGAGTTAAGAGATAGTTGGGCAGGTGCACGGACGCACAGATTGACAGGTGGGCGGACCATAATTGCCTTAATAACCCCTATTTTCACCTAAATTATCCTTACCTAAATTAGCACTAATTATTCTTATCCTTATTTGTATCTAAATTAGCCTTAGTTACTATAATTAATTATCTTTATTTTGAACTAAATTACCAGTACTTTGACCTAAATTTTCTTTAATTACCCTTATTTATACCTAAATTACCCTTAATTACTGCCCCTGACCGTTTGACCTTGACCCCGCGACCCCTGGACCCCGCCATGCTAATTACCACCCACCACTCCAATTACCACATCACTCTAATTACCTTCCACCACTTCCTTACCTCCCATCACTACAATTATCTCCACCCCTAATATGATCACTGATCATGATCATGATCGGGCTCCTGCGCCGAGCCTCTCTCATTTCTATACTACTCCGGTAGTACTTTATTTTTTCATCACTTTTATATGAATACAAGATCTATGAAGTAATCTAAATTTTAGGTTAAAATATCAGTTTCTTTATTTGTAAACAATTAAAATCTAAAGTCTTCCATATTTTCGTTTCAAACTAACAATTTGTAACTTGCTTCTTTTAGTTGTAGCTGTCTTAGGGTACTGTTAAGCCATGTTTTTGATTTTCACTTTGATCGAAGAGCCAAAGAGTGATGTTAATTTATCTATAACGGAAAAATTTGGAAAAAATAGCCTTTTTGTTTAAAAGTTTTACTGGTCAAGTTCTATCAGAAATTTAATTATGAAAATGCTTATAAAAATGTGGATAGATTGACTCCGCTGTATAATAAAATCGACCTCTATTCTGAGGCTGTTAGTTAAGGCAGTCAAAGTTAAGCAACAACTGATGGTTATTTCTAGTGATACAACTCAAAGTAGATTATTTCAAATTAGAGGTTTTATTGCAAACTGATATCCTGCTTGGCTCATAACTTACATACACCAAACCTACATCCATTTTTCCTTATTACTAATAATAGTAGATATAAGAGGAGTTGTAAAAACAAACAACTAGTTAATACTCATTTATCAAAATAACGATTAATAAGGATCTTAAAATATACAGACTTATTTACATGAGGACTACGCTTTGATGTATAAAAGTCGTTCCATAAGACATTCATAATAGTATATAGACTACATCGTTTATAGCATTTAATGTGAAATAAGCATACAAAACCACGATAACGAGAATCATTTGTGGCTAAAAACGTTTGTTTATGGAAATGTGCCCTATTTCTCTATCCGTTTTAAGCAAAATTCGTTTGGAAAATGAGGGATTATATTCATTAAATTCGTTGGGTTGCTGTGGCGCGCAGTTGAAATAAAAAAGAAATACAATGTCTAAAATACCATAGAGACGTATATTTGGTTGACAGAGGTCGGTAAAATAAAAATGAAAGACTTTAAAACAGTATTTGCATTTACTTTACTGCGGTACTTGTACTAAAGAATTTTAAAGAAAGGAAAAATATGAACAAGTCGACTTCGAGAGCATTTCTCTTTTTGTAAAGTTTACTATTTTTAGTATTTATTTTATCAATATTACAAATTTTGTTAATGATCCAAGATTCGCGTACATTATATTGTTGCTTTCTCTATTGACTATATACTGGTCTCTTTGTTCAATAAAAAACTAATAGCTATACTTGGACTGGAGCAGCATTTTGTTTACGCGTAGTTAGATAAACTGTGTTATTTTCACTTGTAATCTCATTAGTGCTTGAATTATTTCCTGAATTTTACTTCGAGGTCTGAATTTTTTGAAAATCTGTCGAAGGCGTTAGCCAAGGAAAATTTTCTTTAAAAATTCGTGAGCGGGAAAAAATTTCTGGATTTTGAATTTAAGATCGAGGGAGATTCGGTACCAAAATTTTAGACCAAAATTACTTGACAAAAAAACTTTAGAAATGTTTGCAAGGCCCTGTCAGCCTACAAGGTTTACTGGTGTTGCATCCGATGCATAAATAAGATGGCCTTGACTGGCATTTGATGTATTTCACTGGCAGAAATTTTAATAGCGTGGCGTGAACTATTTTAATACCGCTTTTGAAAGAAATGCCATATTTTGGACAGGAAAATACTGAGATAATCAGAAAAGACAAACAAACTAATTCCAATGAATACGAAAAGATCTAAGGCAACTATATAGAAACAATTTTTAGAATTCTTTCAAGAAAAATCATTCAAAATTGAAAGAGGAACCTTTGTCATAGAACTGGCTGTAATTTTGGAGGATTGGGGTTTAATATGAAGAAAACAAACTCAGGAGATTTACAAAAATTAAGTACGTTGATCAACCAAAAAGTTATATGATAACTAGATTTAAGAAACACGAACATAAAGCCAAACACAAACATGTTCAGCGTTCACTAACAATTATTTAGTATACAGAGTGGCCTGGATTTAATTTGCGTAAACAGAGATCTCGTAAACCGCAAGAGATACAAAGTTGGGGAAAAAGTTTCCTATTTTAATGAGTAATAAAATGATTCATAAAAGTTCAAGATATTCCGACGGGTTCCGGAGATATTCGACAAAATACGTAAAAGCTCATTTTCATTTTTTAAGTCTAGCGTTGTTAGTATAAAAGATATAAAAAAAATTCCTATGAATTTTTGTTGTAAATGAAGTTTCTTATAATCTGCCGCCACAAAATTTACATTAAGAGATTTCGTCTCATCAGGGCCACCTTCGATTTTTTTTTAAATACGGACCTGCTTTTTTATTTCAAATTTTCATAGCCTCTGTAAGACTAAATACAATAATATGTTACACTTGATCATTTTTCTACGTTTCATCTAAGAAAACATCATCAGTGTTGTTGCTTCTTATAAGACTGTTGTGTTTTTAAGTAAAACAAGGTGAGATGGATCATTTGAAAGCTTATTTAATAAATAATAATTTCTATACATAGACAATGATTTAGATTGTAACTACAAAATAAATTAAAATTTTTTCATAAACATAATACAACAAATAACAAAATCAATGAACAAACAATATTCTGAGCTATAACAATCTAGAAAAAATTGGGACTCAAATAAACAATACTAACAAAGGTCACAATAATTGCTCAAAGTGTAGTCCATTCTGTTGAATACAGAAGTCAATTCTCCTAGATATTTGGGAAGTAGCTTTAAACCATTTCTGGCGTAATTTTCGCAAATGCATCTAATATTCGTTGACGAAGGTCTTGTTGATTAGTTGGCATAGATTTGTCGTAGATTTCATTCTTTAGGAAACTCCATACAAAATAATCCATGGGGTTAAGATAAGGTGATCGAGGAGGCCATCTTATTGGTGCATTGGGACCAATGCACTTACTTGGAAAATATTGATTAAGATGCTGCGCAACTCTTCCAGCATTATGTGGACCACAACCGTCTTGCATGAAGTATTCAAGATTTTGTCTTTCTTCTAAGGGCATTGCATCGAGCACTTCGTCTAATACATCCAGATATCGGTACTAATTTAAGGTACCATTCAAGAAAATGGGTCCAATAATCCGATTATTAATTATACCGCACCACGAATTTTGGGAAAAACGGACTTGTGGGGTCTAACTTCTTTGATCAAATGTGGATTAGTAGTTGCATACACATGTTTGTTTCTTGGATTAAATAATCCACTATTAGTAATTGCGCATTCATCTGTCCATAATGTTTTAGTGTATAACAAACTATCAATACGTAGTTTTCTATTATACCAACCACAGAATTCCAGTCTTCTATCAGAGTCTCCAGCGTGCAATTTTTGGACTCTTTGAAATTTATAATCGTGGTATTTATGTTTCTTCAAAATTCTTTTCACCGTCGAGGGTTTATGGGAATTTGTGCAAGAATTAATTTCTTAACAGTATTGTATCGATCTCGATATGTAGTTCTTGTACTTTTTTTACGCTACCAAACTCCGTCATATTTTTTTTTGAAATGTAAGAAAACATCCTTTTCGATGGATGTTGTCTATCAGGGTACAATTGTAAATAACTCTGAGCTGCCCGTGTTTCATTCCTCTAACATCTTATGTACACATCGTACATATCTTTCTTCTCTTCCTCGGTATAACGAACCATGCTATTTAATTTTAAATGATTTAAGATCAAAAAAGCACTGCATTACACATTAATATTACATGTGACAGATAAATAAATATGAGAGTGGTATTATTTCTATATGACATACAAAGCTAACGTGATTTTGAGAAGGCTTTATTTATGCAAAAATGAAAACATTGAAGTTAGGGAAAGTAAATGCAAAATACGTATTAATGATGTGTAAAAAAGCCTGACAGTGTCTACAACTATGCGAAAGCTTTTACGGGAAATCAGCTGGTACAAATTTTAGATTACTTGATTTAAAACGAGATAAAGAAACGATTCTCAGGAGTTATTAAATTACAACTTATAAGATCTCTTCTATTAGAAGATTTAAACTCTGTGCCGTGTATGAATAGGCCACTCACTATGTTTATTGATGCCTTCGAATACTTATTAAATAAGCTTTCAAACGATCCATCTCACCTTGTTTTACTTAAGAATACAGTCTTATAAGAAGCAACAACACTGACGATGTTTTCTTAGATAAAACGTAGAAAAATGATCAAGTGTAACATATTATTGTATTTAGTCTTATACAGGCTGTGAAAATTTGAAATAAAAAAAGCAGGTCCGTATTTAAAAAAAATCGAAGGTGGTCCTGATGAGATGAAACGTCTTAATGTAAATTTTATGACGGCAGATTATAGGAAATTTTATTGACAACGAAAACTCTTAGGAATTTTTTTATATATATTTTATACTAACAACGCTAGATGTAAGAAACAAAAATGAGTTTTTACGTATTTTGTCGAATATCTCCGGAACCCGTCGGAATATAATAATAATAATAATAATAATAAATGTCTTTATTAATTTAAATATATAACAATAAATAAACGAGTACAAAATAACAACGGCAATACACAAAATGTTATATACTAAATTAAAAGGTGCAAGATTCAGACTAAGAATGTCTGCTATTCTTCTTGAACCTGGGGTGGGGCAACATTAGTTAGCATCATGAAAGTAATCAAAAAGATTGAATTTTAGCTTTTTATGTATAACATACAGATTTATTTTACATATTAAAAATTTAGCCACCAGTGTACACTAGAAACAAGCACTACTGACTCCTCTCTTGTTCTGAAAATAATAAATCATGCACATACTTATAAAATTTCCGCAGCGTCATTGACCGAAGGTTTACCGAGAGAGCATTCATATTCTTTGCAATATTAAATGAAAAGGATCGTCGAAACATGGCCGTTTTATGTTGAGGAATTGTAAGCTGTTCCTTTCTTCTAACATTTACATTATGAACGTCAGTTCTGTACTTAATTTTTTCGCTTAAATATGGAGGAATTTTTTTAATTAATATTTTGTAGTAAAGAACATTCGTGTGGAGTTTTCTTCGGTTTGCCATATTTAACCACCTCGTCACGGACAATGTATGGGATATTCTGTCATATTTACGAATTCCATGGATAAGCCTCAGACATGAGTTTTGAACCTTTTGTATTCGATTGCTGTCTCTAACAGTTAGGCATGGTCCATACACATAATCACAATAGTTAAATTGGGAGAGGACAAGGCTATTACATAATAATGTTTTTAATTTCACGCTGAAAACATGTCTATGGGAATACAACATTTTTAGTTTACCATATGCCTTTTTCAGCATATAGGACACTTGATCAGAAAATCTTAAATCTTTGTCAATAATTATACCCAAATTCTTTACCTTTTCAACAATTTTAAGCTTATCCTCCCCCAATTTAATTTCGACAGTGTCTGGCTGAATACTTCCAAATAGCAGAACCGATGACTTTGACGAGCTTATTAATAAATCATGCTTCTTTGATATACTAACTAGCTCATCTATATCCTTATTTATACCAGTAATAGCAGCTCTATAGTTATGCTTCTCAAAAAAGTGATATAGTTGGGTGTCATCAGCGTACATATGAACTTTGCATGTATTTAAGATAGAGGGAAAGTTTAATGTGTATATTGTATAAATGAGCGGCCCCAATATTGATCCTTGTGGAATACCTCTTGAGATATTACAGCTATCTGACATTTCTCCCTCCAATATCACTCTTTGAGATCGATCTGATAAATAATGTTTAATTAATTCTATTGCAGAGTTACTTAGTCCAATATAGTGGAGAATTGAGTATAGGATCTCGTGGCCAATCATATCGAAGGCTTTACTGTAGTCAAGTAGAATTAGAGCCCCACAATGCTTATTATCAATTTCCGTCATGATGTCATCGGTTATGCTGAGAAGGGCAGTGCCACAACTATACCCAGGTCTGAAACCAGATTGAGTGTTTGGCAGGATATTATTAACAACTAGGTGATTGCGTAACTGATTTTCCAAGATCCTTTCTAAAATTTTTGAAAATGCCGGAAGTATCGTTATAGGCCGTAAGTCTTTAAGTTCTTGAGGAGAGTCTATTTTTGCTACAGGAACAACACGCCCTTCTTTCCAGACTTCAGGAAAAGTTGAGTGTCGGATACAATAATTTACTATACATGAAATGTAGGGTATCAGAAACGGGCATGAAAGTTGAATTAATGTTATGTTTATACCATCCAAACCACATGCTTTCGATTTAATATTCATGATTATCTTAGAGACATCATCTTCCGAGACGCACTTAAACTTTAAAGTTTCTTGAAAATGTGTTTTTAAATTATTTTCGTAAAAGTTTATTACATCAATATCTGGCTGTGAATGAGTACAAATATCAGAAAAGAATTGATTTATTTCATTTACATTTTTATTTAAATTGAATCCCGAGTTATTATTTTTATTGTTTATACCAAAATGATGTTTGAGTGTCTTCCATGTTTGTTTACTATTTAAGTTTTGAAGTCTATGTTCCATGAATCTTTTCTTTTCCGTTGTTACTGCAAATGTCGTGTAATTTCGGAGCTGTTTGTAATAATTAAAATGTTCAATGTTTTTAGATTTTTTATATTTTTTTAGGGCTTTATCTCGAAGATTCATCATGAATTTTACATTATCTGTCAACCAAGGGGCTGGAGGCCTAGTAAAACGTGCCGTTTTCAGTGGTGCATGTAAATTAAATAACGATAATAAGTGATCATTCATGTATCTTACCATACTGTCAATATCCTGCATTTCATATATGAGATTCCATCGAGTACTCTGTAAGTCAACATTAAACAACTCATAATTAAAATTTGAGCAATCTCTATAGGTTCGATATGTTGCTGTGATTTTTTTGACATTAATTTGCATGTCACATGAAATTACAAGGTGGTCTGATATATTAGCATCTTTGACGAGGCAGTTATTGTAGCTCACCAAAGTATCTAAAATTACAAAATCAATCAAAGATTGAGTGTTTTGGGTAACTCGAGTCGGCTCCATAATAATTTGTTTCAAACCAATGCCATCAATTAATGTTTGAAATTGTTTAGCGTTATTGCAAGTTAAATCTAATAAGTTAATGTTAAAATCACCCACACAGGCGACATTATCACACTGTGTATAAATCAATGCCATGTTTTCTTCAAATATATCAAAAAAGTTCTGTATATTTGTATTTGGTGGTCTATAGATAACACCTACCCCTAAAGTTATTTTTCCGATCTTTACCTGCACCCATAACTGTTCCAAAAAATCATTTATATTTTGTGTGAATTCAACTTTTGTAAATTTCAAATTTTTCTTTATATATAGGTAGGCAGACTCCGCCTCCTCTACTAATACGATCGCATCTCACTATAGTGTATCCAGTGATATGTATACTTTCACTCGTAACATTAGGCGTAAGCCATGTTTCAAATACTCCAATTATATCGTATTCATTTTGCAAAACAAAATCTTGGAATTTATTAAAATTTGCTGTTAATGAACGGACATTTAAATGTGCAAGTTTTATCATTTTATTAATGTAATGACAGATTAGCCGAACACATATCTGACTATAAGAAAACAGTTTATATTATTCTGTTTTTATGTTTTTTTTTTAACGAGATTAGAGTATTTTTTGTGTTTTTGAATTTATTATCTTGTTTACTTTTAGCAATTAATAATTAATATTAAAACATATTGTATTATATAAAATTAAAACATATAGGTACAAGACAAGATGATAGAAAATTAAAATAAAATGAAATATACGTGAGTTGACACTGCCAATCTTCTAATGAGTCACTCTTTAATATCAGCATTGGCGCGGAGACTTTTACTGGTTGGAGTAAAGTTTGACCTTAATCGTTTTCTCGGTTCACTTGCTGGCGTATTAGTTTGCTTTTCACTCTTCTTCTTCTCAGAAATTTTATCTTTTTGTTTATCACGTGTTAAGATTGCAACAGTCTGGTTCCTTGTTGAGACGACTTTCTTTTTTTTGCTTCTTTTTGGTTTTCTTCGGATTCTTCATATATTTCTTCTTCCTCTTCTCGATCGTTTCTTTTAATAACTGGTGTAGATGGGGCACTATTAATTTGTCTTTTATGGTTTCCTGTGGCTTCCTCAGTGTCCTCCTTCTCTATTTCAATATCTGAATCTTCCTTGATTTCCATTAACTCTTTAGCAGTGTAGATTTCATCATTTATATATAGCTTATTACCTTTTATGTATGCGTTTAATTTTTTTGATTTTGCTTCTTTCAGATGTTGCCACAGTACTTTTTTTATTTTCCTTTCTTCAAGTGATAGTTCTTCCGATATGAATATTTTTGTGTTGTTATTTTTAGGTAGGAGATAAATTTCACTATTATTGGTCTATTTTTTACTTGTTTTCCTATAACATATATATCATTGATATCGTGTGCGCTAAGTTTCAGATTTAAAATATTATTTAGTTTTTGCACAGTAAAATCCAGAAGTTGGGTGTTTGTGTCATTTTCTAGGCCAAAAATAATTATATTATTTTTCTAAGATTTTTTTCAAGTTATTCATATTTATCTTTCAAATTATTATATTTTTTTTCTAATTGGTGCCTCTCAGTTATTTCTTTATTGATGTCAGTTCTCAGTCCCTCAATTTCTGCTTTAATCTCTTCAGTTTGTTTTTTATTCGCTATTTCTATACTTTCTATGAGCTTCTTGTAAAAATCTTCATTCAAATTTATAGTCTTTTCATCACCCATTATTACAGGTGAACCCTATACTATAGAATTAGGCTTAATTGTGATCAGTTTTTGTGGAATTGTTTTTCATAGGAACTGACAAGTTTTTAGTTGAAGAAGTGCAGAGATTGCATGTAGAAATTTTAAAACTGTCAATAATATGCAGGTTTACACAATTTGTTGATAGGATATCAGGAAAGTTGAAAGTTTTATGAGCAATTTGATATAGAATTGCAGAATAAAAAGCTGTTTAATCACTTGTAACTTTAACTGTGTGTCAGAGCACAAAACACAAACACAACACCTTTCGTGCCTCAACCTACTAGGATATCTTGAACTTTTATGAACCATTTTATTACTCATCAAAATAGGAAACTTTTTCCCCATTTAACTAACTTTGTATCTCTTGCGGTTTATGAAATCTCTGTATACGCAAATTAAATCCGGACCACCCTGTATATTATTATCTTAATGTTAATCAGACATGTGTCAAATAATGGACAGTTATATGCTTTTCAAAGCTTGGAAATTACCAGACGTAACATGTCGCGTATAGTTTCTAGTAAGAGTTCAATATAGTTAAGTCAACTTTATATGTTAACATAGTTGACGATTTGGTCAGTTCGTAATTGGTTAGTAGATAGTTGATTCATCATATCCACAGTTTCAATAACTGCGATTTCCTCGACTATGAAAGAAATTTGTTTTTGAATTTACTAGAATAATGCGTCCATTTAAATTCATAATGAGATTTTGAGCACACATTATTTTTTTGTAATATTCTTCTCTGTACACTGAGTATTAAGGTGAAACAATTGTATCATTATTATTACTATTATTTGTATCTACCTAAGATAATAGAGACAAATTTTATCGTATAAAAAACCTTGCTCAGTTGCTTTATTGGATTAGGTACTAAATAAAACAACAAATCTCATAATCTCAACTTAATTGGAACATAATCTATGTTAGAACAATCTAAACAATCACGGCAAAAGAAACCTCCTAATTTAAAGAGGGTTAAATCGTGGAAACCCATGAAAGTTACAAGTAAATTTCGCAATACGTGTCTTCAAAGACGGGCTGGGCTGACTCCCGAGTGTCTGTCGCTGGCCCTAAAGCCATTTAATCATCTTGCAATTATACCAGCAGCGACCACCCCGGACCCGCTTCAACCCCAATTATTATCTCTTACTTACGTCACACTTTGTGGAGTTCTCCTTTATGAAAAATTAAATGCATTAAAGGCAACTTTGGAAAAGGAAATAAGTTCTAAGATATTGCAGTGTAAGGTTCTAGCGTGCGATACTTTACTACCCATTAATTATCCTAAGTAGATAAAGAGTTAATTTTCTTGGATGGTTTCAAGAATACATCAATTTTAATTATTCACTTTGTCTTTACTTATGTTGTAGACTATGTGAGAATAGCTGGATAGCTTAATTGGATAAAAATGTAGTAAATTTTAATGATAGGTAGTGAAAATTAATATAGTTCTCAGCACTATACAAAATTTTAAATAAAAGCGAATAAATAAGTCATAGAATCCTTAATAACGTTATGGGAAACGAATATAAACGATTCTTTAATGTAGCTATTCTCAACATAAGATAATAATAATGATAGTAATGGTTATCCAGAAAATACAATGTAAATATACATATATAACTAAAAAACTAATTTTACGTATATATTGAAATCATTGCATAATTAATAAACATTGTAAGAAATACCTACAAAGAACCAAATCCTTGTTCGTAAGCAGCATTAGTTAACCGACACTTCCATTTACTTACATGTTTGACTTACAATGGTGGTATAATTACTTCCACGTCCAGTGGAAGTATAGTAACGGATTTTTTTTTGTTGAAATAGGCTTAAAATGTCATAAAACGTCGAGATTTTAAATTTGAGCGAAAAAAATTTTCCTGTCTGTCGGTCTGTCTGTAACTTATTTGTGCGCACGTTTAATCTGGAACCGTTTATGACATTGATTTGAAATTTCGTACACTTATATATTGTAACGAGATCTGAAACTAGATTATATTTTGATCTAATTCCCTTGAAGAGCTCGGGGGTAAATGGGGCAAATAAGGGTAAATAGGCAAAAGAAGCAAGTAAGAGTCCATAAAATAGCAATTTAGGGCATGTACGAAAAGTTAAGGTTTCAAAATTTTTTTTGGCATCAGCCACCCCCTCCCCCCACTATCACCCCCAATACCACACCCACACTATTATGAAAGGGAGTAAAAAAAATTAAAATGTGATTTAGTGTATACACAAAAACGAAACGTCTAAAAAAAATTTTGGCGTTAGCTACCCCCTCTACCACCCCATTGCCACCTCCACCCTATTATTAAAGAGGGTAAAAAAATTAAAATGTGATTTAGCGTGTATACAAGAAGGAAACGTCTAAAGAATTGTTTGGCGTTAGCTACCCCCTCTACCACCACATTGCCACCTCCACCCTATTATTAAAGAGGGTAAAAAAAAAAAATTAAATTGGTATTTGAACCAAGGGCCTCTAAAATTTATTTTGGCATTAGTTACCCTCTCTACCACCCCCATTTCCACATCCACCCTATCGTTGAAGGGAATAAAAAATTAAATTAGGATTTAGTGTGTATACGAGAACCAAGGACTTCTAATTTCTTTACATTAGCCACTCCCTCTACCACCCCCAAGGGAATAGAATATTACATTGGGATTTAGTGTTCATAACACTTGGATACAAAATCTGGATGTGGAACTAGTGATCCCTTGGGCAGCGGTTTTTTAACATGTGCAGGGAGTTAATTGTATATTCTTGGGCCTAAATAGACATGACATCTTTGTCCAATTGTCTTCTGTATTCGAGGAACTACATTGGAAGTTTCTTTGTATCGTGTGCTATAGCTATGTTCAATATACCTTAAGTTTAATTTTTTTCAATGCTGTTGTATTAGCAAGTTTTGACAGAAGAGCTGCACTATATCAAAAATACTACTTTCGCTGTATAGATCATGCTTAAGTAAGTTCTGCATTTACCATGAATTATTTTAAAAATTGGTTAGTACTTGGTTTGGTGACCATTCCAACGGAAACCTCGCCTCACACATCTTCCAGCGGCTTGTATATCAGTGTATGCGCGGAAGCTATACAACCTTAGGCGAGGGTTGTATAGGAGATATACCATCCTTCGGAGGGGATGTAAAGCCGTCGGTCCCTTGTCTATTAAATGTTAGGCAAGTAAAAGATCCCTACTCTTCTTAAGGGAAGAGGTTCGGCAAAAATTCCTGGTTGGGGGTAGCTCGTCTACAGGCGTCGGTGTTAGGCCTCAGTAGCGGAAATAGGCCGACGTTAAATAAATGTATAAAAAAAAAAAAAAAAAAATTTAAAAATTCATTTTTGAATTGTTTATAATTTGTCTAAGTTAAAATTCGTTACACTCCCCAAGCGCAATAATTCCTAGGTGGTGAGGTAAGATTGTACTAGAGAAAAGTACATAATTTTTAAATGATGTATGGTAAAGAATTTTTTAAAGTAGAAGTGAATTTTGACAGAAGACAATGTAACTTCGTTATGAAGTTATTTATTTGGAAGTTGCAGTGTAATCAATTGTTATACCGAAGTATTTAAAATGTTTTACAGAAGTTATTTCCATCTGTTCATCATCGCATTTTATCTGGAGTTTGTCATATTCGGGCAATGTACTGGAAAAACAAGAAAATGGCAGATGTTTTTTTTTACATTTATGGTTAAGTAATTTTGATTTAAAAAAATTTACCAGTTTCAAAATCTTTTTCAAGCTCATAAACCATGCATTTTTGTAAAATACTACTGTGCCGTCAGCAAAACTGACTATATCTCCAGACACCTGCAGACTGAAAAGATCATTTACATATAAAATGAATAAGATGGGACCTAACACCGTACCCTGTGGAACCCCATAACGCACAGTTCGTTTGTCATTGAAAACGTCATCAAATAAAATATTTTTCGCGATCTGCCAGGTAGCTTTTCGTGATATGTAGTTTCCGGAATCACTATTTAAATCTTATATTAAATGGATCAATTTATACGAGATTTTAACTACAAACCAATTGAAACAAAAAGTTATGATAGTGTTGCAGAATACAATTCACTTTTTAATAAAGATAAATCGTTTAAGTTCAGTATGCTTCACCAGAATATAAGAAGTATATCAAAAAATTTGGACCAGCTAAAAATGTATTTAAGTCAAATAACCGAGCAATTAGATTGTATTATATTATCCGAATCATGGAAAGTTCATGATTTAGACATCCATAGGATAGATGGGTATGATATAGTATACAGTGATAGTAACATAAATAAGTGCGATGGTATTGTTGCATATATACGAAGTAATATAGAGTATGTGTCTACCGTAGTTAATGTAGGTGAATATAGGACACTAGAAATTAAATTAATATTAGATGATGAATGTTACTTAATATCGGCATTCTATCGCCCACCTTCAACTGATGCAGAGATCTTTTTGCATCATTTGTGTGATTATCTTTCAGTAAGTACAAAAAAGGATTGTAAATATCAGTTTTTAGTTGGCGATTTAAATATTGATATTGGCGAAGAAAATGATCTTTCCTATGAGTATCTTAACTTGATGGCAGAGTATAATTTTGTCAATACATTTAACTCTGTAACTAGAGAACATGACAGGGGTGGAACAATTATAGATCATATTTTTGTTAAAACGTCCGATGATGTACCTGAAATTTGTGCGTCGTGCGTACTTAAATTGAAAATAACGGATCATTTTACAACCGCACTTGGTATTAAAGGTAGAAGATATGAACGCAATGATACATACACTAATAGGTATAAGAAAATTATTAATTATAAAGAACTTAAAAAATTCATCAAAAATTTTAACTGGCAGGAATTTTATCATATAACAGATATAAATGAAGCTATTTCTTATCTTATTACCATTATAGAAAGTATAGAACACAAACACACAAAATTTATAAAACTATCTCCTAAAGAAATGAAAAGAAAAAATTGGATAACTGACAGCCTTGTAAAATCTATAAATAAGAGAGATATTCTGTACAAAAACATGAAAAAACATCCTAACAACGAACATCTAAAAAACGAGTTTAAAAGATACAAAAACACACTTCATTGTCTGATTAAAACAGCTAAATTAAACTATTACTCTAATAAACTGAACAATAACAGAAATAACAGTAAAGCCCTGTGGAATACTGTAAAGGAACTAAATAATGAAACTGTAAACTCTAATGCAATAAAAGAAACAAATAACAATTCAGGCGAAATACTTAAATCTAATATAGAAATTGCAAATTCTTTTAACTGTTATTTTTCAAACGTTGGAAAAAATCTTGCTATGAATATCCAAACTCCTGCTGTTCCTAAACCTGAAAGAAAAATTCATTGTCAATCTATTTTCTTACAACCTACAACTAAAGAAGAAATAATAGAAACAATAAATAATCTAAAAGCAAAAAAGGCGCCTGGCTATGATCTGGTGAGTGCAGAATTATTAAAATATATAAGTAATGAGATCGCAGCTCCATTAGCCCATCTAATAAACAAGATATTAGAGGAAGGTGTTTGCCCAGCAGACTTCAAACTAGCAGTTGTTAAACCTCTCTTTAAAAGTGGGGACAAGCTGGTCATGTCTAACTATAGACCAATATCACTAATTACTAACGTAGCAAAAATTTTTGAAAAAATTTTAAAGGATAGGATATTAAAATATACAAATAAATACAATATACTTAGTGACAGGCAATATGGGTTCCACGAAGGTAAATCTACTGAAGATGCGATCTGTTCTCTTACAGACAAAATTTATAAATCATTAGATGGAAGTATCCCATCAATTTGCGTTTTCCTTGACCTAGCTAAGGCCTTTGACACTGTTTGTCATAAACAGTTGCTGGAGACCTTAGAGGATATTGGTATAAGAGGAACAGCTTTAAACTTAATGAGAAGTTACTTACTAGATCGTAAGCAGTACGTTATGGTTAATGGCGTATTAAGCTTTGAAAAAACAGTGTTCTACGGGGTACCACAAGGAACAGTATTGGGTCCAATACTGTTTATAATATATTTGAATAATTTACTGAATTTGAACAGCAGCGGGTCTATATTTAGCTTCGCAGATGATACAGTAATTTTTTACTCAGATAATTCCTGGAGCTCTTTAAGAATGAAAGTTGAAAATGATTTAAAAACTATAATAGATTGGTTTAATCATAAGCTTCTAACTATAAATTTTACAAAAACTGTTTTTCTGCCATTTAGCTCTTATAAAAATAAATTACACGATTATGACATTTTAAATATTCAATATCTTGGTTCTCAAATTTCTATCAAATCTTCAAATGTAGCTAAATACCTAGGCATCTATATCGATAACCATCTAAAATGGGATTTTCATTTAAATAGCACTATAAAGACACTTAGATGTCTGATATATAAATTTAAGTATATAAAAAAGTATTTGAGTGTCCCTTGTATGAGGATATTATATTTTGCGTTAGTTGAATCCCGGTTATCTTATGGAATTCTGGGTTGGGGTGGAGTACTTAAAAGTCACTTAATCAAACTAGAAACTGTACAAAAGTACTTTCTAAAGATTATGTATGGTAAAGGAAGGACTTACCCGAGTGATATACTATTTGCTGATACAAAAATCCTCGACTTAAGACAACTCTATTTTATGAAGACCCTAACTCACCTGTTTAAAAATAAAAATTCGCTTTGTTTAATAGATCATCAGTACTCCACCAAAAGTAGGGCAGAAAATCTTGTTCAAACACTGTTCGCTGAAAAAACCATTGGGCAAAGGCATTACAGCTTCATTGCTCCCAGGTTGTATAATATTCTACCTCGCGAAATACAGACTATAAATTCGATAAAATATTTTAAAAGCAAAATAAAAAATACCTTTTTTCTATGGATCGTCGTACTATAAATAGAATAATAGATATAAAAAATAATTGATATTGTTCTTATATTCTGGAACTATATATAATACTTTGTCATATCTTATTTTAAGTAGTTTTACATTATTATTATATTTGTGCGTAAATTATTCTTAGAGGTATCATGGTATATTATATTCTCCACCAATTGTTTTAGGTTAATTAGGCATGAAATATTCATCTACAAGCTATGCTTTTGATGGTTTTCACGTTTGTTTGCCGTACTTAGATTTTTGTCTCTATTTATATATTTAGTATGCATATTTAAAATTGTTTGTTTTTCTGTTGAACGTTGTAATGTTATTATTATTATTATTTTGGTAAATAAACCTTATTATTATTATTATTATTATTATTATTAGTTTCCCGAAATCCAATACCCTCTAGAGTTTTCAGTAGATCCTAGTGACTGATTTGTGTCCATAGTTTTATAAATCTTCAATTCTATTCGACGATTATACAGAGGATATACGATACTTCGGAGGGGATGTAAAGTCGTCGGGTCGGTCCCTTTTCTATTAAATGTTAGGCAAGTAAAAGATCCCTACTCTTCGAAAGAGAAGAGGTTCTGCAAAATTCCTGGTTGCGGGTAGCTCGTCTACGAGCGTCTCTGTGTTAAACCTCGGTAGCGATGACGTTAAATAAATGTTAAAAAAAAGTACTGCGAACCACGGTCTACTGTAAAAAAGGCCTTGGAAAATAAAGAATTGCTTTTAGCGCTGTGTTTGACAGCGCACAGTATAATATTTTACTATGTAAATAATATAGAGTTGGAGGAGTTTCGTTTCAATTGATGATGTCTTATTTACCGACTTCTCAAATAATTTCCGTAGAAAATTAGATAAGGAGACCCCAATTAATAGAAATGGGAGTTCCTTATAGCTCGGTATTGGATCCTCTCCGTTTCATAATTTATACAAATAATTTACCAAATATTTTTAACGAAAATCCAGCTTCAGTTATGTATGCTGATTATACAACGTCTGGAGTAAGTCTTAAATATAGAAGAGAATTTAATGGCAGTCCTTGAGGTGAACATGGAACAAGCTAAAACCTGGCTTATTGTCAACCATCTTATACCGAATGAAGATGAAATTGAATCAGTTGTTTTTGAAACTAGATTTTCATTTAATACCAATACCAACCCTGAAGAATTGTTCAGCAAATTTTTGGAAATATATGTAGATGTTACCAATAATAGCTGCAGTTATTACTTACTATGCATTGTTCAAGAATTCACTATGAGGCATGGTTTAAGGGTCTGGTGCTCTAATAGTCAAGTGCATTTGAATAAAATCGTTATGGTTCAAAATAAAAGCAGTGAGCTCTATTGTAAACGTTCAATATTTAAAAATTTGGAAATAACTCTTTTCACATTAATAATATTCGTAAAGTTGCCATATTATATCATAAACAAAATTAACAAGAATGGATAAAAGTATTGACATCAAATTATATAATGCCTTACCAAGGCATAATGTAAGTTTTTATATAACTATTACAGGATAAATAAAACTATGCGTATTGTTACGTAAACTTTGCATACCTTATGTCACTGGTAGGTAAGTTAAATCCTAGTTAAATTAAAATTAGTAGGATAAAAATAAATCATTACTGTAGAAGATGTAAACAATAATAGTTCATTGTTACGTACTTAAAGCCTTCTGCAGTTTGTATATAACCAAATTTTGTTTATCTTTATACCATTATACGTGATGGTTTATATTAATTAAATATTGTTCTTAACTAAATGAATGAAAATAGACGAAAGGTTCTCGCAGACAGGTTGGTTTTTGCTCTTAAAAATCTGAAACTGCGTCAGCTTATTTTTGTGTATATCCTTTTATAACTACTCGATCCAATTTTATAATTTTCACACCGATGTATAGACAAATTAACCCACGGTAATTTAAACAGGACTAATTGAAAATAAATTAAATTCATTGTTTGGCATTTCCAATAAAATTGCTCTTGACGCATTCAAATTGATGAAGGTGATATTAATATTTTAATATAAGTGGTAGTTATTCTATTTTATCTAGTTTTAAATTTAATGTGAAAATGTGTATGGGCATATATTTAATACAGCATAACTAGTAATAATATTTTATATAACAAGTGGTTTAGTCCTGAGTTATATACAACATTTTTTATATCGCCATTCGAAATTAGAAAACAATATAATTTTGTAAAAAATATGGCAAATTAACAAAGTTACCTTGTCGTAATGACTAAATTCTATTGCTGTTTCCATAGAAACCAATAATAAAAGAACGAAATATTGAACAATTTAAACGTCGCACTTTGGCACATTCTACTTTACAATAATAATAATTATTATTATTTGGAACAAAATAAGTGATAATGAGAAAGATGTTATTCCTGGTACTCCTCCGGAAATTAGGGAGCAAGAAATTGTTGCAACTTTATATTTATTATTATTATTATATTATATTATCTAATTTCTGTAGTGTTTATTTTTTACTATTTATTTATTATTACCAGCGAAATCTAAAAAATTGTACGAAAAAGAACATAATTCATTTATGCACTGGTGTAAGCAGAAAACTGTGAGTAATATATCTGAATCTGTTGTTTTGACTTACCTATCTGAAAAAGCAAAAACTTTCAAATATTCAAGTCTCTGGTCCAAGTTTTCGATGCTTAAAGCAGTTTTGAATGTAAAGAATAATGTAGATGTATCCAATTATCAAAAAGTAAAAGCTTTTTTGAAAAGACAAGCCACTGGGTATAGGGCTAAGAAATCTAAAGTTTTTGACAGATGTTTAAAGTTGTATTAATAATGGGCTTGGCGGGCGCTTGTCGTCGAGAGGAACTACAATATGACCATTGATGATATTGTGACAAAGGGCTGCATGCTGGTTGTTAAAGTACCTGATTCGAAGATCCACATTATATAAATAAATAAACACCACAGAAATTAAACATTGAAAGGACTTTTACGGTAATTGGTGGGAGGGTTAATGGAATAAATCCACCAAATATTTACGATAAATATGCAGCTATTCGGCCTACTCTTGTATATCACAAAGGAGTTTTTCTTCATTATCGAGGAGAAAAATATACGGTCCAACGAGTTGGTATTAATACATTTTCAAAAATACCAAGTATTATAGCTAAATACCTTAAGTTATCTGATCCTGAGCAATATACGCGTCACAGTTTTAGGAGATCTTCGAAATCACTATTAGCTGGTTCTGGAGCTGATATTCTTACCTCAAAATGTCATAGGGGATGGAAATTCTCTACAGTTGTTGAGGGATATCTAGAAGATAGCATCCAGGACAAAGAGGAAATTTCGAAAAAGATATATTCAAACAATACTACAGAAATAACTATGTCTGCCGATGTAGTCGTTGGTGAAAATCAGACCAACCACCATATTAATATAAATGAATCATATAGTTTTCGCAAATCTAAACCCATAAATCCAGGAATAAATATAAATAATGTTACTAACAGTAATATTCATATAAGTTTTCTTTAAATTATGAATAAAATTGTTCATGAAATTTGTTATAATGAATAAATCTTTGATGTAAGAACTTTAATTTTTTGTCTGTCGACTATTAAGTTTTATTTCACACTGAAATAATAGTATTCAACGAGTGACAATATAGAATAACTCACGCAGATGAAATTTGCAGCACGAGCCGTGACTTATTACCATTGTCGAAAGTTGAATACTATACTTTATCTACAATTATAACGTAAATATTAAATTACGAAGGGGGTGAAAATCACCCCTTTGATACAAACAACCGTCTTAACTGTTTTTTTCGCGCTGTTCGAAGGGAACGTAAACTAAAGAAAAGTCGAGGAGGATGAAGAAGGCAAAATTTAACCACCGATCTCTTATCTCCAGGAAACTACCTTCTGCAGGGATTACGGCCACCCTCAATTTTTCTGCCGGTTTTCGAAAAGGATTTCGATTGGGAAGTGATGATCCCGGCAGGGGGTAGTTCTCATCCCCTTGAATGGAAATAAGGGGTGGATGAAGGAATTTTACTTCCCTCATCTATTTTGGCCACCTTCCAATCGAATTCCTTTTGGAAAACCGACAGAAACATTGATTGGAGGACTGTGACCTTTAGTGGGTGGTTTTTGGGCAATAGGGGATGAAGGCAGATATTTTCACCCTCGAACCTATCGCAATCGATTCTTTGTCCCAAAATACGAGGGGAGAAATATCTTTTAGTTCTGGCCCGGAAGTGTCTAACTTTTCCATTTATTTGCCTGGACCGAAGGTTAAGAAGATTGGCACTGTACCTAGTGAGTAGATAAACGGAAAGTTGGACACTTCTGGGCCAGCGCTAAAAGACATTTATCCTCCCGTGTTTTGAAGTGGATAATCGATTACGATAGGTCCGAGGGTGAAAAAAATCTGCCTGCATCCTTTATTGGCCAAAAGCCACCCCCTAAAGGTGTAGCAAGTGAAGGCGCAGTTGTTGTGCGGAATTTTTTCTGTAAAAATGACTTTTGTTACGGGACCACCGAGTGGTAATCGAAAGGGGTGAAAGCCACTCCTTTGAAGCAAAAAACGATCGTAACTGATTATTGCGCGTTTTTTGGAGGGAATGTAACTAAAGAAAGATCGAGGAGGATGAAGGAGGTAAAATCAACCACCCATTCCTTATTTCTAGTCAAGGGGGTGAAAACTACCCCAGAGCTAAAAGACATTTCCCCTCCTTTTTTGGGAGCGGAGAATTGATTGGGATAGGTTCGAAGATGAAAAACACCTGCGTTCATCCCCTATTGGCCAATAACCACCCCCAAAAAGGTGTCGCAAGTGGAGGCGCGATTTTTGTGCGGAATTTTTTCTGAGAGGGTTGATTAAAAGGGGTGAAAGCCAGCCCTTTGAAGCAAAAAAAGGTCGTAACTGATTTTTTTGCGCTGTTCGGAGGGAATATAACTAAAAAGGGGTCAAGGAGGATAAGAGAGATAAAATAAACCACCCACATTTTATTATCAGTAAAGAGGGTGGTTTTCACCCCCTTTGCAATTTAATATTATATACGGGCGGGAGCAACCCCATAAATGCCCCTATAGTGACCATGACAATCCTAATCGCCAAAAACAGTTTATTCTTATGTTTTTGAGGTCGCTGAATATGAATCCGATGTTATTTAAAAAAAAACAAATGGGGCGTCTATGTTCAAATCAACTTTTTAGTAAAAAATGAAGCAAACATTTTTTTTCATAATTTTTCATTTTCAACTCGCTATGTCTCCGGCAGATTTCACGGTTTCTTTTTGAAATTTTAATTATATATTTCTGATGGCCGCAGCAAAAAAATAAGTCCTATCTGACATTTTTAAGGCATTTGATATTCAAATGACGAATTTGTTGCACGGACGCATTTTATGAGTGTTCACGTTCTATCGCAAAAGTTATAGATATTTTTTTTTCTATAAAACATTAAGGGCTGAAATATTTCAAAAAACTTCCTTATTAATTATATTTTAATAATAAACAATTCGTTTCTCGAAATTCGGAATTTCGTCACTCAACTTATGCGATAGAACATGAACGCTCATAAAATGCGTCCGTGCAAATTTAAAAATTCGTCATTTGAATATTAAATATTCTAAAAAAAGATCGGATAGATATTTTTTTGCTACTGCCATCAGGAATAAGCAGTTAAAATTTAAAAAAAAATCGTGAAATCCGCCGGAGATATAGCGAGTTGAAAGTGAAAAAGTATAAAAAAGCGTTTGCTATATTTTTTACTAAAAAGTCAATTTATACATAGACGCCTAAGCTTTTCTTTTAAGTGACATTGGATTCATATTCAGCGACCTCAAAAACTGGTTTTGGTGATTAGGATTGCATGGTCACATACTGCTATTTCTAATCCGGTTTTTGGGGGATATCCGCTGACCATCAAAGATAAAGTCAATTCAACTTGCGATAATGGTAACAACTCACTTGATGAATTACAGCACTCGCCTGCGGCTCGTGCCGCAAACTTCGTCTGCGTGAGTTATTACCTACATTACCGCTCGTTGAATAATATACTATTATTTCATACTTTTTTCTTTGTTTTTCACTTGCCAATAATGATATTGTTTTGATTAATTGAAACTGTCAAATAAATGTCAATTTAGGATATGGCGGTATAAAAAAATCTTTATTAGCGTACAGCTAATTACATTACAAAAAAACAGTGAATTTTTTTTGTAAAAACATGTTTACAAGACCACCATTGTAGGGGGCGCAATTTTTGTCACATAATGCGCGGTAACTCGTTAAGTATTAGATATACAAAATAATGTTATAAGGAAAAGTTGTTCGGAATTTTAACCTCTACAACTATTATTAAGATTATTTTGCTCCAAAAAGATATTTAGGAAACCACCCCTATAGCGCAAATGATAATAATAATAATAATAATAATAAACAACTTTATTAAACAAAATATACTGCAAAATAACAATTTCAGTTTCCCATTTTGGGAAATAATTATTAAAGTAATTATGCAGCGCAAAAGTTTAAAAGGCGCAAGTTCAGTTGCAATTAACTGTTCTTCCACTTTGGCCTCGGGTACATTAAATTAAGAATACTTAACTGTAAGTAGAGAATGAAGGCAATTAATACTGAACAAAATATTGTGGTTCTTACAAAAATATCACTTATACAAATAATTTGGGGATACATAATACAATATATTATTAGAAACACAAGCAAACACAGAAACATCTTAATGCGGCTTTTCTTGCATTTATAACCTATTTAAAATAAAAACAGGAAACTTTTTTACTGACAGAGATTTACACTCTCGTGGCAATTAATTTAAATGTAATGCTATATTGTAAATAAAAGATCTTTGGAACAGTGAGGATTTATGTTGAGGAATAGTTAATACATCTTTACGCCTGATATTTACATTGTGGATATCTGTTCTGTATTTTATTTTATTATGCAGACATGCCGGGGTATGGCTAATTGAGATTTTATAATATAGGACGTTTGCATGTAATTTTCTACGGTTGGCCATGTTCAGCCAATGTGCATTAGACAGGGTATGTGAAATTCTGTCGTATTTACGTATACCATATATAAATCTTAGGCACGAATTTTGTAATACTTGTACTCTTCTAGCATCTCTTGAAGTAAGGCATGGTCCATAAACATAATCACAGTAATTGCACTGAGAGAGTACAAGAGAATCACACAATATTATTTTAGATTTTTGTTTAAGGTATGTCTATTAGGATACATCATTCTCAGTTTACCATACGATTTTCTTAGTATGTAAGAAATATGATCCGTAAACCTAAGTTGGTTATCAATAAGCACACCCAGATTTTTTGCTCTGGATGCCACCTCTATCTTCTCTCCTTCTACCTGAATTACCATATCTTTTTCAGAGAGATCACCAAATAATATAACAGAAGATTTTGCGGAGTTAATTTTGAGATTATGTTGTTTGGAAAGATTTACTAAGGCTTTTAAATCATTATTGATATTTTGACATTCAACTGCAATGTTATTGCGGTCAAAAAAGTGATACAATTGTGTGTCGTCTGCATACATATGGTAACTACAGGTGTTAAGAGTAGTGGGAAAGTTGCAAGTATAAATTGTGAATAAGAGTGGTCCCAAGATTGACCCTTGAGCAACCCCTCTGACGGCATTATAAATTTCCGAAGTTTTCTCAGATAACACAACTTTCTGTGTCCTATTATTCAAGTAATTTTTTAACAATATTATAGCACTTTGACTTAAACCTATAAAATGGAGTATTGCTAGTAATATGTCATGGTTGATCATGTCAAATGCTTTGGTGTAATCAAGTAGTACTAGGGCTCCAACGTTTTTTTTGTCTAGTTGTTTAATAATGTCATCCGTTATATTCAGAAGTGCTGTTCCACAACTATGACCAGGACGAAAACCTGATTGATTTTGAGGTAACAAATCAAACTTAATTAAATGGTTACGTAATTGCCCTTCAATTATCCTTTCTATCACCTTAGATAACGCAGGTAAGACAGTGATTGGACGCAGGTCTTTTATCTCCTTAGGGGAATCAATCTTTGGAATAGGGGTGACTCGGCCCTCTTTCCATTGTTTTGGAAACACTGAGTGCTCAAAACAAAAGTTTATTATGTGCGTTATGTAAGGCAACAAAAATGGACAAGAAAGTTCAATCATTACTATATTTATACCATCCATCCCGTAGGCTTTAGATTTGATACCACTAATGACTTTTAAAACTTCAATTTCTGTTGCCCCGGTTAATTTAAATAGTTCCAGATTATTAGATTTTTGGTTGTTATTGTAAAAGTTTATTAAGTTATTATTTGGTTCTTCTCTAGTGGAACATACATTTGAAAAATATTCTTTAATTTCGTTAATGTTAAAGTGTGAAATTTTTTGGTTTTTGTTATTGTTATTAATATTTAATTGTTTAACTAAATTCCATAACTGCTTATTATTTGAGTTTAGCAGTTTATGTTCCATATAGCGTTTTTTTCGGTTCTAATTGCAAATGTGGTATAATTTCTAAGTTCTTTGTAGTAATTCCAATGGCTTACATTTTGCGTTTTTTTATATTTACTTAATGCCTTATCCCGTAGAGTAATCATTAGTTTAATGTTGTCTGTAATCCAAGGGGATGGAGGTTTTGTAAATCTACCAATTTTAATAGGAGCATGTAGATTCATTAACACACTTAAATTATCATTTAGAAACCTTACCTTGTCATCTATTTCCGTCAGGTCGTACATTTGATGCCATGGAATTTTTCGTAAATCATTTTCGTAACTATCTAAATTAAATCTTTTGAAATCTCTGTAACTTCTTACGATTGGATCTAATTTATTAACAACTACTTCCATATCGCACATAACTGCAAAATGATCCGATATATTTGGAATGTTCTTAACAATGCAATTTCCATAACTTAAAGAATTATCAACAAAAAAAAACGTACCAGGAGTTCTAGTGTGATCTGTTGGTTGCATACTTAAGAGGCAACCCTGAACAAATCATTCTGTTTGGAATTTTTTTTGCTGCTAATATAAGCCGAGCACAACTTTATTGGACTATTAGCGTTTACACGCATTTTTCTACACCCCGGCTGGACTAATGCATTATTGAAGTAGTTTCAAATTGAATAGAAATGAAAACATTTAAAATTTAATTAATTATACCAATTAAATTTACTTTAAAATAAAATATAACACATAACCACAATATCTCACCTTGAAACGGTGCATAGATATTTAGATACAAGCAATCCTCGCTCTGATTCTGCAAATACTCCTTCAGTCTTAAGAAGTATTCCTTCCTATGCGGAGACATGGTCTTCTCATCCGGGAATTTCTGCGGACAGACTGGTCCGAAAGTATCCGCATACCTAATCCCAGAACCAAACCACGAAGGTGCGCCTCCAGTGGGCATGAATCTCAGCTCCCCCACGGGAGGGGCTGCATAAGGGATCCCCCGATACACTTCAACGAGAGGTAGGGCTCTGTTCATTTTAGGTTCAAGCACTACACCTTGCAAAGTGCCTTGTTTTAAAGTTATGTTTCTCGTGTATTGCTTAACGTTAGGATAATAGTTGTACTCGTACGCGGGACTTGAATTTATGCTTGAGATTGTGTACAACGTTATTATGATTGTAACTAATCGTGTTATGCACGACATTTTATCTGTCTAGATTAAAGTGCTCCACTCACAGTTGCTTTAAGTTCTAAAAATACTACACTAGATTCACTAGAAAAAAATCACTTCGTTGTATCGCATTTTTTGTTTCACATTTTCTAAGAAAGTGACAAGATAATAACATTTTATGTAATATTAAATCTTTTATTTGGTTTTAAACAAGATATGTATATTTTATTGTTACTAATTGTAATAAGTGAAATCAAAACAGAATGCCTAGACACTCAAAAATTAAAGTTTACCAAGTGGTATACAACATAATATTTTTAGTCACAAACCCCTTTATAAAATCCTTATTTTGCTATAAGGAACGTAACCAGACTGCAACCAACAGCTACTCTCCGGGATATGTGCCCCGCCGAGCGCTGAATTACAAGTTACCAGTCTGGCGCGTTAAGTGTAATAATTGCATATTACCATCAAAACGCTAATGCTTCGATTGCAACGATTGATCGATTGATGCTAATATGAAATTATTACACTTAACGCGCCAGACTTGTAACTTGTAATTCAGTGCTCGGCGGGGCACATAGCCCGGAGATTAGCTGTTGGTTGCAGTCTGGTTACGTTCCTTATAGTAAAATAAGGATTTTATAGAGGAGTTTGCGACTAAAAATATTATGTTTAATATTCCGCCCTCTAAAAGCACATTTGAACTAAGTGGTATACAGTTAAAATTTCCTTAAATTTTCAGCATAAAGGATATAATTTTAAAAATTAATGAAACTTTCGCCATAGATTTATTTTTTGTACTCTTTCAATACTCTAAAGTACCAAATTACAAACAGTTAAAATAAATTTAGCTCATATTATCAGTTGGTTAAGAACTAAGATCATAAAATGTAATACCGAGGAAGAACAATAAGAATTATGAATTTAAGGTGCCATATCTAAAGAAATTCATGCATCAAAGTTGTAGATATTGATATGGACTTAAGTAGCGATAAACTTCTAAATCTTACAAAGAAGCAAAAATACTTCTATTTTGCATAACGACAGTGAATTTAATGTAAAAGTTATGAAAACCAAGTTAATGGCTATCATATTAGATCGCTACTTTCAAGAAGACTGTGGATAAAATTATATTTTTATTAACTGATTCAGAGGCAGAGTTTTGATGTAACAGCCTATACATGTTTCAAATATCACGGATTTGATTATCACATAGAAAAATCAAAGTAAATGTTTAGCATCTTGTTATATGGCCTATGTCCATTTAACAATTTTATATATACAAACTAGTATTTTATTTATAATTAGCACGATCTGTATAACATTTTGATTCAGTTTTTGTAAGTGGAACTGCTTTCAACTAGCATAATCGTACTTGTGTAACTGCTAAATCATTTTACATTGTTTTATGTACGTATTTTTGTATCTTAGTAGCTCAGTCCTGTTTTTTTACACTATTATATATCTCTGTTCTAGTTCTATTACAGCACCTCAGGAAACAATTTTATTGTGTAAAAACATTTATTTACATTCAGATACCTATATTTCAATTTTTATATTTCTGTTTACTATGTAAGTACATATGGTCATTTTTCTTACCTTTCTCATTACTATATATAGTATATCCTATAAGATGTAATATATTTACTGAGTTCTCATAATCCGTTTTACTATTTATTACGGCAGTTCATATTTTTGGTTATGTATAGAATAGAAATTACAAATTGTTGCAATCTAAGTCAGCTGTGGTATGTGGTATTATAGATTCCTTTTATCGATTCTGTAATTTGTTTGGGTACGGGAATTTACATAAGGCAGGTTGTTGCGCTTAACTCAACAATTGACAGATGGCCATACCTGTATCATTTCTACGTTTTACAGTTTTCCATATAATTCGTGGAAATAGATTTTTCAAGTTCGTGTGGTGGCATTATTTTGTACTAAGTGGGACAAATAAAGTTTACCTTATTAGTAAAACTTACCAAGAAATCATTTGCTTGCAGCTTTTGTACTGATTCGAACGTATTTAAATTTTAACAGTGGACTTCAGTAATTGATATTACATTTTTATATCCGCATTAACAAGTGTTTAGCATGCAAGTAAATTTCATTTATTAGTAATTTAAAATTTCAGTAATTTTAAATACTATATGTACCACATGGCTTTAAAATATTTTTTTCTTTCTTTTTAATTTTTTTGGCAATTTATTGTTTACGAAATCAGCTTTCTACATTTCTGTATACATTTATATATTTCTACATTTCTCTATACATTTATATATTTATACATTTCTGTATATATTTCTGCATACATTTCTGCATAGCTTCTACATTTCTGCGTAGCTTTTGCACAGCTTATGTATACCTTATGTATATCTTCCTGCATATAGATAAATTAAAAAATTTCTTCATATTGAAAATTTGACTTTCTTCTTATTTTATGCTTATGCTTTAAGATTTATATTTAAGCTTTATATTTTTTTATTGAAAATTTGAGCATCCACATTTGCATTCATTAACTTTTCAAAAACCCATAGTTGGACAATTTTTAAACTTCATTTCATTAACTAAGTTGCCAAGGAAACCTTTAGACTCCATTTTTGCAAGAGACAATTGTGGGCCGGGATTGCTCTTCCAGAACCAGTTACCTTAAAAATACTCAATTCCGGAATCTAGGATCCTGGTATAAAAATGTTATAATATTTTCTTTTAAATTTAAATTAGTCTTTGTTAGCCAATATTACTAAATAACTTCAAAATTTCACTTTATACGAACCGATTTATCTATTCATGTAATATACTTTATCATTCATTTTAAACTATCTTTTTATTTCTCTTACCAACAATTTCAGCCTGATCTATAGTAGACTGGTTATTCGAGAAAAATAGACAATTCTAGTTATTTCCGCTATAGATGGTGTCCAATTTAACATAAATTTTTCTTTGTCTCATTTTCTCGAAATAAACAGAAATCTATCATTTATGCTGTACATTTCAAAAAGGGTAAGTTTCCCCACTCTTACGAATACTTCAGATCCACGGCTCTTTGCTCCAACTTAAACCAGCTAGTCGTCCGCATATGTTGCCTCAATTCTTTCCAAAAATAAATAATAAGGGAAAGGAGGTAACAATGTACTTCTCCAGATCATACAACAGAAAATCTTAAAAGTGATACACCCAATTGAACACACTGTATTGAAATGAAGCAAAGACTGAAAACTAGCATTGACGTTAATCAGTTTATTTTTTATGTAAGTTCGTAAGTTGCTCGGTTTATTTAAAAACGTGGTAAATCAATATTGAAAAATTAATAAAAAGTTTAACACACTAAATTCTAGATATAATAAATAATCCAAAATCCCACACTATAGATGCATTATCAGCAATAATGTTACAACTTGCATTACAGTGGATATCGCTTTCGCTGACTCATATTATTAATATATCGTTAGAACTATGTGTTCTTCCTCCTCAATAAAAATCGTCTAAAAATCGATCTGGCAGAACTCAAACAAACTTTCCCATAAGTATTTGTCTAACTAGTATAGTAGCGTGGCCAGATTGAGATACCAATATACAGAAAGTAGGTAATTCTATATTACATAAGAACTGTGAGTTACTGAATGCATAAATAATGTTGTCTAATCACCTTACCGCTCGAGACTTTAAAGCACGATGGCGCAGTGTAAATCCTTTGCCTTGTAATACTGAGATCGTAGGTTCGAAGCCAGGTACAAATTGCCTTGTAAGTTGGGTGACAGTCCGCTAACAAGACACATAACGCAAATCAGACAGCATAATGCCCCATTTCGGATCAAACACCTCTTACCGTACCTGAGGTTACTAATTTTTCGGCAACCTCTTAGCCAAGTTTTCACCGTCTATAACTTTCTCTAACCCTATACACCTTTCGCTAGTATTTCATATCTTTTAACCATCTTTAAATCTTTCCTGTCTCCCTCTTCCTTTCTGTTTGTGTATTTTTGTCACGTTTGTTTTTTCTTCATTTCTTTTTGCACATTTTTGTCTCTAAATTCAGTTCCCACCATTAACATCATTAAACTTGAAACCTTTTCGAAATCAAGATTTTTAAAATCAAAGTTTAGGCCAACACTGTGCAGCCCTACATTGAAGTACCTCGCGGAAGGCACCTCGTTCAAGTCAGGGTGCCTGCGTCAGATACCAAAATTAAAAAATGATTTTTGTGCGCTAGTGTTTTTAAATTTTGTGTAATTTAAGTTTGGTTGATTCAGTTTTTTTGGAAATGTTTGCAACTTTAGTACCTATTTTTATTAGTTTTGTTCGAAAGAGTATAGGTTGTTCTCTTGTTAATTTTTCGTTTTCGCCGACCCAGATCTGTTCCTCCCGATCCTGCAATCCGCCAGCGTATAGCGCGGTGATTGCATGGTCGGTCCCGGGGCAGGCCTTCTCGCATTCTGAGGGGATCTCCATCGTGGCCCCCGACACACCGACTCATTATCCTGCCAATGGTATGTCTCCCACCACCTTGGATTTAGTTATGGTGAAAAACTTCCCCCATCCCATAATTCCCAACTCTCTTCCCTTCCTCTCCTCGGACCACAACCCCGTCCTTTTTACTATCCCGACGAAAACCACACAAGACACGCACAAAAAGACATACGATTTTAAAACTACCAACTGGAAACGCTACAGACAACTAATTAACGACAATTTAAATATAAATAACAATATAATAACGCCACAGGACATCGACGACGAAGTGACTCGACTTACTAAAATTCTACAAAACGCACGTGACAAAACGACCAGACAAATTAAATTGAAACCCAGGACTGAAATAATTCCTACGGAAATTTTAAATTTAATAAAATTTAAAAATAAAATTAAAAAGTCCTGGCAGCGAAACAGGCGGGAAATTGACAGACATAGACTACGAGACCTACAGGAAACAATAAAGACTCGACTGAAAAACCACAGGGAGGGGGCCTGGAACGACAAGATTGCAGCCTTGTCGCGCCAGGACAACTCCCTGTGGCGAATGACTAAACTGTTATGACGCCCATACATTCAAATGCCGACGCTTGTGCGGGAAGGAGTGGCCTTCTACTCCGACCTGGACAAAGCGGAGGCATTTGTTGACTACTTACAAACCACGAACACATCTAAACCCAACGAGACCGACGAACACGACGCCATTACCAGAGACGCACAGACGATACTAGACAGTTACCCTATCCCTCCTAATAAATATTCTAAACTAATTACTTGTCCTTCAGACGTTAGAAAAATTCTTAAGTCACTGCCTAATAATAAAGCACCCGGTGTGGATGGCGTCCACAATCTCATGTTGAAAAATATGCCAAATAAATGTCTGGTACAACTAGTTTATATTATCAACGCAATCTTAAAAACACAACACTACCCGGGTGCTTGGAAGATAGCAATTATAATTCCGTTATTAAAACCTAGAAAACCCTCCCACCTCCCATCCAGTTACCGTCCCATTTCACTCCTTAACACCCTCTCTAAAGTCGTGGATAAGGTGTTACTTAAAATTGTAAATAAACATTTACACAAAAATCACATTCTACCGCAAATCCAATTCGGCTTTAGAGAGGGCCACAGTACCACTCTAGCTCTATCCAAGGTGGTGCAGGACACCATTGAGGCGTATAATAAGAAAAATTGTAATGCTATGATCCTAATTGATATTGAGAAGGCTTATGATTCGGTCTGGATCAATGGCCTTATATACAAACTCGCGAATGTGTGTGAACTTCCCATGTATTTGGTGTCCTTAATTAAAAATTATTTGTTAGGCAGATTTGCTGCGGTAAGCATCAACGGAACAATTTCCTCCTTTAGGAGATTGTCCGCTGGGGTACCGCAGGGGGCGATATTATCACCTACCCTATACAATATTTATTTAGCTGACATACCAACACACATTAGTACGGATATATTATTATATGCGGATGACACTGCTATATATGCCAGATCTTTCTACGCAGAAACCGCAGTCAAAAAGATAAAATTTCACTTAGCAAAACTGCTAAATTACTATGAAAAATGGAAAATCTCCATCAATGATGAAAAAACTGAGTTAATAATTTTACACAGGAAGTTCACAAACATTCGCGTGTTTAATAAACTGAAAATTAAAAATACTGTTATAAGAGAGAAGAGCGCGGTCAAGTACCTGGGGGTCACCCTAGATACGAGACTGCGTTTCGGACCTCACATAACAAATATTATAAACAGTACGTATGCTGCCTTAAGTCGACTATATCCTTTAGTCAACAAAAGGAGCACTTTATCTAAGGACAACAAAGTAACATTGTATAAAACCATTTTTAAACCAATCCTCACTTATGCATGTGCGTCATGGAATACCATTTCTGATGCGCAATGCAACCGCCTCCAGAGGACACAAAATAAGATCCTTAGACTACTGACAGAGTCTAATAGATATACACCTATTATACAAATCCATAATGATGCAAATGTCCCCATGATCAGAGATTATATACAAGAAACAGCGGACAGGTTTTTTAAATATAAAGTGGGTAATTCCATACTAACCGCCAACTTGACCAGTATGAGGAGTCACAATGAGACTCCTCACACCCATAAATTAATCCATGAGGGGTTACCCCTCTACCACCAGAGGTAACGATAGGAAAGTACGTAAAACTGGCTTAGCCCTGCAAAGGGGGTATAACCATGTTGAGCGACATGCACAATTTTCAAACAGAAGTAGAACCTTTGTTCATTTTAACAGAATTATTTTTATTTTCAATTAGAATCTTTTTATTTTTCATTTTCATCTCCATTTATTTTAGAATCACATTTAATTTTTAAGAATCACATTTAATTTCCCTTTTTAATAGATAAACTCGTTTATTGTAAATATGTAAATAGCTTTCTTAAAACAGGTTTTTTACGTTTTCCTGTAATACCACACCAGAATTTTGTAAATATTATTTAATTTTATTGTAGAACGTAATCTTTCATTTTTCTTAACCTCTTGGAATATAATTCTTAATTTGCTTAATCTTCATTAGGAGGGCAACGATAGTACTCTAAAAATAGAAATCATTGGTATAACATTCATGTGGCATTAGATCCGCCGTCCTAACTGGATTCGTTTTATTTTAAATTTGTATTCAGTCGGGATTACTGCACTTAGTGCATTCTGTATAACATGAAGTAAATGAAATAAATCATATACCTTTTGACATGTAAGCCACAGTTAAATAAAATAAAAATATTTTTAATGGTTAATGGTTAGGTTAGGTAGAGATACTGAGATCGTGGGTTCGAAACCAGGTACAATTTTTTTTTACTTTCTTCTTACATTATGAAATTTAAAAAAATATTAAATATTAAATAAAGTAAGCAAGTAACCATGTGTTAAACTTAATCAAAATCGTTAGAACCATTTTAGAGAAAAACATTATTTTCTACTTTTGTTCCTGTTTTTAGGGGTTTACTCCCCCCACATTTGAGCTAGGATCGATTTTGCGATTTCGCCTCAGGGTATGGCTGCCCTGAATACAAATGTAAAATTTGAACCAAATCGATCCAGTAGTTTGGGTTCTAGGTGCCACCACATACAGCAGACGACAGACGACCACTTTTTTGTACGATCACCATACTTATATACTACGTGTATGGGAAAGTAAAAATCCTGAACGCTAATATATATATTCTAAAACAAAAAATTGCAAAATCAGCTATATACGAATAACTTTCTGAATATGTCTTTCAAAACTAAATAATTATTTCTAATCAGTACGGATTTCGAAAGGGCTTTGATACTCCTTCATTACTGAGTAATATATGAAATTTTACCAGCCATTGGCAACACGAAAGACACCTCATTGGCATTACTTGATATGAGTAAAGCTTTTGACTCCTTAAATATTAATTGTCTAATTGCGAAATTAAGTTATTATGGCACATCTGAAAGTACTTTTTCTTAGTTTCAAAATCAACTCAATGACAGTATTAATACAGGAAACTCGATACTTATGTCACAAAAGAGATTATTTTTATCCGGTGTTCCGCAATGGTCTATTCTTGGACCACTTCCTTTTAATATATTTATTACCGACATTTCGAGATTTCCACTGTATTCAAAACTATACATGTACCCTGTTGAAATTTTACGAATATATACATTTTCTCCTTCCAAATTTAAATGGCTGAGTTTTACATCAATAACGAGTTAAGTCTTATATGCCAATAGACGTTCCAAAATACTCCAGTACTAAATGCTATAAACAGTCAAAATACTGTTGTTGGAGCTTCCCAATAGTTACTTAAGCTTGCAGATCTGAATTTTCAAATAAATAATGAGACCATTACTTCAATTAATAGCGTAAAAATTCTTGGTGTTAACTTTGATCCTTTACTAAGCTTTACTGGTCACGCTGTAAAATCTTTCTGTCGTTTAAATTAGTTATATGCCTTTAAATAATATATCTGGATGCAAGTACAACAATGATGCTTTCGAAAACTATGGTTCTATCGCAATGAAATTACACGGATATTATATACAAAGTTGTATATAAATTTAAAATTGCCCTGTACGATATCTAGAACTGTGTCCCAATATTATGTATATTACTTCATATTTACGCGATTTTAAACTATCAAATACATGTGAAAGGAGATTCATACACGTAGTAGGATTTATTTTGAACATTTCGAACAGGCAAACCGAGTCATTTAATTCATAAAATACAAAGACGAACTGTTTATCTGAGATCTGAAACATGTTGTATTACACCTCCCCCCCTAAAAAATTTCTAGTCTATCGTCCTCTTGCTTTAAAACTAAAGAAAGACCATCCTCTTAAGATTAGAAAATTTTGACGTACAAATGTTCTAAATTAGAATTATATCTATCTTGGTGTTCACTTGATACTTATATTACTACTATTATACATGTTTAAAGGTAGGTATGTGTTTGTATATATTATATATTTCTTAATGCATATGTTGTTTTGTGTATGTACATACTACATGTTTTGTATTTGTAAGTGTTGAAAGGCAACATTACTGATATACTTTTTAGCTGCACTCCTTATTTTTTTCAGTAAACGTATTGTAATACATAAATAGAATAGAATAAGAGTGTCCAGCCATCTAGTAGTCCAGATCTTAGTCCAATTTTTGACACAATTTAGAGTACGTTATAATCTATGTTATGTTATACTATAAAATGCTACAATATTCAGAATTTTGTGTAGTTTCCCATTATTTTTAATTAATTAAATCTACTGAAAATACTAAAAACTTTTTCTATAAGTTTGTACTATTTTTTATTTTACAGTATCAAAACCTCAAATTGGATTGGTCTGCTTTATTATGAACTAGGTGTATTCTTGTTGCGCGAAGTTTTGGTACCAAAATATTATCTACAATTGTTTGGCCGTTGTTTATTGATATTTGTTCTGTTATATTCAATTATTTAAAAGTATGCTTTGGTTGAGTTGTTTTTGAATAATATAATTGGTTGGTTTTAAAGGTCAGGTGGAGGTGTTACATATTTAACAGAGGACAAGAACTATCTTTGCGTATGAGAAGATCGTGTAGTTTGTCAGGTTTACCTTATGATGTAAAATGGTTTTACAGTCTTGTCTTGTTTTTTAAATATTAAATATGGACAAATCATCAAAGAATTCTTATTTACTAATCTGGTAATAATGTTATGCATATGTAAGAAACAAATTCATTTTTAATTATTATGATTTTGTTATCCAAAAAAAAATCATAAATACCCGAATACCAATTTATAAACTTTCTGAGAATGGTATAGTTATAAAATTGAAACAAGAAGTAATTTCGATTCAAACATACAGATATCAAATTTCTTTTTTAAATTTTATTAACAAATAACTACCATGTGATATATAAATGCGCCAAAATCCAAAATAAATAAGGCACTGTTGACATTCTTTGGAATTTTACTACGCCATCTTCGCGTACTTGAAATTGAAACCTGTTTTCTTGATACTTATGTGGAAGTTATTCTGTTTTGATTTAAGTAAGCAACAAAAATAAATCAATTACGATTACATCCTAAATATACATATCTTAATGCTCATTACCAATTTAATGCGTGTTGATAAGCGAGTTTCCTCTATCAATATTAAACTATAATAAACACATTTGCGCCCACTTAAAAATCACATTTTCACTAATGTTTATTGCCGTTCAGTAAATAATTCACCGATAATTGGTTTTAATGACGGAAAAACTTTAAGCATAAGTGAAACGCACTCTAGAACTAAAGCTAAAATTGTCAAAGTTGAAGCATTTTGCTGCGTGCGGAGCGAGAAGACACATGACCGCGAGTTATTTTAGGAGAATTCGGAAGCGTAAATATGCATAACATTTGTCTTGGATAGAATGTTTTCTGTTATAAATAGGTGCTAAATAGAAGGTTATAAATACGACTACTATTTACCCTTAGGGAGTACGAAACGTACGGGATACTACGAATTTCTTTATAGAAAAATGTATGCTGGAATAACAAACATTCAGTGGCAAAAATACCCAGACTGGAGTAAGATAAGACGTCGCGAATAAACTCTGGCAGGGGAGAGGTCATATTCGGTTTGAAAGCAGAAGTCAAATTGTATTGTTCTGTGTTTTTTTTTTTAAATTGTTTGTTTAGTTTTTTTAGTTGTTTGCCATTCATAATTAAAATTAATAAAATTATAAAGATAAAATCAACAACACAACACAGGGGTCTATGTATTAACGTATGGGTCTTCTCTCTGAAATATACAGGATGTCCCAAACCTAAACGGATAAACTGCTTTGCTCCTGAAAAATTGTGTTAGTACTCTGGCTAACTCTTTGCATCTTTTATTTAACTTATCTCTGAAATCTCTTAAATCTGGAAGAAACGAGGATGTAAAGAATTACCCTGGAGTTTCAATTAAATCTCAAATACTTAAACTCTTTGATAAGTTGATTTCAAGGTCTGGCCATCTGAAATCAGGTCATCAAAGGATATTATTCCACAGCAGCATGGTTTCTCATTGGGGAGATCGGCAACAACAAACCTTCTTAGCTATCAGAATTATATGCCTTTGACAATCGTACTCAAGTTGATAGTATATACAGGGTGGAGCATTAATAATAAACCATAGCTCAGGAGTAGATTCTTTGGGTAAAAATATTAGGATATAACTAAATATGCTTTAGTAAAATGTTGCTGCGGAAAAAGGTACAGGGTATCAAAGTTCAAATTATTTTTTCGTTTCTTTTTGCAATAACTCAACAACTTCTTAACTGATCTTCACCAGATTTGCTAGGAGAACTTTTTTTATTCTAAGAAACAATAATGATGTATTACATCACGTTAAATCATAGAGGACGCCGCAGGACCTGTATCTGATGATGAATTGTCTTCATATTTTTTTTGGCGAAACGTTGTGGTACTTTGGACCAGAAAATCTGATGAGGGCATCATTTTCACGTATAAAAGGTACAATTGGTGGAACTTGATAACTTCAACCGTTTTCGAGGAAAGTGGCGTTAAATATTTCAATAATTTTTTGAAAGACAAATTCAAATTTAATGAAACAAAGTGTACTTATTGAAAATAGTACAAAACGTAAGGGAAAACAAGATCGTAATAACAGCGTAAACTCTATCGTTGCCTACAGCAACATTTTACTAAAGCATATTTGGTTATATTCTCATATTTTGACCCAAAGAATCTAACCCTGAACTAAAGCCTATTATTAATGGTCCACTCTGTATACTGATTTCTCAAAGGTGTTTAACAAAGTCCATCATAATTTACTAATAAATAAGCTTTAGACACTTGGATTAGGTAAGGGGTTTTAGATTGGATTTATACCTTCATATCTGATAGGATTCAATGGATAAAAATTAATCATTATGTATCAAATGCAATATACGTCCTATCTGGTGTTTCGCGAGTGTCACATATCGGACCAGTTTTATTTAATTCATTTGTCAATGATGTTGGCTAGATTTTTAATCATTCTGAGTATCTTCTTTTCGCAGATGATCGAAAAATATATAGATCAATATCTTAAGATAGTAACTGTATTGTGCAGGTTGATATAAATGGTTTGTTTCTATGAATGGTTTGTGAATAGTACCCTTGCTTTGACTACTTCCAAAATGCTACCTACTGCATCACTTATTTTAGAAGTACATCAACTACTCTATATAAGTATAAAGTTAATGGTGCAGCTCTCAATAGGGTCGCAGCAATCAGTGATATTGATAAGTTTATGCGCCTCATTTCTAATTCTGGAAGGTACACCTCCCTCAGAGACCTATACGCACTTTGCCACGACATAACCCCAATCCGGGACATCTCCCAAAAATTCTACTCTTTCAAACTGGGCGATAGTCCGCTAACAAGAAACATAACACAAATTAGGTGGCATAATGCCCCATTTCGGATAAAACACTCTCTACCATACCAGACGTTACCGATCTTCCGGCAACCTCTGTAGCCAAACTTCACCAACTATAACTTCCGCTTATCATATCCATCTTTACTGATATTTCATACCTTTGAATCTTTAAATCTTTTCTGTCTCTTTCTTCCTTTATGTTTGTTCATGTTTGTTTCTTGTTTTCCTGTTGTACATTTTTGTTTCTAAATTAATTTCCCATCGGAATTTTTCAACGAAAATAAAAATTTTCGAAAAACCAAAATTATCAAAACCAAAGTTTAGGTCAGCCTATATGCAGCCCGGCATTTACACGTTACGCATAAGGTTATTAGTTCAGATTGAGGTACTTGCGTTGGCATCAAAAGTAAAAAAAAAATGTGAGAGTATCTAAAACCAGTTTAGTTATAAGTTTTTTAAAATCTGTTTTTGTTAGATATAGAAAATGTTACCACCTATTTTAATTCATCTTTTATGTGAAAGGAGTTTAGATTAAGTTTTAAATTGTGTTTTTAGACAAACCAGTCCTATTCCGCCCGACCTTGCAACCCGCCACCGCGAACTACGCGGTGGTTGCATGGTTGGTCCCCAGAAGAGGTTCTGGGGCGGCACATGTATGGTACTCATAAAATATAATAAAGAAGTTTTGAATTGAATTAAATTGAGTGACATTGGCATTATTGTGAACAAGAAAAAGTCTTGGTTTTGTACTTAGAAATAGTAAAGACCCATTTTGAGTAGCAACAGATTAGTTTATTCATCCTTTATTAGGTCGGGTCTTGACATAATCTGTAGTATGGGGTCCTTTTTACCAGTGTGATATCGATATGCTGAAGAGGGCGCAAAAGAACTTCTTTAGGCATTATGATTTTAGACTGGGATATATTTGGAGTGGGACTGATTATGGAACCATGTCAAGTACTATATCAACTTTATTTGAGGAAGAGTCCCGTATAAATTTAAGATGAAGTTTGGCATATGTATAGTTTTTGCGTAACGCAATTAATGCACTGCCGCCTTTACTTTTTTTCTGCACATGAGCGTATTTAAGCTTTCATTCAATTTCATTATATCACATCACATCGCATCCCATCGCATCGCATTGCATTTCATTACATTACATTGCATTACATTATATTACATTGCATTACATTGCATTGCATTACATTACAGTACACTACACTACATTACATTACATTACATTACATTACATTACATTACATTACATTACATTACATTACATTACATTACATTACATTACATTACATTACATTACATTACACTATACTACATTGCATTACATTACATTACATTACATTACATTACATTACATTACATTACATTACATTACATTACATTACATTACATTACATTACATTACATTACAGTACACTACACTACACTACACTACACTACACTATATTACATTACATTACATTTTTCATTTACATTTTCTTAAATTTTATACGCTTCATTTATAACAGGTTAATAGGTTCAATAACCAGCGCAATAAAAATATAATTAAATTATATTATTTAGTTCTTTGCAAATCAATTATATTTTCTTGTATTATTTTGGCATATATTCTGTTTACAAACAGTCCTCTGCGCAGAATTTAGATACGATATAATTTTATAACTGTTATCTATCATTATGCTGTTTATACTCTTTTGCATATCCCAGAGTTATAGCAAGTACGTCTAGCCGAGATAGATTTTCTCTCTCGTCTGGGGTTTATCTCGTTCTGTTTGGAGAAGTAAAAATTACTTGCTGTGTTGAAATTGAATTAATTCGGATCTAATGTGTTTTTTAAATATAGTAATCAATGATTCGAGTATTAAAATATTTAGTTAACCTTTCTGCTTAAAAAAAACTCATATGGTGTAAAATAATTTATATTTCAATTAAATTAAGTTTCTCGGCACATTGGCAAGTTTACATATTAAAAACTATTCCAATCTCGTTATTTTTGAAACTATACAGTGTGTCCCCGGATGAACTTAACTATACTTGTAATTTTCCTTATTTTGCATTTTAAGAGAAAAAGTCATTCTTCATAAAAGTTTTGCTTATCGTAAAAAGTCATTAGCCATGCTCAGACTTTCAAAGTAACGCACAGGGTGGTTAGCAAATAAGGAAATGTAAACTTGTGCCAAGAGTAACGTATTAGTTTTTTGAGAGGAATATAAAAATTTTACTGAAAGAAATTGTTCCTACTGTTAATAGTATAGTGGAGTAGGTCTGGCGGGAAAAAGGGATCAAATGCAAGTGTTTTTTTTAAAATTTTTTCCCATCTCTTAGAGGACGACTTCCCCCACTTCCCTGACACTTTCACATCGTCCAGGCAGGTATTGGGGAGAAGGGGGAGGGGGCACTTGAACATACGGAAAATCGGTTTTTTCCATTTTGCGTGCGATCGGGGAACCGACCAAAAAAATGTTTCGGATAAAAAGAAAGGTCTCCTCGAGGCGCGTAAACTGGTTTTTGGTTTTTAAAATCGGCCAATTAGGGCCAGAGATATGGCCGTTTGAAAGGATTGAGTTTCAGGGTAGGAAAAGGGATCGGACAGTAGTGTTTAAGAGCTAAGGGAGGGGAGGGGTTAGGAGGGTATTTTTTTTCTGTTCTGTTCTGTTCTGAAGGGATGGGAGGGGGGGAACGTGCAAAACGGAAAGACGGCCATATCCCCGGATCCTCGTGCGATTTTAAAAAGTCAAAACAGAATTTCTTTGTTTTCATGGCAGCTACAACTTCCATTTGTCCGAATAGGTTTTTGGCAAAAATTCAAAAATTGGGAGCAAAAGGAAAAATTACATTTGTTTCAAAATCGTTTTTTTCGCTTAAGGGGGGAAGAGAGGGGATGAAATGGCCCTAAAAAGACAGGGATTCTCATGCCCTTTAAAATTAAAAAAAAATTAAAATTCCTTCATTAGGAGGGCCAGGACGTCAACTTTTAGTTTAAGCCCTGTAGAAGGGCAAAGTAAAGTCCTACACCCTTCTGTCAGAGCTCATTTCCAAGAGAACAAATTTCTCTTTTTGTTAAAAAAAAATTTATTAGATTAGAGTTACATTTATAAATTTATTTCTTTTCAATCCGCAGCTGCGGCGGCGCGAGAGTAGGCGTGGCATCTACCGTCTCTACTCTCTCGCCGCTCTCACTCACACAGAGAGAAATTCTTTGTGTCCATGTGAGCCGTCGCGCGCGATGTTTTCAAATATTTAAAGTCCCTCAATTCTCAACTGTTTTTAATAATTTTTTTTCCATGAATTTACGCAGCAAATCAGCTCGCCGACACCTCTCGTGCATGAGGAAGTTTCTTGTTGACATGAGGGTGAGCGGGGAATAAAAAGAAAGAGAGTAAAAGAGACAGATAGCGGCCGTATATCACGAAACCTCCCGATTCCTATTTCGTTATCTTATACATGGCGTGCGCCGGTCAAGTCGGACGTGCGGTGCCTCAGTTAACATGCGTGTGACCGTGGCCTCATCATATATATTCCATGTAATGTCGGCTACTGAACAGAGGCTCTGTAGAGTGGAATATGCCGGCTGATCGTAGAGATATCACACGCGCGTGATCATGTCAACGTCCGCGCGTCCGACTTCATCGATGCGCGCCACATACAAGAGAGTACCGTAATAATCATTAGATTTTTTTGTCACCTGCCCTCTTATCTTCTTCTCGTGTGTTATTCGCGCTCTCTTCCGCTTTCACTCCATCGCTACTCGGAGATTTAAGAACATGTTCTTACCTGATTAAGTGACAGAAAATATCCATCTTTTCTCCAGAAGTTCTGAATCGGTTTCACTCGATTTATTCCTGCTACTCGCGTATTGCCATTAAGAATCTGATTCGTCTCTGTTCAGTTCAGATTTCCGAACATGTTCGAATAAGAAAATATACTGGATGCATCATCGTGTAACTCTGACATTCCGTCGTTTATGTGGCCATCTTCATCGCATCCATGAAGCCGGATGCGCGGACGTTTCATATCTGGACTACTATTAACATTAAAAACAATTTCTTTCAGTAACATTTTTATATTTCTCTCAAAAAACTAATACTTTACTCTTGGCACAAGTTCACGTTTCCTTATTTGCTAACCACCCTGTATATTATTTTGAAACTCTGAGTGGCTCGACCTTTTCTGTTAAGATGCGAAATAAGGAAAATTACTATAGTTAGGTCCATCCAGGGACACACTGTATACTTTCTTGTAAGTCAAGTGCATCTCAATACGAAAAATTGATTGTAGCTTTTATTAGTAACGATATGGATAATAATATATAAAATAAATCTTACAAACTACTTACTAACTTGTCTAAGAGCTACTCTGATCGATAAGTGTAAATGAAAGATGGCCATCTTGGGATGTGAGTACAAGAACAAACTTTCTATGTTTAGGGCTTTCTAACAGTGGATAACTATTTTACAAACAATAAACAGATCACGGAGAGTAGGGTACGGTCAACAAAGACGCCTATGCGTACAGCAATTATTTTAACTAATACGAGGAAAGTTGAATTCGAATCCTTCCACTGCAATAAAATTAAACTCTAAGCATTAATAACAAAAACCACAAGACAAGAAACCTATGAAACTAACGCTTAAATAAAAAGAAAACTTATCTTTAATCGCTTTCGGTATATCTGCTCTTAATGGACCCTTTTAAAATGACAAAAATCATACCTGTCTTTAAGAAAGGAAATCTAAATTCTGCAGATAACTGCCGTCTCATTTCCATTATTCCTAGTTTGTCGACAATCATGGAAATAATTTTAAAATCAAGATTGACCAAGTACCTAGAAGTTAACTGTCTTTTACGTTCCCATCAATTTAGTTTTCGTAAAAATTGCTCAACTACCCAAGCTATAATAAAATTGGTGAGTGACATAATAGACAGCCTTGAAGAGGGAAATCACGATGACATTGTGTGATCTCACCAAGGCCTTCGACTATGTCAATCATGACATTCTGCTGTAGATAATGTCATATTATGGTTTTAGAGGTTTTCCACTATTATTCGTCAGTTCTTATTTGAGTAATAGAAAGCAATGCATTTCAGTTAATAATAATACATCGAAAACTATCTCTGTTACTAATGGTGCACCACAAGGTTCTGTCCTTGGACCCATATTGTTTATACTATATATTAATGACTTGTACAACTATTTGTTTCCCAAAAAATGTGTTCTCTTTGCTGACGACATCGACACCACTTTGTTAAGTTCTGAAAAAGTTTGTTAAATCTAACTAAATTGCAAAAGAAATAGAAGAGAAAGCTGAGAACTGGTTCACAGCAAATAAACTTAAATAGAGAATAAATACAGAATGTATTTTTTTCCTCAAATGCCAATACACTGAAGGTAGTAGTGTAAAATTACTGAGGGTCACTTTGGATGACAAGTGGACTGGTCTTCTCACGTGGATCAGTTGGGCAGGAAGCTGTCCAGTGTGATCTTCTTGCTCTGTCAAGTCCTGAAATTCTGAAAACTACCTATTTTTCCTTATTTCAGTCATATCTGCTATGCAACTATTCTGTGGGGTAACTCAACTCATGCGCATACAATTTTTGTACTACAAAAAAGGCCATTCGCATAATAGCAGGTGAGGAATGACCATTGCCAATCTTTGCTTGTTAAAATGAGCATAATGCCTGTTCCTTCACTATTTATTTACTGTACCCTGTTAGAAGGTCATAAAAATATTAATAACTTCAACAGTCAATCTGATGCACATCACTATCCCACTAGATCTAGTAGTTTATTAAGAACTCGTTGTTTTAGATTAACTAAATCGCAAAAAAATTCACGCTTAGTGTTTAGTGCCCATTAAAAGATACATTCTAAAATATATAAATAAGAGGAGGCCGAAGTAGAATAACGTAAAGTAGAAGAATAAAGTAGAGCAGAATAGGGTAGAGTAGAGTAGATCTCAGCAGAGCTCTTTATTAAACATGCTATATTTTCTACATCGGGATTGAATTCAAAAATTAATCATTAATTGCTCATTTATACACATCAATATAATTTAACAATAACTTATATGTGTACATTTCACAGCTAGCGGCATTAGCTACAACTGGCATAGCCATAGATTGTTTAATTATTCGTGAACCTCAAATCCAATTTCAATGGTTACAAAGTTGTGTTTCTAAGCTCGCTGGATGTTGAAAGTTGTTTACTGCCTGAAAATGTATCTATTTCAGGACATTACGCTGACTGCAGCAGAAAAAAACAATCTGTTATAGAATTATCTTTGTTTGTAAGTCTTATTTATAGACGATATTGGAACGAAGCCCCGCTGGCACCAAAAGCCCCTCTAAATGATGGAAATTTCCTAGCACAGGTCAAAGACTATCCTAACCAGAAGATCAGCACCAGTGCCCTGAAAGCATTTCGTCGCCACCTTTGGTACTTTTCAGAGCATTTGATTGGCCTTTCTTTATTCGATCCTAGAGTTAGTCCCGAGACTAAAAGAACAATGGTTCAAAACCTTCAGAAACCACCAACAAAAAAGGCTTTGAAAAGACCAGATGGAAAAACTTTTGACATACAAGAACCGTTGCTGTTACATAATTTTTTCGCGCAACGCACAAAAACTCTTTTTGACTTACTAATCAATGATGGGTCAGGAAAAGTCAAAAGCATTTTTAGTAAAAGATCCTTTACAATGGCATACTGATGAAATTTACGTTGAAATATAAGAAAAATTTCATCAAATGAAAGTTGTCAATGATTGTGCAGAGCGAGGGATTGCTTTAATACAAAAATTCAATTCCAGCATTACGAAAAATGAAAAACAAAAGCAATAACTTATCCGTGTCGTCAATCTTCACTACATGAAATGGATAAAATGGGAAAAACATTTCTAAATCCAAGCAAATGAACAAAATAGGCCAATTTTAAAATAATTTATTTTTAATTTGTTGATAAATACCCTTTTATTCAAATTCAAAGTGTACTTGAATTTTTTTAAATTTGATCCTGAATTCCAAAACCAACTAGAAATAGCAAATAAATGTCATTTCCAAGGTTATTTTTCATCTGATTTTAAATATGAAAAAAGTGTTGGAAAGAGAAATTACAGGTTTATGAGAAAAGTGACTTAAATATACAAGGAGCTATTTAAAATAAGAAAGTTATGGCAATTTCCGGCCATACCGGAAGTGATTTTTTTACCACCGAATGGTCAAGATGTATACCTATATTTGATTTCCTAAATTTCAGAATTTTATTTTTAAAACTGTAGAAGAACTTTCTGGGTCATCCGGTATTACGCAAATAGAAGTAGAAAATTCATGTAAGCGTATCAGAAAAGTGAATCTTTGGAGAAAGCATTTTTTTATTATTTAAACTTATACAGCATAGGGGGGAAACGATATTGAATCGATGCCGATGTTAAGATAAAAGGGCGAAATATGACGAATAGAAAGAGACATAACCTACGCAGTTGTCATATTTCTCTTTAGAGGGCAAACTCTAACATACTTGCATAGCTGCTGGGATTAATACTAATATATCACGTTTGTTCACTTACCTTATTTTACTATTTCTACTTCTTTCTATCTTATTATCATGATCGATTTAAGTTTTTTACCTACCAGTACTGTATATATAAAAGTCACCTATGATTTTAGGTTTTATTTGATTTGTAAATGTTATTGCTCCAGCATAGTAACTTTATTGGTTTGGACTATGAATATCATATTAAGTAGTTTGGATTTCTTTAAACTAAGTATCTGAGATGGACACAAATTCACCAAAAGTTTTTCATTACCTGGCACAATGTAAATACATTTTATTACGTAGCCAAAAATTCAGACTTTTAATCAAACTTAGTTTTCCACATGAAGCGCTCAAAGCGTGTAATAAGGGCTAAATACATCTATGCAGAACTTGAAATAAGTATCATTTTATATCCAAGAATCTCGTAAACAATTTTATTATCACATTTACGTTCAACGTAAGGTTTGTTTCAGATATTATATGGTGGTGAATATTTCATGCAGTTTTAAGCGAGAATTAATCTTTCATGTATAATATAACTTATACTTACATCCTATTTCGTTCTTCTTCGTCCAACTAGAGACATCAAATGTTTGTAAATACATAAGTCGGATCTTCATAATAATAATTTGAGTTAGTTTAGACTAAAATCGATATTTTCCTTGTAATGATCTTATTGTATCACCCAGCACCTTCGCAACAATTTTTTTTACTCAGGAAATTGTTAACATTACATGTACACGTGTACATTATCTTCTAAAGTGCACTTTGAGGTATTTCAGCCGTGATACATTTTTTTAATTGTAAGCATATTTATGGTTTAAAGCATAAACTGTATATTTTCTGCAAGTATGTTGACGATCACATCAATTATCGTAAAATCTTATCTTATTTTATCTTATTTTATCTCATCTCATCTCATCTCATCTCATCTTATCTTATCGTATCCCATCCCGTCCCATCCCATCCCATCCCATCCCATCCCATCCCATCCCATCCCATCCCATCCCATCCCATTCCATCCTATCCCATCTCATCTCATCTCATCTCATCTTATCCTATATTATCTTATCTTCGTCTTAGTCTTGGTCCTCCTCTTCTTCTTCATCTTCATCTTCATCTTCACCCTCACCCTCACCCTCATCCTCATCTTCATCTGCATCTGCATCCTCATCCACATCTTCATCTTCATCTTCATCTTCATCTTCATCTTCATCTTCATCTTCATCTTCATCTTCATCTTCATGAGCATTATCATTATCATCACTATCATCATATCATTTCAAGCGCGTCGCACAGGGAAATGGAGCATTTCTCGACCGCCGCTACGTGATAAAGACAATTTGTACCCATTAAAAATGAAAAAAAGGTAGCATTTTAAAGAGGAAGAATTCAGCTTTCCAATGGTATACTTATTTTTAATTTTTATAACTTTTATTTCTTATAAATTGCACGTGAAAGTTAAGCTTTATAATTTTTTTTACACTATATTAAAACATAAATATTAAATAATAATTTACTAAATACTATTTTTTTCAAAATCCTTGTAGATATAGCTTGTATATACCTTAAACTTCAATCTAAGATTAATTTTTATGTTCCAAAGTATCCAGGGTAAAAAAAAATTAACTTTTAAATCATTGGTATTTTTTCAATTTTTTAGGGTTAGGAAATTTTCACTTGAAAAACTTGTCTAAAACAGTCAAAAAAGGCTTATAGTTAAAAAAATTTACATTTTTTTGATTGATCAATCGAATTAATGAATTTTGAATGATTTAAAAGTAATTCTTTTTACCCTGGATACTTTAGAGCATAAAAATTAATCTCATATTGAAGTTTACGGTATAAACAACCTATATCTACAAGGATTCTTCTTAAATAGTACTTTATTTAATATTTATGTTTTAATATAGAATGGAAAAAATGATAAAGCTTAATTTTCAAGTGCAATTTATAAGAAACAAAAATTATAAAAGTTAAAAGTAAGTATACCATTAGAAAACTGAATTCTTCCTCTTTAAAATGCCACCTTTTTCTTCGTTTTAGTAGCGGCGACCAAGAAATACTTGATTTCCCTATGCGACGCGCTTGAAATATTGAGTGAACTGTAATAATTTGTCATGCAAAGGGAAAAATTTATAAAAAAAACTTATATACTATTTTTTTGTAAAATTTTCCGCTCTTTGACGTGGTGCTATCCGTTCTTATTTTCATTATTTTCGAGATATTAACAAAAAACTGAATTTTTCCGTTTAATAGGGTTGTTTATAAGGGTTTACGGGGTAAATTTTGGTAAACTTTTTTGAATCACTTTCTACTAGCATAAAACTAGCCTTAAAATAATTAGCGAGGTAACAATTAATTCTATCTTTTCATCAAATTTTGTCTCTCACAACTGAGACAATAAGGAAATTAGTGAAAATTTGTATAATTCTTTACTTATACATATACCTTACATTACATATACGTAGTAGTTCAGTTTATAAGCATACCTTATGTTTTTTGGGTCGCTGATTCCAAATTTTTCACTTCCCATCAAAATTTCCTACCGGAAATACCGCAAATTTTGAAAAAAAATGACGCCATAAACGAGTATTTTCAAAACTATTTTATTTTCATTAATTAAAAAACAACTTATGATCACTATAAATTTATCAGAGGAAGCCAGAAAACCTAAAAAATTTAACAATTTACAAACATTTTAGGAAAAAGTTTGAAACCGCATTGTCCTTCTACTTAACATAATTTTCCACTATTAAGTTAATTCCTCCGGCGCCATTTTACAGCTGTTGAAGGACCAGGCTCATCAAAGGCCTCAGTTTCTGAGCTAGAGTCACTCTTTTAGGGCCGGTTTATCAATGCAAGGTTAACTCGTAACCAAAGGATAAATGTCAAACAAAGCAATAGATATCCACTGTTTTCTTTGACATTTACCGTTAGTTAAGTGTTAATCCTGTATTGACAAACCGGCCCTTAAAGAGACAATAAAGTCAACCTTGGACTACTGACTACGTGTTGCACATTTATTACTTTTAACACATATTTACGTCTAAGACAGGTAAGGCGTGAGATGAATGGATTGAGAACGTGAGGGGGAGGGACAGAAATAGAGTGAGAGGCATAGAGAGGAAAAAGGAGGAGAATGGAAAAAAATCAACTCACCTATCAAATTTTCAGTGTTTTCTGTGTCTGATCTTTCTTCTGGGTCATCGTCAGATTGCTCCAGTGAGTTTTCTCCCCTGCCCATCTTCTCACCTAGCAATTCTAAATGTATTTCATCAGGATCATCTTCGTCATTCTTCATCAGGTCCCCGATGTCTTCGTGGGGAGCGTTTTCAAAGGTTTCTTGCATTAAAGGCACATCACCGAACATCGCAGCCCGCTTTTCCCGCAGGCGCATGCTTCTCGGCAACCTTTCTTGCATTTGCAAGATATGAGCTTTAAAAGCTCCGGTGGAGCGGGAGGCATAAACGTAGTGTCTGGAGATAAGCCTGCGTGTGTTCTTTCCAGCCCCATTTTTCAGCTTTTAACCTGTTTCTCTGCCAAAGTTGCACTTGATGGTATGTGCGGTATGAATTCTGTTCAGCTGCGGCTTCGGTATGAGGCAAATTTGCGATGTTATGATTGCTGTTGTACGCCGTTCTAATAAAGGTTTTTTGCCTGAACACAATTAAAGTTGCATTTCTAGCACTGCGCCCATACAGGCGATGTAGGAATTGATTGCCCGTGTTTGCAATGCTTGCGAATCTACGTTTGATGTGAGAAAAAGCTTGACAGATGGCAGTAAATCAGGATTATTAATCAATACACTAATAAATTTTCTTTTACCTTTTCCAAACAAAGCAGATGTTGTATCGCATCTGTTGAATGCATGTAAAAATCGAATGTTTTCAGCAATTACTTTTTCTTCTAGATTTAAAAGTGAAAAAAGCTGTGGCGCCACTTTTGCTCAGCCGGGTTTTAAAGAACAAATATTCGAGGCCTTACACAGATCTGTCAAAAGAATCAATAAATCTACATACTCGCCAACAATTATCACTCCTGATGTACGACGCCTCTTCAATCGCCGTTTCAACAATTAAGCAGTCCGTATTTTCCTTGGCTTGACGTACTTTCAAGTTTTCGGCCTCCTAAGTATGGAAAAAAAACACATGGTAAATCCGTAGGAGTTGAGACGAAATGACGTTCATTCAATTCCACAACGTATTTTGTACTGATGCGCTCCAAGGGTTACACACGAGCAGAGTGGGAATGGGCAACAAAAGGCACGCAAGAGGGGAGAAACGAGCGCCAAAAGACAACACGAGAGGATCTATGGAGTTGCCAATTTTCGCTACGCGCCTGCCGCGCTGCGTCTCAGAGCGCAACTTTGACGACGTACTAGTGCCTTTGTGTTGGATATTTCAAAGAGGCATTTATATAGAACCTGTTATGTTTATTGTTTTTTGTATATTTTCAGATTATGAAGGCATTTTTAAAAAATAAATGAACAAAAATTGAGCTACTCTCAAAAAACTCGTTTTTGGCGCCATTTACACTTTTTCAAGTTCCTTGAACCCAAAAAAAGGCTTTTAAAAATATCTGTCTGCCGTCTGTCGCATGCCGTCTGCCTCTGCGGTCGCACCTAGAGTCCAAACTACTGGATCGATTTTGTTTAAATTTTACATGTGTATTCAAGACGGCCACACATCGAGGCGAAATCGCAAAATCGATCCCAGCCCCAATATGGCGGGAATAAACCCCTAAAAATAGGGAAAGAAAATAGAAAATATTTTTTTCCTTAAAACGGCTCTAATGATTTTGATTAAATTTGGCACATGGACCCTAGTACTGATATGAAATGGCATGACCAGTTGCTCTTAGAAAATACCGGGAGGGAAGCTAAGGGAGATGGGTTCTAAATAAATTCATAACTTTTTTTTCTCAAACGGATTTAAAAATTTAAATCAAATTTAACACATGAATACTACTTAGTAGTAGCATACGGTAACGTGACCGGTTGTACCTAATAAATGCAGGGAGGGAGGTTGTGGGAGGGGGGCAAGGAATTAAATAATTTTTCCTCTAAAACGGTTCTAACGATTTTGATTAAATTTGGCACATAACACTCCCCTAATACCGGCATGAACTGACATGACCATTTACTCTCAGAAAGAGCAGCGAGGGAAGCTGTGGTGGTGAGTTTTAAATAATACACTTTGTTTCATTAAATTTGAATGTGCCTTTCAAAAAATTATTGAAATGTTTAATGGCACTTTCCTCGAAAATGGTTGGAATAATCAAGTTTGCCACGATTTACACGTACATAAACAAATAAATACGTTGGATATTAATGGTTATAAGATATTACTTAAAGAAATCACTTGGGCTACTGTAGCGTAGCAGATATCGCAGACACAACTTAACCCGGATAAGTGCCCACGATAAAAATTTTCTAGCTCAGACTATCTCAGGGCGTTAAGCCCAAGTTTACATAAACTATGACAAATTATTAGTTTACTTACTTTCACAAATCACTGAGGGTTCCATACGTAGTGGTCGCAGACGAAATAATGACACTTTCTTTAAACATGAAATGACACTATATTACAGAATTTACAAATATTGAGTCTCTAGCATGTAACCTGGCGATGTTCAAAAGGTGCGGCAAATTTCTTGATTAATAAGTTACAACATTAATAAAATGCCTCGTGTAGCTACACATCGGTTTACAACGTGAGGATAAATGGTAATAAATTCGGCTACAATGAGTCTGATTTAGAGAACCTCCTTAAATAAATATAAATGCATGAAATCTTTAAATATGTACTAGTTAAAATACAAAAGTAAGTATGAATGGAATATAACCGCGCAGAACCACTGAAGGTGGTCTCCGGTAAATGAAAACAACACACTTATCTAGGGTGGTACGATACCGACTTCGACGTTGAAGAACCGGTAGCCCTACGGAGGTGTCTTCGGGACAAAAGAAATTGACCCGACGATGGGGTTGATTATAGCCTCTTCAGCCCTGAAACTTTCTACTGTATGTGGATGCCCCGTCCGTGGAACCCTAAAGATTTCCTGATTTAATTTGTATGGTCGCAAATGCACGTGGCTCATGAGAGCAATTTAAATCTGATATAACCCACAAAAGAAATATAATTTACCTCACTGATGAGGGAACAATCCACCAATGTTCCTAGAAAGCCACAGTTGGATGAATGGGGTCGAGTCCGCCTTTCAAGTCGACACGATACTTTCAAAGGAAAGCCTGTAAATTTGTGAAACACGTGGGTCGAGAACGAATAAGATGGCGTGAAGAGGTTAGCTTACCTTGTATACTTAAATATCCTGCTTCCGCAGTTAAAATGTACTCACAACAAAATACTTCGCTAAACGGAACAACAACAGATGGAGAAAATTTTCCTGTGTTGACAATCCCAAAATCCACCAGGATGCCTCGGATAAAACGAGTTTTGTAGGATTATCAACCATATACCGCCATCCAAAAAAATATCTCTCTGCTTTTCACGAGCCGGAAGTATATCGCCCTTCCAGAGACAATAGCGAAACTCTGCTACTGACGTAGCGGTTGTTATTATGCAGCCCACAAAACGCTAAGGCGTATGGTCGGTCGTATACGCTAGAGGTCCGCAACAAGTTTTACCGGCGTACCTTTTATACGTGGAAATGGCGCCCTCATCAGATTTTCTGATCAGAAGTACCACAATGTTTCGTCAAAAAAATATGAAAAAAATTCATCATCAGATACAGGTCCTGCGGCGCCTTCTATAGTCTAACGTGATGTAATACATAAATTATTGTTTCTTAGAATAAAAAAAAGTTTCTCTAGCAAATTTGGCAAAGATCAATCAAGAGGCTGTTGAGTTACTGCAAAAAATAATTTGAACTTCGACACCCTTTATCTTTTTCAACAGCAATATTTTACTAAAGTATCCCCATAATTTGACCTAAGGAATCTACTCCTTAACTATGGCTTATTATTAAAGGTCCACCCTGTATATTAAGTATATAGGATGTATTTATTAAAAAATTTATCAAGCATCACGCCGGCACCGTGTTCAACTTTATTCTCAACATACCGAATTGTAAAGCAGCAATTTGTTTCGATCACATCAAACAACAGACTTATTTGGGACAACTTAAATTTCACAGAGTCAGAGGAATGGTTTCCTTGACAGTAAATCTTTTTTCTTCTTCCTCCGCCTTTTACATAAACAGTTCAAATAATCAGCCTAATAAGAACAACTGATGCACTGATGATTGTAATAGATCGCTTATTTTTAGACCATATGACCGTAATCGTATGCAACAAATAATTCGATCTATCGTACTCATATCCAGTGTAAAAATAGCTTTCCCTCAACTAACTGGCGTGTGCATAATTCGTGGAATATGGGAAGTGGTTTTATTTTATTTCTGACTTTATTATTAGACAATTAACAAAGAAAATAATTAAAAGAGCTAACCACACGCTTTTGATTATTAGTAATGCTAAGTTGCTAAATAAATACATATAGTGTAAAATAAAACAAATGAGGTAGACTGGGATGCATACCAATAAGTCAGCATCTGTTGTAGAGATTTCAGCAGTAAAGTTAGTTATAGCGCTATCATTTATTTACACGGCTACTAAACTTTGGGAATATTTTGTAATATAATTTAATTTGTCTGTTTACGGCGTACATATATACCTCCTGTTCTAATTGCTGTAATATAACATTATTATCGAAAATTAGCTAAATAAAATAAATAAAGCGTTATATTTGATCCTACATTATGCTTGAACATTAAATGTTACAATTAATGAACGCAGTTCATTATAAAAACCATATCGTTTTAGTGTAACATGTATATATTATAAATTTATATTAGTGATATATTTGTATGTGTGTGATTGCCGTCAAATATTGCAATTAACTAAAAATTTATAAAATAAACTGCTGGCCACTCGAACTTACACATAGAGAATTTTAGGCAAAATTTAAAGTTCAATATTTTCAACAGGAATGCAAATTTTTGAACGCGGCTTGCAAATTTTAAGAGGTAGTTTTTTTCGGATTAAGCTGCATGACGTATATTTATCGTAGGACCATAAGTTTATTATATACGGGGTGATCAATGAAGTCATGCAAAAAATCAAAAAGTTTGTATGAGTGAAATTTCCGCAAAAAATTTTTTTGGTCGTTGCAATATAGTTCGTTACTAAGGTAACATCAATATCTCTAGACGGCTTTGTCAGTTTTTGGATTAACGCTCTTAGACCTTGTACACACTACTCAACATAAAATTTGGATACCGAAATTTTTAAAATGCTATAACTTGACATTGGATTGACGGTTCTTGATGATTTTTGCGGATCTGGAATCCTTATTTCACGTAGATTTTCTATGGTCTAAGCATTTTATTTGAGGGTTGAAATTTACACATTATGCCGGGTCGATAATAAACAAAAACGTAGGGTACGACGCGCTCTAAGGTTTGGCATTATTTAAGTTTTTGTAAAAATAAATTCTCACCTCAAGTTGTTTTTATTTAATGTTCCCCTCACTGTTCTGTCCGAAACTCACACCCCAGTTTGTTGTCTTAAAGAGTCATTCAGTTTTAAAGAGTTCTTTGTCCACCCCCAAGCCCATAATTATGATCGGGTGTAATTTCTACGCGACGCGTCAATTTCAAAGTAGGCATTGGAAAAACAAATTTGTTGCTATGCAATTAAAAACTGTTTACATTATTTTAGAAATAATCTGACACATTTCAATGTTATAATTTTGTAAAGTTTAATTAATATGAGGCGTTTAACCACGGCAGAAAGGGAAAATTGCATTCGACTTCTCAACGAAGGAATGTCAAAACAGCAAATTGCGTACATTTACAATGTCAGCCGAAAGACAATTTATAATTTGATCCGCCGCGTCCAAACTACTGGCGATCATATTTATGGGCATGGGGGTGGACATACGAAAAAAATAAACGAAAGAACCGAAAGAATTTTAATGAGAGAAACTATGCGGAATAGAACAAAGAACTCTAGAAAAGTAAATGACTCTTTAAGACAACAAACTGGGGTGAGAGTTTCGGACAGAACAGTGAGAAGAACATTAAATAAAAACAACTTGAGGTGAGATTTTTTTTTTTAAAAACATAACATAATGCCAAACATTTTAAATTATAGAGCCCGTCGCAGAGCAAAATGTGTGCGGTTATTACAACAGCATAGAGCGAATAGGCGGGCATGGGCAAATCGGCATGCGAATTGGGGTAATGCAGAGTGGAGCCATTGTTTATTTACTGACGAAACAAGATTTAATTTGTTTCACTCCGATGGCCGAATTTTAGTTTGGAGAAGGCCAAATCAGCGATATTTGGATGAAAATATGGACCCTCAAGAAGCATTTGCTGGCGGAGGTGTTACAGTGTGGGGAGGTATCATAAGAAATGGTAAAACCGAGCTATTCATTACCAACCAAACCATTAATGCTACTGTTTATCAGGAGGAAATTTTGGAACCTATTGTTGTTCCTTTTGCTCGACATTACGGCCCAGAACTTCTATTACTGGATGACAATGCTCGACCTCACAGAGCGCGAAGGATCACAGAGTTTTTGCAGGCACAAAACATCAATAGGATGGACTGGCCTGCAAAGTCTCCGGATGTTAATGTCATCGAACACGTTTGGTCTTATTTAAAACTTAAAGTAAGATCTCTTGATATACCCCCTGAAACCTTAGAAACGCTCAGTGAGGCCATTCGTGAAGAAAAGGAGAATATTTCACAAGATTTTATAAATAATCTTGTGGATACTCTACCAAATCGTTGTCGGGAAATAATATTACGAGCAGGAGGACCAACAAAATATTAGCTTCTCTTTTTTTTAATTAATGTACCTAATTTTAATTAGGTAATTTTAATTTAAGTTTAAATTAAATTCATTTTTAGTTTTTTAGTTAAATTTTTTTTTAATTATTAAAAATTACCAGAATTAGAATTATAAATTTTTTAAGAATTGACTTTTGGCCGTTGTTAAGCAATCTTGTACATTGTAGAATATAATGTAATAAACTTGTTCTTGTCGCTGCATTTTTGTTTATTATCGACCCGGTATAATGTGTAAATTTCAACCCTCAAATAAAATGCTTAGACCATAGAAAATCTACGTGAAATAAGGATTCCAAATCCGCAAAAATCATCAAGAACCGTCAATCCAATGTCAAGTTATAGCATTTTAAAAATTTCGGTATCCAAATTTTATGTTGAATAGTGTGTACAAGGCCTAAGGGTCTTAATCCAAAAACTGATAAAACCGTCTAGAGATATTGATGTTACCTTAGTAACGAACCATATTGCAATGACCAAAAAAATTTTTTGCGGAAATTTTACTCATACAAACTTTTTGATTTTTTGCATGACTTCATTGATCACCCCGTATATAATAAACTGATGGTCCTACGATAAATATACGTCATGCAGCTTAATCCGAAAAAACTAGCTCTTAAAATTTGCAAGCCGCGTTCAAAAATTTGCATTCCTGTTGAAAATATTGAACTTTAAATTTTGCCTAAAATTCTCTATGTGTAAGTTCGAGTGGCCAGCAGTTTATATATCTTTTATAAACTATTAAGTTAAGATAACTATAACTCCCATATTATGTGAGATTGTCCCTCATTTTTATGGTACTTATCCAATTTAGTGTGCATAAGACTTGGATACAAAATCTGGACGTGGAAGTAGTGATTCCTTGAGCAGCGGTTTTTGAGGTGGATTGTTCTTATTTATTTTATGTATGTTAATTTGCATTTTGGCGTCTATATAAAAAAGTCATTAAATAATGCTGATTTTTCTTTGTCATCTTTAATTAAGTTCCCTTGGTTATCCATGACATAAATATTTTTTTCCCTATGTTTGTCTGTATTTCTGTTGCTTCGTTTACTATATTCCAAATTTGCTTACAATTACTACGCAAGAAAAAATATTTTTTATTGAAATAGGCTTCAAATGTCATCAAATGTCGAGATTTTAAATTTGAGCGGAAAAAAAAATTCCGTCTGTCGGTCTGTAACTTTTTTTTTTATGTGCGCACGTTTGCTCCTGAACCGTTTACGATATTGACTTGAAATTTGGTACACTTATATTATAACGAGATCTGGAACTAGATTATATTTTGATTTAATTCCGTTAAAGGGTTCAGGGATAAATGGGGTAAATAGGCAAAGCAAGCAGGTAAAAGCCAATAAAATTGCAATTTAGGGCATGTACGGAAAGTCAAGGTCTCAATCTTTTTCTGGCATCAGCTACCCCCCCCCCCTATCACCTCCTCACTGTTATGAACGGGAGTAAAAAAAATGTGATTTAGTGCGTATTCAAGAACGAAACGTCTCAAAAAAATTTTTTGGCGTTAGCTACCCCCTCTACCACCTCCATTACTACCCCCACCCTATTATTAAAGGGAGTAAAAAATTAAATTTGGATTTAGGGTGTATACAAGAACCAATGGATTCTAAAATTGAAAAAAATAAATAAATTGGGGTTTAGTGTGTGTACGAGAACCAAGAGCCTCGGGAATTTATTTTAATATTAACCACCCCCACCCTATTGTTAAAGGAAGTAAAATATTGTTCAAATGTGCTTTTAGAGGGCGGAATATTAAACATAATATTTTTAGCCGCAAACTCCTCTATAAATCCTTATTTTAATATAAGGAAAGTAACCAGACTGCAACCAAAGTTACAAATCTGGCGCGTTAAGTGTAATAATTGCATATTACCATCAAAACCGAAAGACTGATCCTACTTAAAGGAGCTCCCTTGCCAGTCGTCACACACCACTTGCAGACTGCAGTTTCGAGCTGTTGGCTCTCGTCAGTGCAAGACAGGTATGCGACGACCGACATGAGAATCCTTTGACTATAGTACATCCCGGTATTTTCACAATAGCGACATGTAAAACAGCCAGCAGACGCCATCTAGCGGTCCAGTGTCTGTTGCAATCGAAAAATAAATAGCCTGACTTGGCTTAGCATAGTTCAAATGTGCTTTTAGAGGGCGGAATATTAAACATAATATTTTTAGTCGCAAACTCCTCTATAAATCCTTATTTTACTATAAGGGCAAGGGAGCTCCTTTAAGTAGGATCAGTCTTTCGGCTGGTGTTTGTTGCAATCGAAGCATTAGCGTTTTGATGGTAATATGCAATTATTACACTTAACGCGACAGAATTGTAACTTTGGTTGCAGTCTGGTTACTTTCCTTATAGTAAAATAAGGATTTATAGAGGAGTTTGCGACTAAAAATATTATGTTTGGTAAAATATTGTCACGACCTGGGGGTCGCTTGACTTGGAGAGGTTAAATTTTATAAGTAAAATAATGATTTAGAACAGAAATATACCAACATTTTGTTAACAGTTAAAATCAAACAAGTCCACAAAGACAGAGTTCAAAAAATAATATAAAATAAAAAAGAAAGGTCTCACTAGTCCATAATAGGGTAGATGCGTCATGTAGATGCTCGTTGACTGATTAATTCAATGAGTGAATTGTGTATCACTTCTGGACAATTAATATCATTCCTAAATACTTATTCAGCAATATTCCTATAAAGGTAGAACTTATATATGTCTCAAGGCGGTTACAAACTGTGATTGATATACGAAACTTTACATCCTCTATGCATGTTAAACAGCAAATTTGTATTATAGAAATAAAATATGAATGATAAAATTTAACTTGGAAAGAACGTAGAATTTATTTATCGATTTAGTTTTACGGCTTATTTAATTTATTATTGAATATTTGAAAATTATATTTCGTAATGAATATGCTAAAAAGTATTCTGGTTAATTTTATAGTGCAGAATGATTACTACTTGACAATATTACATTGGGGATTTAGTGTGTATAAGACTTGGATACAAAATCTCGATGCGGAAGTAGTGTTGGGCAGCGGTTTTTTTATTTGCATCTCGAATTTTAACTTCGTAATAATTGATCTTTGCTTATTTTATTGTTTTGTTAAGCAGCTTTCTATATTTTTTATATTTAGTAGAGATTGGCTGAAAAATGTTTTAATGCAAATAGGCTGACTATAAATAATACAAAAACAAAATACCTACCATTTACATCCTTAGTGAATAATCTCCCAAATTTTAGTCCTTTGAACATAACTCCAAGTTTAGCCATCGAGGAAGCACAGTCAATGAAATACTTGGATATTGTAATTGACAAACACCTTCGTTGGGACTTACAAGTAAATTACGTTACGAAAAAAGTTAGAGGCTTACTATCACGTTTTAAATACCTAAAGCAATATATAAGTATTGACCAATTAAAAATAATATATTTTGCATTAGTACAAACTCACCTGACATATGGAATAATAGGTTGGGGAGCGGTAGTAAATCGTTATTTAAATAAATTAGTTGTTTTGCAAAAATCGTTCCTGAAAATTATATTAAACAAAGAGTTGACTTATTCAAGTAATAATTTACTCAAAGAAATGGCTGTAATGGATATTCGTCAATTATAAGGATGCTCTCTTCTAGTAAACCTGAAAAAAACTAAAAACATTGATTTTAAAAAACATAATTATGATACTAGATCAACAAAAAGTTACAGCAAAGCCAAAAATTTTTAAAACAGTTGGTATAAAGAATCACACTTATTTGGCTGTAAAATTGTATGATTACCTACCTGATAAAATCCGAAATTTAAATAACTTATTTATGTTTAAAAAAAAGTAAAAAAATGTATTATGGAATCTCCTAGGGAAAAAATAAATAATATCTTACAAGGTAATTTTTAAAGTTTTTGTTAAATAAAAATGTGTATTTATTTATTAATTGTATATCTAATTTATATTTATTTATCTACTATATTTTTTGTATTTGTATTTGTATTTAATTGCATTATCTAGTAAGTGATGTTCTCTCTATGTATAGGTAAAAATAGTATAGTATGTGTGTATATGTATGTATGTGTGTATATACATCTAAGTGTTTTAATTCATTTTTGTTTTTTAATATTGTATTAATGTATGTACATATGTGTCTATTATATGCGTGTACTGTACATATATTCATGGTTAAAAAATAAACACACTATCAAACTCACAAACAAGTATCTATTAGAATACTTCTGTGAGACTTCAATGTTTATTTGGAAAATATGTTTATTGTCAATTGCATTGTACTATCTTTATTTTTAATAAACATTATTATTATTATTATTATTATAGTTCTTTTTTCATGTTATCCCTGCATTTAATCGAGTTAATTATACCCCTTGGTCTTCTTTTTCTTATATAACTGTTGATTTTTATAACTTTTGTCGAAAGTACAATGTATTGTTTTAATTTGTTTTTAAATATTAAATACGACTTTTCAATGCTATTGTTATGTATTATTTCTTCCCACCATTCTTTTGCTAATAATTCATTTATCTTTGCATAGTCTATTGTATTAGTAAATTGAGTTGATTGTGGTGTTTTTTAATATTTCTCATGTTATGTACAAACAATGCTATTGTATAGTGGTGTGTTAAACTAGTTTGAAAAATAATAGGTTTGCAATTCAGCGTTCTCCCATTAAGGTTATCATATTTTAAGAATATAATATATGATCTATAGTACCAGCAAAAGTTTCAGTTTCCTTCGTAGTTTTATTAATGTGTGGAAAAAATCCCATTTGTACGAGTATATTTAAATACTTATTTACTTCATGATCATGTCTATTTGAAATATTTATGTTTATATCTCCAATAAATCTAATAGTTATTGTTGATACAAAAAAATATAACTTTTCATTCTAGCCTTAATATTCGATTTGTATACCCTAGTTTTTATAATACTGACTGCCTTTCCTGTTGTAAATGTCTATTTCATCTTTCTAATTTCCATAAGATATTCATCTTCCAAATTAATCTATAATCGGTATATTATTTTGTGATTCGATTTCACTTTCTCATACATCTACAACTAATGAGATTAGAGATTGCTTTTATTGGATTCGGCTAACTTTAACTCGATTAAGGAACAATATTTGTAGGCGGAAACTTCTTTAAGGGTTATTTATTTCCTATATATTTTCGTTAAGAAAATTAATTTACAAGGAGTGTCACGAATGTAGGTCAAGATTTGCCATCTAATCAAAACGACGGTGTATAATACAAAAGGAAGACATTTTCATGGGGTGGAGATATTTTAATAATAATAATCGGTAATAATAACAACAGTTTATTTGTCCAACGGTACATAACTAATTATAGACAAAGTAATAAAGTAAAATTGTTTAAAAATAAATCTATATCTAATCTGTATCTATAACTATATTATCTAATAGATAGCACAAGAAGCCATTGAGCTATAATATGAATGTTCAGTTAATAGAATATAAAACATGCTAAGTAATAAGAAATTACCTATCAACGAAAGATTAAAAATTAGTAGCATTCTTGAATGTCGTATACAGGCTTTTAGATGAACAGTTAAATATATAGCAAATATCTGATATGTATTATAATTAGAGCAAATCATATTTATTTTAATAAATACTGGTTGTCACAGCCTCTGTTGGGATAACTGCCATCGATCCGGCAAATGAGATATTTTAGAAATTTCCTTTGAACAGATTAGACGGATTTTACATAGCAGTCATAAATGAGGTTCCAGACAGGAGAGCAGTATCCGAGATTGGAACGAACATAGTCGGAAACTAGCGTAAAGAGGACATCGGTATCGTTAAAATCTTTATCCAGTCTAAGTACAAATTCCAAAATTCTCATGTACGACTAAACGGTTTGCTCTATATCAGTGGGAAAAGTTAATTTACTATCTCTGTATCGGTGCCTGCGATTCAATTTGATAGTCGTATGTAACTATGCTGACTTTACGGGAGTAAGTCATGACTTTACATTTGGAGATGTTCAAAGTAAGATGAATTTTGTTACACCAATAATATACCACCTTGTCTAGCTGGGCTTGCAGTAGATTACAGTCGTCAGCTGATTTAATTGATGACAATATTTAATTTATGACAATCAATTATATTACTCAGGTCGTTAATGAAAAGACAAAATAATAGATGATCCAGGTTAGATCCTTGTGGAACTCCTGAGGTAATCGTTATTGACTTGATTTAAAACAGTTATATGTGACGTACTGGAGACGATCTGTCAGGTATGAGAGAAAGAAAGGGAGTAACGGCTCAGAAAAACCGTGTTCTACTAATTTGATTAATGGGATTTTGTGATCAATACGATCGAAGGCTTTCAAGAAATCGGTGTATATCACATTTACTTGCCTCTTTTGATCAACAACTTTAGACAGTAGTTGTGTGAAACATATTAAATTTGTGTTGGTAGAGCGTTTTTCCATCAAGCTATGCTGATCAAATGATATAACATTTTTAGCGAGTGGGTAAATACGATTATATAAAGACATCTCAAAAGCCTTTGCGAAGTTACACAGTAAAGTGATAGGCCGATAGTTTGTTACCTCAGAGTTATCACCGTTTTTCAGAATGGGTAGGATACTAGCAGTTTTCCAGGCATCGGGGAAACGCCTTGCCTCAGAGATAAATTAAAGACAGTTGTCAATGGTTGTGCTAAGACATGCGCACAGTCTTTAACAAAAAAAGCTGAGAATACCGTCCGGACCACAGGTCATTTTATTTTTTTAAAGTTTTTATTTCGCCCTCGCACAATGATGTAACATGTATACTAGGCATGTTGGAGTGAATTTCGTCGATGTTCATATAATAATCTGCTTGTACGATATTATTATAATTAAGATTCCTTCCTAAGAACCAACTTTACAAATACGCGAAATTAAGTTATAAAATGGTGTAGTAACAGCATTGGAAGCTTTAGTTATGCCGCCACTCGTCGGCAGCCTGCAAAGTGCACAGTCATATTTTGTAATATTTATTTTCCGATGCACTTTCCGAGAACATTATGTAAGCGAGTATGTACGTACATTCACATGAAGAGCGGCTGCATCGCAAGCCATTATACACCTTTTTTGCAAATTAGGTTTGGTGGACACAAGAGAAGAACTTAACATCGTGCATGCTATTACACTTGAGAATAAACCGTAAAACTTGAAAAGCATTTCGCTCTTTTATGGCAAAAAGCGGAATAATTATTTGTTATAACGGCCTTAATAGGCAAGTAAGCATTAACTGGTGCAAATATGAAAAATTCCTTAACGTAGTACTTTAATATTTAGTTAAATTTAAACCGGACCACTTTAAATTAGTCAAAGATAAAAACGAGAATGTTGTTATTAGAAATACTTGTTGGTCCAACGAACAATTGTTTCGAACCTTTCCTGGAACAGCCCCGATGCTGTGAAAATAAGTTCTAAGAATATATATTTAATGCAATTTTCTCATCCTGAACAAATTTTACGCGAAGCAATTTTTTTAATTAAAAAAATATATATATCTTTAAACCCTCCACAAAGCCGCCTCTGGGACTTGTAGTATATTTCGTATATGGGAGACAGATTAAATTGCAAAAGTCTCAAAATTTGACAAAAATCAACTATTCTCCATAACATAGTCAAACTATAATAAAAAAAGTCCTTCAGACACTGAATTTCACGAAAAACTACAATTATCTAAGAAGAAACCTGAAGAAATTCGCAAATCAACGATAATTCTCCAACAACCCAAATTCATCAATAGAAACGCATTCAAATTAAGTATTTTACAGCTCAAACATTACAAACTAACGTCCTAAAAAATACCGCCCTCACATGAGCTTAAAATACATCAAAACTACTTTCCATACCCGCAGTCAAAATATTCCACCATTCATGCGATTACACGTCTTAGATATCAGAATACAATCAAATTCCAATCATAATGTTCGAATAGACTACCGGTACTTTCGTTCCCTATTGTCATCAAAACTTACTTCCATTTCGTTCACCAAGGACCTATCGGAACATTCTCATATCATATCAATTTTACGTGCAGAACCTTTGAGACAACAATTCCTCATTTTAATGCCGAAACAGTCATATAATTTTCATTTCCGACTATTCACATTTTCACATTTTTTTATGAAATTTTGTGCAATGTTGCGCAACCGAGCCAAGATGAATGGCGGGGACCTATCCAGACCTCATAAAAAGGCTAAAAAATGTTTATGCGAGCTCAAAGTCCCCGTTCAAACGAAACGTTACCGAAACGTATAGAAGGCCGACCGAGCTCAGCACACTCGAGTCAAGTTCAGTTCGATTCATGCGCTGCAAAAGTTAAATCTATAACCGAGCCACTGCGATTGCTTACTTGGCTGTACCAAGCAAAAAATCTCTAAACCATTTGCGATCTCGCATTTAATAAAAAGGGAATATTTTCAGACTGTTTAATATGCGTTAATCAATTTTACATTTTAATATTTATATTCCCAAGACGGAATTTCAGTGTATGAAAAATTATCTTTTATACAACTTCTGTAAATTAAATGTTTAAGTTTAAAATTTTTTACTTCTTGTTTGTTTTAAAAATAAAGTGTTTAAATTCAAGGAAAGCATATAAAAGGTAAAGTTTTGGACCCTGTCAGTGAGAGTAAATTAAATCCAAGTGATAAATAAACTATTTTAATCAGTTACTAGTGAACCAACCAACCAACTCCAGGGCTTATACAGGGTATAGCATTTGATCCTATCCGACGTTTTACGAGTGATCCCCCAAACTTCTCAAACTCAAAATTAAGTGCACAAAGAGCTCTCAGGAACTCTATTAAGCTCTAACGTTCAATGCTCTATTCAAGCTTTTTTATTTTCAAAATTGGGCAGCTTTTTCGTGTTGAGGCTCCGATAAGAAATTTGCTAGAAACATTTTCGATGCAATTTTTTACTATTTATTTTAAAAATTTTTCGATTCGACGAAAACTTGGTTTTGGGTCCTACCTAAGCCCTAAGCTTTTTAATAACGGTCCTGAACTATCTTTATTTAAGACATTTTTTGATTCAACGAAAGTTTTTTTTGGGATTCCTGCCCCTGTCTTTTGACAAGAAATTTTCAAAGAGGCTTTTTGTTGTAATTTTCCACTTTAAACAATATTTATTTTAAACATTTTTTTGATTAAACAAATGCTTGTTTTTGGGGCCTACCTGGAGCTACTTTGGCGAGAAATTAAAAAAAACCATTTCGCAACAATTTCTATTCTAAACGATTCCTGTATTAAAGCATTTTTTGATTCTACGATACACTGTGTTCGGGCCCTACCTAGGCCCCCCGAAGAAGAATTTTCAAAGAGCCATTTCAGCCCACCTTTTTACTTGAAACATTTTTAGATTCGACGAATAATTATTTTTTTTCACCGACTAGAGCCGTCCGTGGTACAATGATTTCACCAATCTCTTAGGTCCTATATCAAAAATTTCAGATTTCTACGTTGAGCCGCCGTCTTCAAGACAAACGTATCAGAGACAGATAGACTGACCGACCGGCAGAATGAGAGACCGAGAGACTGACATACTGACAGAGGGACAGATGGACAGACGGGTAGACGGACAGACTGACAGGCGGACAGACTGACATACCGACAGACTGATAGAATAAAGTTAATAGAAACCCAAACTATTGTTTAATGAACATTAGCATTAACTAAAGGAATAAAAAGCATATTTTGTACAAGTAGTTAATGTAGTTCAAAGCAAGTAGATCAAATCTAATGTCAGTGTTACGTTCCGTACAAATTACCGACTTTAATTGCACAAAATAATAAAAAGTAAGAACCCAATCTATTGTCAAATTATAAATATGCTAATGTAATATAATCTATGATTCTATATGATAACTTTATTTTGCTAAATGTGGCAGAAATATATTTTTCTCCAATAATTGTAATCAAGAGCATAAATATACGATTGTAATAACCGTAGTTACTTTTATTGCTTGGAGGATAAATCAAAATAAAGTGGGCTATGGAATACAATGCATCTTCTTGTGCCATAAAAATCAAATAGGCGACCATGACTATATTAAAAATAAATAGTTTGACACGTCAAAAATGCATTCGTGTTAATGGTTATTTAAACCAAAATCGTACAAAAGATGAATGGAGAAGTTAGAAAAGTACAATTTTTGTTAAATAATGTGTCACGTCAAAATGTGTCATTAGTGGAGTGTGTGAGTCGGACGAACAGGATGGTGCTGGTAAAATTTCTCTTTGAAGTTGCACAACCCCCAAACGGCCAAAGACCACCCCCAAAAGGGGTTAAACGTTTATCACATCTTTTCCACCGGTGAAATTTAGCATACCCCCCCGTTTTAGAGGATTCTGAACACGGTGGTGAGGCTCAATGTTTTTTCTAGTCCCCTCCAACCCCCTAACATTTAATCATTTCTTTATTTATTACCGGCAATATGTATATGCCGCTCGTTTTCGAGGATGCTGAGCACGAAAAAAATAATTATACGCGATTATAATAATTGTCTTTCTTTAACCTATATCTGAAAAATATAATCGAGTACTTACGCTACTCCACTTCTTGGCGCTAACAGATGCGTGAAAGCTGCGCAGGATGCTGTAATCTCGGGAACCCGGGTAATTTTGAATGTACTGTCGTCACCACCGTGCTCAGCATCCTCGAAGATGGGCGGTACATGAATTTTTCCGCTGGTGTTTTACCAAAAAAAGTTTTTCGCCGTTTTTGGGGTATTTATTAGCCCTTAGCGGGGAGGGGGAGAGGGGGGGGGTAAAAAACATTCAGCTTCACCACCGTGCTCGGCATCCTCAAATACGGGTGCATATGCAAAAAAGAAGTTTTTTCAGCCCTTTCTGGGGTGTTTTATTAGCAGGTAGAGGGGTTGAGGGGGTGAGATATGTCAAAATAAGGCTTATTTAAAGGAATTTGCTACAATTAACCAATAAATTTGTGAATATGTCGAAAAGAGCATTGAATAAAATAATCTTAAACTATTATTTGTATGTCGTTAAACACAGACATCTGATGAATTTCAATCCTACACCCAGTTCTCACCATTAAGAAGAAAAGGTGTGCTGGAAGAATTTTAAAGATACTTAGCCCTAATTAAAGGAGGAAGGTGCCTTTTATGTCGCTTTTAGTTACCCAGTAATCGGTTTGTGAAATTTTAGTCACCCCGTATACGTTCTTCTGGCAGATAATTATTACCTCTCCACATTTCATTTAGTAAAACTGATATTCAAGAGCAGCAACAGTACGTTTTTATAAATAATTTCCTGTCAGTCAACTTGAAATACGTTCCAAATTTAATGATATCTGCAACAGAGGCAACATTGATTATTAAAGTACGATATTACAGGTAATAGACTGCCAATACGAATTGACAGCTTGATGAAGCGACACTAAAAAATCTACATGAAAGAGGGAAAATGCTGGAACCCCGATTGGGCATCCGGCATTCAAACTGGACGGTCAGGTGTCGGTTTGAATAGGAGGGACGGACAGACAAATGCGAAGACATCAATAAGCCTAACACGGCTTAGCTAGCTCCGAGCGTCGAATTGATTCCTGAGCTGCTGATAGCCTTCAACGGTTTTTACCGTTCACGGACGCGTATCCCATCGCGCCTTTTAGAGGAGTGAGAGAAAGGAAATTCAGTTTGACATTTCTTGCGGCAAATTGATACAGATTTAATTTAATATCCCTATTATAGTACAAATCATTCTGTTATTGGCAATCAAGAAATGCAGGGATGACAAATTTAATAAGAAATATTAGAGTTCGTGTTTCAAATGTCGGTTAAACTTGATTTGTGACATTGATTATGACGTTTCTAGTCTGTTCTAATTTATCTTCCTGATTGATTTACGTGATGTATCTTTCTTTTTAGTGATTAATAAACTAAGACGTATACAGCAACCCAGGATCCGATTTTGAGAATAAAAGAGGCGTTGCTGAAATTACTTTAAGATGCTTTGTATTGTTTCTGGAGCGATTTGATTAATTCTCGCCCAGTTCTCTGTTTGAAATCTTCAACGTTATTTGGTTTGTTAAAGAAAACCTTCGATTTTTAAATAATACCATGAAAATCAAGCAAGGTCAAATCTGGAGAATGGGCTGACCACTCAATTTTTTTCTGACGATAGGGCTATTATTATCACGTCAGTTATTCAGTTTAGTTATAATTATTTTTTAGATTTTCGTATTTATAAAGTTCCTGCCCCATAATAGAATGGTTATCTGCGCAGTTGTAAATAAAGTAAATAAGAAACAAGTAATACTATTATATCAACAGTTGTGTTAAATAATAATAACAATAAACTGCATTTATTACATCCATTTTCATTCTGTCATTTTCATTCTGTAAGTATAAAGTTTCTTCAGGTTGCTCATATCTTGACTTCTCAAAAGTATTTGATACCATTAATCATAAACTTATTTGTGCTAAATTAATATAATATTGTTTTGATAACGGTTCGATATTATCTAACAAATAGGCAACAGCAAATTAGAATTCAAAATAAAAGTTCAGACCTGACCCGCCCAGATAGCACTATAGGACATGCCAAAGACGTCTTAGGGACGTCTACATGGGACATTTGAGACGTCTTAAAAACGTCCACTTTAAGACGTAAGTCGTACAGAAGACGTCTTGGGGATGTCCATTGTTACTAATCAAAACGTCTTTAAGACGTCTTATTTTAGTCCATTTTAGGCCTAAAAAAGGCATTTATATGACATTACGGAGACGTTGTTAAGACATGTTATTCTGGTCCGTTCTAGTCCCAAAAAGGACCTTCAAGGTATATTATTGAGATATTCACAAGTAGGTAAAAAAATGTCGTCTTTATTAGCAGCGATATAGTCAGGTAAAGTCTAATTTGGCATGTGAATGATTTGATAATATATGCATGCGATTACTTGTGTGGCACACTCTGTAATAGCTAAAACTTATTGTCGCATATTTCTACTGAATTTTTCTGCTATTGCGATAAATTTGCGTGCAACACATACGAAACAGTACGCATACTATCAATCCATCCACACATCAAAATAGACTTTACCTAATTATATACAGCTTGGCTGCCAATAAGACGAATGCAGCATTGTACGATGAATCGGCCTTTCCTCTGTTTATTGTACACTGCCTGCCTGTCTGCCATATTACTGGTCAATTTGTATACACCAGTTACACTACAGAGTCCAGAAAGATTGAATTAGAGGCAAATTCTATACCCAAGAATACTGCCTCAACACAAAAGTTTACACAATTTTCACTTTTTTTTTTTTTTATATACATTTATTTAACGTCGGCCTATTTCCGCTACTGAGGCCTAACACCGACGCCTGTAGACGAGCTACCCCCAACCAGGAATTTTGCCGAACCTCTTCCCTTAAGAAGAGTAGGGATCTTTTATTTGCCTAACATTTAATAGACAAGGGACCGACGGCTTTACACCCCCTCCGAAGGATGGTATATCTCCTATACAACCCTCCCCTAAGGTTGTATAGCTTCCGCGCATACACTGATATACAAGCCGCTGGAAGATGTGTGAGGCGAGAACGCGGTTTCTGTTGGAATGGTCACCAATCCAAGTACTAACCGCGCCTGTCGTTGCTTTACATCGCATACCGAAGTATGTACATAGTAAAGACGCACCTACGCTCGCCCCTCAATTTTCACTTCTTTTAGTCTTTTATATTCAGCAAACTTATAATTAAATCAAGTATAGAATAACAATACAGTTGGTACTGGGAATCAGGAAATAAAACAAAATTTTGTACTAAATTTTAATTTTGTGCCAGAAAATGCATGATTTAATGGAAATAACTTACAAAACCACAGCATAAAACACTGCAAAACAAAGGAGCTGTTAAATATCGCTGAAAATACGTTGAAATGAAATGATCAACTCAACTGTCAGACATAAGGCCAACCAAAAACATAACGAAGCCAAACGAATGCCAATGCGCTGGAAAAGCGCGGTAAATTCAAAACTTAGAAGTTATTAGTTTGCAATTTTTTAGAATTTCCTAATTCTACATCTACGACAAAATTCTTATTTCACGCAAAGAATTATATATTTGGATATGAATGTATTGTTTTTCAAAACACAATATAAAAGGCTAGGAGGCCTAATATGGATATACTAAAGACGTTCAGACCAAATTACGATCAAAATTGGACGTCTCTGGGACGTCGTGTGCTATCTGGGCGTCTAGAAGCTGGTCTTCCCCAGGGATCGGTTATTGGCTCTTTATTATTTATAATATATACTGCAGGTCTCTTAAAGTATATGACTCTCAAATTCATTTAAATTTTCCAGCTGGTTGCAGCACAAGACAGTGATTTAGATATGCTATTTAATAAAACTCAAAACCTTATACTGAATGCTACAAAATCGAATATTATGGTATTTGGAGACAAACCTAAAGCCAACATTGACAAAAACTCTATCTCAATTAATATTAATGGTAACCCTTTACCTATTGTATCAATATTTAAAAATTTAAGTTTGATTATTGATGATGATTTTAAATTCCAATCGTATGTAGATAATTTTTTTTTAATCATACAGTTTGTGACATGCCATCTTTCGCTGGTGACGGCAAGTTAATAAGTAGATCAATTCACCAATTTATAGTAATGAATTCCACTTTTACCGATAGCTGGCACGCTACTTGAATTACCACCTTATAAACTTTTCGCCAACAGATGGCTCCTGCTAGGAAAATATATCAATTCATTAAATAGATGTATATATCTTTCGAAACCTACAATATAAACTATTACTATAAGTATCGTATAAAATTGTCTACAAAATGATAGTGTAAAGATAGTTAATGATCAAAGGTCCATAATAATCGACGTTATTTCGATGGAAATTTGGATTTACAAATTATTTTTTTAGTATAAATTTTATTCTGGGCACTTTGCCCTTTGTGAACAATTGTTACAAACAATTCTTGATGAAGTTTCAAAGTTATCACGTGAATTATCTTCGAATTGAAATTATTTTCTTTATTATTGTCCGTCACTTTGACGTTTTACATAAATAGCTAAAATATTGATTTGAAAAGTTAGGTTAACCGCGGAGGAAATAAACAGCATGTATGGTATGCATTTGCAAATCTACTCTCCTTTGACGTTGTTTGTTGTTGTGGATTTTTGAAACTTTAAATGTCAAAAACTAAACATGGACTTTTTATGCTTTTTCTAATAAATGATCTAAAAATTTATTGACTTTCTTTATATATAGTTTTCACCCCGGTTATTTTGATACCCCTATGAAAACTCTAGGGTGGATATTAAAAATTTTAAAAAAAATTAAACTTTTTCAACATATTATTTAAATTAAACTTTGGGCACCCCAAATACTAATGGAAACTATTCCTTAAATGCAAGTATTTACAAGTACTTATTCTAATAAATTGCCTTTCCAATGGCTTCTACTTAAATCTAACACAATCTGAACATTTCAGGGTATGCAACCATTGAAATTCGCACTTAAAAGTGCCCACGCATATGAGTGTTGCTTAAAATTGTTTACAAAGCTTGTCTAGCACTGTGACTATTGACATTTAACACAAATGCTGTTCAATAACCTCTTTTGGGTTTTGACTTTGAATGATTTTACCATGTCTTTGAGGAACTACCTCTAAAAGTGTCACTGAAGCCCCCTATGAATCTGTAATTCCAAAGCTACAGTATGCAGAAGGAATACTAGGTAGGTACCCAAGTATTTGAATGTAAAATTTTTTATTTTGATTTAGTTTGGTAAAGTTATGAATGAAAGTTTGTTTGGAAGTTTGAACTGTCACTCTTTTTAAACATATTCATTTGTACAAAAGTTTATATATTGGCAGAAATCACTTTATTAAGACCATAAATTATTATTCTTTAATATATGCTGCTATGCATGTCACAGATAAATAAATTATAGAGTTTCTTGTATTTTGTAGGTTTCCCGCTACTCCGAAACCTCAAATTGGACTTACGACCTCTCGCAGACAAATGTGAACGTAGCATGGATCCCTGACCAGTATAGGAGTTATATTACACACTTTTTATCACTATAGGTATTCTAGAAAGCTTGTGATTTAATGTGGTATGTTTTACCGAGGTATTTATGCAAAATTTCTATAAACCAATATAGAATTCCTTAAAATATAGAGTTTTTCTTAAAGATAACTGTTGTTGCCATGTTATTTGTTGTTACTAACTAATGACACAAATGCCTGAGCTGTGAAATTCAAAGACACATGCCCTAGGTAACGCTCAGAAATAAAGTTAAAATTTTGTTATGTAAATGAAACGTTATAATATTTTTATTTAAATTGTAATTGCACATTGGTATTACTTGGACGTTGGGTAAAATGGTGCATGTAAAAGTATAAGAGCAGCTATTAGCTAAACTTCGCATGTTGTGGGTAGTCAAACCCCAGTATAAATGCCTCTTTGTAGTTTTTAAAAATGTATTCGTCACCTCAAATTATTGATTTGTAATATAATTTTCTGTTATTTATTGGGGAATAAAATAAAGTCGCTTTATTATTATTATTGTTATCATATTAGTCTTAAAGTTGTTAATTAGGGGCGAATCGAGAAAAAGCAGGTGCAGGCACAACCTTTTAAGTTACAGCTTAAAGATCTTTTTGTAAATGAATGTTTATATTCGATCAATGAATATGTGGGAAATTATATTTAAATAATTTTGATGATTCCTATGCAATATGTATGATCTTAAAGGGAAATAAATGTATTATTATCATTATTACAACACTTGTCTTGTACAAATATATACAGGCTGTCCATTTTATCAGGGCACTGAGAATATCTCACTTAATATCGGTCGTACAAAAGAAATTATTTTTACGAAAATTGTGCCGATTTATATAACCTACAAAATGATTTAAAGACATTTGAAATCCTTGGCCTACTTTAAGAGTTATAGCGGAAAATATCGAAAACGAGGAAAACGTCTAAACAGAGTGTTTCAGCGAGGTTTTATCTATTTTTTTTCAAAACCCCTGTATTTTGAGATTTACTTTTCAGGCTTATTGTATTATTTTATCGTTTTATTTAATCATACTTCTCCACGGCAAGTATAATGCTTGTTATAAAAAATTATTGGTTTTAAAAAAATGTTTTTATAATTACTAACGTAGTACCAATGAATAAATATGGCATGTGATATATCGTTGAAAAAGAAAGAAAATACTCTATTTAATGGCGCCATTTCCCGCCCGTTTCAAAATAGTTTTTTTAACAGCCTGAAGAATAAATCTCAAAATACAGCGGTTTTGAAAAAAATTAGATAAAACCTCGTTGAACACTCTGTTTTGCAAAAAATGTTGACCTTAGAATTTTTCTCGTATCTCTTCAAATAACGGAGATATTTGGCCTAGACGTTTTCCGCATGTTCGATATTTTCCGCCATAACTCTTAAAGTAGGCCATGAATTTCAAATGTCTTTAAACTATTTTGTAGATTATATATAATTCGGTACAATTTTCGTAAAAATATTTTTTTTTGTACGACCGATATTAAGTATTCTCGAGGGCCCTGATAAAATTGACAGCCTGTATATATAGATTCTTTAACCATGAGAATATTATCTCTTCACTTAAAGTACATTGCACCATTGCTATTCGTATGTAATATTGGATTGGTAGATTATTAATAATATATGCTGCTATGAATAAGAAGTAAGATCCAGAATATGAATTTTCGTGAGAAGGAATACAGGTCTTTATTTTCAACACGTCTCGCATCTGTGCCATGAATTTTAGCACAATATTTTATTAAATAGGTTATTAGATTTTTCTGTTTTAAAACGTTTAAAGTGAATCTACAATACGTAGAAAACTCTTTTACCCATGTTTAATATGCTCAAAGCAATCAAGTTTCGAGAAACATGATAACATGTGAAATTTCGGGCAGAGCAGTTTACAATGTATTTATTTTCTTCTGAGTTAAAAATACCATATAGCCTAAATACGATAGTATGATGATTTAATTATATTTTTCCAATCCTGTATCTACGTTTTTAAAAAATATAACTGATTAATAAATAGAGATTTTTTATGAATACTAATGCTGTGATTAGAAGAACTTAGTAAATGATCATAATTAATACTATTTTTTAACACTGCTGCTAGACGTAATGATCTCATTAAATAAGCATACAGTCCTTCAAGATTCAGTGACGGCTGAGAAGCTTCAAAAACAATATTCTAACTTTTCTTAGGATTTTTATGAGAGTAAAATTCATCCATATGAAATTTCGTAATCGAACGACACTACATACTAGACGAACAATTAACCATTGTCAGTGAAATAGATTCTTCCGGGTCTTGCCGTGGTCGTCGAACTTGACTTGACGTTTCGTTCATCATCCTGTCAGCTTCTTCAGAAGGATTCTAAAGACTGAATCTGTTGTGTTACACTCCTCCTTATATACCTAGGCGCCGCTTCGCTTCGCTGGTCATTGGTCGCGCTTGGTTCGCTTCGCTGCTCATTCGTCGTGTTTGGTTGACCGATACTTACTACGGTGCTGGTACTTGGCAATACCAGTCTCCACGTGCTACTAAGTCGATACCCATCCTCTCTGTTAAAGTTGTTCACGTTTTTCATAATTTCCAGTGATTCCCTAATGATTCGCGGATAATAGCGCGTATTCCTGTCTAATATATTGACGTCCTCGAAGTCGATTTTATGGTTCTCGTTATTATGGACATGTTCTGCTATCGCCGACCTATCCGTGTATCCAAATCTGGTATTTCTCTGGTGTTCTTTGATTCTGCACTGGATACTCTGTCCTGTTTGTCCGATGTAGCTATTACCATACGTGCATTTCAACTGGTAAATACCTTTTGATAACAGTTTGGGTCTGTTGGGTTTGGGTGTGTTGGGTCTGTCTGTCTGGTTTGGATCTGATTTATTGTGAAATACATTTTATTAATACCTAATGATAGCCAAAAGTAGAATATTGCAGGTTATAAATCATGTACAGTTAATGTTTCAACATTATTTTCATAACAATACAACAAAAAATCTGAACCTGGATTTCACAGTTGGAATTTAACAAGGGACTAGTTAGAGAAAAACTTTATTTTCCAAACGTAGGTAAATAATTGATTACTTTACTTGAATTTCTATATTGTCTTTACGTCTAGTAGTACTACCGTAGTAGGGGTACCTTTTTCGCTAGCTGGGATACCCATTGAATTATGCAAGAAATGCACAAAATACATTTCATAATATGTATTAGAAAAAATTAGCGCTACTGTAAAACGTTACTGGATGATAACTACCTCCAGTAACGTTTTACTTATTTCTAACCTCTAGTTTGGTCACAGCACACTTTTTTCCGGGATGGTTGGTCGAATCGAATTTAAATTGGTGGCAATCGAATCTATGAGCTCAAGTTACTCGAAAATGAGGGATCGCGTTGCCTTTAACTCCTTTTTCCAGAGTCACTAAGTATCACGGTAAAAATTTAGGCGGTCGGTCAAAAATTGTGCAAAAGGTGTATCGAGGTCCTAGTTGTCCTCCAGTAACGTTTTACACATATCTGACCATTAGTTTGGCCACAACACACTTTTCCCCGGAACCGTTGGTCGGATAGATTCGGCAATAGTTCGAATCGATTCCTCGTGGTCGACGTAGTCGATAACGATACCTTCCGCGTCTTCGCGTGTCTTCGAGGAACTTCGGAAGTGTTCATGCGAAGTGCGGATTTTTGCTTAAAATCCTAACTTTAGCACGTGTGAACTCCCGTGAAGCTTGTTTCGGTTTTTCAATTCCCCAAGTCGTTGATAAAACGGTGAATAACGCCTTCGGGAGTGATCGGATCGAATCGATAACCATAGTATTCGATTCCCCGTGGTCGACTTAATCGATAACGATACCTCCCGCGCCTTCTTGTGTCTTCGGGTGACCTCGGGATACTTCGGAATTATTCGTGCGAAGTTCGAACTTTTGTTTAAAATCCTAACTTCCACACGTGTGAATTCCCCTGAAACTTTTTTCAGTTTATCAATTACCCAAGTCGTTCATAAAACGGAGAATAACGCCCTCGGGAGTAATCGGTTCGAATCAATAACCATCGTAATCGATTCCCCGTGGTCGGTACAGTCGAAAATGCTACCTCACCCGACCTTGTACCCCTTCGATAATAGTAGTTTGTGCAACAAGAGTGGATATGATAGCCATATCGCACGAGAAAGAAGTTTGAGCACGACGCCGTAGGCGGAGTGCCTCAATCTTTCGAGTGCGATATGGATAATCCACTCGAGTTGTACAGTATACTTTTTCTACAACCGGATTAAGAAAAAACTACAAATAATAGTTTTAATCACATTTTAATATAAAAACTTAGCTTGTGCTAAATCTTATGCTCTAGGTGCAAACACTGTATAAAAGCTTTAGTAGCCTAGCGGTTATATGCACGCTTCGATGGTGGTGGTGGTGGTTGCACGATCGGCCCCGGGGCAGATACTGGCTAGGCAACTCTTCTGTATCATTTAATTCAAATAAATCAATTTTGCTTGCTTGCTTGCTTGCTTGCACGCTTCGATTCAATTCAAAGACAAGCGATCATAGGTTCAATCCCCACATATAGCTACTTTTTTTTTGTCATATATCTCTAAAATTTTGTCTGTATACAAGGTGTTGCATCATGAAAGGGACATAGCTTAATAGGAGGTAGAGAACATCAGTGGTAATGTTAAAGAACGCTATAACCCCGATATACTTTTCGACGTTGTAACAAAATCCGACTTAGGAAATATTTCGTAAGAAAAGCGTGCTTCACGTAAAAACGCCGTGGAGGAGGTTTTTAATTCTTGGAAATATATTTTTGCTCTTCGGAGCGTTTTTTATGCCAAATTTTCGCTAACTCTTCGAGGAGCGTTAATTTGGTAAGTGTAGTAAATGTCGCTGCACAGGGACGTAATGTCGCCCCGACCACCCAATTTTAGAAAGTATCATAAAATTGGACTTGAACTTCCAAATTTCCAAGATTAAAAACCCTTTTACGAATCCACGTTGTCAAGCACTGCAACTCTTACGAAGTGTTGAATATGAGGACAAGTTAGTCCAACGACTATTCAAAGTATATCGGAAGTTATAGCGAAAATAGCCCTTAGCGACATGGGACCCCCATCATTTCCTAGCAGTCGGATTTGACGGAGAAATGATGTATTTTGACGGGGTTTGTGTGAACGATCCAAGCTTTTGATGGAAGTCTGAAGGACGTATTTCGTGTTCGAAAAACTTAGAAAAATTGAAAAAAATAGGAAAAAGAAAAAATTAATTTTCTTTTTCCTCAACCTTTTCTAAATACCAAATAAAAATATTACGTTCACAAAATTTTTAGGGTTCAAGTGACTGTTTCAGACGGAGATTAATGGATAAATCATACTTACTGTCGTTTATGCTTAACTGCGGCTCTGATGGTACTAATTGGAAGACGTCGTAACACTATAAATCTAACACTGTCTGTTTTACACTCTCTTAAAATTTAAATCTGAAAGGGAAATTTTGTTAGAAAACACAAGTAAAAGACAATATAAAGTTCAAAAAATGTATATTAAATCTTTAAAAAAATTTATGTTTTTACAACAACTTCTTCAGAGAAAATGTTAACAAACAATGGTCTGACCCGTGTACAACACATGGTGAGGAACGGGACGATTCATACGGTACCAACTACCATCCAATATGCAGTTTGAAAAGCTAACGATGCACAAAAAGATTCAAGGAACAGTTCATGTAACTGAAATTTTGGTGGGCTTATGCTTGCCTGTCTTTATAAACGTATTTATTAATTCACATAAATTTTGGTCGCTCCTCGGAGCTTAAAATTGCTTGAAGCGTATCTACTTCGTTTGTATTATGCAATAACAAATTTTACGTTCAGGCAAGGCAGATCCCATGCACGTGTGAGTACATGGTAATAATACTTTTTTGACTCCGAATCACTGAGGAACCGGTTTAGGGCAAACCCCGTCAAAACACATCATTTCCCCGTCAAATCCGACTGCTAGGAAATGATGGGGGTCCCATGTCGCTAAGGGCTATTTTCGCTATAACTTCCGATATACTTTGGATAGTCGTTGGACTAACTTGTCCTCATATTCAACACTTCGTAAGAGTTGCAGTGCTTGACAACGTGGATTCGTAAAAGGGTTTTCAATCTTGGAAATTTGGAAGTTCAAGTCCAATTTTAGAATACTTTCCAAAATTGGGTGGTCGGGGCGACATTACGTCCCTGTGCAGCGACATTTACTACACTTACCAAATTAACGCTCCTCGATGAGTTAGCGAAAATTTGGCATAAAAAACGCTCCGAAGAGCAAAAATATATTTCCAAGAATTAAAAACCTCCTCCACGGCGTTTTTACGTGAAGCACGCTTTTCTTACGAAATATTTCCTAAGTCGGATTTTGTTACAACGTCGAAAAGCATATCGGGGTTATAGCGTTCTTTAACACTCCCCTCCTTTCCGTGAATCTTTTTGTGTAACGTTTGGTAAATTGTTTGTTTGAAAATAAAATGGATCATTGGATGTAGTCTCCCATGTGTTGTATTCGGTTATCGTTCAGACCGGCCTATCTGAACAAAACATAGATGCAAATCTAAAAAATGGTGGTAAACTTGAACATATATCGATGCATAGCATTCGATTGAATTATTGAACATTGTGTTTCAAAAATGGCATAAAAAAAAGAAAAAAAAAATCGAAAATCCTCAGATTCTCGATGACACAACACAAACACTTTCGACGCACTTATCTTTCTTAGTGTTCTTCCACTAATGCGGGCTTGCGTCTGCTCCTCCTCGTGTCTATGCCTCGTCGATCAACTTCGGTGTCGAACTGCCTTCTGGAACAGCTTAGGTGGTCCTCGGACTGCTTGCTCCAGCTATACATTGGTTCTGCTCGGTTTATATGAAACAATAAAACAAAATTTTAGTAAAATGTTTGTTTACATCCCGTCTGGGGATCTGCGACCGATAACATATCGTCGTCTTTGAGAATAGGAACACTGAATTTTGTTGACTTATATTGGTTGAAATGGTTTCCGAGTAGTTAAAAAATCTCTTCTTGGGAGAAATCTGCGACCGATATCACATCGTCGTCTTTGAGAATAGGAACATTGAATTTTGTTGACTTATATTGATTGAAATAGTTTTTATTAAAATCTCTTCTTGGGAGAAATCTGCGACAGAATCTGCATCCGTCGGATCGTTGCATCTGCCCCTCCAGCAGACGTGGCGGCATCTCGCCCTTGAGTTGCTAGACTCGTCTGAATCGCGCTCTGCGTCAGAGTTGTCGTCTTTCCATGCCGTGCCAATGGAACATTTGTTTGGACCCTTTGGGTCGGACTCTGCTTACAGATGAATGTTTAATAACATTTGATGACTTAGAAAAATTATAAAAAATACCAACTCTGCCGGACACGGTCAGAGTTGCTGCAGTGAATTTTGAAGATTTGTATGTGGATACAATATCCTCAGATGAAAATAACTTGTAAAAAATGCATAAAAAATACCAACTTTTGTCTGACACGACAAGAAGTTGGTATGGAAATTTTTGATATAAAATAAACCTAGCACTAAGTTAAAACTTAGCCTAGGTTGAAAAATGTTATAAAAAGATGATTGAATCTCCAGAACTGGATTCTGAATCAGAAGTGGAAGCATCTCGTGGCGGTGCATGGATTTGTACAACCGTTTGCTCCGGCGGTAGAGGTTCTGTGGAATCGTCTGAGAACGGGGAATCATTTCCATCGAGTGATGTTCCTCCTGGACTAGCATTTTCTTCATCGGAAGATTCGATTTCCAAGTTGTGCTCCTCTGGCGGGGCTGGTCTCAAATCATCGACATGTACTCTTGTCGTTACATTTCCCTTTTGCACGAGATACACTTCGTCTGAAAACTTCTTCAGAATTCTGGTCGGGCCTGACCAAGACGGCGTGAAGGTATGTACCTTCTTTTTTCTCTTACTCATGACTCTGTCTCCTACTTTGTAAACGATCGGAGTGACGGCCTCTTTCGGCGCATATTTCTGTTTGTAGTTTTGTTGGGCCTGACGGGCTTCCTTGATTCGCTCGTATCGTGGAAGCGTTTGTTGCTTGGCTCTTTCTTGCCTCCAGGCGTACAAATCCCATTCGCCTCTTTCGGCTGGATCATATCCTAACACGACCATGCTAGGTGTTTGATTTGTAGCGGCGTTCCTACGATTTCTTAATATGTATGTCATTTGATGCACGTAGCGATCCCAAGTGTCGTTTGGCTTTTTGAATAAAAGAGTCTTTAGAATTTTCTTGCATTCGTGCACCCGTCGTTCCACGGGGTTGGACTGTTGGTGATATGCTGGAATTAAGTATCGTTCGATACCATTCCTTTCGCAAAATGTGATGTACCATTCGGAATTGAAATGACCACCGTTGTCTGATATTATGACTCGAGGGACTCCGAATCTTGCTACTATTTCTTCGTCGATATATTTGGCTATCGTTCTGCCGTCGACCTGAATGTATGCCTTTGCCTCTATCCATTTACTGAAAACGTCTTCGACGATAATCATATATCTGTTTTCGGCGTCTTTAGTCCTCTGCAGCGGGCCAATTACGTCGACGCTCAAGGTTTCAAATGCATTTTGTGGTGCATGACTTCTAAGTGGAGCATTGGGTTGGGCTTGTCTTGTCTTTACAGACTGGCATATCAGACAGTCGTTTATGTATTTGCCTACGATCCTGGCCATATTATTGAAATAGTAGCGTTTCGCTATTTTCCTGAGAGTCTCGTCTCTTCCTGGATGACATGCTTCATCTCGGTCATGATAATGGTAAATCAATTCTTTTATTTTCCTCTTTGGAACTATTAATTTAAAATTTCGATCGCAATCCTTAAAAAGTACATCGTCTTGGACGTGAAAATTTTTCATAAAAATAAGATCCGCATCGGAACGTTGTTCCTGTTGAAATAGATCATTCCAACGGCGGATCTTGTCTTGAATATCTCTTGAACTCAATTGAGCCTGTACGATATCTTCGTATATTTCTGAGTGCGTTAAAACAGAAATACGTTCTGGACACTTATAATTTGGTAGGAACATTCTTTCCTCTTCATCGTCTGTCTCGACATACTGATTTTGTGGGTTACGACTTAGAAAATCTGCTAATAAATTTTCCTTTCCTGGACAGTGTTCAATTTTGAATGCATATTCTTGCAATAGTAATGACCATCGAGTAAATTTTGTTTTGTCGTCTTTATGTTTGTTTAACCAAAGTAACGCCCTGTTGTCCGTCTTCACCAAGAACGGTTTGTCTGCTAAGTACATCTTGTACTTTTTAATATAGTTCACCACCGCCAAGCATTCTAGCTCATTTATGTGGTAACGTCTCTCCGCTGGAGATAACGTGTTGCTTGCATACGAGATTATGTATTTTTCGCCGTTGTCGCCTAATTGATATAATACGGCCGAAAGGCCTTGGAGGGATGCATCTGTTTGCAAAATGAATTGACGTGAAAAATCCGGCCGATGGAGTTCCAGCGGTCCGGATAATAATTCTTTTAATTTTCTAAATGCTTCATCGCATGTATGGTTCCAGTGAAAACGATTTTCCTTCGAAAGAAGTTTCGTTAGTGGCTTCGTGATCATCGCCACATTTGGTAGATATTCTCGTACCCAGTTGCAAAGCCCTAGGAAACTTTGTAGCTGCTTTTTAGTAGCTGGAACGGGATAATTTTGAATTTGTAAGACATGTTTTTCTAATGGTTGGGAAGTATCGGTTCTAATTGTATGGCCTAAATATTGAATTTCATTCGTCGCTATTACACACTTTTCCGGTGACACTTTCAGATTGTGTAGACGTAGTCTTTCAAAGACTAATCTCAAGTGGGACATATGCTCCTTCACGTTTACGCTGTAAACGATTATATCATCTAAATACACTTTACAGAAATGGTGCAGGTAACCCGTTAAAACGTCCTTTGCCATGAATTTCTGAAAGGTACAGGGAGCTGTCTTGAGGCCGAAAGGCATGACATTAAATCTGTAAGCTGCCCCATCAGGAGTGGTAAAAGTCGAAAAATCTTTTGATGCTTCATCTAGTGGTATTTGCCAATATCCACTTTTTAAATCCAACACAGAAAAAATCTTCGAATTGCCTAAATCTTTAATACTTTCGTGTATTTTGGGTAAGACGGAAGCCTCGTCTTCAGTCATTTCATTCAAATGGCGATAGTCGATGCAAAATCGTGGTTTCTTGTCGGAGCGTTTTATTATCACTGGTGGTGAACTATATTGGGCAGTGCTAGGTTCGATGACGCCAGCTTTTAACATCTCTTCGATTTGGTCATACATAATTTTCTTTGTACTCGGAGACATCGGATATGGTCTGATATTAAATGGTTTTGTGTCTTTTACTGTAATTTTGTGTTTCACAGTCACTGTGGTTGCTTGAGTCGGTTCCGCAGTGAACAGATCGACAAATTCTTCGAACAGCGGCCGTAGAAATTTGTCATTTATAACAAGCTCTTCAGGAAGCTTTGCCTGCTGTCTCTCCCTCTGAGAAGCTTGATTCCAGAAGACGGTAATACGCTCTTCTGTGCCGGCATATAGGCATTTTCTGCCATAATCATATGCGACATTGTTCATATATAAGAATGGTGATCCTAATATTACTGTTTCGTTTAAATTTTCGATTACTTGAAAATCAATTTCAAAAGAGGTGCCTGAAATTATTACTTGTAATTTTGTCGTTCCAAGAGAGTCCACCATTCGATCTCCGCACGCCATAGCAAATGATCGATGTGTCGTGAGATTTTTAAAATTATCCAACATCCTCGGATGGATAACGTTTCGCGTCGAGCCTGAATCGATCAGTGCGTCGACCGCATGTTCATTAATTTGAACTTTTATACGAGGCAAAGGGAACGCTTCGCTCATATAATTTATTGCTTCCTTCGTCTTGTGCAGAGGAGCGTCGTAGTGGTCATGAGTATTAGAAATGTTTAATGGACATTGCTGCCGCCTTGGTTCGGCCGTTGTGCCGGGGATCTTGCAGATGGACCCTGGCCTGGGTCTCTGGCCCCTCGAAAGTTTCCCGGTCTCCTGCTGAGATGCGGGTTATTCGGGCATTGGCTATGGAAGTGCCACTGCACTGTGTCTGTACAGTATCGACACGGGGTTGCCGGTCGGTCGGGTACTCGGAATTTCCCCGATCCGCCATTAAAATTGGTTTGCCTGCGGTCAGGATTCACTGATCCGCTTGTAGAATTAGGCATAAAAAAAGGACGACCAGGCGCTCTGCCTGGACCGTCCTGTCGAGATACGTCCTCTCGGAAATGCACCCTCGGTGCTGTCGGAGTTGGGCTTCCATTGCTCCTGTTACTAGAATTTTGTTGACTTAAACGTCCCGGCTCTTGATAGTAAGACGCGCGGGACAAGCGTTGATCTATAAGTTGGATTAGCGACGTCTGTTCGTCAGCTGAATCCCGCTCGACGTTAGTAGCCGCTGCTATTAACATCTCTGTGTTTGAAATTAGGTTGCTTCTCAAGCGTGACCTAATTTCTGGACGCAGTTGGTCCATGATGACCCGAGCTCTGATGGCTTCGGATTTAAAGGGATCAATACGATCGAAAAGACAGGTTTTCCTTGTGATAAACACTGCCGTGTCGTCTAAAGACGTTTGCTTGACGGCATACAGTTGAGCAATAGCTCGTGACTGTATGTCGGGAGAATTAAATCTCGTAAGGAATCTTTCCTTGAATAAGGCGTACGAAGTAGTCAACGTCCTAAATTGTTCGGACCATCGTTGAGCTTCGCCCTTGAGTTGGCCGGTTACGTTATGGAGGCGATCATAGTCGTGGCTTATGCGAGCTCTGTCGAAATATTCCTCCATAATTTTCAGAAATGCTTCTGGATCTTCATGATCAAGCCCATGGAACGTCACGTTCGGACATCTTTGTCTCTCATGGGGCGTACAGGTCGACACGTTCTGTATCGCCTGCACGAAGCCCTCTGCCATTTTCAGAAACATACTTTCCATCGAAGCAGTTTGTGGCTGTGAAGCTGATAAATTAACATTATCTCCCTCCGGAAACAGTCGCTGTGGTTCTATCCCTCTAGAACCGTCGTCGACGAGCGGTGCGGTGACTCGCTCATAAAATTCTCTTGGGGTCGACCCCTCGGAGTCTTCCGCCATGAATGAGAAAGGATTTGTTGGGTTTGGGGACGGCATGGTCCCTGCTCGGGCGCCATGTGAACGATCCAAGCTTTTGATGGAAGTCTGAAGGACGTATTTCGTGTTCGAAAAACTTAGAAAAATTGAAAAAAATAGGAAAAAGAAAAAATTAATTTTCTTTTTCCTCAACCTTTTCTAAATACCAAATAAAAATATTACGTTCACAAAATTTTTAGGGTTCAAGTGACTGTTTCAGACGGAGATTAATGGATAAATCATACTTACTGTCGTTTATGCTTAACTGCGGCTCTGATGGTACTAATTGGAAGACGTCGTAACACTATAAATCTAACACTGTCTGTTTTACACTCTCTTAAAATTTAAATCTGAAAGGGAAATTTTGTTAGAAAACACAAGTAAAAGACAATATAAAGTTCAAAAAATGTATATTAAATCTTTAAAAAAATTTATGTTTTTACAACAACTTCTTCAGAGAAAATGTTAACAAACAATGGTCTGACCCGTGTACAACACATGGTGAGGAACGGGACGATTCATACGGTACCAACTACCATCCAATATGCAGTTTGAAAAGCTAACGATGCACAAAAAGATTCAAGGAACAGTTCATGTAACTGAAATTTTGGTGGGCTTATGCTTGCCTGTCTTTATAAACGTATTTATTAATTCACATAAATTTTGGTCGCTCCTCGGAGCTTAAAATTGCTTGAAGCGTATCTACTTCGTTTGTATTATGCAATAACAAATTTTACGTTCAGGCAAGGCAGATCCCATGCACGTGTGAGTACATGGTAATAATACTTTTTTGACTCCGAATCACTGAGGAACCGGTTTAGGGCAAACCCCGTCAAAACACATCATTTCCCCGTCAAATCCGACTGCTAGGAAATGATGGGGGTCCCATGTCGCTAAGGGCTATTTTCGCTATAACTTCCGATATACTTTGGATAGTCGTTGGACTAACTTGTCCTCATATTCAACACTTCGTAAGAGTTGCAGTGCTTGACAACGTGGATTCGTAAAAGGGTTTTCAATCTTGGAAATTTGGAAGTTCAAGTCCAATTTTAGAATACTTTCCAAAATTGGGTGGTCGGGGCGACATTACGTCCCTGTGCAGCGACATTTACTACACTTACCAAATTAACGCTCCTCGATGAGTTAGCGAAAATTTGGCATAAAAAACGCTCCGAAGAGCAAAAATATATTTCCAAGAATTAAAAACCTCCTCCACGGCGTTTTTACGTGAAGCACGCTTTTCTTACGAAATATTTCCTAAGTCGGATTTTGTTACAACGTCGAAAAGCATATCGGGGTTATAGCGTTCTTTAACATTTGCCCTAAACCGGTTCCTCAGTGATTCGGAGTCAAAAAAGTATTATTACCATGTACTCACACGTGCATGGGATCTGCCTTGTCTGAACGTAAAATTTGTTATTGCATAATACAAACGAAGTAGATACGCTTCAAGCAATTTTAAGCTCCGAGGAGCGACCAAAATTTATGTGAATTAATAAAATACGTTTATAAGACAGGCAAGCATAAGCCCACCAAAATTTCAGTTACATGAACTGTTCCTTGGATCTTTTTGTGCATCGTTAGCTTTTCAAACTGCATATTGGATGGTAGTTGGTACCGTATGAATCGTCCCGTTCCTCATCATGTGTTGTACACGGGTCAGACCATTGTTTGTTAACATTTTCTCTGAAGAAGCTGTTGTAAAAAACATAAATTTTTTTAAAGATTTAATATACATTTTTTGAACTTTATATTGTCTTTTACTTGTGTTTTCTAACAAAATTTCCCTTTCAGATTTAATTTTAAGAGAGTGTTAAACAGACAGTGTTAGATTTATAGTGTTACGACGTCTTCCAATTGATACCATCAGAGCCGCAGTTAAGCATAAACGACAGTAAGTATGATTTATCCATTAATCTCCGTCTGAAACAGTCACTTTGAACCCTAAAAATTTTGTGAACGTAATATTTTTATTTAGTATTTAGAAAAGGTTGAGGAAAAAGAAAATTAATTTTTTCTTTTTCCTATTTTTTTTAATTCTTCTAAGTTTTTCGAACAGAAAATACGTCCTTCAGACTTCCATCAAAAGCATGGATCGTTCACATGGCGCCCGAACAGGGACCATGCCGTCCCCAAACCCAACAAATCCTTTCTCATTCATGGCGGAAGACTCCGAGGGGTCGACCCCAAGAGAATTTTACGAGCGAGTCACAGCACCGCTCGTCGACGACGGTTCTAGAGGGATAGAACCACAGCGACTGTTTCCAGAGGGAGATAATGTTAATTTATCTGCTTCACAGCTACAAACTGCTAATTCGATGGAAAGTATGTTTCTGAAAATGGCAGAGGGCTTCGTGCAGGCGATACAGAACGTGTCGACCTGTACGCCCCATGAGAGACAAAGATGTCCGAACGTGACGTTCCATGGGCTTGATCATGAAGATCCAGAAGCATTTCTGAAAATTATGGAGAAATATTTCGACAGAGCTCGCATAAGCCACGACTATGATCGCCTCCATAACGTAACTGGCCAACTCAAGGGCGAAGCTCAACGATGGTCCGAACAATTTAGGACGTTGACTACTTCGTATGCCTTATTCAAGGAAAGATTCCTTACGAGATTTAATTCTCCCGACATACAGTCACGAGCTATTGCTCAACTGTATGCCGTCAAGCAAACGTCTTTAGACGACACGGCAGTGTTTATCACAAGGAAAACCTGTCTTTTCGATCGTATTGATCCCTTTAAATCCGAAGCCATCAGAGCTCGGGTCATCATGGACCAACTGCGTCCAGAAATTAGGTCACGCTTGAGAAGCAACCTAATTTCAACCACCGAGATGTTAATAGCAGCGGCTACTAACGTCGAGCGGGATTCAGCTGACGAACAGACGTCGCTAATCCAGCTTATTGATCAACGTCTGTCCCGCGCGTCTTACTATCGAGAGCCGGGACACATCAATCCACAAAATTCAAGTATAAGGAGCAATGGAAGGCCAACTCCGACAGCACCGAGGGTGCATTTCCGAGAGGACGTATCTCGACAGGACGGTCCAGGCAGAGCGCCTGGTCGTCCTTTTTTTATGCCTAATTCTACGAGCGGATCAGTGAATCCTGACCGCAGGCAAACTAATTTCAATGGCGGATCGGGGAAATTCCGAGTACCCGACCGACCGGCAACCCCGTGCCGATACTGTACAGACACAGTGCAGTGGCACTTCCATAGCCAATGCCCGAATAGCCCGCATCTCAACAGGAGACCGGGAAACTTTCGAGGGGCCAGAGACCCAGGCCAGGGTCCATCTGCAAGATCCCCGGCACAACGGCCGAACCAAGGCGGCAGCAATGTCCAGTAAATTTTTCCGATACTCATGACCACTACGACGCTCCTCTGCACAAGACAAGAGAGTCGATAAATTATATGAGCGAAGCGTTCCCTTTGCCTCGTATAAAAGTTCAAATTAATGAACATGCGGTCGACGCACTGATCGATTCAGGCTCGACGCGAAACGTTATCCATCCGAGGATGTTGGATAATTTTAAAAATCTCACGACACGCCGATCATTTGCTATGGCGTGCGGAGATCGAATGGTGGACTCTCTTGGCACGACAAAATTACAAGTAATAATTTCAGGCACCTCTTTTGAAATTGATTTTCAAGTAATCGAAAATTTGAACGAAACGATAATATTAGGATCACCATTCTTATATATGAACAATGTCGCATATGATTATGGCAGAAAATGCCTATATGCCGGCACAGAAGAGCGTATTACCGTCTTCTGGAATCAAGCTTCTCAAAGGGAGAGACAGCAGGCAAAGCTTCCTGAAGAGCTTGTTATAAATGACAAATTTCTACGGCCGCTGTTCGAAGAATTTGTCGATCTGTTCACTGCGGAACCGACTCAAGCAACCACAGTGACTGTGAAACACAAAATTACAGTAAAAGACACAAAACCATTTAATATCAGACCATATCCGATGTCTCCGAGTACTAAGAAAATCATGTACGACCAAATCGAAGAGATGTTAAAAGCTGGCGTCATCGAACCTAGCACTGCCCAATATAGTTCACCACCAGTGATAATAAAACGCTCCGACAAGAAACCACGATTTTGCATCGACTATCGCCATTTGAATGAAATGACTGAAGACGAGGCTTCCGTCTTACCCAAAATACACGAAAGTATTAAAGATTTAGGCAATTCGAAGATTTTTTCTGTGTTGGATTTAAAAAGTGGATATTGGCAAATACCACTAGATGAAGCATAAAAAGATTTTTCGACTTTTACCACTCCTGATGGGGCAGCTTACAGATTCAATGTCATGCCTTTCGGCCTCAAGACAGCTCCCTGTACCTTTCAGAAATTCATGGCAAAGGACGTTTTAACGGGTTACCTGCACCATTTCTGTAAAGTGTATTTAGATGATATAATCGTTTACAGCGTAAACGTGAAGGAGCATATGTCCCACTTGAGGTTAGTCTTTGAAAGACTACGTCTGCACAATCTGAAAGTGTCACCGGAAAAGTGTGTAATAGCGACGAATGAAATCCAATATTTAGGCCACACCATTAGAACTGATACTTCCCAACCTTTAGAAAAACATGTCTTACAAATTCAAAATTATCCCGTTCCAGCCACTAAAAAGCAGCTACAAAGTTTCCTAGGGCTTTGCAACTGGGTACGAGAATATCTACCAAATGTGGCGATGATCACGAAGCCACTAACGAAACTTCTTTCGAAGGAAAATCGTTTTCACTGGAACCATACATGCGATGAAGCGTTTAGAAAATTAAAAGAATTATTATCAGGACCGCTGGAACTCCATCGGCCGGATTTTTCACGTCAATTCATTTTGCAGACAGATGCATCACTACAAGGCCTTTCGGCCGTATTATATCAATTAGGCGACAACGGCGAAAAATACATAATTTCGTATGCAAGCAACACGTTATCTCCAGCAGAGAGACGTTACCACATAAACGAGCTGGAATGCTTGGCGGTGGTGAACTATATTAAAAAGTACAAGATGTACTTAGCAGACAAACCGTTCTTGGTGAAGACGGACAACAGGGCGTTACTTTGGTTAAACAAACATAAGGACGACAAAACAAAATTTACTCGATGGTCATTACTATTGCAAGAATATGCATTCAAAATTGAACACTGTCCAGGAAAGGAAAATTTATTAGCAGATTTTCTAAGTCGTAACCCACAAAATCAGTATGTCGAGACAGACGATGAAGAGGAAAGAATGTTCCTACCAAATTATAAGTGTCCAGAACGTATTTCTGTTTTAACGCACTCAGAAATATACGAAGATATCGTACAGGCTCAATTGAGTTCAAGAGATATTCAAGACAAGATCCGCCGTTGGAATGATCTATTTCAACAGGAACAACGTTCCGATGCGGATCTTATTTTTATGAAAAATTTTCACGTCCAAGACGATGTACTTTTTAAAGATTGCGATAGAAATTTTAAATTAATAGTTCCAAAGAGGAAAATAAAAGAATTGATTTACCATTATCATGACCGAGATGAAGCATGTCATCCAGGAAGAGACGAGACTCTCAGGAAAATAGCGAAACGCTACTATTTCAATAATATGGCCAGGATCGTAGGCAGATACATAAACGACTGTCTGATATGCCAGTCTGTAAAGACAAGACAAGCCCAACCCAATGCTCCACTTAGAAGTCATGCACCACAAAATGCATTTGAAACCTTGAGCGTCGACGTAATTGGCCCGCTGCAGAGGACTAAAGACGCCGAAAATAGATACATGATTATCGTCGAAGACGTTTTCAGTAAATGGATAGAGGCAAAGGCATACATTCAGGTCGACGGCAGAACAATAGCCAAATATATCGACGAAGAAATAGTAGCAAGATTCGGAGTCCCTCGAGTCATAATATCAGACAACGGTGGTCATTTCAATTCCGAATGGTACATCACATTTTGCGAAAGGAATGGTATCGAACGATACTTAATTCCGGCCTATCACCAACAGTCCAACCCCGTGGAACGACGGGTTCAGGAATGCAAGAAAATTTTAAAGACTCTTTTATTCAAAAAGCCAAACGACACTTGGGATCGCTACGTGCATCAAATGACATACATATTAAGAAATCGTAGGAACGCCGCTACAAATCAAACTCCTAGCATGGTCGTGTTTGGATATGATCCAGCCGAAAGAGGCGAATGGGATTTTTATGCCTGGAGGCAAGAAAGAGCCAAGCAACAAACGCTTCCACGATACGAGCGAATCAAGGAAGCCCGTCAGGCCCAACAAAATTACAAACAGAAATATGCGCCGAAAGAGGCCGTCACTCCGATCGTTTACAAAGTAGGAGACAGAGTCATGAGTAAGAGAAAAAAGAAGGTACATACCTTCACGCCGTCTTGGTCAGGCCCAACCAGAATTCTGAAGAAGTTTTCAGACGAGGTGTATCTCGTGCAAAAGGGAAATGTAACGACAAGAGTACATGTCGATGATTTGAGACCAGCCCCGCCAGAGGAGCACCAATTGGAAATCGAATCTTCCGATGAAGAAAATGCTAGTCCAGGCGGAACATCACTCGATGGAAATGATTCCCCGTTCTCAGACGATTCCACAGAACCTCCACCGCCGGAGCAAACGGTTGTACAAATCCATGCACCGCCACGAGATGCTTCCACTTCTGATTCCGAATCGAGTTCTGGAGATTCAATTATATTTTTATAACATTTTTCAACCTAGGCTAAGTTTTAACTTAGTGCTAGGTTTATTTTATATCAAAATTTCCATACCAACTTCTTGTCGTGTCAGGCAAGAGTTGGTATTTTTTATGCATTTTTTACAAGTTATTTTCATTGGGGATATTGTATCGTCCATACAAATCTTCAAAATTCACTGCAGCAACTCTGACCGTGTCCGGCAGAGTTGGTATTTTTTATAATTTTTCTAAGTCCTCATATGTTCAAAACATATACATCTGTAAGCAGAGTCCGACCCAAAGGGTCCAAACAAATGTTCCATTGGCACGGCATGGAAAGACGACGACTCTGATGCAAGGGCGCGATTCAGACGAGTCTAGCAACTCAAGGGCGAGATGCCGCCACGTCTGCTGGAGGGGCAGATGCAACGATCCGACGGATGCAGATTCTGTCGCAGATTTCTCCCAAGAAGAGATTTTAATAAAAACCATTTCAATCAATATAAGTCAACAAAATTCAATGTTCATATTCTCAAAGACGACGATGTGATATCGGTCGCAGATTTCTCCCAAGAAGAGATTTTTTAACTACTCGGAAACCATTTCAACCAATATAAGTCAACAAAATTCAGTGTTCCTATTCTCAAAGACGACGATATGTTATCGGTCGCAGATCCCCAGACGGGATGTGAACAAACATTTTACTAAAATTTTGTTTTATATTGTTTCATATAAACTGAGCAGAGCCATAGTATAGCTGGAGCCAAGCAGTCCGAGGACCACCTAAGCTGTTCCAGAAGGCAGTTCGACACCGAAGGTGATCGACGAGGCATAGACACGAGGAGGAGCAGACGCAAGCCCGCATTAGTGGAAGAACACTAAGAAAGATAAGTGCGTCGAAAGTGTTTGTGTTGTGTCATCGAGAATCCGAGGATTCTCGATTTTTTCTTTTTTTTTTTTTTTTTATGCCTTTTTCATATACAATGTTCAATTATTCAATCGAATGCTATGCATCGATATATGTTCAAAAATTTATCACCATTTTAGATTTGCATCTATGTTTTGTTCAGATAGGCCGGTCTGAACGATAACCGAATACAACACATGGGAGACTACATCCAATGATCCATTTTATTTTCAAACAAACAATTTACCAAACGTTACACAAAAAGATTCACGGAAAGGAGGGGAGTGTTAAAGAACGCTATAACCCCGATATACTTTTCGACGTTGTAACAAAATCCGACTTAGGAAATATTTCGTAAGAAAAGCGTGCTTCACGTAAAAACGCCGTGGAGGAGGTTTTTAATTCTTGGAAATATATTTTTGCTCTTCGGAGCGTTTTTTATGCCAAATTTTCGCTAACTCTTCGAGGAGCGTTAATTTGGTAAGTGTAGTAAATGTCGCTGCACAGGGACGTAATGTCGCCCCGACCACCCAATTTTAGAAAGTATCATAAAATTGGACTTGAACTTCCAAATTTCCAAGATTAAAAACCCTTTTACGAATCCACGTTGTCAAGCACTGCAACTCTTACGAAGTGTTGAATATGAGGACAAGTTAGTCCAACGACTATTCAAAGTATATCGGAAGTTATAGCGAAAATAGCCCTTAGCGACATGGGACCCCCATCATTTCCTAGCAGTCGGATTTGACGGAGAAATGATGTATTTTGACGGGGTTTGCCCTAAACCGGTTCCTCAGTGATTCGGAGTCAAAAAAGTATTATTACCATGTACTCACACGTGCATGGGATCTGCCTTGCCTGAACGTAAAATTTGTTATTGCATAATACAAACGAAGTAGATACGCTTCAAGCAATTTTAAGCTCCGAGGAGCGACCAAAATTTATGTGAATTAATAAAATACGTTTATAAGACAGGCAAGCATAAGCCCACCAAAATTTCAGTTACATGAACTGTTCCTTGAATCTTTTTGTGCATCGTTAGCTTTTCAAACTGCATATTGGATGGTAGTTGGTACCGTATGAATCGTCCCGTTCCTCATCATGTGTTGTACACGGGTCAGACCATTGTTTGTTAACATTTTCTCTGAAGAAGCTGTTGTAAAAAACATAAATTTTTTTAAAGATTTAATATACATTTTTTGAACTTTATATTGTCTTTTACTTGTGTTTTCTAACAAAATTTCCCTTTCAGATTTAATTTTAAGAGAGTGTTAAACAGACAGTGTTAGATTTATAGTGTTACGACGTCTTCCAATTGATACCATCAGAGCCGCAGTTAAGCATAAACGACAGTAAGTATGATTTATCCATTAATCTCCGTCTGAAACAGTCACTTTGAACCCTAAAAATTTTGTGAACGTAATATTTTTATTTAGTATTTAGAAAAGGTTGAGGAAAAAGAAAATTAATTTTTTCTTTTTCCTATTTTTTTTAATTCTTCTAAGTTTTTCGAACAGAAAATACGTCCTTCAGACTTCCATCAAAAGCATGGATCGTTCACAGTAACCGGAACCTCCCATAGAAATGTCTCATTGGGCCTTCATTACGAAGTTACAGGGTGTTAAATAATTTTTGGCCAAACCTGTTTTTTGTCATAACTTTGACAGGGAATGAAATAACGGATTCATATTTGGTACGGCTAATGTACTAACGAGCCCCAAGAGGTACATGTATAAAAAAAAATATATCCAGGTCCGGACTCACTATAATTTATGTTTCTTCTTTGCATCAATAAAACATCACCCTGTATATATTTTTTTGAAATTTCGATACGATATTCGAAAAGAGCAAGAAAAAACAAACAAAATGGCCTATTTCATTTTTTTGTTACACCTTCGTGGTTATTTAAATACGTTGTTAAATGTGCAAGAAAATGGATTACAGAACCCTATTAAATGAGAGGTACGTGAAATAAATAGTTGTATAACTAAAATTTGCAAAAATTCTATTGAGCCTAGGTGGTCTGGGTGAATCCTAATTCCGGCACGTTTTAAAGGTCCATTTTGGTAAAAAAACTGTGGTCCTAATAAGTAATCGGGTATGAAATAACAAAATTTTTAATCAATCACAGTAGGCTTGTTCAAAGAATAAAAGTGACAGATAATTTAAACCATTTAGGCCTAAGCAACCAGTTACTTTGATCAAGAAAATCATCAACATTTTATACTTAATAAAAATTGGAAAAGAGAACAAACTAAAATCTAAATAAATAAAATATTTTCCATTCAATTAACAATAAATAACAAAACAATAACTAAAGGTGTTTAAAAATAAAACGTAATTGACACTAAAGTAAATTTTCAAAATGTCCTCCCCCACATTCTGTGCATTTTCTTGCGCGTTTAGAAAGGTCACCAATTGCTCGACGTATCATTTCTGGATTATTCCGTATTTCGTCGCAGGTTGTAACGATGCGCTGGATTAAATGTTGTCTACTTTCAATTTCAATGCTATAAACCTCGTTTTTTAAGTGGCCCCATAAAAAGTAATCACAAGGGTTACAATCAGGAGATCTTGGTGGCCATTCATGTGGACCCCCGCGTCCAATCCATCTATTAGGATACACATTGTTTAAGTGTTCTCTTACTTGAAGGTTAAAATGTGGTGGGGCCCCATCATGCTGAAACAACATGCCTCTTATACCGATATTTTCTAACATATTCGGTAAAATGTTTTGAAGAAAATCAAAGTAAATTTCACCATTCAATCTTTCTTCAAAAAAATGTGGCCCTATCAAATGTCTATTCACAAGTCCGACCCAAGCATTTACAGAAAACCTGTGTTGCGAACGGCGTTGGCGTACCGCATGTGGGTTTTCCTGTGCCCATTTATGATTATTTCGTGAACTGTTTACTCCATCCCTTGTAAATTGTGCCTCATCCGTAAATAAGGTTCTGTAAATGACTGAGCGATGGTTAGACAACCAATGACAAAATGCCAGGCGGGGGATATCGTCGCCTTGTTGAAGACGCTGTACCTGCTGGATATGATATGGATGGTAACGTTCTCTTTTTAGGGTTCTCCATACTCGCCAATGAGGAATACCAGTTGCCAAACTGATTCGTCTAGTGCTCATATTTGGGTTTTCTTGAACTACGTCTATAACATTGTTTTGTTCCTGCACACCTTGTTGTAAAACACGCTCCACAACTGCAGAAGTAGGAAACTTTCCGTGTTGTCTTGCATACTGGAACACCGTACTAAAGGTTTTATGATTAGGGCATCGACGAGCAGGAAAACGCAGCCGATATTCTCTTTCCGCCGACCTACCATTTCCATTACAGAAACCATAGATGAATATTATGTCAGCATATTCCACGTTTGTAAATTTTACTGGCATAGTTAAAATATTTTCACAAGTTTTCACTAACTAAATGCGGATTATTGACACATTAAATTACTAACAAACAATTATTCAACTGTTTAGGAGATTTCTTTTTATTATCTGTCACTTTGAACAAGCCTACTGTGATTGATTAAAAATTTTGTTATTTCATACCCGATTACTTATTAGGACCACAGTTTTTTACCAAAATGGACCTTTAAAACGTGCCGGAATTAGGATTCACCCAGACCACCTAGGCTCAATAGAATTTTTGCAAATTTTAGTTATAAAACTATTTATTTCACGTGCCTCTCATTTAATAGGGTTCTGTAATCCATTTTCTTGCACATTTAACAACGTATTTAAATAACCACGAAGGTGTAACAAAAAAATGAAATAGGCCATTTTGTTTGTTTTTTCTTGCTCTTTTCGAATATCGTATCGAAATTTCAAAAAAACATATACAGGGTGATGTTTTATTGATGCAAAGAAGAAGCATAAATTATAGTGAGTCCGGACCTGGATATATTTTTTTTATACATGTACCTCTTGGGGCTCGTTAGTACATTAGCCGTACCAAATATGAATCCGTTATTTCATTCCCTGTCAAAGTTATGACAAAAAGCAGGTTTGGCCAAAAATTATTTAACACCCTGTAACTTCGTAATGAAGGCCCAATGAGACATTTCTATGGGAGGTTCCGGTTACCACTGATGTTCTCTACCTCCTATTAAGCTATGTCCCTCTCATGATGCAACACCCTGTATAATAATTTCAATAAAATTTTAGGTGGTATACCGTTTATCGATTCTTCACTGGAATCACTCATTTTAAACTATTTTCTAGCTCAAACTGCGCGAATACACACTGACAATTACTTTAACAGCTTACGCACTAACTTGAATTTTTTAAAGCGAATAGTTGCCTATGTACTTAATACACGAACTGTGATTGGTCGATTTCATGTCCATCCTAGAACGTATATGGAATATATTCGTTCATTTAACTGGAATGGCTCACTTATCCATTCTGCAGACTATACGGAAAACAGCAAATTTACATAAGGGAGTAGAAAAAAAGTGTTAACCTCTTTTAGGTTATGTACCCTCGACCGCGGGGGTGGGGATACTTGCAAAAAACCCTACTTAAATGTTCGATTTTTAAGTTATAGAACCCACTCGCGCCTAACTACACTATGTCTTTAAAAAAATTTATGTTATGTTTATATTAGATTTTTTGTGTCTATATCCACGTTGTTTATAAATGCCACTGTCACAGGATTAAATTAAGCGACTATCCGTCGACGTCATACTTTCGTTTTTGAAGACGTACTTCCGTTTATTACACAAATATAACCGGTATGACAGATCTTAAAATTCAAACATCAATAGCAATGTCGTCATAAGATAAGAAGTTAAAGACAGGTATTTATTTGAAAGATGAAACGATAAACAATTCATTTCACATGTAATTACCAATGTTAAATGATTGTGTTCCTTTTATAAAAGAAAAGAAATATCCAGATGGCGCTGAAACCAATTTCTTGTTGTATACGAATAAGGTCCAGTTTCGCTCAAAAATTATCTGCGAAACCCGACCGGGTTTCTTGATAGATGTCAGAATTAACAAACGACCTGCCCCATGGCCCACTGAAAACTTAAAAATCATGATGATATTGAGAGATAAGGCGTATTCTAGGTACAAAAAATCAAAACTGAGGCATGGACAACCTACAGAGATCTTAAACAAAAATACCTATTTATAGTATAAGTTTAAAAATGAATCCAAAACATTCTGGCGTACATTAAAATATGTACATATTCAATCTATTGTTACTAATCCCGTTGTTGATAGCTATTTCGGATGATTTTAATAATTTTTTTTGTTAATTGTGTTGTTCAAGCTACTGTCGATAACGACTTTATTACTAATATGTAAACAATAGATTTCCAGGTATAACTGAAGAATTTAGCTTCACAGAGGTTTCAGTTGTTGAGGTTGAAAATATTTTCACTTCTATTAAATCTAAGAGTGTAGATGAAATTAACCTCAAAATGCTATCCTTACTTCTTCTCCCTGATTCAAGTAGTCTTCTTACCTTCTTAACAAACAAATGTTTAACATCTGGGTCTTTTCCCACCCTATGGAAATTTTGCTATATTCTTTCAGTGCCTAAAAATGACAGTCCTACTCTAGCCAATGATTTTCGACCTATCACTATCTCAAAAATTTTAAAAAAATTATTTATCTGCAACTCTCTACCTTTTTGATTAACCATAGTACTACAACAGCACTGTTGCATGTTACAGATGAGCTATTTAGCGCTAGAAACAATGATAAAAACACGTACTTAGTTCTCTTAGATTGCAGCAAAGCCTTTGATGCCCTAGACTCTGCTACCCTGTGCCACATATTAAAATATTTTGGAATTAGTAATTTACCGGTTAATTAAGTTTTTTACTGATTATCTTACTAATTGGCAACAAAAGGTATATTTAAATGGAACTTCCTCTGAAATAATTAATGTTACCAAAGGCGTTCCACAGGGTGGTATATTAGGTCCGTTATTATTTTCCATTTACACTGCTGATTTTTGCATATTTTTATAATTTTACGACTCGCATCAGTATGCTGATGACTATCAAATACTTCATCACTTTTCTGTTGGAGATATTGGACAGGCAGCTGATTTTTGGATACTATTTCCTCTGTGTCACATGCTCATGGGTCAATTGTAAGTGAAACTAAAAAGTACTTGTGTACGGCAAGCATAGGGAGTTAATTTTAAATAACCTTGCTTTTTTTATAACTCTCTACGGCAAGATTCTACCTTCTGAGCATTCCAGAAACTTGGGCATTATTCTTGACACTAACCTTCGATTCCAAAAACACATTTCTAATATAATTGAAAAGTCCTTTGGCAAATTAAAAATACTTTCACAAAGATATTCTTAGTACCCATGTTAAATTGAGGTTATGTGATTTATTAATACTGAGTTATGTGTTTTATGGTGATTTAGTTCATTGGCCGGCTATATTAAATAAGGATAATGAAAGTCTTCAGAGACTTCAAAACGCTTGGTTAGGATTTTGTTATAATATAAGAAAATTTAATTATATCACAGATAAATTTGTTGAATCTAAATGGTTATATCTGAAAAAGCCTTTTATTTATTAACTAAAAGCACCAAAGTACCCATTTGACAAGCTCATAAAAGGATGTGACAGGCATATACGTACCACTAGACATCGTGATCTGTAAATCTTTTACCTACAATGTTGTTAAATTTTTGACAAGCTACCCTCCTGCATCAAGTCATTTCCTAGTATATACTCTTTCAAAAAAAATGTCAAGTCATTTCTTGTTGCAGAAATATGACATTTTAATTACGTCGCAATTCCTTTTATGTTCAATTGTTAAAATATCAATAAAGACACATCATCATTATTATTATTATTAAAAATAGCGCTGGCCGAAGAACTGGTCCCTGGGGCACACCAATTTTTCAATGCAACCAGTTGTTCACGTTTATTTACATTAAATTTAAAAAATCTATCTTTAAGATGTACATTTATTTCAAACTAAACAATATTAATAATATGGGTCGAAGAAGCCGATATTCATAGTGATTTAAGTTATGACATTTTAACTGACAATCTAACAAGGCCTATGGTGTGAGAGTTTTGTTAATTTGTAGCATCTACAATGATTTGAAGAGTAACCTGTTTGAAAGTCATATATAAGTTTTGCTTATAAAAATTTGGCGTTATATTATTCATTTACTTTATATTTGGTATGAAATTCGTAAAATAATTTCACCGTATACATAAAATTTATTAACGAATTTTCATTCAAGCTATTGCAGCGACAAATTATAATTTTGGATAATATTCTTGCTTTTGTTGGATTTATAAATCAAAGGATGATTAGGCTGAAAAGAAAATTGTATCCTAAAGGTATATGCGCAAAAACTTCGAGGCTACCAACCGCGGTCGCCGTGATGATTAATTTTCTGACCCTCAGATGGAAGTTTAGGCTAAAGAAAAACGGAAAGTGGCAGACCAACCATTGGAATAATTAACACCGACGAAATGGATATTATAATGAATTAAACTTAGCTTATTCAGCAGTATCTAGAAATCTAGACAGATTTGTCATGATAATATAAATTTTGTCTAGTAGCTTAACCATCGAATCGATTCATTCATATAAAATATATAATTTTTTACATCGCTTTGGTAGCTTATCCTTTTATTCCGTGCATCAACTGCAAATAAAAACATTTAATTAAAATTAATAATGATTTAAAACGCCAGGAAAAAATAATCAAATATATCCCGTTTTGATAGCTGAATAATTATATTATTGTTTTCTAAATGCTATTAAATACTACCAGTTTAAAATAAAATATTTTACCTTCATTGCAAGCCTGATAATAAAATAGACAGCTAAAATATATTATCGTCATTGAATACAAATTTTGCGATTTAAATAATTCTCTACGCATAATTTTTTATCTACAAGAAAGAATTTATGTATTGTTTAAATATACCAAGTGGGATGTTTTATAAGTTGCGGCCTTGTTTCAGAATTTGTTTAAGAATTTAAAATCATATTTATGATTCATTTAGCCAAATTTAATATTACACTTTTTTTACACGTATTGTAAGTAATCATCGAGTAGTTATAAAACTGAAAATTTGAAGTTGATCCGATAAGCAATTCTAGAAATAAAGTGTTTTAAATTTAAGAATGATGCGCTCGACGTGATATGTCGCTTATTCCCAAAGCAGGCCTCAAATAATCTTACTGTTAAGAAGACGTGTTAAGGTTGGCATATCCAAGAGAAAGATTTAATAGTTAAATATTTATTATTTTTGAAAATAACTTTTTTTTAATGCGTAAAAAGTATAAGACTACCTAAGTTGAACTATGCCAGATGTAATGATATGAATTTTCACACAATATTTTCAGTTGTTTGCAAAATTAGCTAATTTAAATTAAAAAATAGTGCCAATCTTCATATCTTGTATTCTTTCCTATTATTTGGGTTTTCTACCACATATATTATTATCCACTTCAAAAACAAATCACCGAATCTACAAAATAATAGAATTATTGGAAAAAAGCCTCTGCGCCCGTGACTTTTACGTCAAAGGAATAGTCAGAGGTTATGTTTTGCAAATAATATAAATCGGAATAAACACAGAAATAATGTATTTTGCTGACGTTTCGGAAAGTAATCTCTTTCCGTTTTCAAAGCTTTTTTTGGAAGAACTCTTATTTTGCTGTGTATGTCAAATACACAGCTTTAAGTTTCTGTTTATGTTATTTCCATAGACACTTACTACTTACACATAAATACACAGAAATAATGTATTTTGCTGACGTTTCGGAAAGTAATCTCTTTCCGTTTTCAAAGTTTTTTTGGAAGAACTCTTATTTTGCTGTGTATGTCAAATACACAGCTTTAAGTTTCTGTTTATGTTATTTCCATAGACACTTACTACTTACACATAACATAGAACTGATGATATTTTCTTTTAGATAATGTTGAGCTTGTTAAGTTCTTCTTTTAACATTGGTAGCCAGGTTGTACAAATATCTACAGATCAATTCGATACGCACTTATCTTCATTTAATAAGATTATTTCTGATTCTTTAATTTTTCTTTTTTTGGTATCTGCTTCTTTTGCTAAAATTTTTGCCGAGTCTCAGTTTATTCTATGTCAGTTTTCCCAAGCATGTTCACAAATCTTTGATTTCTGAATTTCATTCCTTCTAATGTAATTCTTGTGCTCATCCAACCTCACACTGAAAGGTCTGGATGACTCACCCACATAACATTTATCACATTCGCACGGGATATTATAAATACAGTTTCTTGAATTCTGCTCCCTGTTTATCGGTTTTGTTAAAATGGATCTTAAAGTGTTCTCCGTTTGAAATATCTTAATAACATCAAATTTGTCACCTATACGGCGTAGTTTTCCCGATAGTTCGTATACATAAGGAATTATTGCTGTATAATGACTTTCAGGTTTTTGTCGTACCTGATTGTCCCTATTTTCAACATTTATGAAAACTCTATCAACAAAAACTTCAGGATATTGATTTTGTACTAGAACCTCTAAAGACCTCTAAATTTTTTCTCGTTATTTAATATTTAATTATTAGATGAAATTATTTTGGCCCTATCGTATAAACATTTTACAACACCTCTCTTAACATTTATTGACTGATTTGAGTTAAAATTTAGATATCTATTAGTATGTGTTGATTTTCTATAAACGCTTGTTTCAATTTTCTTATTTACCCTTCTAATTAAAACATCTAAAAACGGTAGTTCATTCCTACTTTCTAGTTCTAATGTGAATTTAATAGACGGTTCCTTACTATTTATATTTTCCAAAAAACTATCTAGTAAATCGGCACCATGAAGCCAAATTGCAAAGATGTCGTCAACATATCTCCACCAGACAACCGGTTTGTTTATACAATTTTGAACATGTGTGTTCTCAAAGTTCTCCATAAATATGTTGCTTAAAATTGGTGATAATGCAGACCCCATAGCTATACCAAAATCCTGCTGATAGAACTCATTGTCCAATTGAAAATAGGTTGTTTTTATACATATTGTTAAGAGTTCCATTATGCTATTTACACTTAATTTAGTTCTAGTTTCCAAATTATTATCATTTAGCAACCTGTCTTTAACTATTGTTAAGGTTTCATCTACCGGAACATTGGTAAAAAGACTAACTACATCAAAACTAACCATCAGGTGTGATTCATAAATATCGTTTTTGAATTTTTTTTCTATAAAATGTTTACTTTTTTTTTAATATATGAATCGGTATTTCCAGATAATGGATCAATCATTTTAAGTAAAAGTTTTGCCAAATTATGACATGGTGAATTAATAGAACTAACAATTGGTCTTAAAGGAATATTTTGTTTATGTGTCTTTGGTAAGCCATAAAAATGAGGAGGCTTACTATGATGTGGTGTAAGTTTCCTTCATTCAAAATCATTAAATTCATGTTTGTATTTAAACAAAGTTCTGTAAATCTTGCTCTCTATTGATTTTGTTGGATCTTTGTTTAGTTTGGAGTATTAAGTTTCTAAATTTATGTAAATGCGTACCTTTTTGCAGATTAAAATATTTTCATATCTTGTAGTTCTACATTAACTAATTTTGCAAACAACTGAAATTATTGGGTGAAAATTCATATCATTACAACTGTCATAGTTCTACTTAGGTAATCATATATTTTTTTTTACCAATATATGTATTAGAAAAAGTTATGGCTAAAAATAATAAATGTTTGCTTATCGGATGTTTCTCTCTCTTGAATATGCCCACCTTAATATATTTACGTTATTTATCATATTAATTATTATGTAGATATTCATTTATATAGCATAATAATCTGGTATTGAGTAGACCGTGAATACGAACAAGGCCCTCGTGTTTGAAAAATTAAAAAAGTTTGAGTCAGAGAGCTTTGGTAGAGACCCTTGAGGGCGCTCGAGCACTTATTTCTGATTAGGAAGTATCAGTTTAATTTATGAAAATTTTTTAAAAATTTTGCACATGGGTCAAAGGCTTCACCCTTTATATGCAGTTGGAGCACTTGGTTTTAGCAAAAGTTCGATAAACACTTTTAATTGTCTGTGACAGGGTAATTTTTCACCACCCTGTATATTACTTCTTGAAATAACACACTACTTTTTAGAACGAAATTATAATATTTATTTTTAAATGCGTAACAGAGTGTAATGCACTTAAAATTAACTTAACTATATATTGTAAAATAATAACTTTTCAACATCGAAAGTTTTGTCTTAGAAAAATGAAAAATTAACTCGTATTTAAATTCTATTTGAAGATTTGAAAAAATTCACGTTCTGCGAAGGTGCCGATTTGAGAGTTGTTAAATTCACTTTGTGTTAGATGCACGAGGACAGAGTAAAATGGACATTTTTTACTTGGAGCAGCCAAGGAAGAATTCGCAAATAGGTATAAGTACACTATCGGAATTGTCTTTCCTGAGATTCGCTTCGTGCGGATTTTTATACTATCGTTACTATTACGTTAATCGTGCATCGCGAGTCTTACACGATCGTTGTTTTGCGATCTGGAAAGCTACCGCCCATTCCGTGCGGGCACAGTCTAAGAGGATTGTGCAATATAGCACCATAAAAGAGAAATTTATTGAATTCAGAATTAAAAGTTATGTTGTCGTTTTGGTTCTAAAATTAGAAATCTTTTGTTGTTTGAATGAACAAATCAGTTTGATTTAGGAAGATATTTGATTTGTTTAAATTTATTTTACTACTTTTTGACTCGCCCTCAGCACTTATCGGGCTGCGGTTATACTAAGTGCTGTGAATGGCGCAAGTTGAACGAACGGATTAAAGTTTTGATAACATGTTTGAACTATGCTACGGGCTGTAGAGTTGAAATAAAAGGAATTTGTGCATATGCGCATATGTTGAAAGAACGAAAGTATAATAATAATAATATAATTTATTAATTTATTGCGAATATGTGCAGATTCTACATGCCAGGAGGAGTATTAGGAAGTAAATTGAATAGTAGATAGTGGATAGTTTATGTAGATCTGTATGTGGGTGGTTTTATGTCAATAAATATTGTAATATTGAAAGCTGTGCCTTTTACTTCTGAATTTATGAAGTCATGACCTAATAATGGTATGTCATTTTCTACACTTGAGCTGCTCAAGCCCTGCGTAACCAGCTTGTGGAGTAGCCTTGTTCCAACACTTAAAACAGAAACTGTTGGCTGAACAACCGTAGCGCTTCTTGAAACACCCTGTAAACCTTATACATTATCATATCCCGAGAAGACAAAATTCCGAACCTCATCATATCTGCCTTTAAATTGACCATACCGTAACAGTAAAGTGGACTGCAATGAAAATAAATGACATCACAGAGCCACTAATATGAACGAGTCATGAATCGGTGTTCCATACTTATTTTAGCGCCTGTATAAACTGTTTTCTGTTTTTTTTTTGTATTTCGTTGTAAAATTGAGAAATCTTTAAAAAAATATAATTTAAAAACCGCTGCCCAAGGAATCACTACTTCCACATCTAGATTTTGTATCCAAGTCTATACACATTAAATCCCAATGTAATATTTTACTCCCTTTAATAACAGAGTGGGGTCGCAGTGAGGGTTGTAGGAGGGGTGGCTAATGTCAAAAAAATGTTAGAGGCCCCTTGTTCTCGTATACACACTAAATCCCAATTTAATTTTGGTGGTAGAGGGGTGGCTAACGCCAAATTTTTTTTTTGAGACGTTTCGTTGTTGTGTACACACTAAATCACATTTTATTTATTTTTACTCCCTTTCACAAGTTTGAGGTTAGTATTGGGGGTGATAGTGGGGAGTGGCTGATACCAAAGAAATTTTGAGACCTTGACTTTTTGTACATGCCCTAAATTGCAATTTTATGGACTTTTACCTGCATGCTTTGCCTATTTACCCTTATTTACCCCATTTACTCCAGAACCCTTCAGCGGAGTTAGATGAAAATATCATCTAGTTCCAGATCTTATTGTAATACATAAGTGTACCAAATTTCAAGTCAATATCATAAACGGTTCCAGAGTAAACGTGCGCACAAAAAAGTTACAGACAGACCGACATTCAGAATTTTTTTTTCGCTCAAATTTAAAATCTCGATAGTTTATGACATTTTACAAATTATTTTTTTTGCGTTACTATACTTCCACTGGACGTGGAAGTAAATATGTTAAATAATCCATTGTTTACTTATTAAATACACCTAAATTATCAAAACTGAAAGTTTTGGTAACGAAAACATTCACTATGAGAAAGAACAATGTAGAGCAACGCAAAAAACCGCTAAATGGATTATTGAGCGTCTTTGCTGCCTAGGGGGATCAATCTTAATTATTCAATCTTGTCATTCCTTGCGATTACAAATGCACCCTCACAAGCCTAGTGCGATTTAACTATCCCTGTTTACGCTCAATCTTGGAATGAGCAGCTGTTGTATTAACAGGTGAAAGGCATGAGATAAGGGCGATTATTGACGAGTACGGTAAAATTGGCGTCGATTTGGGAAGCGTTGATAACACCAATGCACCCCTGTTAAAGGGCAAATCTATATTTATTTAAATTGAATATAATTTTCTTACAGAAAATTCGTTACTGTAAGAAGCACTTGGTGGATAAAACATACAATATAAACCTACTTACGTAACTGAACCATTTACCGTCTTTCAATCAAGAGAAAGAATATGACTCATAACCGCGGCGAACTTCCAAGAGAACTTTACGATCCTCAAGGAAGCATATTTTTACAAACGCTACTCTCCTGTTTGTATAGTAAGATTTACTAAAAACATTTATTTTGCGCAATCTTGGTATAATCAACTTACCGCAAAAATATATTTCTCTAGGTGATTATATTAAAATGTACGTACCGATGTTAAAAATAGATTTATCTCGTAGTATTTCTTTAAATTGGCTAATTAGGCCAGTCGTCATAGGTTGAAATCTGGGAGGGGTACCTTAGAAAAATTCCCTAGATTCAGCTCCGCAAACGCTTCTGTCACGAGTTTCACACATCGTTCAACTGTCTGTGGGATCATCTAAACCAGCATTACACCAACAAATGGATTGATCGCGGAGGTCCAGTAAACTGGCCACCTAGGTCTCTTGATTTTACACCTCTAGATTATTATTTATATACACGAGAGCAGCTTCTAAAAAAAATTATTACTGTATGTGATAGCATTAGAAATAACCCGGAAGTGATTGATAGGTAAGTGAAAAACATATTAAAACTTTCTCGAAAATGTATTGTCGCTGGGGGCATTCGTTTTGAAAACCTGTTATAGTTTTAATTAATTGCACCGTTTTTAATTTTTTTTTTCAATTATTTAAAGTTCTAAATAAATTTGTGAAAGAAATGGAATGTGCATTATTTTTGATGAAATTAAACTAAAAAAGCTTAGAAACACTGAATATCAAAACAAAAATAACAACCTCTTCTGCGGGGTATTTAGCTAAAATTAATAAAATAATGATGTTACCAACTGGATCTTGTTATTTGTAGAATGTCAAATTTGATCTTTCAATACTTTTGAAAATGTATTGAAGAATAACCATAAACGCGCCATCAAATATTATGACATTATTGCATAAACTGGTCATATGCTTTTTAAAAGTTTACTAATATTTACCAAAAAATAATATACAGTGTGATGTTAACGACCCAAAAAGCCATATTAAGAAAATGGAGGTTGATTTTTCAAAAATCACTTACGCTATTTATTAATCTAAAAGAGTATAATATGCATACCAAATTTTATCTAAATATGTGCAGTCATTTCAAAAATATGGCGGATGAAAATTCTGGTCAAAAACCATAAAACACCACGTATCTCAAAAACGTAGGTATACGTAAAGTATAGGGGCGTTTTGAACTCAGCTGAGTGTACTCTACCTTCTACTAGGGTATGTCCGTTTAAATCTGGGACACCCTGTATTACTACTACCCTCCTGCAAAAAAATTACCGATAAAATTCTAAGCACTAGTGATATTACATACCATAAAGTTGTACCAAAGTATACTGACTAACAATTAAATTACCTGTAATATTTTTTGAAATAGTAATTAACTTCTTGTCTTTTGTTTCCTTGATTTTATAATCAAGCATCTTCAAAGTACAATCCTTTTCTTTTTAGATAAATGCAGATAATGAGGAAAATTAACGTCATTGTTAAGGATAATAAATGAACGATCGGCGTTTAATAATACTTAAGAACCGACTGCCTCTTTAAAGGAGAATATTTAGAAATGTATTAAACAGTTATTGCAATATGATTTAATACCTTTATATAGTTCGAATTAAAATCTGTATAAGTATATCTAATTAAGGTAAAAACATTTAAAGTAGTATACAGGTGCGTTATTATATGCGTTGAAAATATACAGAACTGAATTCGAGCTACGTATGAAGTTACAGTTACGCCATCTTTTAGAAAAATGTTCGAACCTCGAAATATTTTACGTCTCAGTGGAGTACTAGAGAATTGTTATTCCATGCTAAAGAGATTAAACGTTAACAGATGTGTATCTGACTAGTTATAAGGTTACTTAATCAATTTCCTAGCGAGTTAAGTAGCTAGATACCTAGACGCACAATAATTAGCCAGTTAACTTGTTGGTTTGTTACTTTGCTAGTCTGTTAAATCAGTTAGTTGGTCTGTTGATTTGTCAATAGATCAGTAGTTGATCATTTCCCCAGGCTAGTACATAAGTCAATTAATTACCTGGATAATTAGCCTTGTTTTCGCTGTTAGCCACTTTTGTCCGACAGCCAGTTAGTTAATTAGTCAATTGTCAGTTAGTCAATAACTTGTTTTTCAGCCAGTGAGCCAGTCAGTGCCAGACTAATTCAGTTGAAATGGTAAACATAGTTTATCGTATAACTTTTTGCTTATAGACTACACCATATGCAAATATTAGAGTGTGGGCTAACTACAATGTCATTTACAAAAGTATTAAATAAAAGAAGCTCTACTACAAAGCCCTGATGTACAGTTGATTAAAAAAAAAACTGGTATACTTTCTTTTAGCGATGTAAATCATTCGTTCTTTGATTGGTATTAATAATCTTACAAATGTCACTTTGACGTTAATCAGTGGCGTCATTATTAAAAATGATTCGACATCTAACAGATATTCAAAAACTTCGAATTGAAGATGGTTGGTCCATAAGAAGACTTGCTGCTGAATGCAATGTGAGTAAAACCACGATAATGAGTGTTAAAAAACAATGGGAAACTAACCAGACGGTATCCCGTAAAGTTGGTTCCGGTAGACCCAGAAAGAGCAATAATCAAGAAGATGAAAATCTTATAAATTACCTTTTCAGACTGTAGTAAATGCAATTTCAGAGACAAATTTCCCTGCTTCGATACCTACTGCTTGCAGAAGAATAAAACTAGGAAGCGAATTGAAGAGTTGTTCAGCGGCTAAAAAATACAAACTTTCAGAAGAAAAGAAGCAGGATAGGATTATTTTTGCACTGAACTATATAATCAATGATGAAAACTTCTGGGGACAAGTTGTCTTTTCTGACGAAAAGGTTTTTAAATCCTATAACGATGGACATGTTCGCGTATATAGACCTCCTTCCACTAGATACGACGAAAAATATACTTTCGATCCACAAATATCAGGAAGGTTTTCAGTCAATGTCTGGGCCTGGATGAGCCTAAATGGGTTAGGTGTGTGTTGGAATAATGGTGTTCATCTGAATTCCATTAAATATATTGAAATATTAAACAATATTATGTTACCGTCAGTAATAGAGGTGCTTCCGGAAAATAATTTTATTTTCCAACAAGACAACTGCTCCATACATACGGCCCATCGTGTCAGGTAATGGATTCCTAATAAAAACATAGAGTTGATACCGTGGCCATCTAAAAATCCGGATTTAATTCCAATTGAATATGTTTGGGGACTAATGGTGAAACATATAAGAAAATTAAATAACCATCCAAATAATGCCCAAGAATTGGAAGGGATAATCGAAGACGCTTGGGAGAACTTGTAGAAGTTGACCTTGCATGAAATCTGATTTTGTCCATGCCTGCAAGACTTCAGGCAGTTTTAGACGCTAATGGAGTAATGACAAAATATTAATTAATTCTGTGTTACGTAGTTGAAGTTCATTTATTTTATTTTTTATTGTATTTTTATGTTCAGTTTGCACTGTTTACATTTTTTTTAATCTCAAGTGGTATTTTTGTGTTTTTATTTTAAAAATAGAATTATCATTATTCAGTTAGTATTTCAATTACAACCATTATTAGAATTATCCGTAGCAAATATTATTTTTTTAAACAATAATATGGCAGGCTTGAAAAAGTTATTTTCTAATTATTTTTTAAAATTCCATTTGAATAAAATTAAAAAGAAAGGTTTAATAAGTTTAAAAACACTAAGAAAACCGGTCTCTTCCAAAAAACCCAGATCCGGGGTAAATCACCTCTTCTCCATCCCCCTCTCGACATGCCTGGCCAGCCCCATTTACAGATATATGCACACAACTAAACTATTAAGATTTTCGGTTACAAGAGTTGTACCAGTTTTTTTTAAATCAACTGTACACCTGCTTGAGATACAAATCTGATAAACTTATGGCCATGCAATTTAAAACAAAAAAAAGTAGTTTACCGAAAATATTTAATAATCTAGACTATCGAATGGTTTCAAGAAATCCTTAAAAATAACATCGATCTGACTTTCATTATTCATAACTTCAGCAAAGTATTATGTCATGCAGAGTAAGTTTATGGTTGTAGACGGATTTGGTAGAGAATAATGAATAAAGCATGTCTAATTTCTCTGCGTTTGTATGTGTGTGGGCCGTTTCTGTGCAAGACGATAATTTCTGTTAGACTCAAAATATTTACTTCTAATTTGGTATGGTTATTATAAGAGAGCATAGTCGAATACTACCTATTGACATTAGAACATGTGTATGAAAAATGTAGAAAACAGATTAGAATAATGTGTACTAGTAGAAGGTTTACATGTAGAATACGTTCAAATTAATTGAATAAAATTTTTTAATAGTACATTCTCTGGTTGTTGGAAACATAGGGGAGTTCCGAGATGGAGTGGCCACCACGGTTAGCAGAGTTGACACCTTTAGACTTTTACTGTGGGGGTGTTTGAAGACAAAAATCTATGAAACTCAACCAGAGTCACTAGGTGATTTACGATAAAGGATTGTTCAAGAATGTCAACATTTAACACCACTAGTTTTTAGTATTGTTGGACAGCCCATTGAAACGTGACGTGTATTGTTAGACGGAGGCCAATGGAACTCAGTTTGATCCTCTAATAAAATAATTGTTGGTACTGAATCTTTATTATTCTAAATTTTTTTTTTATTTCAAATAATGTCTAGCTCCCAAATTAATTACTTTAGATGCCACGTTTGTACATTTTTGTATAGTAATCTTCAGAATTACGGTGCAGATAAAATACAATAAAAACTTTACGATGTCAATATTAACGCCGGTGAACTATTCGATATTGTGGCATCAAGCAAGCCGACTTACATCAAAAACTTATAAAGGTGAGTGATCCAATTTACGGAAGAAATAGTACTTTTAACTGCACGGTAAAATTGCAAACGAATGTAAGAAGTTCTTCGGGAGGAAACTCATGACTTAAAGAATATGGGATTTTCCATTTTTTTAAATTATAGGGGTGGATTCAATGGTCAGGGGGTAGAGCTGATCCCAGGCCTATTCATAAGAAACTGTTCCCCCTATTATATCTTAATAATATTTTGCGTTTTTTGCAAAAAATATTTTTTTATTTTATATTTTAACGCTTTATTTAGATTAACGTCCTGGCGGAGTTTAGCATTAGCTATTCCACCACTCAACCAGAACACATACACATAGACAATTATACAACAATAGTCCCTCAGAAATAATGATTTTAGGTAGATTTTCGATAAGTTTTTTTTTCCATCAGATTTTATTGGATAGAATGATAGATTTAGGTGTAAATAACAAAAAAATCACAGTACGTACGCACAGTTTTGGCTTGAAGACATATTTAAATGCACCTTTATGCAAAAAAATGCTTTTTTTTTGCTATTTTTTCGGATTTTTCTATAATTTTTCGAATATAATCCTATAAAAATAATTAATATTGACTAGAAACTTTTTATTTCGTTATCACATAAACTTCATTGTACATATAGAGTAATTTTTGACTCTCCAGATGCAACTTTTAGCCCTTGATTGCATCCAAAAGTAACAATAATTTTACTAATGCTTTAATATTAAATATGTTTCATTTTTTTCACTTAAAACGTAAAAAGACCATAACAATTGTATCTGAGAATTTCCTATTATAAATTTTTATTTATTTATACAGTAATTTAAATGAAATCATATATGATTTAAATTTAAAATAATAAATTCTATAAGAATTTATAAAAAAGTTTTAAAATTATAGATCACCACATGTCTTTTTCCTTTAACAACGTAAAAATATAATCGGCGTCTGTATAACGGTATAACAGATTGCTACCTGCATGGTATTAGCGTCTGCGCCGTGGATGCCTGTTTGTTACAAGAAGAGCCTCCACTTTTACCGCAGTAGACTAAAAATAAAGCGATTTTGAAATATACACTTCCTTTTTTAATTTTTAATTTATCAAAATAATTTGTGTATTTAAAAAGAAGGCCTAAAAGAGACATGATAAAAGGGTGCATAAAATGCACTTTTGCATCTGCATCTGCATCTGCATCTGGAGGGTCAAAAATAACTCTATATGTACAATGAAGGTTATGTGATAATAATAAAATTAAAAGTTTCTAGTCAATATTACTTATTTTTAAATTATTATATTTGAAAAACTATCGAAATATCCGAAAAAATACCAAAAAATGCACCTCAAATCATTATTTCTGACGGCCTACAACCATTTCTTACAACATTGTCGTCTGCTGCAGCTGAGACTCGAACTCAGGAGTGGTACAGCAACTAGCCGTGTTGTCTCTCACACAACCTCCTCTAGTCCACTGCTACCAACTCGGTAGCACATGAAAACACCACTAAACATCCATAACCTAGCCGGGATTCGAACCCGGAACTCCTTGGTTGCAAGCTTAACTCGTAAGCGTTGAGCCACTGAGCCTTAATATATCCAGATTTGTTAAGGGTGGATAGTTTTTACTGTATAATGAAAAGTGTTCATATAAAAACATTTCTAAATAATAGGAAAGAATATTCGAAGAATGCCACAAATAACTTTCAGACAATATTTCTAACTGTTATGTAATATAATAAAACGTGATACGTAAT